>CM061142.1:213163753-214363753 GCA_030789695.1 Scilla litardierei | reverse complement strand
CAACTTCTGAAGGCTCAAGGTAGATGGTCATCCCAACCTAAGCCAAATCCTAGGGACCAAGTCAACGTGGTGGTAGCGGTCATGACGAGAGGAGGAAAGTGTAATGATACTGTGATGGTACCGGTCTCTAAAAGTGGATCAACAAGCTTCGATGCCTATTCAAGGGAAAGATACCACCATCTCCAAGCCCATTGTTGCTGAGGACAAGGAGAGAATTATTGATGAGCCACATGCCACTGTAGAGAAGGAGGCTTCGCCCACCACATTGCCCACTCCCATCACTACAACACCCTCGGATGTTCCTACTTCTGACAAATCCACGCCGATGGATGCCGCCAGGGACAAGGGAAGTCGACCTCTACCACCATATCAGCAGAGATTGGCCATGGCGAAGCTTGAGAAAAAGTATGCTAATTTTATAGAGCTTCTAAGGGGTGTTCACTTGAACATCCCCTTCATGGATGCGCTCATTGAGATCCCCACATACGCTAAATTCTTGAAGGATCTAATAGCGGGGAAGAGAAAGCTAGAAGCGATTAAGCTTGCAGATAGCTGCACTTTGATCATCAAGAACACTATACCGAAGAAACTACCTGATCCCGAAAGCTTCACGGTGCCGTGCTCCATTGGCGGTACCCCCATCAATAAAGCTTTGATTGACTTAGGAGCGAGCATTAGTTTGATGCCACTCACTATATTTAAGAGACTAAATACAGGATCGAAGCTTGAGCCCACCGGCATGAGTATTCACCTAACGGATCAATCAATCACATACCCAATTGCATCACGCGCAACGTCATTCTACAGATGCTGGGTGGGATATGCGTGCCGGTGGACTTTGTCATCATGGACATGTCGAAGAAAGGGAGTTCTCAGATTATTCTGGGGCATCCATTCATGGCCACAGCTGGAGTCTTGATCGACATCCGTGAGGGGATGCAATCTATGAACGTTGGCAACATCAAAATCGACTTCCAACTCCAAAAGCCTGTGAAGGAGCACTTCCCGCGCGAGGATGCAAGCTACCTTGAGCTCCTAGAGGATGACACCACCGATGAATATGCTATGGAGGAATTT
Organism: Scilla litardierei; assembly: GCA_030789695.1. Taxonomy (NCBI): domain Eukaryota; kingdom Viridiplantae; phylum Streptophyta; class Magnoliopsida; order Asparagales; family Asparagaceae; genus Scilla; species Scilla litardierei. The sequence goes on along the minus strand of CM061142.1, from coordinate 214,362,676 downwards.
ACTAGAGATCCCATGAGGAAGAACTTAGAAGATGACGACGACGTCATACACGACAAGGCGTTGGCCGCCTATTTGAGAGTCTTAGACGAGGAGCCGCTGGTTATACCATTGCATGATCAACAACCAAAGGCTACGATATTCATGGCCACTGAGGGCCAACGAAGCGAGGCGTGCCAACTCCCTCCACATGGTCTCGTTGGAAAGCATGATGGGCACATCTCGTATGCGCCCAACATCAAGGAGCGTCATTGAAAATCATAGGGAGTCGAGCTTACGACTTTAAACAAGCGCTTATCGGAAGGCAACCCGAATTTTCTTTTATTTTAGTTTTATTTCTTTCTTTTTATTCTTATTTTCATTCAAAAACCAAAAATAAAAATGTTTTTATTCGTTAGAAATATATAAAAATATAAAATTATAAGAATTTCTGATGTGTTCTACCTTTTGTAGGTGAATAATGGAGAGACCGCACCAAACGATGAGACTTTGGAGAAGGAACCGAGGAGAAACGATGAGGAGAGCCACATCTAGCTTGGAGGACAATTGTGTTGAGTGTTGATTCTCCGGATTTGGTTTTGGATGATGAGCAAACATAAATATCGTGTACTAACTGTTTTGTGAGCGCAGTTATGGAGATCGTCGCCAAAATACTACGTACATCTAAAGCGACGTCTCAAGACTTCTCAATACGCATGATCGTGTGCCTGAAGCTTCGTTGAAGCTCAAGGAGCAATATTGAAGTCAAGAAGATTGAAGATTGAAGCGTTGAAGACGGTTCGTCATGTATTATTTATTGTCTTCTAGCTTCATAGATTAGAATGTTAAGCCTTGAGTAGGACTTACATTATTGTCTTCATTTCACTCATATATTAGAGCTAGGATTATAATAGAAGCCATTAGAAACTTTCCTGAAGCCTATCGCTTCTTCCCTCTGCTTCTAGTGCATGTAAGTTGGTTCAAGAAGAAGAACCAACCGAGTAGATGACGATCTAGTCGGTCGGCAATTCCTCTTGAAACGACTAGAATGCCTTGCTCATTTCAGCCCTGATTTGTTGATCAATTAGTCGGTCAAAGAAGAGTCACCGACCGACTAGATGACGATCTAGTCGGTTAGGAACCTTCTTAGACCGACTAGTTGAGCTTGCCTCTGAACCGCCTGAGTTACTTTTTCGAGTTAGTCGGTCAAAGAACGTTTGTCGACCGACTAGTTGAGAAACTAGTCGGTCAGCATTTGTTCTTAAACCGACTAAATCAACTTGAAGACTGTCTTTTATATTTCGACTGTTAGTCGGTCAAAGATCATTCACCGACCGACTAGTTGTGAAACTAGTCGGTCGGCAAGTCTTCTTAGACCGACTAGTTGTCATCTCTTGTACTTCGACCTTTTGGCTATTCAACCGTTAGTCGGTCTACGTTGTATCACCGACCGACTAGTTGATGAACTAGTCGGTCAGTGATCCTTCTTTGACCGACTAGTCTGGTTCGGAATAGAGCCGTTGGGAACTTTTCCAACACGATTTTCCTTGCCTCTATAAATACAAACCTGATTCGTTTGAGGCATGGTGAGAGGTCCAATATACAAGTAATTTCAGACCTAAGAGGAGAGTTTTCTCAAGCTAATTCTAAGCTCTCTCTTCTCACCAAGAATCTCTCCCTTCACTCTTTGAGCAAATTCCTCAAGAGAGATTCTCTCCATTGTGAGCGTTTCAAGCCAAGAGCTTGATTCTAGTCACCATACTCCACCCTAGGCTTCCATTGCTGGTCAACTTCTTGAAGCTAGGGTTTGGTGGCATCATCTTCCCCAAAATCCATCTTTGCCCTAATTTGGTAAGATTTACTCAAGGCATAGGATTTTGTGGTAAGTGTTTCTTTATTTCATTTCAATCGTTATTTGAATTGTTCTCTCGGTTGTGAGAGAAGTGTGTGATCCCGGGTTGTGGAAGTCACATTTATATTGTTTATGATTTGGTCTTGTGAAGGTTTCTCACAAGAATTTCATAGTGCTAAATCTTGAGTTAGGGTTTCTAACTCAAGTATCCGGAGGGGATCCGGGTGGTTGGGATGTAGGATCACCGGGAACAAGTCGGGGAGACTTGGGTGGATCCGAACCCGTTACATGCTTTGTTTGCGTTTGTTAATTCTTGTTGATTGTTGTTTATTCCGCATTGTTGTTTGTTTCTTGCACAATAATTAGGAATAACTATCTTGATTATTTTAAAGTACTATTCACCCCCCTAGTACATGTGCAGTAGCTTCACATGGCACTTCAATTGGTATCAGAGCCAAGGTTAAAGCTACAAGGTTAAAGCTATGACGAACAACGACTACAATGTCTTCAAGGATCGTCACGGATCGTCTTCTGTTATGGAAGGGCAATCCTCTGTCAGGCCTCCTCACTTCAACGGTACCAACTATGGGTACTGGAAATGCCGGATGGAAACCTTCCTCCGGAGCGCTTCGCTTTGAAGAGCCACATTGACAGAGTATGTCGAGCCCGTCGAACAAGATTTTGCGAAGTGGACTACCGAGGAAGTCGCCACGGAGGTAAGCAATGCCAAGGCAATGAATGCCTTGCAATGTGTGTTGGAGCCCGAAGACTTCAACAAGATATGCACATGTAAGAGTGCATATCAAGTATGGAACCAACTCCTCATCTTGCACGAAGGAACGAGTACGGTAAAAGATTCTAAACTCGTTGTCGCTAACAAAGAGTTTGAGTTGTTTCACATGGAACAGGGTGAAACCATGAAGGACTACTATGCTCGCTTCGTGGACATATCCAACGAATTGGAAGCTCTCGGGAAGATCTACACCCAAAAGGAGAAAGTCGCGACGATTATCGACGGACTTCCTTCTTGTTGGGAAAAGCGTACCTTTGCCATCGAGGAAGGTAACGATATGAATAAGTACACGGTTGTACAACTAATGGGTACCTTATTGTCTTACGAGGTACGCAAGGACAGCAAGATAAAGATGAAGGAGAAGATGAAAGCGTACTTGAAGCAAGACGAGCCAAAGAAAAAGGCGATTGCTTACAAAGTCGCTCCATCCACCGACGATGAAGAATCGGAAGAAGAGTTGGACATGGAAGCTTTGGCCGATTTGGCAAAGAAGTTCAACCGATTCTTCCGACAAGGTAAGTTGAAAAGTAAATCAAAATTTATTTCGACTAATGTTTCCTCTCCCGTGTGTTATAAATGCAATAAGCCAGGACATATCAAGCCAGATTGTCCTCTATACAAACACAAGGAGAAGTGGAAGGCTTCCAAGCATGACAAGTTGAGAAGGCACAAGAAAGGACTTGTCAGCACATTCACCGACTCTGAAGAGGACTCCTCAAGTGGAGAGTCGGATGATGAACGAGTGGAGAAAGCACACACGTGCTTCATGGGAAAGGAGGATTGTGATCAAGACACCTCCTCCGATGAAAGCGAGGATGGAAGTGAGGATGAAGGCGATGAGGTAACTAACGATGAACTTAAAATAGCCAACGAACAACTTTGGAATAATTTTTCTAATTTGGCTACTAGATTTATTAAGACTAAGAATGAACTAGATAGTCTTAAAACCTCGCCTAAACCCATCATCGTCAACAACGACACCGTTGTTGAAGGGTTGAGAAATGAGATTGAAAATCTCAAATCTCAACTTGAGCATGTTCATGTCAAGGATTCGGATGAACATGTGATAGCGGATTTGACGTCTCAAAAGTCAACTTTGAGTATTGAGAATAAAAATCTCAAATCACGTGTTTATGCACTCGCATCGCAAGTGTCTACCTTGGATGCTTCTTTGCATTCTCTCACCGAGAAGTATGAGTGCACATTAGGCCGAATCAATGAATTCAACAAAGGTAAGGGCCATTTGGACAATATCCTAAATGACTTACTTCCAGTCAATCATCACATTGGTTTGGGGTATAAGATGGGAGAATCATCCAAATCGTCCGCCACCTTTGTTAGGCCAACGTCCGATGCTTCTACTAGTGGGAGTAAACACATCATGGGTAGTTCGTCTACCAATGGTGCTTCCGCTAGGAACACACCCCCATTTGGAAAGTAACCCACTTTGGGTGGACCTCCAAAGAAGGGTCATGCTTTCATGTATACCATGCCACGTAGGAACACACATCCTACTCCACATGTTAACACGTATGATGATTTTTATGCTCCGCATCCACGAGCACGTACACACCATGTGAGACACACTCATGCACGTGTTCCACCACATTCGTATGCTCATCCTCATTCTCATATGGATAATTATCGTCATGCACCATTGCATCATATGCCATATGCATATCCACGACATGCATCACATAGAAATCAACAACGTATGCATGTTCCCAATAGGAATAGAGCTCCCAAAATTTTCACTATTTGGAGCCCGAAGGACACAAACATGAATGAAAAACAAGTGTACATGAATTCCTATTTTACGAATGTCGTTCATAATGATAATTATGTTGGGAAGTCTAAGTCCAATTGGACTTGGCTTCCAAAAGTCTAATTTCTTCGGACCCAATGTCCTTGGGTACCATGGAATGATATTTTATCTTTAGGTACTCAAGGATAAGAGAAGGAGCATCAAATCAAAGTTTAGCTCCATATTAAGTTTTTCTAGGTTCAATCCACCATGGATTACTAACCCTACCAACTCATTGATTTGCAAAGGATTTTTCATTCAAATAGAGTTGATGGTGCTTAAAGAGATGCACCAAAGTATGGGGAGCTTAATGTTGTAAGTATATTCATACTTTTGATTTACTTTGTTATCCATATGTGTTGATTGCATGCAATGGTAGATTATCTACATTGGTAGACTATATTACAATTGATGTCATTTTGTGCTAGAATTGTGTATGCCATAGTTTTATGATGCTCTATCTATTTTTGGCATAACACTTTTTGCATATTACTTTTGGTATCAATTTGCGACATTTGGTTTTCACATCGGATTATTTTTGTCTCTGATGTTGACTTTCGTCGCTCGACGATTATCTTGGTTAAATAGAATTCTTTCCATGGAAACATAGAATTGTTTTCCATGCACTCTATTTAACTAAGAATGTTGATTTTGGAAAGTATGTTCCAAAACTCAATAAGTGAAATTGATTTGAGTTTTGATGATTTCGGATTTCGATTTTCACCTATGGCTTGATGATTTCTTTTTTCGATTTTCGCCTATGGCTTGATGATTTCGTATTTCGATTTTTGCCTATGGCTTGGTGATTTCGTTTTTCGATTTTCGCCTATGGTTTGATGATTTCGTATTTCGATTTTAGCCTATGGCTTGGTGATTTCGTTTTTCGTTTTTCGACTTTGGTCTCATTGGCACGCCTTGCTTTTATCCGGTATTTTACATTTGATATTTTACATTGGTGTCATTTGGACCGTGGTCGTATTCTTCGACTCCCGTGTTTTATTGTTAGCCATTGTATTTGTCGTTGATCTCCTCCCGCTCTTTTTTTGGTAATGCCAAAGGTGGAGAGAATTAATAATGGCAATGTGCTAATTGATAATTCAAAGCAATTTACCATGAATCTAATTTGATATGTTAGATTCAGGGGGAGTGAAGATATAACAATGGATTTAGAATCCTAAATGTTAATAATTGGTTCATATTTCATATCTTCCTCGTCTGCTTGATGCGTATGATTAATATTTAATGCAATACTAACGTGTCATCAATGCAGGGGGGAGCAAGTAAATTTCAATTGAATCATCATTATTGATTATTATTTATGTTGGTTTGTCATCACCAAAAAGGGGGAGAATGTTGAGTATTGATTCACCGGATTTGGTTTTGGATGATGAGCAAACATAAATATCGTGTACTAACTGTTTTGTGAGCGCAGTTATGGAGATCATCGCCAAAATACTACGTACATCTAAAGCGACGTCTCAAGACTTCTCAATACGCATGATCGTGTGCCTGAAGCTTCGTTGAAGCTCAAGGAGCAATATTGGAGTCAAGAAGAATGAAGATTGAAGCTTTGAAGACGGTTCGTCATGTATTATTTATTGTCTTCTAGCTTCATAGATTAGAATGTTAAGCCTTGAGTAGGACTTACATTATTGTCTTCATTTCGCTCATATCTTAGAGCTAGGATTATCATAGAAACCATTAGAAACTTTTCTGAAGCCTATCACTTCTTCCCTCGGCTTCTAGTGCATGTTAGTTGGTTCAAGAAGAAGAACCAACCGACTAGATGACGATCTAGTCGGTCGATAATTCCTCTTGAACCGACTAGAATGCCTTGCTCATTTCAGCCCTGATTTATTGATCAATTAGTCGGTCAAAGAAGAGTCACTGACCGACTAGATGACGATCTAGTCGGTTAGGAATCCTTCTTAGACCGACTAGTTGAGCTTGCCTCTGAACAGCCTGAGTTACTGTTTCGAGTTAGTCGGTCAAAGAACGTTTGTCGACCGACTAGTTGAGAAACTAGTCGGTCAGCATTTGTTCTTAAACCGACTAAATCAACTAGAAGTCTGTCTTTTATATTTCGACTGTTAGTCGGTCAAAGTCATTCACCGACCGACTAGTTATGAAACTAGTCGGTCGGCAAGTCTTCTTAGACCGACTAGTTGTCATCTCCTGTATTTCGACCTTTTGGCTGTTCATCCGTTAGTCGGTCTACGTTGTATCACCGACCGACTAGTTGATGAACTAATCGGTCAGTGATCCTTCTTTGACCGACTAGTCTGGTTCGGAATAGAGCCGTTGGGATCTTTTCCAACACGATTTTCCTTGCCTCTATAAATACAAACCTGATTCGTTTGAGGCATGGTGAGAGGTCCAATATACAAGTAATTTCAGACCTAAGAGGACAGATTTCTCAAGCTAATTCTAAGCTCTCTCTTCTCACCAAGAATCTCTCCCTTCACTCTTTGAGCAAATTCCTCAAGAGAGATTCTCTCCATTGTGAGCGTTTCAAGCCAAGAGCTTGATTCTAGTCACCATACTCCACCCTAGGCTTCCATTGCTGGTCAACTTCTTGAAGCTAGGGTTTGGTGGCATCATCTTCCCCAAAATCCATCTTTGCCCTAATTTGGTAAGATTTACTCAAGGCATAGGATTTTGTGGTAAGTGTTTCTTTATTTCATTTCAATCGTTATTTGAATTGTTCTCTCGGTTGTGAGAGAAGTGTGTGATCCCGGGTTGTGGGAGTCACATTTATATTGTGTATGATTTGGTCTTGTGAAGGTTTCTCACAAGAATTTCATAGTGCTAAATCTTGAGTTAGGGTTTCTAACTCAAGTATCCGGAGGGGATCCGGGTGGTTGGGACGTAGGATCACTGGGAACAAGTCGGGGAGACTTGGGTGGATCCGAACCCGTTACATGCTTTGTTTGCGTTTGTTAATTCTTGTTGATTGTTGTTTATTCCGCATTGTCGTTTGTTTCTTGCCCAATAATTAGGAATAACTATCTTGATTATTTTAAAGTACTATTCACCCCCCCCCCTCTAGTACATGTGCAGTAGCTTCACAGGGCACTTCAAATTGAAGGTCACTCGACCGAGCAGCTACCCTACTCGGTCGAGCTATAGTTAGCTGAAGGAGAGAGCAAAGAGGGGGCTTTGGAAATCATTTCGACTCGACTGAGCAGCTACCCTGCTCGGTCGAGCTACAGTCAGCTGAAGAAAGGGGCAAGAAGATCACTCTGGAAATCAATCGGACTCGACCGAGTAGCAACCCTACTCGGCCGAGCTAAAGTCGGAGCCCAAACAAGCTAAAAATGTTGCTCTGTAATTGATTCATAGAAAGATTGGAGGATTAATTTTAAAAGTTTTCATAACTATACTCGATCGAGCAGTCTGCGCTGCTCGATCGAGCTGCGACTAAGAGCCGGGTTCCTCTTTTTTTTAACTTAAACCGAGTCAAACTCAAATCTTATAAAACCAAACCAGCCTTGTTAATCCCCCCAAAATCAAATCACTAACCCTAGCTCGAGTGCCTCCCTCTGCCCTAACCCCTACTCGATCGCCCCTCTTACCGGAGCTCCGTCGCGCCCGCCACCAGAGCGCCGCTACTCCACCGCACTCGGTCTGCCACCCTCTCACTCACCTCCATCCCTTTTTCTCCACTCTCATCTCCACACCTCCCTCTCTCCATCATTCCCTATTTCAACCCCTAAATCTAATTTTTCCTAATTTCGAACCCCAAACCCAATTTAATTTCTTAATACCCTACTAATATTATCTTAATTATTCATTGCATGTACATTTGGAGCTTTTCGAGAAGAAGCTAGGTCTGGGAGCAGCTTGGTGGAAATTTAGCTTCGAGGCATCGCGCGTATACTTGCATTTGCTTTTGCCGCGACTCACACATATCGATACACTCGTTCCTTGCTTCATTTTTATTACCATATCACTTGTTTGCGTCGCTTAGCACCCCACACATCACGATGCCACCTGGGCTTAGACTTAAGAAGCCCCCGGCCAAGAATAGGAAGGCCACTGACCCCGGTCCCCCCTCTTCTAGGCCTGCAGGTCACCGCCGCCGTTCTCCCTTACCCACTGAGCACATGGACGTCACCACGTCCTCACCACCATCTTTAAGATCACCATCCCCCATACCTCTAGCACTCGAAGCTCCACGCACCATAGCCACTCCCATTCCCACACCCGCTCCTCCACCTCCACCTCCATCCCATCCCCCCATACCCACCGGTAATTTGAGGACATATGACATTGTCTTCAGGGATGCGGCTCACCATTCGATATGGTATCACGCCTCTCCATCATTCCCACCTTCTTCGCATCCATCACCACACTCACGAGCCTGGACATCCTTCAGGGTGTCCAGCGGCTCTACCAGACCATAGGCTGAGACCACTTCCTGACGATGCATGCACGCACATACACTCACCTCACCTACGAGGCGTTGAGTTCCATCGTCAAGGAGGGGGACAATATTCGCTTCAGGTTGCTGGATCTTGACGTTGTAGCCACATACGCTATGATCCGTGCCAATGACGTGCGTTTATATTATATATATTCACGCATGTCTTCTTTGTGATTTTTCGTTGTTTTCCATCGTTCCGTACCCTTTCTCTTATGATTTTTAGTTTTCTTTCACTTCTTTGCGTTTTTGTGTAAATGCAGGAGATTGCTAGCGTTGGGGACGTATAAAGAAGATATTATGAGTCCCCAGAGCAACGGGAGGAGTCACACACGATCCAGAGGGCCAAACGACGAAGAAATCCATATTTCAGCCCTCAACCGATCGGGTGGATAGAGCCACTTGATCGGTTGATGCACACGTATCCGACCCGGACAAGAGCTGAAGTGAAGAGCTGATCACCCGATCGGTTCAGCGATCGGGTGAGATCGACAGAGCTCTCTGTCTTTTTTAGCTTAATTCCAACCGATCGGGTGATATCTCACCCGATCGGTTCATCTGAAGCTGAAGTTTCCCAAATGACGACCCGGTGACGCCAACCGCTCAGCTCAGCGACCGATTGATGCTTCTGAAGCCCGATGGCCAAAGCGACTGTCAGCGCACCCGATCGGCTGATACTTCAACCGATCGGGTGGCCTTTTCTTCCCCTTTTGCGCACTACTTCTCATTCATTGAAGATCTGCTATCATTCCAAAGTGATTTTGGGTGATCTCTTATTTTTCTAGCATCGGCATCTTCGTTAGATTTCCAACGATAGGTCGCATGCCCAAATCTGATTTTTCGACATTTTTCTGGAATTTTCTGAGCGTAGCTGGGTGCAGAGATTGGCAGCAGTCTGAAATTTATTTTCATCCGATCGGTTGGGTGTCCGGGTGGCCGATCGGTTGAGCCCAGTTTCAGTAGTTGAGTCTCTGTTTATTCCCACCCGGTCGGGTGAACTTCCACCCGATCGGTTGGGCCTGTTTTAGCAATTTTAGTGGGTTTTTGGACCCGAACTGTTAAGGGTTTGAGGGGGCTTATTTATAAGGGATTGTGCACGATTTGAGAGAGTTCCTCCTTCATTTTTTCAGCAGTTTTCTTCCCCTTTCTTGGGAGCTTTAGGTTAGGTTAGATTAGGTTTTCTAATTCAATAAATCTTGTAAAGGATTAGTGATTCAATTGCAAGATAAGTATCTTTTCTCTCATTTTCATTGTTTTGTGTTATTTTCATTTTGCTTGATGATGAATGTTTGTTTGGATTTGTTGATTGCTATCATGTTCTTCATCATTGAGTAGTTCTTGATGAACCCTAATATGGGTTAGAGTGGGATTGATGCTTGGGATTTACATTTGACTTGATTGCATGGCATGTGTTTGATGGAATGTGTCAATGTAGATTTCTAGCAATCTGAGTCCAATTCGTATGGTAACACACTAGATGTGTTGGGGATTGGGGTCCGGTGTCTTGTCCAGTCAAGATCCGCTTTGATGTATTGCTAGAAATCACATTCGACCTATTTGGCCATTAGGCTTACGCGGGGGCATTTTATTGTCATTGGCGGGAGAAAGACCACCTCTGACCTTCGGGCCAAGGGGAAATAAAATTGGCGTTTGATCCCCAAGCCACAGCTCACGCCCATAGAGTTGACATCGAGTCCTCACGCGTGGGAACGGCTTGGATGAAATGTTGGGCGTTATCATTGTGGCCTTAATGCTCCCGGTTGCAGAAGGTGTTAATGGACATGGGAATGCCCACCGTCCGAAACTGGGTAGACCTAGCGTACTGGGCATCGACCGAAATATCGGGCCCATGGGACGCTAGGTACCACCTTTAGGGGCAATGTCTCACCCTGTGTCAAGTCAAATGCCAAGTGTCATGAGTGTTCTAGCCCGTGTTAGCGGGGATTCTTTTCTTGTCTTTTTATTTCTTTCCTTTATTTCTACACTTCCACCCATATCATCCACGTAGCTCTCACACAACCTAGGCGAGGCTAGTATCCATTCAAGCCATCCACCTCCCTGAGTTCGATAAACCTGCACCCTACATTAACCGTACACTTGCGGTAAAACGACACCGCGCCCAAACCGTAAATGGGGCGCCAGTCAAGTTTTTGGCGCCGTTGCCGAGGAGGCGTTTGGTTTGATATTAGCTTAGCTTGGGTTTGTTAGACTACGCATAAAAACACAAATACAATAACCAAGAAATTTTTTCCCCACTATTATATTATCTTTTTGTTATTCTCTTGTACTATTGATGCTCCTCTCTAGTTTTCTTATTTTTGTTGTCAATGTATCTTTGATATTACCATGTGGAGACCCAATTTCAATGCTCAGATGGGAGAATATTATTTTGATCAGAGTGCTCAGATGGGACAATACTACTTTGATGAGAGTGCTAAGACGATTGAGGAGATGCTTGCACATCAGATTGAAATGCAAGCTGTAACGGCTGGTTTTTGTATGATGAATATTATTTATATATATATGTGAATGTTCGTCTTTTTTTACTTCTCTGTATTCCTTTGCGCTCATATCTTAGAATAGGTTCGCCTTTGGAACTCATTGGAATCATTCCGAAGCTTCCCGCCTCAATTTGCGACTTTCTGTGCCAATTAGCCGGTTCACGTTGAGGAACCGACCAACTAGATGTCAATCTAGTCAGTCAACAACTCCTCTTGGACCGACTAGTTTCCGTCAGGTTTTTCCCTTAAGTTACTATTTACGATTAGTTGGTCTAAGTTCATCCACCAACCGACTAGTTTCCAAACTAGTCGGTCAACACTTCTTCTCAGACCGACTTGTACAGAGATCATTTTTCTCACCCAAGTAACTGTTTATCGTTAGTCGGTCAAAGAACGAATACCGACCGACTAGTTGACGAACTAGTCGGTTAAGTATCCTTCTCTGACCGACTAATCTTCAAAATATCTTATTGACCATTTTCACCCTTTAGTCGGTCTATGAACACTGGCCGACCGACTAGGTTGCAAACTAGTCGGTCGACGAGCCTTCACATACCGACTAACTCTATAAATTTTACAATAACCATGTTCACGGTTTGGGTTTTAGTCGGTCACAGTTATACGACTGACCGACTAGTTCCCAAACTAGTCGGTCGACCGCCCTTCTCTGACCGACTAGTTGACCCCGAAACCCTAAATTCTGTGCTAGCCGCCGTTTCATTCTCTTATTTAAACGGGGCTTCTCTTTCATTTTTCCGGATTGTTTTCAGTCTCCATCTTCCCCAAACCTATTTCCCTACCTCTCACGTTCTTCCCTTGCTCGTTCCTCCATCCTTGCGCCCTCCATCTTCCCCAAGGCTCTCCCTCCTCTCTTATTTCCCTTTCTTTTGCCCTAGCATGGAGTTCTCGACTCAGATCCAGCAGCAACGACGTCGGGAGACGCTGAAATCTTCACCATCACCGGCGATCAACATTCTCGCTGCGCTACCCGCGGCTTGGGAATTTCCGGACGACGTAAAGCTTTCACCCTTTCCAGATTGGACACCGGATCTTCGTGCAACCGTCAATTCCAGGTTGGTGCCCTAAATTCGTAGTAACCTCCACAATAGATGATCATACCCTAAATAAAAGTCGCAACCTAATCAAACTAAATTTATTTTTTCGCGGATCTTTAAAACGTTGTACAACCGTAGAAATCGACGAATGGACATTATGCATGCACACATAGGATAGATCGTCGATTAGGTCAATTCATTAAAAATGTGATTTTTGGATTGATTAGGATAGTCCCGATAACCTAGACACAACCCTAATAGGAATTAATGAATCGTGATCTGACACCGTCGCCGTGTCACGATTTTCAGACGCTCATCCGCCAACGAGACATTTGGACGAGGCGTACCAGGGAGACGACGCACTCGCCACCGCAGGCAAGTGTATCACTTGTGTTCTTGGCCGTGTTTAGGCCTTAATTTTTGCTAGACCTGTTAGTCTTGATCATTGAGAACCGGACATGAAATGATAGCGTCCGGGACGCCTTTGGTGGCTCAGATTTGACAACGAAATCTGAGTCCAACAACAACAATTTGACATCATAGGATTGACATGCATGTGCGTGAGTTGTGGACACCCTAGTACAACCCCTCCCGTTTTGTCGTGTCGTGTTCCTTTCCGTCTGCACAGCCTGTGGGCAATAGGGCACTCGTCGAGCCAGAGCGAGTGATCCCTTGTACTAGTTCACAGCCCGATGGGCAATTGGGCACCTGTCAAGTTGGAACAGGTGATCCCATGTACCGATACACAGCTCATGGAGCAATTGGGCACTTGTCAAGCTAGAGCAAGTGATCCCATGTCTTGTCACGATTCTTGGGGTTATGGGGTAGGGTTGAGCGTGCAAGCGGCAAGAGGGACTGATCCCCCTCGAACCGAACAGGCGTGAACCCTTTCGTGTCTTGTCTTGTCTTGTCTTGTCTGGCTTCCGTGTTCTGTCTTGTCTTGACACCTGTAGGCTAGTCCCGTAGTCCATAGCACTCGCTATGACTACTACCTGTCTTGTTTACTTTCCTATTGTGTTTACTTCTGTTGTTAAAACCTCAGCATGTTAATCAACCAGTAAAACGTTGTAAGTAAATGGTACACTTGTAGCTTGGTCTAATCTTTTCTTGTAGACCTTGCCTGACGTACAGTTCCTTCTTTTGGTGCTGTACGTCAGGGATTGAGCCAGAGTACGTGGAGGAGACTGACCTGCCTGCCGACGTGGAGCCAGAGGACGTCGATCCCGAGTACGACCCCGAGGAGGATCAGAGTTAGAGACTTTTTAGTAGCAGATTCCAGAGGCGTTATTATCTTGTTGGGTGCGTAGCACCTTTTATGATTCTTTGTCTAGGTTGGGTGCTTGCACCATTAGATTTACTTTTCTGCTTTGTAGCCCTTCGGGCGTTGAGACTTGGTACTCTTGATATGTTGGAATAAAATTTGTGATGTTCTTTCCTTCTTGTACTTTTATTGTTCTGTACTAACATGTAGGGACCTGTACCTTTGCCTTGGTTTCACACAGACGCTTATTGGGTCAGGGCTTCGTAGCCCTGGCCTAAGCGGGCCTAGTCACGCTTCGCCTCCGCTGTTTTGGGAAGCGGGGCGTGACAGGTTTTAGTGGTGGCCCATGCAGGTCCACGTCCCAATTTTTCTGCAAGTACAGAACAGTAAGAGTAAGGACATTCACTTTTGATATTCAAACACGTACGAGTCTAATCTTCGTCTTTCTGTCAACAGGATGGCCGGACGACGCGTTACCCGATCGGGAAACTTAGGCGATGGAGTTCCGGAGGACCATGGCGGAGAGTTCCGTCAGTTTCTGGGTGTGATGAGGGAGATGCTGGATGTTCAGCATCAGCTGGTTCAACAGTCTCAGCGTGCTACTCAGGCCCCACCTGTTGCACCACCTCCTCCTCCGCCCGCCCCACGAGCTGCTCCAGGAGTGAAGCAGTTCAACGAGCTGCAGCCGAAGACTTTCTCTGGGAAGGAAGGACCTCTGGGTGCCGATGAGTGAATCCAGAGCACGGAGGAGAAATTAGTTGCTGCAAATATTCCTGACAATACCCGAGTGGAGATAGCGAAGATGCAGCTGACGGAGAATGCCAGGAACTGGTGGCGCATTGAGGAGAGGCGTCTGGAGAAACCAGTGGAGTGGAAGACCTTCAGATCGATGTTCAAGGATAAATATTTCACCAAATCTGCTAGGAGGGAGCTGCTGAGCAAGTTTATAGATCTGAAGCAGGGGGATATGACCGTCGAGGAGTATGAAGCTGAGTTTGAGATGTTGAGCCGTTTTGCCCCGCATATGGTTAGGAAGGAAGAGAAGCGAGCTGATCGCTTTCGTCAGGGACTGCGTCCGAAGATTCAGGCTTCTATGTCTTCGGTGAGTTTCTCGACTATGAGGGAGGTGCTTGATGCTGCGAAGAATCATGAGCTCATAGCTCTTCTGCCTGACCCTCCAGCTGATAAGGGGAAGCGTCCCATGGAGCAGTACCGGCCACCTGCTAGGCCGGTAATGAGGCCAGTCCAGACTGTGCAATTTAAGAGGCCTGGAGCACCAGTGCAGCAGCAGAACAAGGGTCCGTGCCTTTTCTGCGGCAAGCTCGGACATGTTCAGACCAACTGTCGGAGGAAGCTGGGTTTGTGCCTACTTTGTGGAGATGCTTCGCATGTTGCGAAGGACTGTCCTAGAGCCCGCACTGCTGTTGTTGGAACGCCAGACCCGTTACAGATGAGGGCACCTACTCCGGTTCAGAGAGGACCTGCCGTTCGTGGACCACCCTTGGTGCCACAGAGGCAGCTATACCAGCGAGCTGTGCAGCCTCCGAGACCGGCCTATACTATGACTGTTGCAGAGACCGAGGAGCTTGATGGAGTAATTGCAGGTAATATCTTGACATAGTCTTTCCATTTCATAATTATATTGTATTGCTAGCCTAGTTAGTGTTGTTTGTTTGTTTGATTGATAGAGTAGTGTTTGACCTTAGACCCCTTGTTTTATTAGGCACCATTCTTGTGTCCTCTCACCCCGCTTTGGCTTTGTTTGACTCTGGTGCATCTATGTGCATCTTATCCCGGAGGTTCATAACAAAGCACTCCATTCCTACCCATACACTTCCTAAGTGTTGGGACATCACTACTGGGAACGGAGTGGTGACTGTGAATCTGGGATGTCGGTCGATTCCCTTAGTGGTTAGTGGACATGAGCTATATGCGGATTTCATCGTCCACGATCTGCCGCATTTCGATGTCATCCTTGGCATCGATTGGCTGGGAGATTTCCACGCTTCGATCGATTGTCACAGCAAGAGGGTGGTTTTCCAGATTCCAGGCCATCCGGAGTTCGAGTTTCGTAGTCGAGACGAGTCGCTTGGGCCCATCAGATTTCAAGCCAAGCCGGTGGTGCCGGTGATAGTAGCATTGCAGATGCATATGGAGATCGACCGACCAACGGTTGTCAGAGACTTTGACGACGTCTTTCTGGAGGATATCTCGGGTCTGCCACCCGACAGAGCTTTGGAGTTCGACATCGATCTGATGCCAGGTGCGCAGCCGATATCGAAGGCGTCGTATCGGATGGCTCCCGCGGAGCTTGAGGAACTGCGGAAGCAATTGGATGAGTTATTGCAGAAGGGTTTCATCCACCCTAGTGTGTCACCGTGGGGTGCACCTGTATTGCTCGTGAAGAAGAGGGATGGTTCCCGCAGGATGTGTGTGGATTATCGAGGATTGAATGCTGTCACTGTGAAGAACAAGTATCCGCTGCCGCGCATCGACGACATATTTGATCAGCTGAGAGGTTTGAGAGTTTTCTCGAAGTTGGACTTGAGGAGCGGTTACCATCAGTTAAAGGTAAAGAAGGATGACGTCCCGAAGACAGCTTTCCGGACGAAGTACGGGCACTATGAGTTTGTGGTGATGCCATTCGGTGTGACCAACGCTCCAGCTGTGTTCATGAATCTTATGAACTTGATTTTCTACGACTTCCTGGATAAGTTTGTCGTTATTTTCATTGACGACATTCTTATTTACTCAAAGTCAGAGGAGGAGCACAGCTGCCATCTGAGGACAGTGTTGGAGACGCTGAGGCGACACAAGTTGTATGCCAAGTATAGCAAGTGCGAGTTCTGGCTGGACAGAGTCGTGTTTCTGGGACACGTGGTGTCTGGTGATGGCATATCTGTGGATCCGGAGAAGGTCAGAGCAGTCAGAGATTGGCAGACTCCGCAGTCAGCATCCGACATCAGGAGTTTTCTTGGTCTAGCAGGCTATTATCGGCGGTTCATTAAAGATTTCTCGAGGATTGCGGAGCCGATGACGAAGCTGACAAGGAAGGATGAGGAGTTTCTGTGGTCTGATGCTTGTGAGGAGGCTTTCAATATCTTGAAGGCGAGGTTGACCAAGGCACCAGTTTTGACGGTACCGGATCGGAGCGGAGGATTTGAAGTTTATTGTGATGCATCGGGGAAGGGCCTGGGATGCGTTCTGCATCAGCATGGCCACATGGTCGCGTATGCTTCTCGTCAATTGAGGACTCATGAGAAGAATTACCCGACGCACGATCTGGAGTTGGCAGCAGTGATCTTTGCGCTGAAGATTTAGAGGCATTTCTTACTGGGCGAGTGTGTGAAGATCTTTACAGATCATAAAAGCTTGAAGTACATATTCACCCAGAAGGAGCTCAACATGCGTCAAAGACGATGGTTGGAGCTCATGGCTGACTATGAGATAGATTTGCAGTATCATTCAGGGAAGGTGAACGTGGTGCCAGATGCTTTGAGTAGACTCCCCACTGCTATGGTGCTTACTGCTGACTGAAGGATTCAGCAGGAGCTGAAGGAGATGGATTTAGAGGCTGTCCTACCTGGTGTGATTCATACTTTCATGAATTTGCATATTCAGTCCACGATTATGGATCGAATCAAGGCAGCACAGGCAGGAGATCCGAAGTTGCAGAGGATCAGGAGGCAAGTTGAAGCTGGACTGCGAGCAGAGTTCGTGATTCATGAGGATGGTTCGCTGCGGTACGACAGCAGACTCTACGTACCTGCGGGTGATGTTCGTGAGGAGCTTTTGAGCGAGGCTCATAGCTCGCCTTATTCTATACATCCTGGTGGCACCAAGATGTATAAGGATCTCCGACAGAATTACTGGTTGATTGGCATGAAGAGGAGTGTGGCACGGAGCGTTGCCAAGTGTTTGGTATGCCAACCGGTGAAGGCTGAGCACCATCGTACTGCTGGACTGTTGCAACCGCTTCCCATTCCGGAGTGGAAGTGGCAACATATTACGATGGATTTCGTGATTGGTTTACCTCGGACCCCGAGGCAGAACGACGCAGTCTGGGTGATCGTAGATCGGTTGACCAAGTCTGCGCATTTTATTCCTTTTCGAGTGGGCCAGTCTACGGAAGCTTTGGCAAGGAAGTATCTTGAGGTAAAAATTTTGTTCTACTTCTCTTTATTTTCCTCTTTGTTTAGTTGTGACGTAGGCCGTGTACGTGCAGGAGATTGTACGCTTACACGGGGTCCCCGTGAGCATCGTGTCTGACCGAGATACGAGGTTCACATCTCAGTTCTGGAGAAGTCTGCATGAGCATTTGGGTACGAGTCTGAGTTTCAGCACGGCGTACCACCCGCAGACCGACGGCCAGTCCGAGAGGACTATACAGATTTTGGAGGATATGCTACGAGCTTGCACACTCGACTGGAAGGGATCTTGGGAGGACCATATCCACTTGGTGGAGTTTTCTTATAACAACAGCTACTAGGCGAGCATTGGCATGGCGCCATTTGCTGCCTTATATGGAAGAAAATGTCGATCGCCACTGAGCTGGGATGACATTAGAGATCGGGAGCTGTTGGGTCCAGAGATGATTGTTGAAGCTGTGGATGTCGTGAGAGACATCAGGGAGAAGCTCAGAGTTGCGCAGGATCGCTTTAAGCATTGGGCTGATGCCAAGAGGAGACCGTTGGAGTTTCAGCCTGAAGATCACGTTTTCTTGAAGATTTCTCCGAACCGCGGAGTTATTCGTTTCGGGAAGAAGGGGAAGCTGAGCCCGAGGTTTATTGGACCTTTTGATGTGCTGGAGCGTGTGGGAGCAATGGCCTACCGCCTTGCTCTGCCACCATCTTTGGTGGGGGTTCACGACGTATTCCATGTATCACAGTTACGTCGGTACGTCAGTGATCCGTCGCACACGATGGATTTCTCGGAGATCACGGTCCGTCTGGACCTGACCTACGACCAGCAACCCATGCAGATTTTGGACCGTCGACAGAAGCAGTTGAGGAATAAGGTAGTCGACCTAGTGAGAGTGATGTGGCGTCATGGATCGCCTGTAGAGTCCACTTGGGAGAGAGAGGATGAGATGAGAGAGCGTTACCCTCACCTATTCTGAAAGAAATTCCGAACCTAATGCTATTTTATATATAGAATTTTAAAAATATTTTATCATATAGAATTTTTCACTATCCAAAAATTATAAATTTGATCAAAAATATGAATAAAATAAATACAAAGAATGTCTATTTTTATTTTTTATTTTAATTTTAGCACCTTTTCTTTTTTTCATTCTTCTTTCATGCATCACGTTTTCTTACTTTTTGTGTGTGATGCATATGTACAGTAGTTTTTATTTTTCTTTTATCCTTATTTCTTTTATCCTTTTTGGCTAGAGATGAATTTTTTGTGATGACGTTGACGTGAAATTAGCTTATCTCTATATGCATATCATTTTGTCATGCCATCGTTTTTATTTCAAATATCATATGTCATGCTTGCTATGCATTCGAGATAGTAACCCACACCTTTGTTATATGAATGTGGATGAAATTCTTCTATTAGCTGAGTCTGATGAGGCGGAATTTTCTTAAGGTGGGTAGGATGTAACGGCTGGTTTTTGTATGATGAATATTATTTATATATATGTGATTGTTCGTCTTTTTTTACTTCTCCGTATTCCTTTGCGCTCATATCTTAGAATAGGTTCGCCTTTGGAACTCATTGGAATCATTCCGAAGCTTCCCGCCTCAATTTGCGACTTCCTGTGCCAATTAGCCGGTTCACGTTGAGGAACCGACCGACTAGAAGTCAATCTAGTCGGTCAACAACTCCTCTTGGACCAACTAGTTTCCGTCAGGTTTTTCCCTTAAGTTACTATTTACGATTAGTCGGTCTAAGTTCATCCACCGACCGACTAGTTTCCAAACTAGTCGGTCAACACTTCTTCTCAGACCGACTTGTACAGAGATCATTTTTCGCACCCAAGTTACTGTTTACCGTTAGTCGGTGAAAGAACGAATACCGACCGACTAGTTGACGAACTAGTCGGTTAAGTATCCTTCTCTGACCGACCAATCATCAAAATATCTTATTGACCATTTTCACCCTTTAGTCGGTCTATGAACACTGGCCGACCGACTAGGTTGCAAACTAGTCAGTCGACGAGCCTTCACAGACCGACTAACTCTATAAATTTTACAACAACCCTGTTCACGGTATGGGTTTTAGTCGGTCACAGTTATACGACTGACCGACTAGTTCCCAAACTAGTCGGTCGACCGCCCTTCTCTGACCGACTAGTTGACCCCGAAACCCTAAATTCTGTGCTAGCCGCCGTTTCATTCTCTTATTTAAACGGGGCTTCTCTTTCATTTCTCCGGATTGTTTTCAGTCTCCATCTTCCCCAAACCTATTTCCCTACCTCTCACGTTCTTCCCTTGCTCGTTCCTCCATCCTTGCGCCCTCCATCTTCCCCAAGGCTCTCCCTCCTCTCTCATTTCCCTTTCTTTTGCCCTAGCACGGAGTTCTCGTCTCAGATCCAGCAGCAACGACGCCGGGAGACGCTGAAATCTTCACCACCACCGGCGATCAACGTTCTCGCTGCGCTACCCACGGCTTGGGAATTTCCGGACGACGTAAAGCTTTCACCCTTTCCAGATTGGACACCGGATCTTCGTGCAACCGTCAATTCCAGGTTGGTACCCTAAATTCGTAGTAACCTCCACAATAGATGATCATACCCTAAATAAAAGTCGCAACCTAATCAAACTAAATTTATTTTTTCGCGGATCTTTAAAACGTTGTACAACCGTAGAAATCGACGAATGGACATTATGCATGGACACATAGGATAGATCGTCGATTAGGCCAATTCATTAAAAATGTGATTTTTGGATTGATTAGGATAGTCCCGATAACCTAGACACAACCCTAATAGGAATTAATGAATCGTGATCTGACACCGTCGCCGTGTCACGATTTTCAGACGCTCATCCGCCAACGAGACATTTGGACGAGGCGTACCAGGGAGACGACGCACTCGCCACCGCAGGCAAGTGTATCACTTGCGTTCTTGGCCTTGTTTAGGCCTTAATTTTTGCTAGAACTGTTAGTCTTGATCATTGAGAACCGGATGTGAAATGATAGCGTCCGGGACGCCTTTGGTGGCTCAGATTTGACAACGAAATCTGAGTCCAACAACAACAATTTGACATCATAGGATTGACATGCGTGTGCGTGAGTTGTGGACACCCTAGTACAACCCCTCCCGTTTTGTCGTGTCGTGTTCCTTTCCGCCTGCACAGCCTGCGGGCAATAGGGCACTCGTCGAGCCAGAGCGAGTGATCCCTTTTACTAGTTCACAGCCCGATGGGCAATTGGGCATCTGTCAAGTTGGAACAGGTGATCCCATGTACAGATAAAGAGCTCATGGAGCAATTGGGCACTTATCAAGCTAGAGCAAGTGATCCCATGTCTTGTCACGATTCTTGGGGTTATGGGGTAGGGTTGAGCGTGCAAGCAGTAAGAGGGACTGATTCCCCTCGAACCGAACAGGCGTGAACCCTTTCGTGTCTTGTCTTGTCTTGTCTTGTCTGGCTTCCGTGTTCCGTCTTGTCTTGACACCTGTAGGCTAGTCCCGTAGTCCATAGCACTCGCTATGACTACTACCTGTCTTGTTTACTTTCCTTTTGTGTTTACTTCTGTTGTTAAAACCTCAGCATGTTAATCAACCTGTAAAACGTTGTAAGTAAATGGTACACTTGTAGCTTGGTCTAATCTTTTCTTGTAGACCTTGCCTGACGTACAGTTCCTTCTTTTGGTGTTGTATGTCAGGGATTGAGCCAGAGTACGTGGAGGAGACTGACCTGCCTGCCGACGTGGAGCCAGAGGACGTCGATCTCGAGTACGACCATGAGGAGGATCAGAGTTAGAGACTTTTTAGTAGCAGATTCCAGAGGCGTTATTATCTTGTTGGGTGCGTAGCACCTTTTATGATTCTTTGTCTAGGTTGGGTGCTTGCACCATTAGATTTACTTTTCTGCTGTTGTAGCCCTTCGGGCGTTGAGACTTGGTACTCTTGATATGTTGGAATAAAATTTGTGATGTTCTTTCCTTCTTGTACTTTTATTGTTCTGTACTAACATGCAGGGACCTGTACCTTTGCCTTGGTTTCACACAGACGATTATTGGGTCATGGCTTCGTAGCCCTGGCCTAAGCGGGCCTAGTCACGCTTCGCCTCCGCTGTTTTGGGAAGCGGGGCGTGACACAAGCTAGAATTGAAAGGGGTGATTTTCTGTTGGAATCGGTGAAAAGTGACCGTGAAACCAATGCACTCATGCCTATGGCTGCAATGATTTCCAAGGATATCAGTTCTGCTTCTTCATCTTATGGGCAAGAATCATCGCCCGTCATATTACCAGAGCCACCATGTGCCATCGTCGATCCTGCATCCTACAATACAGCTGTTGCATATGAAGGGTGGATGGACGAAGAGGCAGTGGGGGAAGCAGAAATTGAATCATATGCATCGCCAGAGGAGGACACATTTCAGAACTTGCTGGAAGGCATCTTGGAGTCAGTGAGGTTCACTGGTTTTGGTAGCGTTACGATAGACGATGCATTTGAGATGCACTTTGCTAGTTTTGTCGTGAACCATATCTCGGCTGTAGGAACAATTGGGGACGACATCCATGTCAGACTTGATTTTTTAAGGAGTAGACTATATTTCCGGGTTGCTTGCAGGCATTCTCCACCACACAATACATCTTCATAAGTTGACACACATGAGCCGCCAGCATCACCATTCCAAAGAGAGCCCACTCTCATGGTTGACGCCACTGTCCCATCGGCCACCATAGACACATCTCATGCCGATGCCCCAGTTTTTCCACACTACCACTTGGATGATGAAGCATTTTTTGATGATGATAGTGAGGATGGGGTGATTTCTCTAGGATTTGTGGGAGAGGCTTCTCATCTTGATTTGGATACCCCACATGAGTCCAACGAGAACACCGAGGAGACTACAGAACTTGTGCATACCGACGAGGAGGATGTGCATGAGGACGTAGACACTACGACCACATACGATTGGTCCGCTCCACATCCACCTCCATTGTCATCTCTGTTGCTGATTCTTCCTTGTCCTGTGGTTAACCACGATGATGTCATTCAGGACATCGGGCAGATGGCGGAGCATGAGCATATCGTCGAGGAGGATGTGTGTAAAGGCTTGGATACGATGGTCCATTTCATGGAGACCGAATCACATCTACCTCTAACGTCACTCTCCACTTCTTCTGCGGTTGAGCATCTACTTGAGCATATTGCCCATATTCAGGGAGATTTTCATACTCACTCTCACTCCACATTTAAGTCTCTCTTTTCACGTCCTATTCCTTTATACTTATATATTTTTGGCGCACCATATCTATCGCAGGACACATGATCAACTTCCCTTGAGGTATGCTGCGGTGTGTCACCACCTGGAGAGCCACTTCACATGGAGAGCGAGGATTTGATCGTCACTAGCACAGAGGATATCATACCATTTCCAGGGAGTATTCGCCACATTTCGTATATTTTCCCATCATATACCGACGACTATCTCTGGAATACATTTATTTTGGGAAATGGTTTCTTGTCATGGACTAATGCACCTCGTCCTTTGCAGGTCACATGTGGACACCTACTAAGGATGATGGGAGGTGCATTGCTTGGGTCCATTCGCACACGTGGCACCGCGCTTCTGGCGGAGCCACAGAAGGAGCAGTTAGAGCAGCTACCTGCCCCACTCCAGATTCTGGATTCACCTATGCTCAGGTGTATCCTAATCTAGTAGTGTAGAAATTTACAGCTTTTTAGTTTAGATTAGAATAATCTCGTCTCCTCTCATTAGCGAGGGGAGCATATCTAGGGTTTGCTTTTGCATCATAATAACCCATCATGTCATGCCCTTGTATTATTTCACCCCCGTCCTCTACCGAGGAGGATGAGGACTCGTCCTATCCTGCATTTTGATTTCTTTCTTTTTCTTTTCCGATCTTCCCCCTAGCATTTTTATGCATCAGATTGATCATATCATTTCGCTAGCATTATCATGTTCAGCTTGGGGGAAATCGATCTTTATGTGTGTTGTCGTGTGATTTCGTTGTTGTGTGCCTGTTTATATGTGTCATGCGGATGTGCTTTTCTATCTTTTCTGTTGTGTGTTTCTTTTTCTTTATTTTTGTCACGCCCCGCTTCCCAAAACGATGGGTGCGAAACGTAACTAAGGCCCGCTTAGGCCGGAGCTGTGAAGCTTGGACCCAATAAGCGTCTGTAGGGGTACCATTTTAAAATTTTCAGGTTCATGCTTTTATAAAATTCGGAACAACAGAAAGTACAGAAAGAAAGTTGCATTCATTAATATAAAGAGATGTTATCCAGCGAGTACAAAAGTCTAAAAAGAGAAGCATAAGCATGGCAACAACTACCGAAAGAGAGTAAACTAAAAGTAGTAACCTCTGAAAGGCAACGACGGAAAAGACCTCTAGGTCTGGTCCTCGTCAGGAACGTTCTCTGGGTCGTCGTCCTCTGGCTCCACGTACTCCGGTATGTCCGACTCGTCCACGTACTCTGGCTCAACACCTGACGTACAGTACCCAAGAGAAAAAAAACTGTACGTCAGGTAAAGTCTACAAGAAAGAGTTAGACTCTACTGCAAGTGTAATATGATTAAAGATCAACGTTTTACTGATAGATTAACATGCAGGGGTTATGACAAGACAGAAAGTAAAACAGTGTTGGAAAGTAAACGGGACAGACAATAGTCGTAGCGTGTGCTACCGACTACGGGACTAACCTAGATGGGACAAGACAACCAAGACAAGACGTGAGTGTGACACCAAAGAGAGCTCGCGCCTGCAGAGTAGAGAGTGGCCAAACTCCCTATCTGGTGGCCGCTAACCCAACCCCACCCTAAGTGCTCAAGACAAGACAAGACTGGACTGTACGAGTACCGCTCACACCCTTGGTGAGTGCCTCTCCCCTCGGTCCACCGGGGCGCTCACTCCCCTGATGAGACGCCGAGACTTCCCATAAGGTGTACACGAAAAGGAACGGTCTGTCGGGACGCTCACTCCATTGGTGAGACATCGAGACACCCGAAAGGTATGCCACAAGAACAAAGAGGACAAGACTCGACTGTTATGAAAGTTCTGTTGTTCAGTTGTTGTTCTAGTGGGTCCACACGCACGCACACACAGAAAAGCCCTAAGTTGTCAATTGTTGTTGTTTTGTGCTTAGACTTCGTTGTCAAGTCTAATCTGTCAAGGGGGGTCCCGGACGCTATCATTTCACGCCTGGTTCTCTTTATATGTACTCTAACATTCTAAGTAAGAGATGGCCTAAACGTGGCTGTACGAGTACAAGTGTAAACACTTGCCTGCAATGATGAGAGCATTATCTGTCCGGAGCATCTCGTCGAAGTGGCGCGTCGGCGAGGGTCTGTCTGTTGGAAGCGTCTCGTCATGGTCCGAGTGTCGGGTAGGGTTCACTGGAATGAATTAATGGGACGGCATCAGGTCACGTTTTAGCAATCCTATTAGGTGCATCTCTAGGTTAAACATGACTATCCTATCAGTTCCAAAATGCGGTGTTCAATAGACAGATTCTACTCTACAGTTCCCTACGTCGACAACTACCCTATGTGCACAGTCAAAAGTTCGGTCGACGATCTAGATTAGCACAACATTTTAAAAGGAGCATAAAAAAGTAAATTTAGTGATATTAAGTAGCTGATTTTTAGTTAGGGTTCAGATGACATATGTTTTGGGTTGCTACGAGTATATGGCACCAACCTGGTTCAACGGTCACGTATAAGTGTGACGTCGGATCTGAAAATGGCAACGGATCGCGTCTCCTTCAGTTACTCGACTGCGGTAGCGCGGATCTATCTGCATCATAGGTTCACGATGTTAAGCGGTAGGATACGCTTAATAACCTAGAATGTCAATTTACATTACCATAGCCGGCTATAAGGCTAACTTGCGCACTACAAACTAACTGAACTAACCCACTGATTTCTTAACCAAACTAACATTATCACCACCTAATATAAAACTACTATGATTGTAACTTGCAAGTTATTATCAGACTTACGTGTTCGCCAAAACGTTGAAGGGGGTAAGCAGCGGACTTGGGCGGCAGCAACGGAGGAGATCGACAGTCGGAGGGCAGCGTCTGCTCGGAGGATTTCGGACGGTAGCGAGGTGCCGCAGCGGCAACAAGGACAGCAGTGGTAGCTGGAGAGCGAGTGGGGTCGTGCGGTCGAAGGGAGAACGACGGTGAAGCGCTAAGCGGTGAATCGGAGGAGAAAATGACGACACGGGGAAGGTTCGGCGCACGGCCTAAGGGGATCTGACCGGAGCTTGGACGCAGCGGGGAGGAGGCTTCGGCCTGGGGGGTCTCGGAAAGAGGGCGGCTGGGCTGAGCGGGACGGCGGCGATTTGAGCTGCCATGCGAGCGGGCGCCTTTGTTGGTGCAGGGAGAACTAGAGAGATGAGGGAGCAAAAATGACAGGGCTTTAGGAAAAGATATGCTACTGTTCCCTTTGCCTCAGTTAGCAGGTTAGGATATTAAAATATATTTATGAGAAAGTAAAGTACGAGAGAGAGAAAGACGTGAGAGAGGTTGATGGTTGTTCGGCTGATAGGATGAAATGACCTAGTCTAGGGTCTCCTAAAAATAGGGAGGAGAGAGATATAACGTGTGTTGGATGTAGGGGTGTGGGTACGGTTATGGGAGTAGTTGGGTTGAGATTTGAATGAATAAAAATAAATCGTTTATAATCTATTATTTGTTATAGGTTGATTCCCTTAAACGGTCAGATATGGGGGTTAAGGTTTTAATGATCATTAGCTTAAGTTTAAAAAATAATAATAATTAAAATGTAATGTTTCTTAAAAAGAATAATTGGACCGAAATGCTCAGGAATCGCACAGCAAAAGCCAAGGTTTAATAAAAAGGGTTTTGTTATGAATCAACTACTGGGGGAGGAACCCCCAGCCCTTTATTTATAGGTAGAATAGGAGAGTAGAAAGATAGGATACATAGATGTGGGCGTATCTCTCAGATACCCGCAATCCTAACCGACTCTGGTATTTCCATTCACAACACTCCCCCTTATCCAGCCATAGGTGAGGACTCTGCTCAAGAATACTTCGGGATTCTGAGCGTAATAGGAGTCTCACATGGGGTGGATACTTCAGGATCCTGAGTTGGTGAGGTTTGCCTCGTTAAAAACCTTTAGCTATGGAAAACCACGTGTGAAAAACCATAGTTAATGAAAAAGAGTTCAAACGCTCTATAACTCCCCCTGATTTGTACAAGTGACTCTGCTCATGAATACTTTTGGATTCTGAGCGTCACAGAGGGGTGGATACTTCAGGATCCAGAGTTGATGTGATTTGCCTCGTTAAAACCTTTGGCTATGGAAAACCCAGTGGGAAAAACCATAGCTAAGGGAAAAGAGTACAAATTCCCTCAACTCCCCCTGGTCTGTAAAAGCTCTTAGGCTTTCAGATCTCTTAGGCTTATCTCATCTCTCCTATTTACAACATTCTGAAAATGTACACATATTACAAATATTATCACCATTGAGCAGCTGCTGAATCCAGAAACTCTTGAGAGGTGTGCTAAGTTTCGTCGCCTCTGATGTGGTCTTCAGACTATGTGGTCAGCTCCACAATACCAGCCTCTATCCCAGTCATCACTGGGATGTGATGTACCACCAGGCACCATCAAATACACCATTGGTGTGATTCTGGAATGGTGAGGACCTCGAAATGATAGGGTGATGTTGCCTTCATAAGTTGCTTTGCAGATCTGGAGTAGATGGCCATCCCACTGTGGGTACCCGTTCTGTGATTTCTCAGTATATGGACCTGACCTGTAACCTGCGTTTGCATAAACTTTGGAGGATGCTATTTCATATTGTAAGTCTAAATCTTTCGACCCTTGGAGGAAGCATAGAAGCCTTAACTCCGGTCTAATGGCCATTTTTAGGTGTCAACTATCTCTGGCTAAT
Organism: Scilla litardierei; assembly: GCA_030789695.1. Classification (NCBI taxonomy): domain Eukaryota; kingdom Viridiplantae; phylum Streptophyta; class Magnoliopsida; order Asparagales; family Asparagaceae; genus Scilla; species Scilla litardierei. Next base: position 214,334,939 of record CM061142.1, on the reverse strand, counting down.
GAGTTTACTGCAACTGCTATATCGGGACGTGTGCAGTTAGCCAGGAGTGCCTGATTGCACTTAGATAAGGGACGTTAGGACCAGTTATATCCTCCCCCTCTTCCAGCGATCAGAAGGGTTCTTTTTGTACATCCATTAAGTATACTCTCATAGGTGTACTTTCGATGACAATGGTCCTTTTAATTTCTCCAACGCACTTCTGGGCGTATGTAACAGGATTCTATGAGCCATGACTTTATGTTTGCCTGGGTCTTTTATTTCATGTTTAATAGTCAGGCTTGAACAGATGTTTCGGTTTTCTCTCCAGGAGATCCGATGAGATTTTAGTTATTTACAACTATGATCTCTAATCATGTTCTTTGCTTAGATGCAAAGACAACCTTCAGCAGGAGTCATTGATTTGTCAAGTGATTCTCTTGGTTGTACATTATTTATTATACTTATTGTTTTTCTATAATAGAATAGACGTCCTGAAGTCTATTCGGGCATTTAAGGAAATGTGGAATTTATCTTTACCCAGATATGCACAAATGTATACCGTCACAACATCCAATAACATCATATCCAAAATTTCCTTCGCCAAATCGTAAGGTATTTGCTTTTGATAACTTAGGGAGACTGATGCATCATTTATGAGTCATGCTCATTTTAATTTGTTCGATCCCTAGTTTCAGCGAATTTTTCCTTGGGCTATAGGTTGTACCTTATAGCATACGATTTTATATTTATTTTTTCTTATTTGTGGAATACTTATTTTACCTACAGGTTTGACACCTTTTGGTGTCTGGACTTCAGGTCCGAACATTTCACGTTTCATAAGTGAGTCCAGCTCATCTTTTATTGCCTCGTTCCACATTTGGCCAATCTCTACGTTTGCATGTTAGTAACGGAGTATGGAACGATATTTTATAAAAATCATCGCTTTTGCGATGTATATGGAAATATAATACGTGAATACATTGTCGACAATTATGTTCTTTCTGTCCAACACCTCTCCCGTACGTACAACATTTACTTTCAATTTCAGTTTTTCCCGGCAGTTCCTCTGCAGTGGATTCCGGGAAGGGTGGGGGTATGGACATGAGCTCATTGTCCTATGGTAGTATTGTCTTAAGGTCTCCAGGTATTTTTCTTTTTTTCTTAAAATTTTGTCCTTGGAGCCTAGTGGTCTGCCTCTTTTCCGTTGAGGATTAGCCACTTCTGCTGCTGGTGGATTGCATCCATTCTCGGGGATGTCAATCCTAGCTGGAGTTTTTGAAGCAGGGATGTGTGATCTGACAATCTTCTGGTTGTCAGTAAATGAGTCCGGTAACAGGTGAATCTTGTTCTATATGTGGAGGATCTTCAGGATCTCATCTTCACATTGTTTTGTTACCGGATCATGGTGGGTCAAACTTTTTGTTTCCCACGTTATAATCACTACTACAAAAAGTACCTTTAATAGCACACCTTTAATAGCGCTTGCCAATTATAAGCGCTGTTAATTAGAGGCACATATATTAGACAGCGCTTCTTTTTGCAAGCGCTGTTAAAGGTCGGAGAATAGACAGCGCTTCTTTCTACAAGCGCTGTTAAAGGTCCGACAATAAACAGCGCTTATTTCTGCAAGCACTGTGTATTAGAGACACAGATAATACACAGCGCTTGTAGAGAGAAGCGCTGTTAAATGTCAGACAATAGACAGCGCTTTTTTCTACAAGCGCTGTTAAAGGTCCAAATAGACAGCGCTTCTTTAGAACAAGCGCTGTTAAAAGTCCCAATAGACAGCGCTTGTTTAATACAAGCGCTGTTAAAGGCCACCCTTTAGCAGCGCTTACACAAACAAGCGCTGTTAAAGGGGGGGACTTTAACAGCGCTTGCATAAACAAGCGCTGTTAAAGGCCCCCCCTTTAATAGCGCTTGTTTGTGTAAGCGCTGCTAAAGGGTGGTCTTTAACAGCGCTTGTATTAAACAAGCGCTGTTAAAGGTATTATACATTCACGGTTTCGTAATATGGATCGCTCCGAAGCCCGACTCATGTAATCGCTTAAGTAAATTCCCAATATCGCTCCGAAGCTCCGCTGCCATCTTCGTGCGCTCCGATGCCCTAGGATCGTCCGCTGCCATCTTCGTTGCAACCCAAGCCCTAGGATCGCGCTGCCATCTTCGTTGCAACCCAAGCCCTAGGATCGTGCGATTTGCTTTGTGCCGCAGCCGCTGCTTCGTTGAAAATTCCCGTCGCCGCTTCGTGCGCTCGAGAAGCCCTAGAGCAACCCCAAGCCATATTCCCGCATTGATCGGATCCGACCGATTCGCCGCCTCCTCGTCGGTTCCATTGGTTTTTTCTTGGGGTCCGATCGGTGTCTCTTTTCGATCGCCGCTCGGTTCGAGGTGAGATCGGAATCTATCCCATGGCTTCCGATTCCTTTCTTCGAGATTGATGTATTTGCTTTATAATTCGGTCATTTCGCTTGTCTTTTTGTGTGAAATTGTTGATAATCGATTTCCATTTTCTCGTTTGCAGATGATGCCGACAAGATGATTCTACGTTTTGTCGTGTTGAATTTATTCATGTCTTTAGGTTTTTGATTCTGAATGGTATACCTTTTCTTTGATTCTACATTGTTCCTCGTCTTTGCTGAGTAATTTGCGATTATGCTTCTTGCTGGGGAAAGTTCCTCAGTGGATCCAATAAGCCCCTCAACCGCAACATCAATGGATTTGCCAAAGTGTGCTAACTTTACTAGCGCCACGAACATGCGGATAGGTATACTTTTATCTTCCTTGACTTCCAAATGCTTCTATGATTGTCTCTTGCAGAACTTCCAATTGCACGTAAAGCATCTCTTAAGCGTTTTCTTGACAAACGTCATGATAGGTATGCTAAATTGGCACCTAATAACTACTATGCATATTCAGCAATACTGACTTAAGCCTGAGTGGCTGCCGAGTCTATAAATAACCCTGTAATGAAGATGTTGAACTCATTTACTCTTTATGGATCTTATGAACTACAAGCCAAGAGTAGTAGACTAGTAGGTACTGGAATGAACTTATAACATGAAATAATTCCTAATTGTGGATGGCGAATATGCTTTCTACATTCAGTGTGTTCTTGTTATGTTTCTACAGTTAAGTGGCAATATGCTTTCTTGATTAAGTGGTAAAATGTTTAGACTGTCAGAGTCATGTGCATTGTGCAAAATGTATCATTCAATTTGATTTTTGCACAATTGTGAATTGAAACAGCTGAGTTATTTGGTGCATTTCATATTATCTTATCTTCGTATTCTATCCATCATTATCATACATTGAGCTTCTCTTAGGCATATATAAAGTACTATCCAAAAAAATTATCTTTAATAAGCACACGTGCTTTATCAACTAGAAGACTAAAACAGGATCTTAACCTGTTAGCCAAAATTTTCATAATGATTTTGAAAGAGACATTTAAAAGACTGACATGGTGAATTAAGATACAAAGAGGCAGTTGAAATCTTAGGCATAAGAACAACGGAAGAATAATTCAATCTACTAATATCAGCTTTGCCCTTAGCAAAATCCTGAACTAACCAAATAAGATCATCTAATGATACGCTATAATTCTTGATAAAGGAAAGGATGAAAGCCAATATGGAAGGATGACAAGTCAATATGCTCATGCTCCGGAAATAAAGAACAATTGTAAGGAAATCTTTGAGAAGAAGAACTCATCAGCAAATCATAGAAATAAAAAAAATCAGCATGAATGAGCCAATTATCCTCAGTTTACACCGTTGTCTCAAGGGAAGAAACAAATTGAAGTTGAACAATATGAAATGAAATTGCCATTATCACCTTCGAGAAACCACTTAACCCGCAATCATTGCTACCAGATAACTTCATAAATTTGGTGTACCCTTAAAAGGTAGATTCAAAAATACCGTTGTGCAAATGTTTAAGTTTCAACCCATATATACACGGTGCCCAATCTAACATGCGGGTTAGAACATAAAAAATTTAATCCACAACTTTGGGATTTCAGGTATAGTGGAAGGGACTTCAATACATGGAGTAAATTCAAATCTTTAGATACGACACACCATAGACACATCAACTTTGCACTAATCATTACTGTTTCGTGTTTAAAAACTCATCTCTGGAAATAGAACAACTATCACAGTGTATGCATATTGCTGGAAAATGCTTTGAACATCTTGGAATGTCCTCTAAGAATTGGCTTAAGCTATTCAACCTATTCATCATATTTATCCAAAGTGATAAATTTAGATTTCTTTATGGATCTTGCAATAGTGGTTTGTTTTGAGGATTTCCAGGATACTATTGCTCCTGCTAATGTGATCTCATATTCACCAGTTGAAATTTGTGTCTTTTAATCTGATATCCGGTTTGCATGGATGTATCCATCTAGAATAGCTGGATGTCTGGTATAATACAACATATAACTATGAGTATATCGTAAGTACCTAATTACTCTTACTATTTCTTTCCAGTGATCAAATCCAGGATTACTTATGTATCTACTCAGATTACTACCAATGTGAGCTATATCCGATCTTTTTCTTATTAATTGTTCAATCTACTTATATCCTAGTGGTTTACATCCTGGAGGAAGATCCACTAGTTCTCAAGATAGCTATATGTTCATCCTCTCTTAGTCCTGACTATTTGCATTCATATTTTCTTGTGTTCTTTTGGAGAAACTCGATTCCATATTGAAATTACATAGAATTATATGTTTAATGAATGATATATCCATTATCATATTTTTATGTAAATATGGGATTCATGCACAAGAAACCGATAATAACTATTTTATGCATAGCCAATGAATATGCGATCAATTGTTTTGGACCTATCATTACTTTCTTACGATTAGGTACAGTCACTCTAGCAAGACATCACCACGTTCATAAAAAATTATATGAAGATGTTCTTCTTTTTCATAACTCATATGTGATCTTATCTCCTTCCTTTTGGGGCACCTTATTTAAAAAGTAACTAGACAACAAGTATGACAGGCAATCTGTTGTTTGTCATATCCAACATTCAGTGTGTTCTTGTTATGTTTCTACAGTTAAGTGGCAATATGCGTTATTGATTAAGTGGTAATATTTTTAGATTGTCAGAGCCATGTGCATTGTGCAAAATCTATCGTTCAATTTGTTTTTTGCACAATTGTGAATTCAAACAGTTGAGTTATTTGGTGCATTTCATATTATCTTATCTCCAGTATTCTATTCATCATTATCATACATTGAGATTCTCTTAGGCATTTATAAAGGACATGTTACCTTATTCTTACAATTTATTGAGCTTCTCAGCAGTTGTACATCTGACTTGCTTATTTGCTTGTAACTGTAATGGTCTTAATCTGAATATTCGTTGATTTTCATCGCTCCATTCAAGTTCTAATCATTATAAAATTTCCTATCTTATATCATATGTATGGGTAGGTGATATTATTAGCTATATGAAGTCATAGACTTGTATGCCTCTAGTGTCACAATGTTATCAAATTTTTCTCCCATCAGATGTTATTCTGGCATACTGCTTCTTTGAGGGCAGAGCATATGTTGAGTATATGTTATTCTGTCAGAGTACATACTGCTTCTTCAGATGTTATTCTGTCACAGACCTGTAGAGTATATGTTGAGGGCAGAATTCAGCCTCCCAAGTATTACCCCCGAAGAAGGTGCACCAGAGAAGAAGGCTCCCATCCGCGTGAAGTTTGAGATACCCTATTTTACTGTAACGGGAATACATGTATTCTATTTTGTGTCAACTTTGGTTTGCTGATTGTGGGTGTTACTGGCATGCATTGCTGCTTAAATCTATTGTGGACTTGGATCTGCCGCATCTGCCGTTGCTTCGCTGGTGTGCCTTGTAAGGACTGCAGGTTAGGGGTTTGATTGGCGTTTGCTTCCATTTAGTGGGTGTGCGCTCAAAGCTTACATATTTCTTGATCTTCTTCTCATTGTTCTTTCATGTGCTTCTCTGTAGGAACACAGTTTCTTTTAAATGCTTGTCGACTGCCATGAATGTGATATATGTTATTCCATAGCGAAAGATGTGTTCCTAATTATTAAATGTACAATGGTTTAATCATGATATAATGCTATGGAGCCTTTGCAGCACTGTTATTAATTCATCTGCTATTATTTTCAGGCATTCAAGATCTTGTTGGCAATGAGAGTTGGGCATAAGCAGATGCACAGATAACTTATTGTTTCATGCGAAACAAATTGAAGCTCGCTTCTGTCAAGCAGATGTACAGTGGTTCTATTTATTAATTCTTTTCATGTCTTTTTCTGTCTCTCTTTATCTTCATCTCAACAATTTCTATTTTTCTAACAGGTGCATCGTCGTCGCTGCAGGAGGGAAAAGAGAAATTGGAAGATAGGGGGGAAAATAGCCGAAGCAGCAGGAGGGAAAAGGAAACGGAGAACGTTGGGTCTTCAATGAGGTGCCAGTTCTGTTGATTTTGTTTTATGTTTTCTACCCTTGCTTTCTCTGTAATCAAAAATTTTATTGTTAGCATGATCAATTCTTGAGGCCCCCTCTTCCTATCAAACATCAGTGCATAATCAATGCCCAGAAGAACAAACCAATTGTATTAAATTCCAATTTCACAGACTGTAATATATATGCAGTAATGGTGTAGGCTTGTAGTCTATGTATGTAGCAGGGCAGTGTTGGGCTGTTGCTGTCTCTTGTTGTCCCGTATCTGTATCTGGTGGGCACTCTGTGTTACCCTTTCTATTTCCGTGTCGCTGCTCTGATCAGTCCATATTGTTACATGTCTTGTTCTTTCTGGCAAATTTGGCAACCTGTTGTTATCCTTATAATAATCCCCAGTATCCTTTTACTAGACTAGAAGGTGAAAAATCTAGAAATATTTTACAGGTTGGATTTAATTTGAGAACGAGGGAATGGTGTTGAAGAAGATTTGAGATAATGTGTGTTATGGCAAAGACAGGGCAAAGAGTTTGTTGTTTTACTTGGAATATTGTGAGTTCTTGAAACTTAAATGTACAAGTCTCTGAAAGATTTGAATATGATGACTCACGAGTTCAGATAGTATGATAATATAGCTAACTACCTCATCATAAGCATTTGCTTGATGGTGCATGTATGAGCTGCATTATCAAATGATTATTTTTGGAAAGGTTTGATCTTGACTTTCAGAGGCTGGATGAAATTATATTCATATCCTGATTAATAATGCACATAACTTGATGGTTTCATGCAGGTCTTCTGTACAAAAACCAAGCCAAATTGTAATGCATGTCCCATGAGATCGGAGAATGTAAACACTTTGCAAGTGCATTTGCTAGGTATATCCCCTAAATTTTTATCAGTTCAAACTAGTTTTGCTGTTTATATGAATAGGGCATTTTCCCCTCCTTGCTACATTGATAGCTAGGTACATTTTCCCCTCCTTGCTTAAAAATGTGGCATAATTCTAATGATATCTTTGTGCAGGGCTCTCCTGATTTGAAGACAGGCAAGGAAGTGGCTAGCTATTTACAACATGATGTAGATGAGCTAAACTCCAGAGTGAAAGGTGCGAACAGGCGTGCATGCAATCTTCTTGGAAAATAGGTTCAAGAACCGAACCACTGAAGTCATGTAACTTACTGCTTGGTGGTCGAGCGGGGGCCAATATTTTCTAGTAACTAGGATGAATTCTGGAATGTGCTTGTATTAAGATGGAATGATAGATGCTAAGATAGGACGGATATAGCGATTGGTACCTCAGAATGAGGTTTTTTTTTCGGTGTTAAATCCTGACGCCCATAAAAATGTTGTATGGTTTGTAGATTGATATTGGTGGTTTTTTTTTCCTGTGTCATTTGGTCACTTGTAAGAAATTGAAGAAATGTTTGGTTAAATAAAATTTTGAGGTTTGGAATCTTTCTCTTTTCTTTTGGATTTTATGCAGAAAATTTGAATTTGGGGCCTGGCTTATGGTATGTAATCTAGGTTCTAAGCGCATATTGTCACAAATTGTGACCTCAAACGTCGCTGTACTCTGCAACTGCAACTCAACGATTGCACAAACAAGCGCTGTTAAAAGCATCCCTTTAATAGCGTTTGCACAAACAAGCGCTGTTAAAGGGGGGCCTTTAACAGCGCTTGCACAAACAAGCGCTGTTAAAGGCCCCCCCTTAACAGCGCTTGCACAAACAAGCGCTGTTAAAGGCCCCCCTTTAACAGCGCTTGCAGTAACAAGCGTTGTTAAAGGCCCTCCCTTTAACAGCGCTTGCACAAACAAGCGCTGTTAAAGGCCCCCCTTTAACAGCGCTTGCAGTAAGAAGCGCTATTAAAGGCCCCCCTTTAACAGCGCTTGCACAAACAAGCGCTGTTAAAGGCCCCCCTTTAACAGCGCTTGCAGTAACAAGCGCTGTTAAAGGCCCCCCTTTAACAGCGCTTCCACAAACAAGCGCTGTTAAAGGCCCCTCTTTAACAGCGCTTCCACAAACAAGCGCTGTTAAAGGCCCCCCTTTAACAGCGCTTGTAAAGCGCTATTAAAAGCAGCCCCCCTTTAGCAGCGGCGAGATAGACAGCACTTGTAAAGCGCTATTAAAGACCTTTTTTAAGCGCTGTTAAAGGTCCATTTTGTAGTAGTGAATTTGCTTCGCGCCAGATTTTCCAGTATCTGGGCCTATTTTGGGAAAACTCGTCTCATTGAAATCACAGTCTTCAAGATGTGCCTTAAATACGTCCCCCGTTTAGGGTTCTAGGTATCTTATAATTGAGGGTGAGTCAAACCCTACATAGATACTTAGGCGACGTTGAGGACCCATTTTTTGTCCTCTGTGGTGGTGCGATGGGGATTATAACTGCGCGATCGAAGATTCTCAGATGAGAAATGTTCGGTGGCATTCCATATGCAAGTTGCATTGGAGACTCTGACCTCCAGAGGGTCTTAATTTCATTTACGATGCAGCATGCAGAATTTGCATGTCTCCATGCATCCATAGGCAATCGGGATTTAATGGACGTTCAATCCATTGGAGTCTACTTATCAGTGACTCTGTCGACCCATTTTGGGTATGAACATGCGGCACTGTATGTTCATTTTCTATTCCCGTTGCTTGGCAGTACTCTTGAAATGACCGGGAGGTATATTCCCCAACATTTACCAGACTTATTTTCTTTATTTGATTGTCTAGAAAATGTGCCCGCAACATTTTTATTTGTGTTAATAGCTTTGGAAAAGCTAGGTTGCAGTTCATTAGTAGATACACATACGAGTATTTGAGGATGCAATCACCAGTACAATAAAGTACCATAATAGCCCACTAGGGGGTGGATTTGTCCATGTCGATCTCCTTATTTTTCTTTCGAGGAAGCGTGGAGATTCTTTTGTCAGAGTTTAATAGAGATGGCCTTGTGATTTGTTTTCCCTTATAGCAAGGGATGCGAGGGAATTCTCCCATCTGAAGAATCTTCTGGTTCTTCAAGTCATACCCATAGGATAAGATGCGGTGCATCATTACAGATCCAGGGTGGTCAAATGTATCATGCCTAAGTAAAAACTTGGCTGATGTCGGGTACTTCAGGTGCTCCATGAAAATCCGCTTCCTCTCTCTGAATCTGTGTATGGTAGGGGCCTGTAAGGCTCTCAAAACGTTCAAGTATGGATTTTACTCCTTTTTCTTGAGACGTTACATACAGTAATTTGTTTTTCATTTACATTTTCTGTTTCCAAATGGAATCCGTTGAAACGGATGTCCTTGAAACTTAGGTAGTTTCTTTTGGTATTCGGAGAGATTAGTTCATCCTTTATTTTTGTTTCTGTGTCATTTGGGGGGCAACAGTGTTGCGATCCCTAGATCTTCAATATGGCCCTAATGTTGGACTTTGTATTGAAAGATCGTATGTGTTTTATTGTCTACTATTCAGTCATGAGAGCAGTTCATCAATTAAAAGATGAATTATATATGCACATTTTCAAAGAAAACATTTTCATTCAAAATCAAATTACATAATATGAAAGCTCTCATAACAAGAAATGTTCTAAGCAGTTTGCTAAGATAAAAATAGAAGGCTAATCAAGCAGGTCATCATATTCGAAGTTGTCAGCTGTAAACTTGACTGGAGCATCAGAGGTCATCAGGTTTGTTTCAGCTTTATGTTTCTTATTCTCTTTATACAAATCCTGGAGATGCTACGGAGTTCTGCACACTCTGGACCAGTGGCCTTTCATGCCACAGCTACGGCACTGGTCATCCCATTCCCTCTTGGGTGGGGGTGCATCATCTCTATTTTTGTCATTTCTGCGCCAGGTGAACTTCCGCTTACTTTCATTTTTTCGTTGCTGGACTTGGCCCCTAGCCTTTTTGTTCTGTCCCCCTTTATATGGTCTTTCTTTTCATTTGTTGTCCCTCTTCTTTCGAGAAGAAGAGGAATTATGAGCTTCTGGGAGGGGGGGCAGTGCTAGGGGGCACAGGTTGTGAGTGGCGAGAAGAAGCTCTCTGTTTTGTTCAGCCATGAGTAAATATGACAGCAGCTCAGAATACTTGGTGAACTTGCGTTCACGGTATTGCTGCATTAGTATCGCATCTTTTCATGGAAGGACGTATACGTCTTTTTCATCATGCGATCTTCTGAGACTTTTTCACCACACAACTTCAGGCATGAGGTGATGCTAAAAAGTGCTGAGTTGTACTCAGCAATGGACTTAAAGTCCTGCAGTCTCAGGTTCTCCCTCTCATATCGTGCCTTTGGGAGTATAACATCTTTCTGATGTTTATACCTATCCTCAAGGGCAGTCCATAGCTCAAGTGGATCTTCGACCGTAAGGTATTCAGCCTTTAGGGTCTTGTCCACATGGCGGCGAATATATATAATGGCTTGCGCCTTTTCTATTTTTCTTACATTTTCATTATTATTCACAGCAGAAATGAGGGACTTTGCCCGCAGATGAAACTTCACATCGAGCTGCCAGCTCAGATAGTTTTTTCCTGATGCATCCAGCACTTCGAAATCGACACTTGTAATTTTAGCCATTTTATCTAGCAGAGCACAAATATGCATGAATTAATAATTTAAACATAAACATTTTCATGCGGATGCAATTTTAATATGAAGGGCTAATTGCGTGGATCGGCCAGTCCCACATAAATAATAGTCCAAAGTCCCATTACAGTCCATATTACACAAATGAAAGCTTTAAAAAGAAATTACAACTTTGGAAACCTCCGTGGGTCCCATATAAGATCTTAAGCTTCAATTGTGGCCTCCGTCTCCCTGGAAAATGGTCTTCGGTCTTGGACATTTACAAATTTTCCTCACTACAATTTCTCTCAAAAGTAAAAGAAAAGTGCAGGAAAATAAAATGTGGGACTTAAACAGCCGATCTAAAAACCACAATTAGACATCCATGCAGAAAATTTGTGCTCATCAAACATTTTCATCAGACATTTTAATCACAGGCATCACATGCATTTAATATTCGCAGAGATGGATAAACAATTTAATTACTTAATAATTATTGGACCACTGGGCAACGTCATACACCGTTAGGTTAGATGACTAACGGCAGAGCGGTCGCAGGATCTTCCTAATTATTAAGTTTAACTATAATGCACAACCACGCATAAATTATCCACAGAATAAGCCAGTGATGCAGAGCATGTAAAAATGATTTTACAGAAGAATCATTTAATGCAAGGGTTGTTAAAATTTGGGTTTGTCCAAAGAATTGGAAAAGAGCCCAATAATTAAACATGTTCTTCGTAAAAGGAAGAAGTTTCTCCTTTTTAAATCATCCTAAATAACCCCCAAAAAGTCCCTAAGAAGCCTCTATGTGCCCGATAATTGCCCCATAATGTACCGTGATTTTTCACGAATTTATAAGCCCTTAAAAACGCCTTTTAAAATTGATTTTTGGCCCAAAAAGCTCTTTTAAGGCTTATTTATAGCCTTTGCCCCCCATTTGTTTTTTTTGAGTTCGGCCTGCGGGCCTGAAGCCCGCAGCCGGCCTGAAGCCCGCAGCCGGCCTGAAACCCGCAGGCCTGCGGGCTTCAGGCCCACAGGAAATATTTTTTTTGAATTCGTCCTGCTGGCCTGAAGCCCGCAGCCGGGCTGCGGGCTTCAGGCCGGCAGGAAATTTTTTTTTTGTAAAATTGGGCCGAAAAGCCCAATAGGGCTTTGGGGCGGCAGCTAAGGTTAGCTTCCGCCACCCCCAATTCACCGCTGTACTGGCGGGGGGGTCTGCCGCCCCCGCTGGGGTGGGGCGACGGCGGGTGACGCCCCCCCCTGTAGTGGGGGGCAGAGGGCGGGGGCCGCCCCCCGCTGCGGGGGGCGCGGCTCGCGTCACCACCTCTCTGCAGGGGGGAGGGGCGGTCACCGCCCCCCTGCAGGGGGGCGCGGTGGTGGCCGCTGCCCCCCTCTACACGAGTGGAGGCGGCGGGCGGGCCGCCGCCCCCTCTTCTGGGGGGAAGCGGTGTAGAGGGTGGGGGAGGGGGAGGCCGGCGGCAAAGCCGCCGGTGGGCAAAAAGTAGGGATTACACAAAATAAAACCCTAAAAGTTTGATTTTTGGGATGAAAAATTCGTCGTTTTGGGCGATTAACAAAAACCCCATATCGATCGTGCGAGATCTAGGGTTTGGGGCAATCATACGTATGATTAAAGAACATCGTTTTGGTGATTTTTACCTCTATATCCGTCCTCCGGATATAGCAACGGTTGCACAAAGCCCTACGCGGATGACGACGCTCAATTGAGGAAGCCTTGCATCGCGCTCGTGGATCTCCCATATCCTCTCGGTTTCGCCTTCGCACGAACGAAAAGAATTTTGTGGAAAGAAAAATTTTTAGAGGCTCATGCTGATAACGTGTTATGAATCAACTACTGTGGGAGGAACCCCTAGCCCTTTATTTATAGGCAGAATAGGAGAGTAGAAAGATAGGATACATAAATATGGGCGTATCTCTAAGATACCCGCAATCCTAACCGACTCTGGTATTTCCATTCATAACAGGTTTGGGTTTTTAAAATAATAAAAATAATAATAATAAGGAGTTGCCTTTCCTAAGAAAACGTACAGTTACAAAAAAAACATACAAATCTTATTAAAAAAATATAGAAACATATTTTATAAATTGTAGTGTGATAAGCAGATGGGTCCCTTGATGTGCAAAAAAATTCAAGGAGAAAACCGGGGTGATCGCGCCTCCGAGAGGATCGTGAATACGGGGTTCGGACATGTGTTCGAGCTACGGAAAGCAATAATAAAGATCAAATACACAAAACACGCACAAACACGGCTACACACTAAAAATACGTACGGTCGGAAAGTGACCGTTACATTCTACCCCACTAAAAGAATGATTCCATCCTCGGAATCAACAACATCACAAATCAGTAAACAAAAATGGGAAACGCTCTCTCATCTTCTCTTCGCGCTCCCAAGTGGACTCTCCAGGTGATTCGTGATGCCACATCACTCTCACTAGGTCGACTACCTTATTCCTCAACTGCTTCTGTCGACGGTCTAAAATCTGCACGGGCTGCTGATCATATGTTAGGTCTGGACAGCCCATGATCTTTGAGAAATCAACAGTGCGATGGATCACTAACGTACCGATGTAGTTGAGATATGTGTAATACGTCGTGAACTCCCTCCAAATATGGTGGCAGAGCAAGGCTGTAGGCCACTGCTCCCATACGCTCCAGCACATCAAACGGTCCAATAAACCTCGGACTCAGCTTTCCTTTCTTCCCGAATCGAATGACTCGGCGGTTCGGAGAAATCTTCAGGAAGACGTGATCTCCAGGCTGAAACTCTAAAGGTCTCCTCTTGGCATCTGTCCAATGCTTGAAACGGTCCTGCGCAATCCTGAGCTTCTCTCTGATGTCACTCACGACATCCACAGCTTCCACTATCATCTCTGGACCTAACAGCTCCCGATCTCCGATGTCATCCCAGCTCAGCGGCGATCGACATTTCCTCCCATATAAGGCAGCAAACGGCACCATGCCAATGCTCACCTAGTAGCTGTTGTTATATGAAAACTCCACCAAGTGAAGATGGTCCTCCCATGAACCCTACAGATCGAGCGTACAAGCTCACCGCATATCCTCCAGGATCTGAATAGTACTCTCGGACTGACCATCGATCTGTGGGTGGTACGCCGTGCTGAAACTCAGACTCATACCCAAATTCTCCTGCAAACTTCTCTAGAACTGAGATGTGAATCTCGAGTCTCTGTCAGACACAATGCTCACGGGGACTCCATGTAAGCGTACTATCTCCTGCACGTACACGGCCTAGGTCACAAACTACTCAGAGAGGAAACTATAAAGAGAAGTAAAGCTAAAATTTACCTCTAGATATTTCCTTGCCAAGACTTCCGTAGACTGTCCCACTCGGAATGGGATGAAGTGCGCAGACTTGGTCAATCGGTCAACGATCACCCAGACTGCGTCGTTCTGTTTCGGGCTCCGAGGTAAACCAGTCACGAAATCCATCGTGATATGCTGCCACTTCCACTCCGGGATGGGAAGCGGTTGTAGCAATCTAGCTGTGCAATGGTGCTCGGCCTTCACCTGCTGGCACACCAGACACTTGGCAACGCTTTGTGCCACACTCCTCTTCCTGCCAATCCACCAATAATTTAGACGGATGTCCATATACATCTTGGTGCCTCCAGGATGTATAGAATAAGACGAGCTATGAGCCTCGCTCAACAGCTCCTCCCGAATATCACCTGCAGGTACACAGAGCCTACTACCGTACCTCAGCGAACCATCCTCATGAATCACGAACTTCGTCCGAAGTCCAGCTTCAACCTGCCTCCTGATCCTATGCAGCTTCTGGTCTCCTGCCTGTGCTGCCTTGATACGATCCACGATCGTGGACTGAATCTGTAAATTCATGAATGAAAGAACCACACCAGGTAGGACGACCTCTAAATCCATCTCTCTCAGCTCCTACTGTATCCTCCAGTCGGCAGTATGAATCATCACGGCGGGGAGTCTACTCAAGGCATCCGGCACTACATTCACCCTCCCCGGGTGATACTGTTGATCTATCTCATAGTCAGCCATAAGCTCCAACCATCGTCTCTGACACATGTTAAGCTCCTTCTGCGTAAATATGTACTTCAAGCTTTTCTGATCGGTGAATATCTTCATGCTCTCACTCAGCAAGAAGTGCCTCCAGATCTTCAGTGCAAAAATCACCGCTGTCAACTCCAGATCGTGCGTCGGGTAATTCTTCTCGTGAGTCCTCAACTGGCGAGAAGCGTATGCGACCACGTGGCCATGCTGATGCAAGATGCATCCTAGGCCCTTACCCGATGCATCACAATATACCCCAAAGCCTCCGCTCCGATCCGGTACCGCCAATACCGGTGCTGTGGTCAACCTCGCCTTCAAGATACTGAAGGCCTCCTCACAAGCTTCTGACCAACGGAACTCCACGTCCTTCCTCGTCAGCTTCGTCATCGGCTCTGCAATCTTCGAGAAGTCCTTGATGAACCTCCGATAATAGACTGCTAAACCAAGGAAACTCCTGATATCTGACGCTGACTGCGGAGTCGGACAATCTCTGACTGCTCTGACCTTCTCCGGATCCACAGATATGCCATCTCCAGAGACTACGTGTCCCAGGAATGTGACTATGTCCAACCAGAACTCGCACTTACTATACTTGGCATATAGCTTATGTTGTCTCAGCGTCTCCAGTATTGTCCTTAGATGACAGATGTGCTCCTCCTTAGACTTCGAGTAAATAAGGATATCATCAATAAAGATAATGACAAACTTATCCAAGAAGTCGTAGAAAATTAGGTTCATCAAATTCATGAACACCGCTGGAGCGTTGGTCAATCCGAATGGCACGACCACAAACTCATAATGTCTGTACTTCTCCGGAATGTTGTCTTCTGAATATCCTCCTTCTTCACCTTCAGCTGATGGTATCCGCTCCTCAAATCCAATTTCGAGAAGAATCTCGAACCTCCGAGCTGGTCGAAAATATCATCGATACGCGGCAGCGGATACTTATTCTTCACCGTCACAGCATTCAGCCCTTGATAGTCCACGCACATCCGGCGGGACCCATCCTTCTTCTTCACGAGCAAAACCGGTGCACCCCACGGTGACACACTAGGGTGAATGAAACTCTTCTGCAGCAACTCATCCAATTGCTTCCGCAGCTCCTCAAGCTCAGCAGGAGCCATCCGATACAGCGCCTTCGATATAGGTTGCGCCCCCGGCATAAGATCTATACCAAACACTAAAGCTCTGTCGGGTGGCAAACCTGAGATATCCTTTGGGAAGACGTCGTCGAAGTCTCTGACGACTGCAGGTAGGCTGATCTCCATCTGCATAGCTGCAACAACCGGCACCTCCGGATTGGCCCGAAATCTGATGTGCCCGAGCGAATGACTAAAAGACGGGCTCTAGAAATCTAACACGGTCAGAGTCAAGTGAGGGCTACTAAGGTATCCTAAGACGTGTATGACTAAATCTTAACCAAGGCGCCTGACTATCAAACCTGGATGTCTATCTAAGTCTTCCTACCATGCAAGACGGGGAAACCCTAATTTAGACTTGTACCTGGATATTAAATGAATACGGTACTCTTATTGTTCCGAACTTTTTGCAAGACCTGCATGGGCCACCACTAAAACATGTCATGCCCCGCTTCCCAAAACGACGGGAGCGAAACGTGACTAAGGCCCGCTTAGGCCGGAGCTGTGAAGCTCGGACCCAATAAGCATCTGTAGGGATACCATTTTAAAATTTTCAGGTTCTTGCATTTATAAAATTCGGAACAACAGAAAGTACAGAAAGAAAGTTGCGTTCATTAATATAAAGAGATGATATCCAGCGAGTACAAAAGTCTAAAAAGAGAAGCCTAAGCATGGCAACAACTACCGAAAGAGAGTAAACTAAAAGTAGTAACCTCTGAAAGGCAGCGACGGAAAATAACTCTAGGTCTGGTCCTCGTCAGGAACATACTCCGGGTCGTCGTCCTCTGGGTCCACGTACTCCGGTATGTCCGACTCGTCCACGTACTCTGGCTCAACACCTGACGTACAGTACCCAAGAGAAAAGGAACTGTACGTCAGGTAAAGTCTACAAGAAAGAGTTAGACTCTACTGCAAATGTAATATGATTAAAGAGCAACGTTTTACTGGTTGATTAACTTGCAGGGGTTATGACAAGCCAGAAAGTAAAACGGTGCTGGAAAGTAAACGGGACAGACAGTAGTCGTAGCGTGTGCTACCGACTACGGGACTGACCTAGACGGGACAAGACAACCAAGACAAGACGTGAGTGTGACACCAAAGAGAGCTCGCACCTGCAGAGTAGAGAGTGGCCAAACTCCCTATCTGGAGGCCGCTAACCCAACCCCACCCCAAGTGCTCAAGATAAGACAAGACTGGACTGTACGAGTACCGCTCACACCCTTGGTGAGTGCCTCTCCCCTCGGTCCACCGGGGCGCTCACTCCCCTGATGAGACGCCGAGACTTCCCATAAGGTGTACACGAAAAGGAACGGTCTGCCGGGACACTCACTCCCTTGGTGAGACGTCGAGACACCCGAAAGGTATGCCACACGAACAAAGAGGACAAGACTCGACTGTTATGAAAGTTCTGTTGTTCAGTTGTTGTTCTAGGGGGTCCACACGCACACACACACAGAAAAGCCCTAAGTTGTCAATTGTTGTTGTTTTGTGCTTAGACTTCGTTGTCAAGTCTAAGCTATCAAGGGGGTCTATCATTTCACGCCCGGTTCTCTTTATATGTACTGTAACATTCTAAGTAAGAGATGGCCTAAACATGACCGTACGAGTACAAGTGTAAACACTTGCCTACAGTGGCGAGAGCGTCGTCTATCCGGAGCGTCTCGTCGAAGTGGTGCGTCGGCGAGGGTCCGTCTGTTGGAAGCGTCTCGTCGTGGTTCGAGTGTCCGGCAGGGTTCGCTGGAATGAATTAATGGGACGACATCAGGTCACGTTTTAGCAATCCTATTAGGTGCATCTCTAGGTTAAACGTGACTATCCTATCAGTTCTAAAATGTGGTGTTCAATAGACAGATTCTACTCTACAGTTTCCTACGTCGACAACTACCCTATATGCACAGTCAAAAGTTCGGTCGACGATCTAGATTAGCACAACATTTTAAAAGGAGCTCAAAAAGTGAATTTAGTGATATTAAGTTGCTGATTTTTAGTTAGGGTTCAGATGACGTATGTTTTGGGTTGCTACGAGTACATGGCACCAACCTGGTTCAACGGTCACGTATAAGTTTGACATCGGATCTGAAAATGGAAACGGATCGCGTCTCCTTCAGTTACTCGACTGCTGTAGCGCGGATCTATCTACGTCATAGTTTCACGATGTTAAGCGATAGGATACGCGTAATAACCTAGAATGTCAATTTACATTACCATAACTGGCTATAAGGCTAACTTGCGCACTACAAACTAACTGAACTAACCCACTGATTTCTTAACCAAACTAACATTATCACCACCTAATATAAAACTACTATGATTGTAACTTGCAAGTTGTTATCAGACTTACGTGTTCGCCAAGACGTTGAAGGGGGTGAGCAGCGGACTTGGGCGGCGGCAACGGAGGAGATCGACAGTCGGAGGGCAGCGGCTGCTCGGAGGATTGCCGATGGTAGCGAGGTTCTGCAGCGGCAACAAGGACATCAGTGGCAGCTGGAGAGCGAGTGGGTTCATGCGGTCGAAGGGAGAACGACGGTGAAGCACTGAGCGGTGAATGGGAGGAGAAAACGATGGCACGGGGAAGGTTCGGTGCACGGCCTGGGGGGATCTGACCGGAGCTTGGGCACAGCGGGGAGGAGGCGTCGGCCTGAGGGGTCTCGGACAGAGGGCGGCTGGGCTGAGCGAGACGGTGGCGATCTGAGCTACCGTGCGAGCGGGCACCTTCGTTGGTGCAGGGAGAACTAGAGAGATAAGGGAGCGAAAATGACAGGGCTTTAGGAATAGATATGCTACTGTTCCCTTTGCCTCGGTTAGCAGGTTAGGATATTAAAAAATATATATGAGAAAGTACGAGAGATAAAGACGTGAGGAGGTTGACGGTTGCTCGGCTGATAGGATGAAATGACCTAGTCTAGGGTCTCCTAAAAATAGGGAGGAGGGAGATATTACTTGTACGAGAGGTAGGGGTGTGGGTACGGTTATGGGAGTAGTTGGGTTGAGATTTGAATGAATAAAAATAAATCGTTTATAATCTATTATTTGTCATAGGTTGATTCCCTCAAACGGTCAGATAGGGGGGTTAAGGTTTTCATGATCATTAGCTTAAGTTTAAAAAATAATAATAATTATAAAGTAATGTTTCTTAAAATGAATAATTGGACCGAAATGCTCAGGAACCGCACAGCAAAAGCCAAGGTTTAATAAAAAGGGTTTGGGTTTTTTTAAAAATAAAAATAATAATAATAAGGAGTTGCCTTTCCTAAGAAAACGTACAGTTACAAAAAAACATACAAATCTTATTAAAAAATATAGAAACACATTTTATAAATTGTAGTGTGATAAGCAGATGGGTTCCTTGATGTGCAAAAAAATTCAAGGAGAAAACCGGGGTGATCGCGCCTCCGAGAGGATCGTGAATACGGGGTTTGGACACGTGTTCGAGCGACGGAAATCAATAATAAAGATCAAATACACAAAACACGCACAGACACGGCTACACACTAAAAATACGTACGGTCGGAAAGTGACCGTTACAATTTTTCGATTTCGTTTGTGCGTTTTTCATGTTTTTCATTATTTTTGAGTCGGTGCGTACCCCCCATTATCATTGCCCTCCCGTATTCACTATTATTGCATTGAGGGCAATGCAAGTTTCAGCTTAGGGGAGTCGCACTTTGTGCGTCAGTTGTGTCTTTTTCACCATGTTTTTGAGTCGTTTTCATCGTGTTTTTCTTTTTCTTCTCTTCTTTTTATCGCCCTCTCCTAGAGATGACCCCATATGATGAGTTGCAACAGAAACACACACACACACACACACACCTAGCATAGCTACGATAATCACATTCACTAACCCTATGAAGCCGAGTCCTATTGCATTTCATGCATCGTGGGTTCACTTTGCTTTTGTGTGAGTCGTGTGTCGTGACTAGCTAGTTGGTGTGCTTCTACTTTGTGATTTTGATTTATATACATGTCCTTGGTTGAACCCTAGATTATCATGCTTCGATTTGAATATGCGGTATTTGATTCTACTGTCTGCTTTTATATGCATGAATATATACATATCGTATACTTCAATTCGCATGTGTCGGATTCCACAAATAGGACTAGGATAACCCATTTAGCTTATGCGTTGATTTGCGTGAAATATCTCCTTTGCCCAAGTGTTTAGAACTCGATTTCTTTTTTATTTTACTTGGTGCAAATCCCCTCGTCGTGTACCGTTCTCCCACTTGGGAGAGTACACATGTATATATATCCAAAAATCCAAAAATCCAAAAAAAGAGAGAAAAGAAAAACCCAAAAAAAAGAAAAGAAAAGAGAAAAGAAACAAATATGTATAGCCAAAAATCCAAAAAAAAAATACAAATACCCAAAACCCAAAAAAATTCCCGTGTGAATATTTTTTCCTATCTACCGAGAATAAAGGGAATGCGAGAGTTTGCACCGAGTCTTCTACTCCACACCTTCTCAACCTCCATCGTTTTCGAACACACTTGGCATAGGAACTTTCTAGCGGTTATCTAGGCGATAGTGAGGTGATTTCCTAGTCCCTAGCTGTGGAGTCCTCGACGCATGATATGCTTCAATTCTTATACTTTTCTCATGCATGCCTGAGCTGTTATTCACCGCTATTTCAAATCGAATCGATATTTGGGTCATTCTTTGGGTATGGGTATATGGAGCTTTATCGCACAATGTAGATAATGACACCGTCTACTAGCACACGACCACACTCACTCGCGCTTCACCACGTGGGCCCACGACACTAGTTTGGACTCGTATTCCTTGGGTTAGTGTTGTGTTTTGTGGCATGCTTGCTTAGTGTGGCGTGTTTGATTTTGTTGGCTCTGACGAGTGATCTAGGACTTTGTTTTCTCTTTCCGTCTCTCTCTCTCCCTATTTTTTCCCTCCGAGCTCCTACTCTCGTTCGTCTTCCTCGAGGACGAGGAAGGGTTCAGCTTGGGGGATTTTGACGTGCGTTTATATTTTATATATTCACGCACGTCTTCTTTGTGATTTTCCGTTGTTTTCCGTCGTTCCGTACCCTTTCTCTTATGATTTTTAGTTTTCTTTCACTTCTTTGTGTTTTTGTGTAAATGCAGGAGATTGCTAGCGTTGGGGACGTATAAAGAAGATATTATGGGTCCCCGGAGCAACGGGAGGAGTCACGCACGATCCAGAGGGCCAAACGACGAAGAAATCCATATTTCAGCCCTCAACCGATCGGGTGGACAGAGCCACCTGATCGGTTGATGCACGCGTATCCGACCCGGACAAGAGCTGAAGTGAAGAGCTGCTCACCCGATCGGTTCAACGATCGGGTGAGATCGACAGAGCTCTTTGTCTTTTTGAGCTTAATTCCAACCGATCGGGTGATATCTCACTCGATCGGTTCATCTGAAGCTGAAGTTTCCCAAATGACGACCCGACGACGCCAACCGCTCTGCTCAACGACCGGTTGATGCTTCTGAAGCCCGATGGCCAAAGCGACTGTTAGCTCACCCGATCGGTTGATACCTCAACCGATCGGGTGGCATTTTCTTTTCCTTTTGCGCACTGCTGCTCGTTCATTGAAGATCTGCAATCATTTCAGAGGGATTTTGGATGATCTCTTATTTTTCTATCGTCGGCATCGTCGTTAGCTTTCCAACGATAGGTCGCATTCCCAAATCCAATTTTTTTACATTTTTCTGGAATTTTCTGAGCGCAGCTGGGTGCAGAAATTGGCAGCAGTCTGAAATTTATTTTCATCCGATCGGTTGGGTGTCCAGGCGGCCGATCGGTTGAGCCCAGTTTCAGCAATTGAGTCTCTGTTTATTCCCACCCGATCGGGTGAACTTCCACCCGATCGGTTGGGCCTGTTTTAGCAGTTTTTGTGGGTTTTTGGACCCGAACTGTTAAGGGTTTGAGGGGGCTTATTTATAGGGGATTGTGCATGACTTGTGGGAGTTCCTCCCCCATTTTTTCAGCAGTTTTCTTCCCCTTTCTTGGTAGCTTTAGGTTAGGTTAGATTAGGTTTTCTACTTCAATAAATCTTGTAAAGGATTGGTGATTCAATTGCAAGATAAGTATCTTTTCTCTCATTTTCATTGTTTTGTGTTATTTTCATTTTGCTTGATGATGAATGTTTGTTTGGATTTATTAATTGCTATCATGTTCTTCATCATTGAGTAGTTCTTGATGAATCCTAATATGGGTTGGAGGAGGATTGATGCTTGGGATTTACATTTGACTTGATTGCATGGTATGTGTTCGATGGAATGTGTCAATGGGGATTTCTAGCAATCTGAGTCCAATTCGTACGGCAACACACTAGATGTGTTGGGGATTGGGTCCGGTGTCTTGTCCAGTCAAGATCCGCTTTGATGTATTGCTAGAAATCACATTCGACCTATTTGGCCATTAGGGTTACGCGGGGGCGTTTTATTGTCATTGGCGGGAGAAAGACCGCCTCTGACCTTCGGGCCAAGGGGAAATAAAATTGGCGTTTAATCCCCTAGCCACAGCTCACGCCCCTAGCGCTGACATCGAGTCCTCGCGCGTGGGAACGGCTTGGATGAAATGTTGGGAGTTATCATTGTAGCCTTAATGCTCCCGGTTGCAGAAGGTGTTAATCGACATGGGAATGCCCACCATCCAGAACCGGGTAGACCTATCGTACTGGGCATCAACCGGAATATCGGGCCCATGGGACGCTAGGTACAACCTTTAGGGGCAATGTCTCATCCTGTGTCAAGTCAAATGCCAAGTGTCATGAGTGCTCTAGCCCGTGTTAGCGGGGATTCTTTCTTGTCTTTTTATTTCTTTCCTTTATTTCTACACTTCCACCCATATCATCCGTTTAGCTCTCACACAACCTAGGCGAGGCTAGTAGCCATTCAAGCCATCCACCTCCCTGAGTTCGATAAACCCGCACCCTACACAAACCGTGCACTTGCGGTAAAACGACACCGTGCCCAAACCGTAAACGGGACGCCGGGCAGCCAACTTCCATTTCCCACCTATCCCCGACCTAGATCGGGCCTACACACCAGACGTAGAGCTTGCCTTATTTGATGCCGAGGGTTTCTGGAGTCTGATAGCAGGTCTCCGTGGCTTCAACCCTAGTAGGGCGAAGTCTTCTTCCATCATCCACCCATGCCTTTGGTACGCCCAGTGCCACCTCGCTGCCACCATCTTCTCTAGACCCGAGGTCGGGACCCTTTCCATACTAGAGCTTGCACACCTTATAGGGATGACCCATGCTGTCATGCCCCGCTTCCCAAAAAATATGGAGGCGAAGCGTGAGAAGGTCCGCTCAGACTTGAAGCTACAAAGCTGCAAGTCCGATAAGCGTCAATCAAATTTAAAACTGCAGGTCCTTGCAACACGAACGGAACAAAGATAATAATAATGAAATGAGACAAAAGAGATATCTCAGAATATCCATAAAATAAGTTTCAACATCACAGAAAAAGCCACCAGGCTGAAATAAAAGAGTCTAAAGGCCCACACATGGCCAACAAAAGTGCAACGTACAAAACAAAGGTGCCTCGTACCGACAACTAACAACAAACCTAAAACAAAAGGAAGCTCAGCAAAGTCACCAAGAAAGATCACTAATGTCCACCAAACTCCTCCTGGGCAGACATGGACTCAGGCTCAGCGTCAGCAACAATCACGTACTCAGCAACGGTCTCTGGCTCAGGGTCTAACATGTGACACCCAAAAGAGCAAGGGGCACATGTCAGCAAGTCTACAAGAGACTTGTGCAAAGAAACTGAAAGTAGGTAAAGCAACCTAGCAGTTCTAGCATGAATGCAATGACATGGCAGTTTAAAGTATGAGTTCAACAAGTAAGGTAAAGTAAAGTAAATTAAAGTACTAGCATGGCATTTAAACATGGCATGGATGGCAAGTTTTACAAGTAACACTCACTAGTACAAGTCAAGTAAAGTAAGCACCTCGTGCATAGAGTTCACGCCTTACAACTAGAGTGGCTGATCGGGCCAACTCCTAAGCTGATTGGTCGCTCAACCCTACCCCTCCACGTGTATCGAGCCAGGGCCTTACCCTCGAACGGGAATGCTCGCTTCTGGATCACGAGCCAGGAAGTGTTTTTAACAAGTATGGCGTAGGGGTGCACCTAGCCCGGGACAAGCAAGTACAAGTATGTAGCGTGTGCTACGGATGCGACATTCAATGCATGGATGACATGACGTGGCAAGTAGTAAAGCATACAGGTAAGGAAAGTAAACGTGACAGTTTAGTATGCATGATCAACAAGTTTAAAGAGTTGGATCTAGCTTCGTTGTCAAGCTAAATCATTTAGGTTACTGATCTAGTTTCGTTGTCAAACTAGATCAAGTAGGCGTCTAGCCAGCTATCATTTCACTGACTAGTCTCTTTTACGCTAAAAGCAAGGAAGTGGCCTAAAAACATGGCCCTACACAAGAGTTGGCAAGTTTCACTTGCCTGATTGAGTCGGTTTGAGGTGTCCAGATGACCATGACGAGAGATAGATAATATCTGCGAGATCAAACTAAACATCAACTAACCAATTAAATAATAATTAATCTAGCATCTATTCCCGTTATGCATATATCGTTTATACGACATACAGTTATTAACTTAACTAACCTATATGTTATATATACTAACTTATAGCAATAATCAACAAGCTGCCATCTAATATTAAGTAACATTAACAAACAATATAACAATATACTGTTGGAATCAATTATGCTAACTTATTACATATTACCATATCATTAATACTGATTTAAATCTCATATACTGTTTTTAACTACCAGAGGCATACCAACATCTACTTACGTATAAATGTAGCATTAAAATGATTAAGGTAGTCATCCAACCTACTGTCACCAAAAATGTTATTGAAATTTCTAGCATAACATATTGTTGCAGGTAGGGAACTGGTCAATCATAGGGGGACAGCTACGATGCTATTATTGATATTAGCACCAACATCTATCATAGGGAACATACACAGACCAGGTACTAGCACTCTCTCCCTTGTTCAATTTATAAATATACAATCAATGCTCCTAGTCTAGCTACATATTTCATGCAACATTAAGATAGAAACTTACCGTTCCATCATCGTTCCTTGTTTCCTGTCCTCGCAAGTAGTGAGGAGATGGAGCGCCAGCGGTGGCGGTCGGCGGCAGCTACGAGCTCTGGTGGCGAGGATATATGTGAGCGGTGAGGGTTGCTGGACGATGAGAGGGGCGGTGAACGGCACGGCATCGCACGAGGCGAAGGTGAAAGTCGCGGTCGGGTCTTTAAGGTCGAGGAGATGGCGGAGAGAGACTAGGCCTGGACGATGCACGGGGCGGGGGAGTGAAGGACGGCGAGGTTGAAGGCTATGGTGATGGCGCGAAGGCGGGGTGAATGAGGAGAGCGAGGTCCTGGCATGGGGCTATCGGCCGAAGTTGGTGGCGACCTTCAGGTGCTGGGTCGCCGGAGATTTTGTGGCGGACTGGGGGGCTCTCGTCGGGGTTCGTGGCGTTGAGGTGGCGGTCCGATGTTGCTCGGCGTCAGAAAGTCGAAGTGAGGAGGAGAAGACGGGGAAGGGCTGTGATGGGTCGAGGCGTAGAAACGAAGTCACGGCGACGTCGGGCTTTGGTTTCGTGCGAGCGTAAACGGGAGAGGCGGCGGTGCGGCCTTGCGAGGGGAGGTGAAGGCCGGAGCACGGGGCTGGCGGATCCGAGTTCACCGGAGAGGGCTCCGGAGCATCGGGGTCCGGTGATGGGAGGCTAGATGTCGTGGGGTCCGATGAGAGGGGGTTGATGCGGGTTGATGTGCGAGTCGAGGAGGAGAACGGCGCTCAAAAAGGTGTTCGCGAGGGGGAGGAGCTGTGCGATGACGGCGGCTTGGTGTTTGCTGTGGGAAGAAGAATTGTTAACCCTAGTTTTTCTTTAAATAGGGTAGGCTCACGTGTTTTCTAGGTTAGGTTAATTTATAGGGTAAGGTTCACGTGGGTGTGTCCTAGGTCTAGGGTCTATTATTATAATAGGTATAGGTTTTATTTGAATAGAAAGTTTTTGAAAAAAGCTATCACAACCCAAATCTTAGCCACTCCCTCCCACATCGAGAGTCATGCGGCCAAAGAGGAATAAGGAATGAGGCGAAGCCAAAGTCAGATATAATCTATCAATTATTAGGGATTAAATCTGGGTAAAGCTTAGGGCTAAAAATTCAATGGGTTGGGCCGAAAAGTGAAAATAGGTCAAACGAAGTCCGAAAATTGTGAAATAAATACTGAGATGACCGGGACGACGAGAGAAGGAAGGCAGAGAAGACGGATCACAATTTCGACGACGAGAAGCGAAATTAAAAATAAAAAGGTCTAGCGATAAAAGTGAAAATCGTGACGTCTCTTCAAATAAGATCAAATCGTGGGAGAACGGCTCGAGGACTGTCGTTCCAATTTAGTGCCACTATTTAATACTCTCAGAGACGTTCACAACGGCATATCACGTCAAAGTGTTCACAAACAACCAAAGTCTAAATTAACCACGCGCACGGTCAAAAGCACGTGCACGAACAACGTACAACGAAAAGTGGTCGTTACACATGCCATTAGACGGTGGCCCGACGGCACACTCTGCCCATTCATACTATCTGACACAGTCCATTGGTTGTGCCACCGCCTATTTCTCACTGCCTCCGCTGCCACGGAGATCTGTTGCGGTGGATTCTTTACCATTTTTGCCACCTTGCTTGGCCTTGTTCTTCCAGTCGATCTAGTGGTACCACCCGGGCCTACCTGACTTGACACAGATGTGCTTGCTTGCATGCACAACATCGGTCCTCATGGTGAGTGCCACTGGATTTATCTTTTAGGCACCCGCCCCTAGCATCACATGTATCTCCCCCACCCCAATCTTACACAGATAGATCCGGTCATGCTTGACTGGCTCCTTCCTGGCATTTGCCCCATCCCACCCATCCCCGTCTTAGAGCCTGCAGGTGACCAGCCTGTCGCCAACGATGGCGACGAGGACTGGGAGCTTAGTTCTGATGAGGAGCTTGTGAGAGCTACCATTCCTTCCTCCTCCTCCTCCACACCCCTGGTGACCACTTATGTCCTTCCTTCTGTCGGTGCCACCACCACCACCATCCTACCTAAGACGTCTAGGGCTATAACCACCTCTACCCCCACAGTCTATGTAGAGTTATCTCTGTCTGTACCTGAGGACACTTCTGTTTCCATCGCTCCTGCACATACCGATTGTACCATTTCGAAGCATGTCCCCACTACTCATTTCCCTGCCATTACACTGTCTGCACCTGTGGACCATACTCTTATCGATCCTATCATTCCAAAGTCCACAGCTCCTCTCTCTGGCACCACCACTGTCCACACATCAGCTGTCTTCATGGAGAGCGATGCGGTCTCTATCACCACTTCTGTCGTTGCGATAGCTGCTCCTTCTGATTCCACTGCCCAAACCCCTGTACCAGATCTCGGATCCATTCCTTTCCCAGCTTCAACCGAGATCCACACTAGACCACCCTCTCCTAATTTCTCTTTCAGACCTCGTGCATCATGAGTACGGGCCCATGGAGAGACTGTTGTGTCTAGTGGTGCACATCCACCCCTTGACTCCCGCCTCACTGACACACGATTAACAGCGGTTGAGGCCGAGGTTGCTGGGCTTAAGCGTGATTTCTCGGCCCTCGCTCGCTTGGTCGCTACCCCACCACAAGGCAGTGGAGTGGGACATTAGGGACATTCTAGACATCCTTAGGACACACCGTACACCATCTGACATACTTGCACCAGCTCCTCCTTAACACTTGCACCGCTCATCGAGCATATTGTCCAGGCTACTGCAGAGCCCACCCCACCTCCTGTTGAGCCGGTTGCACCAGTCTCTGACACACCTGTCCTCACACCAGTTGACCCACCGATTGTTCCATCATCTGGTCCTCAGCAGTCGGACCCACCATCACCCACAGAGGGTGATGCCGCTGCTTGATTTATATGATTGCTCCTATTCTCCCCTCCTACCATTTTAGTGCACATCTGTCTCTTTGGGGCCTCGCACCAGAAAAGCTTGGGGGAGAACCCATCATCACCCATTTGCATATAACCATCATTGCATCATTTGCATGCTTGTACATATTCTAAGCTTTAGGACATGCATTTGCATCTTTTGCTTACTTTCATTGTATAGGTTTTTATTTTATTTTCCATTTTCATTAACCACCTGACCCACCCTAGCATCATTTCTTGCCTTGCACGCATGTTCTCAGTAGTGAGGAAACTGCAGTTTTTAGCTTGGGGATGAGCACTATCGCCTTTTATTTTTATTATCTATCTTTTTTCTTTCACTTTACCACTTTTTATCTTATTATCCACCCATTTTACACGTTGGATCTGGATCTAAACCTAGAGGGGGGTGAATAGGCTTATAAAAATTCTCACGCAACCCACGAGAAATCACACGTAGTAATAATCAAATGCAGGGTAAACAATAAGCAATCATAGATGCACATCAGATTCACCCTGGTTCGATCGCACCCATACCTACGTCCAGCCCCGAAAGCAAATACTATATTAGAAATGTTACCTAGCACAGCTTGTAGCTAAGCACCCACCCTACACTTGCCTGGCTCTTAGTACCTGCACTGACCAAAGTGCTCAACAAAACTAATCCTAGTATATGCTCTCACTTGACTAGTCCCAACTAGTCAAGTCCCTCTTGTCTAGCACCCACCAGACAAGACCTCAAAAGAATACAAACGCGGTAAAGTTTCCCCTACAGAGATCTTTACTACTACACACAAATAATAGTAATAGAGTTTAGAGAATCTCAGTGTATAGGCATAGTCGTCTCTGTCAATCGGCACGGGCCAGCACTCGTCTGACAAGATGTAGATGTCTTGCACGTCTGCAACTCAAGTTGTCGCTCTCTCTTGATTCGGCTTTGAATATTGTGGCCTTATCTTGATGGTGCAGTAGCAGTGCATGACCTGAACCCAGCAGTGCATGGACTGAACCCTGTAGTGCGCGGACAGAACCATGCAGTGCGTGGACAGAACCATGCAGTACACGCGTCGTCCTTCGCTGTGCGCACGTAGACCCCTTGTTTGCTCTAGCAGTCCATGTGCAGACCCCTCCTTGATGCTTTAGCAGCCTCCTCTTGGTGCTTGGGTTCTGAAACTTGTGGCTATGGTTTCTCCTCCTCAATGGCAACTTGCGGCAATGGTGGTTGAAGCTTTGTAGGTTGCGGCTAGGGAGATGTCTTTGTTGTCGTGCGCAAGGCGAAGGAGATGCTTTGGCCTTGGGAAGAAGATATGAGATTAGGACTTGTGCCTAGAAGAAGTTGATAGCTTGGGATGCTCTTTGGCCTTGGTAGAAGCTTGCGACAATGGGATATTCTTAGGAGAAGCTTGCGACAAGGCTAGAATTGGGATGTAACTTGCGGCAAGTGGATCTTCAAGGATGTTGCGGCCTTGATGTGTGCTTGGGCTATGAAGTTGTGCACGGAGATGTGGAGAGTAACTTGCAGATGTAGCTTGCGTCCAATGGCTTGGAGGAGATGAAGAACTTTGGCCTAGGAGATGATGAAATATATGAAGCTATTCAGAATACAACGCATGCTAAAATAAATACTACTGATTTAATGCAGAGATTAAAATCAGAAAAATAGCACCATGTTGTGGAGCACTGAGTTGTGATCGTCCTGGCGCAAACGGTTCGTCGATCCGAGCTCTGTGGAGAACGTTGTGCACTTTTTAGCGTCGTCCGTCGAGCTCCTTGCAAAGTTGCGGCCATGAAGCTTTCCTCTAGGGTTGTGGCCGAATTTCTTTGGTTGCCTCTGTCTCATAATCACTCTCTTTGAATATGGGTTTATATAGGAGAGGATGAGATATGATAGAATCAATTAGAATCCCATATTTGATGGAGATTGGAAGGAATCCTAATTTGATTAGGATTTGAATGAATCTTTTTGGATATTGAGTTTGAATATGAATGGCTATGTAATTCAATTTGTGTAGCTATAGGATTTGAATTAGATCTCATTTAATCACCTTTGATTAGCATGAGATTCTCCATATCTCTCCATATTTGACCAAGTCTCTAATTTGCATGGCAGTAGGATTTGAATATTGCACCAATTGATTTGAATCAATTCAAATGTGGATTTGAATTGATTTTCTCCTAATCTTCTGTTCTTTGACTTAGTCCAATTGTTGTAGCCATATTCTCCATCTTTGACTTAGTCCACTTGAAGTGTGTTTAGCAATTCCTCCATCGCTTTTGACTAGTCTCTCTTTAAGTACTCGCGAGTGTGCCATTCCTGAAAACACTTCGCACACACATTAAATAGTTCACACATGTTTGTTATCATCAAACATGAAGTCATAGATCGTTGTATCCAATAATCTCTCCCTTTTGATGATGACAAACCAATATAAGATTTGAGAAATAACGATTCGAATGATTTCATCGTGACATGTGTGTGTGAAGTGTGAAGATGGAGGATGTATGCAATATGCAACAAGTATGGAAATTATGTGCAAGCATACAAGCATGCAATAATGATGTTTCAAACATTCAAACATGTATGCATGCTCCCCCTTTATTCATGCACCCCTTTCATTAAATCTCCCCCTTAAACCAATATTCATATATGCAACATATGAGCATTAATGCACACACCAAATCAATCAAATCTTTCTCCATATTTTCTCCCCCTTTTGTTATCATCAAAAGTGTATAAACGAAGTCTAATTCATGTCACATGCAAAAATAGAGTATTATAAATTACAACTAGCACTTGCATGCCATTTTTCTTAGAATAAGCACTTCAAATTCAATGAAAAGTGTAACGCAGATTTCTACACCATCGTGTAAGTGTGATGATTAAATAATTGAAGCACAACGAGAGAAACTCTCATAGAAATTAACGAAAACCAATCCACATTTTCCAATAAACATGATATCACTAGGATTGATTTTTCCAATCTCATTGAAAATGAGTTCAAGATACCACACCCTAAAAGCATAGCCTATAAGGTCTCTTAGATGTGGGGGTGGCATTGCTTGACGAGTAAAATACACCAACGCTAAAAGATTACCCATATAGCTTAAGTTGGATACTCGTGGGTAGTATACTTGTCATGAATTGTATCCATTTTACATACGGAGCAATTATTCATTCTTTTTCATTTTTCTTGTTTCATATATAATTCTTTTGTGCTCAATTTTTCTCCATGGTAAATACACATTATATCCCTTAGATTTATCAGTTATTTTCAACCTACATTCACTCTCCAACATTTCATAAAGGATTCTCCATTTGTGCAATAATATTCAATATTTGTGGAAGTGAAGGTGTAGGTGTGGAAGTGAAGTTATTCAATTCATTAAACATGTCATGGCTACTTAGGAATTCTAACATGCGCATGCAGATATAACAATAATACAGTGATTTCTACAAAGATATGAATGACATTCAATAATACTACATGAATGATACAAAGAGAAAAGATATTCATTAAGCACCCATTTTTTTGCTTTTTGTCTTTTTCATTTTTTTAAATTTTTATAAATAATGACTCAAGCAAACTAGACTCAAGCAAAATAGCATGTAAATAAAAAATTGTTCAAGCATGCAAAATATATGAAGGTATGCATTAATTTCAAAGAAAAAGATATACCTTCGCGTCGCTGTATGGCTAAGGAGCTATATAATGAAAACGTTCAACCCAAAAACTCCTCGCCAAATCTCCATCGTACCTACATGGTAGATGCTATATGTGGCCTTGGAATCCAACAAGGTCCACTCATGTTAGTCATCAAAGATTTAGGAACCCAAATTTGCTTGAATTTGATGTTTGTGTTCCTAAACTTACAATAATACCATGTGCGACCAACACTATCACAAGTAAAGCACTTTGTGTAAACATTTTTAATAATTGTAGGCACATTGTGGATTTTCTTAAACTTAGGCTTTTCAACATTTTTCAAACCAAATCCAAGTCCACGTCTATTATTGCCATATAATTGATTTTCAAGTATAATATCCAACGAATGTTTACCAATTGAAAATTTCTTTAATGACCATTCTAGACTAAAGACTTTGGATTTTAATAGCACATTCTTATCCACAAGAAAGTACATTTACTTATAAAAGCCTTCTTATTGTCCTCTTCATTCTTTTTCATGATTTTAAGCTCATTGTTTAGCATGCTCATCTTTTCATTAAGCTCTTTAATCATGTAGTCACTTTCAGTTTCAAGCTTAATTAAATCTTGTTTATACATGATATTTTCCTTTAACAATGTATGACAAATAAGACATTCAGCTTTTTCATGCAAACTAGAGTTCTCTTTTTCCAACAAAGTAATGGTAGAATTACAAGCAACAAGTTTTTATTTCAATTCATTTGTTTCGTGAAACATGTCGCAATTTTCTTGTTGTAGTTCACCGTTAGAATTTTTAAAAACTTCTACTGTGGATTCATGTTTTTCTAGAGTAGATTCTAGGTTGTCAATTTCATCTTGCATATCATTAATAGTACATCTTTGCATATCAAGTTCAGCTTGCATTTCTTTACACAAATTTCGAAAATCAACTCGTTTAGTGCAAGATGTTACCTCATCTAATTCTCCCATCAATCAGATGGAGGTGTGAGCAGTCTCCTCGATCTCATTTTTGATATCGTCGTCCTACGTCAACACTCGAGATTTCTTCTTTTCCTTTTCGACGATGATACCCTTTATTTATGGGCATTTTCTCCTAAAATGTCCTTGCTTCCTGCATTTAAAACACACAGTCTTATCATTAGTAATGTCACAATTATTATTAGACATAAGAGCATCATGTTTATTTAAGAGAACATTTTTTCCCTTTTGCTTCTTCCCTTTTTGTGCTCTCTTTTCAATGCTAGAGATGTGATTGCCGGAGGATTGCTTGCTTTCATAAGTTGTCTCCAAAGTCCTCCCATATATCCTGCGCAAAAGTGCAATGTGAGATAAGATCAAATATTTTTCTAACTATTCCACATAATAAAATATTCATTGCTCTAGCATTTATAGCACACATATTTCTAGCATCCAAATTACTTCCAGGCTTAGGGATTATAGTATGTCTATTTTCAATAATGTACCAAGTGTCAATATCAACAGATAATAAATAAGTTTTCATCCTAGCCTTCCAGTATATATAATCATGGCCGCTAAATAAAGGGGGTAAGTTTATAGGCATGCCATGGGCGTAAACTAATCCTGGGGTATTCATGATTTCTAGACTAGATCCTCTAACCTGATCTGATACCACTTGTTGGATCTGTATCTAAGCCTAGAGGGAGGGTGAATAGGCTTATAAAAATTCTCGCACAACCCACGAGAAATCACACGCAGTAATAATCACATGCATGGTAAACAATAAGCAATCACAGATGCACAGCAGATTTACCCTAGTTCGGTCGCACCGACGACCTACGTCCAGCTCTGAAAGCAAATACTATATTAGAAATGTTACCTAGTACAGCCTGTTGCTAGAGCACCCACTCTACACTCGCCTGGCTCTCAGTACCTGAACTTACCAAAGTGCGCAACAAAACTAATCCTAGTATATGCTCTCACTTGACTAGTCCCAACTAGTCAAGTCCCTCTTGTCTAGCACCCACCATACAAGACCTCAAAATAATAAAAAAGTGGTAAAGTTTCCCCTACAGAGATCGTTACTACTACACACAAATAATATTAAAAGAGTTTAGAGAATCTCAGTGTGTAGACGTAGTTGTTTTTGTCAATCGGCACAGGCCATCTCTCGTCTGGCAATATGTAGATGTCTCGTCATGTCTGCAACTCAAGTTGTCGCTCTCTCTGGACTCCTCTTTGAATATTGCAGCCTTATCTTGATGGTGCAGCAGTAGTGCATGACCTGAACCCAGCAGTGTGTGGACTGAACCCTGCAGTGCGTGGCCGGAACCCTGCAGTGCGTGGACAGAACCTTGTAGTACGTGGACAGAACCCAGCAGTGCACGCGCAGTCCCTCGCAGTGCATGCACAGACCCCTTATTTGATTTATCAGTCCACATGCAGACCCCTCCTTGATGCTTTAGCAGCCTCCTCTTGGTGCTTGGGTGCTACAACTTGCGGCTATTGTTTCTCCTCCTCAATGGCAACTTGCAGCAATGGTGGTTGAAGCTTTATAGGTTGCGGCTAGGGTGATCTCTTTGGTGTCTTGCGCAAGGTGAAGGAAATACTTTGGCCTTAGAAAGTTGATATGAGATTAGGACTTGTGCCTAGAGGAAGTTGATAGCTTGGGATGTTCTTTGGCATTGGTAGAAGCTTGCAGCAATGGGATATTCTTAGGAGAAGCTTGCGGCAAGGCTAGGGTTGGGATGTAACTTGCGGCAAGTGGATCTTCAAGGATGTTGCGGCCTTGATGTGTTCTTGGGCTATGGAGTTGCGCACGGAGATGTGGAGAGTAACTTGGAGATGTAGCTTGCGTCCACGGGCTTGGAGGAGATGAAGAACTTTGGCCTAGGAGATGATGAAATATATGAAGCTATTCAGAATACAACTCATGCTAAAATAAATACCACTGATTTAATATAGAGATTAAAATCAGGAAAATATCACCATGTTGTATAGAACTGAGTTGTGATCGTCCTGGCGCAAACGGTTCATCGATCCGACCTCTGTGGAGAAAGTTATGCACTTTTTAGCGTCGTCCGTTGAGCTCCTTGCAAAGTTGCGGCCATGAAGCTTTCCTCTAGGGTTGTGGCCTAATTTCTTTGGTTGCCTCTCTCTCAAAATTACTCTGTTTGAATATGGGTTTATATAGGAGAGGATAAGATATGATAGAATCAATTAGAATCCCATATTTGATGGAGATTGGAAGGAATCCTAATTTAATTAGGATTTGACTGAATCTTTTTGGATATTGAGTTTGAATATGAATGGCGATGGAATTCAATTTGTGTAGCTATAGGATTTGAATTAGATCTCATTTAATCACCTTTAATTTGCATGAGATTCTCCATATCTCTCCATCTTTGACCAAGTCTCCAATTTGCATGGCATTAGGATTTGAATATTGCACCAATTGATTTGAATCAATTTTAATGTGGATTTGAATTTATTTGCACCTAATCTTCTCATCTTTGACCTAGTCCAATTGTTGTAGCCATATTCTCCATCTTTGACTTAGTCCACTTGAAGTATGTATAGCAATTCCTCTATCACTTTTGACTAGTCTCTCTTTAAGTATTCGCAAGAGTGCTATTCCTAAAAACACTTAGCACACACATTAAATCGTTCACACATGTTTGTTATCATCAAACACGAAGTCATCGATCGTTGTATCCAACATACACCCATTTATTTTTTAATATTTTTAGCATCATGTTTTTCTTCTTTTGGTATGCTTGCATGCTTGTTTTATTTTATTATTCCACCTTTCTTTACCTTTTTACGCTAGATATATTCCATATGATGATTTCTCTTATTTCTTTAGTATCCATCATGATGATTACTCTCCTTGCCATGCTACTTAGAGTATTTAAGTATCTTGCTATCCATGTGCTTGCTAATATATTTCTTTTGATGACTCCTCCAAGTGAATGCATGACATTTATTGAAGCTGAATGTATGGATTAGTGTTTAGTATGCTTTTATTGGAAATGCAACAATATTCATGCATCATTAGTATATCTGAAGCATCAGTTTTATTGTCTTATTCACCTTCTGTTGCATGCTTGATATGATTGTAAACTTTACAGCATGACTTCATTATTTGTTGAAATGATTGAGAATATCCATGCTTACATATGAGTTTTCGTTGATGTATTATCTTATTGAACCGTTTATGCACATCGTAGAGTGCACCGAGTGTTACATTATATTTCTTTCTCCACATATATTTTTATTTCTCTACTTGCCACTGAGTTCCCCCCTTGGAGCTACTTATACCGCATCTATTCTCATAAATCCATTGCAAAAGAAAACGTTAGCTCCAAAAAATACAAAAAGCCAAAAAGGAGCCAAAAATCAAAAATACAAATCATATTACTCCTACAAAACTCCAAAAAGAAAAAAATGAGAAAAAACAAAAAAAAGAAAAGAAAAAAAATATATTTCTCTATCTCATTATTGGAGCCACTTTTATACTTGGGAAAACCTAGGCAAAACTCCCACTTTCTGCTATTATTTTCCTTTGGATGTGACGCCTCAAGCTAACCTTGGGGGGGGGGGGGTGAATTCATTTGACCATATGAGTGAGTACGACATTAGAGTGGAGTTGTGCACGAATGGGAATATTTGAAAATGTAGAAAATTAGCGAAATAGTTTAGCTATGGAGATTTCTTATGATTTGATATAAATAAGTGAATGCCATGACTTTTATTCCATCCTTTATTGCATGCTTGGCGTGATTCTTATATGCTTCAGTTATAACTCTTGATTGAAAAGTGCATTGCCAATTATTTGCATATTAAATTCTATGAATTGCATGAAGTGAAAATTAGTTGATTGCATGAATTAAAAGAGTCTATTTTTGTTGATCTTAAAAGCTTGCAAGTACCATGTTTAAGTAAGATATGAAATCTTTATAGCATGTGATTCGTATTTTCCGAGTTATCGTGATGTGTAGCTTATAGCTTTAGATATAAGTGAATAATCTAGCGACCCCTCCATTTTTCATTCTTTTTCTATTTCTTATTTTCATCTCCCGGTGAGCTTCGTATGCGTCTTCCTCGAGGAAGAGTAAGAGGTAAGCTTGGGGGATTTTGACGTGTCCATATTTTCCAAGCATTTACTGCATCATTTCATATCATTTTCGCCAGCCAAAGTTCACATTTATATATATTATCGTGCTTCTAACTATATATTCGAGTTTCGTATAGAATTGTGGATTTACAGGAACTTTAGAGCGATTTGGAGCATTTATAGGACATGGACATATCTAAGCCATCTGGAGCATCATTGGCAAGGTTCAATAGATGTTCGACA
The DNA here is from genome assembly GCA_030789695.1 of Scilla litardierei. Lineage (NCBI taxonomy): Eukaryota > Viridiplantae > Streptophyta > Magnoliopsida > Asparagales > Asparagaceae > Scilla > Scilla litardierei. Next base: position 214,297,768 of record CM061142.1, on the reverse strand, counting down.
AGGTGAAGAAGAAGATTGGATGAGAAGAGGAGAAGAGAAGGAGAGTTGAGAGCTCTAGAGGCCAAGAGAGATGTTTTCCCAGGCAGCTCAGTCGAGCTACTCAGCACTCGATCGAGCTGACACTCATAAAGCTCCAGCAGATCGGACACACCATTCTCGACCGAGCAGACATGTCACTCGGTCAGACCAACTCGGCAGCTACCAACACTTAGCAGAATTTCGAGAGCCCAAGGCCGCTCGATCGAGCAGACCAATTACTCGACCGAGTGGAATCAAAACAGAGTGAAGATATCGAGGGTTTCTCCATCCACTGTAGCTCAACCGAGCAAGCATGGCGACTCGACAGAGCAGAGCTTCTACTTGACCGAACACAATCAAAACAGTATGCTGATTCTGAAGACCTTTCAAGCCCACTGTAGCTCGATCGAGCGGAGGGGCTACTCGACCGAGTAGCTCGTATCAGCCCTAGGCCAAAGAAACAGGAAGCAAGGCCGCGCATCCAGCTCGACCGAGTAGCGCCGCTACTCGACCGAGTATGGCGCCACAGCCTGACTATCTAGTGGGCCCGATTACCCATGACTTGAGATTTTTGTGGGGTCCATCCCCCTCGTATATAAGCACAATTTTTACCCTATTTCAGGAGAGCTGGTTATTTTCCCTAGTTTTAATTTTAGTTTAGTTTTCTTAGATATTTTTCAAAGCCGTCGCTATTTTGTAGAAGACAAAGATGGTATTTTTATATATTGCTTTTGCTTGGAATCTTGCGATCTTAATTATCTGCGATTGTCTATCGTTCTTCGACGCTTTGGTAACAATTTCTAATCTTTATATGATTATTCCACTGTCTTCTATTGCGATTGTGATTTCTCTTGCTTTTATTGAATCTTTATTTGTTATTTCTATGATGTCTGAGTAGTCTTTTCTAGGGCTAATGGATTAGCCCTATTGTTGATAAAACTCCAAAATAGCATTTTCTTTTGATCCAATCTTTTTTTCTCCTTATCATTCGAGAAAGACAAGAAAATTTCAGGGTAACAAACATTATCTAGAATTTCTTTTAGATTCAAACCCATAGCTGATGATAGAACTAGAATAGATATTTTTTGTTTCCTACTTACACGTGCCCATATCCTTGGTCTTCTATCAAATTCTAATTTCGATCTTCCTCCCCAATCTGATATTATAGTACTGGTATAGACAGAATTTCTGTTATGGTCCAATTCTGAACGATAGTAAATAACAGGACTTTGCAATAATTGATCTTAGGATTTAGATATAAAGTTAGGATTTTTAGGTTGTTTTGGTATAAAAGGGATGTGTTTTGGTTGATCCAGCCAAGTTTGTAGGAGATTTCAAGTAGGGTTCGTGACCGCGATGGTGGCATGCACTTTGGACAGATATCCTATGAACTTAATTAGGCACGTTAGTGAGTTCAATCGGAGTTCATGACCACGATAGTGATGCGTACTTTGATGGTCTCCACCGACTTCTTATATAACTTTTGGATGACTACGATAGTAGCGTCAATGAGAGCCACCAAATCACAGATTGAAGCTCTATCCACGATAGTTGCGTAAGTTGAGATTGCGAGTAGTTTTCGATCGTAATGCACGAATCGTGTGTGAGGCCATCCACGATGGTGGGGCTAAGCACGAGATACGTTTGACGAGTGGCACGACGATAGTTGGCCATGAGTTCTACATTTTAGATTCGCCAATCTCTCCCTAATAAAGCCAATTCAACGTAAGGATTCTAACCTAGCATTGACATTCGACGATCCTAACAATGACTCATATTGCCCTAGTCTCATATATTGCTGATAATCTTAGGAAAGATAACATTCATGACAACCATCTTTGAATATGACCTACTAGCATAGTTCTAAGATCTAGACAATACCCAAGACTATATAATCATCTGCCTCCCTATGGGTTCGACATTCTACTATATTACAAAGCATTGATACCGTGCACTTGCAGTAGTTTCTGGGTGTAAATCCGAAGTGCATCAACCACAGAGTAAGGAATGGAGGAGGCCACATTTCAGACCTTCGGAGGAGCAGAGGACTCATGATCCTCGAATGGATCTCTCAAAGAACAAACAAGAAAACCCTTCCTCTTTACAAGGGCTTCCCCGAACCCTAAAGGCGGGGAGAATCTCGATGTCGCTATGATATCCCCATGGGTGGACACTTTCCTTATCCTCAACATACCAATCAAATATCAAAGGGTGTATGCTAACGAAGGAGAATAATTACCTTCCACAGACAGAGATGTGATAGCACAGGCAAAGCGGAATGGATGAGGAACTATCTGAAGGCGAAGGGGAAGTCATACCTCTTTCCCTAATTCAGTATTTTATACAAGTGACGGCGTCAATCCGGACCCTCCAAGGCAGAACAGACATCGACATCTGGTAACACCAACTCTCCAAATTATGTACCATTTTTGGCACCCACGCCCTAGTGCATGGGCTCTGGCGGTCAACATTAAATGTGTCGTCTCGACTGCCGTACTGGTCTAATCTCCACCTGTAACATTCCTGTTGGAAACAAAAGATTTGATTTTCTCCTCATAAAGTATTTATCATACAAACATTTACCTATTATTTATAAGTGTCTACTAACTCTATCTACGCAGATTTAAAAGTTCAACATTTTCATATTCAGATAATACAATCACCAAGTCAACATATACAGTGCAAAAAGCAAGACAAAGATAAAAAGTTGAATATTTATATGTAGTGAAAAATGATTTTTTTTTCTGTTTCTTCTTGCATGTACTTAGCATGTGAAAGCCTTGATGATGATCAAATTTATTCATTTTGGGTTTTTCGTTAAACGACCAAATCACAGACCTTTTCAGTCGACTAACTCTTTTTCCTGGTCGTCTAATTTATTTTCACTTAATTTTCAAAAATTATGATTTTTATCACACTCATATTTTAGTCATATGGATCACTTTTATACAATTTCGTAAGTTTCTGATCCTAGTCGACTAATATTTTCCCCTAGTCGACCAGTCAGTTATTCCAATAGTTATTTATTCTGACAGTTTGTTAGTTATAATTTTGTAGTCGACCAACACCATTCTAGTCGATCAATGGTAGTTATAACTCCTTCCAACGGCTATAAATATGCCTATTTGGCAGTTGTAGTCGACTAATCTAAGTTATCTAGTCGACCACTTTCAGTTTCACTGGTCAAATTTTAGTTCATTTTAAGGACTGGTCGACCAATATCTTTGCCTAGTCGATTAATTTTTGGACAAGCAGTTCAGTTTTTCGAACCGTTTAAAGAAGTTATTAAACGGTTATTGGGGATCTCTTTGGCCTGTAAATAGACCCCAAATCCTTGGTTCTTGTACACGAAATTATTCTCTCTTTCTCATTCGTAATGTGTGTCTTTCTCACTCTAAAAAGAGAGTGATTTTCATATTTTCATTAGGGAAACTCTGCAGAAATTTTGCATCAACTGAAAGTCCATTTCCAAGTGTGTTCTACAAAATTTTCAAATCAAGAAACCTTGCGTATACAATTACCTTCCTTGCAATTCAATTATTACATTATCAAGGATATAGGTGATAAGGTTTCTTACTTTTTCTCTTTATTTGGTAAATCTCTTGTTGAAGAGATTGTACAAGTTTGTAACACAGAGAGTGTTGGTATCTTTATATGTTTGCTTGCAAGGGGCAAGTGGTAATAGTGGATTTGAAATCTCTACGGGGAGTAGAGGATTGGACGTAGAATCACAAGGATCCGAACTAGGATAAATCTTGGTGTTTGTGTTTGCTCATTCTCTGGATTGTGATTATTTACTTTCGCACTTCTATTGCAATATTTAGTAACTTTTAAATTTGCAATTTTGTTGTAATATACACTATTCACCCCCTCTAGTGTATTTGGTGTGCTGCCAGACGATCCAACATTTGGTTTCAGAGCTTGGTTAAGATGGCCTACACCTATCCGACGAACAATGCAACATCTTCATCACAATTTCCAGAATGGCACTCTACTACAATGCCTCCACTATTCAATGGTTCCAATTATTCATGTTGGAATAAGAGGATGATGATATATCTTCATAGCATTGATTATGAACTTTGGAACAAGTTGGAGACGACATATGAGAAGCCTACTATCCCTTACGTCAAATAGACCGCAGTTGACAATGACGTCACAACTCATAACTCTAAGGCCATGAATGCACTATTCTGCTCAATGGATAAGAATAAAATCAATCAAGTCTCCCATGCCAAATCAGCATATAAATTCTGGCATACACTCGAGGTAATATACAAAGGAACTAGTAAAGTTAAGGAAACTAAAATTGATGTTCTTTTTCACAAGTTTGAGTTATTTAAGATGAACAAGAATGAGACAGTTAGAGAGATGATCACTAGATTCACTGACATAACCAACTCTCTAATTGCTCTTGGTAAAGTATATACTCAAACTGAACAAGTCAGGAAAATCCTTCTTGCATTAACACCAGAATGGGAGAAGAAGACAACAACAATAGAAGAAGCCATTGTCTCGTCAACTCTAACAGTTGAAAGTCTTGTTGGTAATTTGAAGGCATATAAAGTCCAACTGCAAGATCATAAAGAACAATCAGACTCAAAGAAGAAATTGCTTGCGTCTGACACAGATGACGATGATGTGGATGATGATGATGTATTACTCACCAGAAACTTCAAAAATTCATACGACGAGGTAAGTAAAAAGATTTGAAATCTAAAAATACTGATGCCTCTTTATGTTTCAACCGCAACAGACCTGGACACATCAAAAAGCATTGTCTGCTACTTAAGCCTAATGATTGAACTTTCAACAATTCCAAAAGGGAAAGAAAGTTCCATGAGAAGAAGAAAGCACTAGCAGCCACTTGGGTTCTTCATCTTCTGAAGAAGAATAAAATGATGAGCAAACTAATGAAGAAAATGCTCACATGTGCTTTATGGCACAAGATGACAATGAGGTAAGTCATTTAGATGATGAGGAATTACTAGCTACTTTTACTGAATTGTTTATTAGATTAAAAAATCTTAATACATAACATAAAGTCTTAGTTCTTACTCATTAAGAACTAATTTCTTCCTCTCAAGTATTAGATTCAATTAAACTTGAGAAGGAGACCATGACTTCTCAAAATACTAAGTTATTAGAAGAAAATGTGATTCTCAAATCTGAGAATCATAATATGATTTCTCATATTTCTGAATTAGATAATAATGTTACATCTTTAAAATCAAAATATAATGGAATGGCTACTGTAGATACATAGGTTCGGTCCACGAAGCGAAGATGCGATAACAGGCCAGAAAGATGAAGCCCATTAAGATGGGTAAGCCTTGGCACAATAACCCAAGAAACCCATCAGCAAAGATGAGCTATTAATAAGTCAAAGGGACAGCTTATTCAACCGTTGGGAACCTATAGATTACATGGGAGAGGTTAATTAGGACCGAGTAAATGGGCAGCCGTTATCAATAATCCCGGAGAAGATCCCATCTTCATAAATGAGGAATCGTTATGCATAACAAAGGAAATCATCAGCTATAAATAGGAGAGGCGACAATATAAGAAGGGTTCTAACTCCAAAGGTACGAGATACCTAAGATTTTGATGCTTTACTCTCCACTTTCTTATATTTCTTACTCTAAATTAGCTTGAGGTGACTGACTCGAGACAAGCCTCTGTGGGTCGATCTTGACAGCCCCAAGCCTTTCTTAAGTTCAGTTCTAACATAAGCATCTGAGGGGATTTGGGTCGGAACCCAGATCCGACCCCCCTGACGACTGTCTGTAGGGTAGGAAGTTCGTGGTTGATGACTATCGTAGTAGGTAGGAAGCGCCCAAGGGACTCGACACCCCCAATATCTTTTTCTGATGAAGATTTGTAGGGTGTGAAACTGCCGCATGATGATGTCGTTGTTAGTAGTGCTATCATTGGCACAGTGGCGGTGAAGAGACTACTTGTTGACATGGGGAGTTTGTACGACGTTCTCTTCTTTAACATGTTGGAAAAGATGGGACTAGCTTCATCCGAGTTGAGAGAATGTCCAAGTCCACTTGTGGGTTTCACCGGGCATTCTGCTCCGGTGGCAGGCATCATAACGCTACCAGTGACGCTCGGAACATCACCACAGCAAGTCACCAGCTTGACCAATTTCATCATGGTAAAAATCAACTCCGCTTATAATGGAATCATCGACAGACTGCTTCTCAACTCAGTTGAGGTGGTGGTTTCGACTTTCCATCAGATGATCAATTTTCAGACTCCGTAAGGAGTTGGAAAGGAGAAAGGGAACCAGAAGCATCCCCGATCATGTTACCTTTTGTCCAACTCGTTGAGAAGGGTGGATCAAATAGATCCAAAAGATCATAGTAGTGATAAAGGTAGTCATGAAGATCGACGACCTGTTGCGATCGAAGAGACGGCGAGCATCCAGATCTCTGAAGAAGAATGAAGAACCATTTCCATTGGGTCGATGCTCACTTTCGACCTAAAGGAGCGGTTAATTATTTATCCTTAGGGAAAATGCTGACATGTTCGCCTGGTCTACAGACGACAAGCCAAGCATCAACCCTTGGGTGATCTCTTAAAAGTTGAATGTCGACCGACTTTCAAGCCCATGAAGCAAAAGAAGCGGAACATCGGGGGAGACAAGATAAAAACTGCTATTGAAGAAGTAGATCGGCTTCTAGCAGCGGGATTCATTCAGGCAGTCCAATATCTTGAATGGCTGTCCAATGTGGTGGTGTTGAAGAAATTCAATGGCAAATGGAGAATGTGTGTCTACTTCAGCAACCTCAACAAAGCATGCCCGAAGGATAGCTACCCATTACCTCAGATCGATGACTCGTCTCAAAAGATGTGAGCTCTACTCCCAAGTGTAAGAGATCGAACATGTAATAATCCTGGTGCGTCCAGGTATCGTATGCACAGGACAACTAACCTACAAAACCAAAAATTTCAGTTTATAAAGAGTACTAAAATGATAAGAAACAACCTCCTTTCGAGGGTGAAATAATCGGTTAAGGATTTTAAATACGAAAAAGAAATCCTACGATAATACCGGGAAGTCGATATTAGGGTACCAATGTGGAGAGGATGTGTTAGTCGTGATTTCGTTAGGGTCTAAGCAATCAAAGATTATTAATATTTTTATATAACTCAACGTTTCACCCCGCAAGGGTATGAGAACATCATAAAATATAACGATAAAAGTTCATCTAAAAGTGCCTTAAGTATCGAGTAAATTACTAGTTTCATGAGAAAAATAAGCTTATGTGACTGCAAGGGTCACGACAATGTCTGCAAGGATCACGCCATGAATAAGTCTGCAAAGATCATATTCGATCCAAGTACACCAATGCCGATAATACTTGAATAATACACATAGAAACTAGCAAAATACACGATATAACGTGCAAAATAGGGCAAAAAGATATTAAAATCAGCGATTACAAAGCCATAACTACATCACAACCAACATATGAGGGTAGTAGCCACGCATAAAGAGAATAGAACTCATATTCATAGACAAATACACGTCCAAATACTCATTATGCATGCCAATACACCAAATACAAGAGAAAAAGTTGAGAATTATAACACCAAATCTTTCCTCTTGGACCCAAATATCCTTCAGAAGCTAGATTCTGCCTTTGTCTCTATGGCCTCCAAAACTCAAGGCCAAATATGCAAAATACGCAAAGAATAAGGCTAAATCCAAAAATACGCTTATATAAGGCCATTGTGGGTTTGGTAACGTTAGCAGGTCTAAACCCGCTTAAAATCACTTCAAATCCGCAACCTAATAGCTAGCACAATTATAAGCCGTATGATCAAAGCACGATCCATTGTGAGATTGACATGTATCCCTCGCGGGTCCCCCGCTTCGTTGCATCCGAATCCCAATTGGATTCTTCTTCAACCGTTGGAGGACAATCGGACGATGCTGATGTCGTCACGTAGATCGGATTTATCTTGCTTCAAGCGGTAGTGTGCTATGCCATTCGATTGAGGCGGGAGTTGATAAAAGGAAGCCACGTGTCCAAAATGAATTCAGCTATGATCTGTTGTGTTCTGCTCGAATGTTGACTGGTGGATCGCGATCGAACGGTTATGACGTTGCCGCTTAGCCATCTTTGTGAGCACCGTCGGATGCGAACGGGCCCAGTTGGATGAATGACACGTGGCTTGGTAATGAGAGGAGCGCATATGGTGCCATATATACGTCGTATTTGCGGTATATTTCGGCCGTATTTCTTCTATTTCTGCCATTAAAAATGTATTCTGCATAAAAAATTAATAGAAATTAGCACAGATCTCAGAAAAATATGAATAAATAGCTGTTAGAATCATGAGATCGAGATCTACACATTAAAATATATTAGAAGGCAGAAATACTCAATAAAATCGTATTTTTATGTGTAGATCAATAAGTTGCTCTAATAATTATAAATAATCTAAATACGCTCGTATTAGAGGTCAAATAAGCTTCAAATATGCACAAAATGATACTAGATGAGGGGCTAAATGTGCAATATTTACCCCGAATCACACCCCTCAACTAGCGTTTTGCTAGTCCTTAGCAAAAAGAGCGATTAAGTCAATGTTTAGCAAAATATTAAATTCCATCAATCACTTATGGCATGGCTCAATAATACACTTTCCAACATGATTTGGCCATCAATATACACAATCCATGAAGAAGATCAATCACATGGTATTTTTCCTAATTTAATTTGAATAAATAACATGCGAGCATAGTTTTGCGGAAGCGAAAGTAAGACACGACATCATGTCCTAGTTTTCTTATTTCCGAGTAATTGACATCACATAAAGATCGTCCAATACAAGGGTGTTGAGTTTGCTTTATTTATTCACCATATCTTTCTCTATTTTTTCTCTTTTTTTCTCCTTAGAATGATCCATGTAGCGAGCTTTCAGTTAATGACTCCTAGGTCAGACGACCTTCGGGCATTAGGCTTAGAGGAGCCCCTCGAACCTAATAACTCGAATCAGCTAAGTTTTTATTATCTCCTTTTGTTTCTAATGCACTCCCAATCGTCCATCTTTTGACGCGAATCTACAATGCTTCCTGAGGCACGAAGACCCAACTAATTAATAAAACTCAAGGGAACAGTCCATTTTATTCTTTTTCTTTTGTTTCTTTTTTTAGTTTTGTTTTTTGTAAGCAACTCAACACCCATTCATCGAACCAATTTAAAATCAGCATGAATAATGACCAAATTCCCCTTCAATTCGAAAACTAATCCAATCAATCATGTACACTTAAAACTTATGCATCACAATGACTTGCATGAAATAGATTCAAACTATTTCGATATATTAATCATGACAATTGAAATTTTTCATAAACGGCATATTAATGATTTATTCCATGAAGGAAAATAATTAATTCAAGCCATAAATAATTTCAAGAATTTGATCAATGCATAATCATCCGCTAGAGTGCAATGGGAAAGAGTATTAAATGATGAAAATTTGGTGATCGATTCTTTTCTCTCATTTTTTATAAAAGAAACAAAAATCATAAGATCTCATATGCCCCCCACCCGCCACCCAAAACTAAAGATGAACATTGTCCTCAATGTCGAAAAGGGTACTAGTTTAATCAAAAGCAAATTTCCTTGAAAACATTAAAAAATCTACGTTAATGGAAAGAACACACAGTGATCTATTGGAGGATAAATGATCTTTAATGGTGAAGGAAGTTGTTCCATCTGCTCCTTGCGCTCCTCAGTGAGTATTCTTCCTCTACTCATATCCTTATGGTCAAGTATTGACACAACCCAACATATCTCCACTATGTTTGTACATTTTTCCTGCATGAGATACGTTGTGTCAAAAAGAGATGGACAAATTTGATTATCCATAAAAGCTTTCCATAGTGGCTCGTCACAAACGATAAAAGATTTTAAAGCTAATTGATGACCATCTGAACCTAAAAGATTTGGAACAAAAAATTGAGATTCAGAACTAAAGTGTTTGGGTTAATGGGAACTTCCCTAAAAAGGATTGCTATACTCGGTCTGGTATTCTGCCTCAAGAGGATGGGGAAGTGGCAGTAGAAATAGGTCTGGAGGGCAAGACGACGAAGGCTCAGTGTAGGACATCTCGTAGTCACCTTCGTGTGCTTCAACCTCGCCTTCAGAAATCATAGGTTCTGCAGAGCTCTCGGAACTCCGTGGTACTTCATGAAATTATTCATGGATGATGGCTTGGTGCACGTCATGAGGTGGTGGAAAATGTAGCTACTGAAACAAATCTGCAAGGATGTATGGCTCAGGCTCTATCATAGTCTATAAGCTCTTTCACTAGCACATAACATCCCTTCATAACAGTGATAACATGTAGCAGTCCATCCAATGTACTCGTACTCCTCATGTGGGGGAGATGAATCTAAAGGAAGATATGGTTCATTGATTTTACTCTCGCCATCACTTGTCTCCACCCCATCATCATTATCATCATCGTTATCATCAAAATGGAAATGCATCGTATCATCCTCATAGTCCACACACACCCCATCACCCTTCTCCTCATGCTCATCCAAGTGTCCTCGCTCAAGCCCCTCTAATTAGTTCTGATGCTCCCTCTGGCATGATTCTTCTTGGTGTCACATAGGGTCGCATCGGTAATAACTCCATGGTAACTCCTCAGGCTGTCCCTGGAACTGCTGAAATGTGTCCTCGAAAGGAATGATATGCACTGCAAGGTCCTGCACTGCAAGGTCTTGCAAGGAGATTGATCTTCAGATGGCATATTCCTCTTATGCACTGCAAGGTCCTGCAAGTACCACTATACATCCTCATTCGTATATGCAAAGAATTATCCATTGTAGCTCATCTGTACGAAATCCCACGTAGGTGGCAGTAGTCCGGTGTAGAAGATCTACAGGAGATGATCATCGTGGAAGCTATGGAGTGGGCATGCAAGCATTAAATCATAAAACCTCTGCAAAGCCTGATGGTAGGCCTCCCTATTGGCTTGGATGAAGTTTGCAATCTATTTCTTCGTAGCTTGTTGCCTCTATGCTTGCTACACGAAAGGGGGCAAGAATCTCTTAAGGAAGTCAGCTTGAAATGGTAACCAATTAGATAATGAGTCATAAGGCAAAGAATTAAACCAAGATATAGCATTATCTTGTAAGGAATACAGGAAATATTTAAGACATAATCTTTCAATGTGCTCATTCCCACGTAACAGATGGTAGCATAAATTTTCAAATTCTTGCAGGTGTAAAGATGGATTTTCATCATTCGTACCGTAGAAGACCGGTAGAACTTGGATCAAATCAAAGATAAAGTTTAAAAAGTATGCATCACCATCCATATATTTTTTGTTTTTTGTTTTTTGTTCAAAAGAAAACAAAATAAGAGAACTAAAATAAGAGAACAAAATGTCCTAAACTATAAGGTGGATGAATTTCACCGAATATTCCTCTAAACAACCTGAAATTGTAGCTCACAAGTACCGCTATCCATGGCAACGGTGCCAAAAACTTGACGCGTCTCAAAAGGTGTGAGCATTACTCCAAAGTGTAGGAGATTGAACAAGTAATAATCCTGGTGAGTCCATGTATCGTATCCACAGGACAACATACTTGCAAAACTGAAGGGTTTTGGCAGACCTTTAGGGCTCAAATCTGTGCCCGTCCTAAGTCGGACGGACTACAGAAGCATAATAAGCACAACGGAGAAGTAAAAAACTCTAAATATTTTACTGAAGCCCTAAGGGAAGCCAGAACATTAGCCAAGATCTATACCGATTTGGGGTGGATCTGACCACCCCAAGAGAGATCTATAATACTGCGACATAATTAAAACTTGGATAGAAAGATACTAAATGACATACCCGGAATCTTGCCTTGGAGCAGGCAAGATGTACCGCACCACCTTCTTTCGCTCCTCGAAGTTGAGCCGCCTTGCGCCTTCGATCCGATCAACCCCAAGCGAGTCAACACCCGTCTCCGAGCTAACCACTTGCCGAAGAAAATTTCACTTGAGAAGATCCACGTCAGAGACTTCTGGATCAAATCCAGACCTCATCGCCGTCTTGATAGGACTCGATTGGAGGATATGAAGAGAGATGAGGAATAATTACGTCGTCGATCGAGCGTGCTCAAAAATCAGGATCTTCTCGAATCGGAGACTTGGTGTAAAATTTCCAAGGGGTGTGCACCCCTATTTATATAGGGAGCCGTACCCCATGCTCGTCGCACGAGCAATATGTGACTAATTAGTGAAATAGGGATTTAATTAAGTTAGTAAGCCTTTCTCAAAGGCCTAACTTCAACCAATTAAATCTCCCTCACAATTAAACTTTAGAGACGATACAACCTATCATTTCGAAGAGCTTCAAATGGTGAACGCGTAGGAACAAACGAAGACGAATTCCGACTTCATTTGACCACTCAAACAATTGTTTAAAGTTGAGCAGAAAGTCGTGACTCGTAGTCGTCATCAAGGGTTTCAATAACCCTAGAAAACAAAGCAAAACGGGGGCCCCCCAACTTATGGTCGTGACCGCTGGGCTTGCGGGTGCGCCTGCTTAGGCTGGCGGGTGTGCCCGCCCGCCCAGCGGGCGGGATCCCTGCTGAGCCGCAGCGGGCGCCCGGCCCTCTCAGCGGGCCGGCCCTGCTGGGCCACAACGGGCACGCTAGCCTGCCAAGCGGGCAGCCCCCGCTGCGGAAGCGGCCGTGCCCTCCCACCTTAGCAGGCGGGCCCCGCTTCTGAAGCGGGCCTGCCTGCCTGCCTTAGCGGGCGGGCCCCGCTTCCCCTTGCGGGTGGGCCTGCCTTCTAAAGTGGGTCTGACCCACTTTGGCCCATTTCTGCTGTTTTTGTGTTTCTGGGCTCGTTTGAGCTCCGATTTCAACGTGGTTTCTTCCTGTGGATTCCTCCGGAAGTCCTCTTCAATCCCAAATTCTAAACTCCTTTAGCTTTATTCTCACAACTCATTTGTGAGCTTAATTATTCCATTGCATCAAATGCATTCCTCTTAACATTCTTCCTACTACTAACACATGAATACTACTCGGTGTGAGACCCTACAGCCTGACCCTACTACAGGTTGGGACTTGAAGTCCCTAGACGACGGTAACCACGAGCGGCAGATACCGTCCCTGTTTCAGAATCATACTTACGTAATTGACCCATTGACAAAAGTGTCGTCAGGATCACTCTGACTTTATCAGCGATGAATACCACAGTTTTAGTCTGTTCGTCATAACTATGTCGATGCATGTCCTAGGGTTTGGTAAACCGTCAACCCTACTAGCCAGCATCGGTCAGTATACAACGGTCTTTGTTATATATGACGTCCCCTAGATTTGGCACTATAGGCAATGGGATCGGGGATACCAGATTTAAATATTTATAACCGCAAGCACACGGTGTTGTAGTGTGGCTTGGGGGTCGAACTCAGGGAGGCGTGTGTTGTGCTTGTGTCAAGAAGGAACCGGTTCACCCGATGGGTGAGCTAGCCCGAATGATCGGTGGGTTGTCACAGAATATGAATACGAAGGATGTAATTATATAAAAGGGAATCCAGGACTTCGGTTTCCGCCCTATCATGTGTCCTCTCTATTACGACCGACGGGTAGGATTACGATTGGATATTAGGGTTTAGTGGTGAGACGTTGCTTCTAGGAGTGATACCTAGCGTCCCATATGGCCGATATTCCGGTCGGTGCCCAGGATGATACGCTAGGTCTACCCGGGTTCGGTCGGTGGGCATTCCCATGTCCATTAACACCGACCGACTCTGGGAGCACTAAGCTCGCAATGATTACTCCCAACATCTCATCCTGCCATTCCCACGCGCTAGGATTCAATGTCTATGCTATGGGCGTGAGCTGTGGCTAGGGAGTCAAACGCCAGTTTTATTCCCCCTTGGACCAACGGTCAAAGACGGTCTTTCTCCCGCCAATGACAATGAAACACCCCGCGTAACCATCTAAATTCCTACACCCTATCGAAGTCCTAATCCTACGATCGCCCTAGTGAGAACCCACGAAGGGGTTTCCACCGAAATCCCATATTAGGGAACTACTTACAATTCATGGCAAAAACACAATCTAAACAATATTCAACGGTAGAAATCATGATCAGGCAATAGAAAACAGTTGCTAGCAATGATATTAATATAATATTAAAGTTTTAGAATGATCGGAACACTTACAAGATACAATAAAATTCCAGCCGTCAAAAGCCCAAAAAAGACAGAAAAAATAACAACGTTCGTTTCAGGAAAACCTAGGTCAACTATATATAGGAATCGCGGCCACCCGATCGGTTGAAGCATCAACCGAACGGTTGAGCTGATAGGCGCTTCGGCTTCGATCTTCAGACACTTCACCTGGTCTCTTGATCCGAGCGGTTGGCGTCACCGGGTCGTCATTTGGGAAATTTCAGCTTCAGATGAACCGATCGGGTGAGATATCACCCGATCGGTTGGAATTAAGCTCAAAAAGATAGAGAGCTCTGTCGATCTCACCCGATCGTTGAACCGATCGGGTGAGCTGCTCTTCACTTCAGCTCTTGTCTGGGTCAGATACGCGTGCATCAACCGATCGGGTGGCTTTGTCCACCCGATCGGTTGAGGGCTGAAATATGGATTTCTTCGTCGTTTGGCCCTCTGGATCGCGTGTGGCTCCTCCCGTTGCTTCGGGGACTCATGATATCTTCTTTATACGTACCCAACGCTGGCAATCTCCTGCATTTACACAAAAAACACAAAGAAGTGAAAGAAAACTAAAAATCACAAGAGAAAGGGTATGGAACGACGGAAAACAACGGAAAATCACAAAGAAGACGTGCGTGAATATATAAAATATAAATGCACATCAAAATCCCCCAAGCTAAACCTTTCCTCATCCTCGAGGAAGACGAGTGAGAGTAGGAGCTCGGAGGGAAAAAATAGAGAGAGAGGGAGAGAAAGAGTAAACAAAATCCCAGATCGCCCGTCAGAGCCAACAAAATCAAACACGCCACACCAAGTAAGCATGCGACAAATCACAATACTAAACCAAGGAATATGAGTCTATACAAGTGTCGTGGGGCCACGCGGTGAAGCGCGAGTGAGTGTGGTCGTGTGCTAGCAGACAGTGTCACTATCTACATTGTGCAATAAAGCTCCATATACACATACCCAAGGAATGACCCAAATATCAATTCAATTCGAAATTGCGGTGAATTGTAGCTCAAGCATGCATGAGAAGAGTATAAGAATAGAAGCGTATCATGCATCGGGGACTCCACAGCTAGGGACTAGGAAATCACCACACTGTTGCCTAGATGACCACTAGAAAGTCCATATGCCAAGTGTGTTCGAAAACGATGGAGGTTGAGAAGGTGTGGAGTAGAACACTCGGTGCAAATTCTCGCCTTCCCTTTATTCTCGGTAGATATGAAAATATTCAAGCTGGAATTTTTTTGGGTTTTGGGTATTTGTATTTTTTTTGGATTTTTGGCTATACATATTTTTTATTTTCTCTTTTCTTTTCTTTTTGGGTTTTTCTTTTCTCTTCTTTTTTTTGGATTTTTGGGCTATACATTTGTGTACTCTCCCAAGTGGGAGAACGGTACACGACGAGGGGATTCGAACCAAGTAAAACAAAAAAGAAATCGGAATCTAAACACTTGGGCAAAGGAGATATTTCACGCAAATCAGAGCATAAGCTAAATGGGTTATCGTAGTCCGTATTTGTGGAATTGAAGTATACGATATAAATATATTTCATGCATAAAGAAGCAGACAGTAGAAGCAAATACCGCATATTCGAATCGAAGCATGATAATCCAAGGGTCAACCAAGGACATGTATATAAATCAAAATCACAAAGTAGAAGCACACCACTAGCTAGTCAAGATAAATAACTCACACAAAAGCAAAGTGAACCCACGAAGCATGAAATGCAAAAGGACTCGACTTCCTAGGGTTAGTGAAAGTGATAATTGTAGCCATGCTAGGTGTGTGTGTAGTTTTGTGGCAATTCAGCATATGGGGTCATCTCTAGGAGAGGGAGATAAAAAGATAAGAAGAAAAAGAAAAACACGATGAAAACGACTCAAAAACAAAGAAAAAGACACAACTTACGCACAAAGTGCGACTCCCCCAAGCTGAAACTTGCATTGCCCTCAATGCAATAGTAGTGAATACGGGAGGGCAATGAAAATGGGGGGGGGGGGTACGCACCGACACAAAAATAATGAAAAACAAGAAAAACACACATACGAAATAGAAAAATAAAAAGAAGGAAAAAGAAACATAGAAAATAAAAGATAGAAAAGCACATCCGCACGATACGTATAAACAGGCACACAACAACGAAATCACACGACAACACACATAAAAATCGATTTCCCCCAAGCTGGACATGATAATGCTAGCAATATGATATGATCATGGTGATGAAAAAATATGCTTGGGGGAAGATCGGAAAAGAAAAAGAAAAAGAAAGAAATCAAAATACAGGAGAGGAATTGTCCTCGTCCTCCTCGGTAGAAGATGGAGGGGAGTGGGCGGGAGAGGTGATGGGTGTGCGGAGAAGTGGGGAGAGGGGTGGAGGAGGTGGATGGATGGGTGCGGTGGTGGTGTGAACAATGGGTGGAGTGGTGTTGATGATGGTAAGTGGGAGAGATACGGTGGCCAATGAAGTAGGTGAGGGAAGTGATCTCGAGCGAACCGGCAATTTCTTGCGACGAGTGTATGTGGTGATGGAAGTGGAGGGTGGTGGAGGTGGTGGGTCAGAAATAGTGTGTGGAGATGTAGTGGCGGGAGTGGAAGCGGTGGTGGAGGGAGGAGATGATCGTCGAGGAGGTGATGGAGGAGGAGTGGGTGGAGGCGAACCGTGGATGTGAGTAAGAATGAGGAGAATGGCGGCCATGTTTCGCTCGAGTGCGAGGAAACGTGGATGAGAGAGGAAGGAAGCGGACGGGTCCGAGGAGGTGAAGGTAGATGCGCCAGCGCACAGAGAAGCTAACTCAGTCTCATGAGCGAGACGAGCGGAGGTGGCTCAACGAAAAGCAGAAGTAGTGGCCAGACGGACAGTGGAAGTGGTGAGAGCCTCAGAAGAAACAGGGACAGAAGCCAGGGTGGCGCCACTAGGACCAGCCCCGGGGTCTCCTCTAGACGCAGGAATATCCTACACGCCTAAGTGGGCGGCAAGGGACGGTGGTCGTGGTGCGTCAGGGATACGGAACTGAAGATGTAATCCCCCTAGAAACTCTGGATCAGGAGGGAACGTCCAATCTACCACAAGCTGAATAGACATACGACCTGGATTGAGCAGAATGGTGTACGGAGCAGGGGGTGACCGTAGTAGATCGTAAACCGACTGTCACCACGAGGCTTGATCATATGAGTGTGCTACAGGACATCGAGATCTAGATATGTAGATCCTGCAGCACATGGAAAATCTTGGGGGATAACGCTACTGAACGGGGGATGTGAAGCAATGATGGTAATGAGGTCCCCGCAACAATACTTGCCCATGCCGACGCAGCTAATATCCAGTAATTTGTGAATAAGCCAAGCGCCACCATTAATAGGTATGCAAGGGGCCTCAAAAGCAATCCCGTCAGCACGACGAATAAAATCAAAAGTCATAGCCCACAGGACAAAAAGGTCAGAGATAGTCACGGTCCCTAACTCATCCCTAGGAAAGAAAGTGCTAGATAAGATGCGGTGGGCCATACGAAATACTAGGTGGATGATCGAGGAGGCCATGGCCTTGCCTCAAGGATATCGGTCGTAGAGGGTGAGGCGACCCCAAAAAATATCGACATCAAAGTCGCGATGATATTCATAGGGACGGATATCGTCACCTCCTAGAATGGGGAAACCGAAGATGTTATTGATCGTGTTCAGGTGGATGCAGATGTTTCGGTTTTGGACGCGAAAATCGACAATGGACCCCGCCTCACATTTGAGGGAAGATAGGAATTCTAGTGTGAGGGCGGGGTATGATGGTACGTGGGAGTTTAAGAAAGGTAACCATCCTAGGTTAGTGAATAGAGTCTCGACCTCGGAGAAAACTCCGAGATCGATCAGAGTTTGTGCATGTGCAAACTTAGTGGATAGGTGTGACCGTTCCTTGAGTCTATGATAAAAATCTTTGTGTTCACGACTCAAGAAACGGTATTCCCGCGGTCCCATCAGTGGGTCCACAATGGGAATGATTTATTGGGGTTGTGGTCATGTAGGCATGGTAGGAGGAGCACGTGAACTAGGTGGACGTGTGGACTTGCGTCTCTTGCGAGACGGCTCCTCCTCATGCATGATAGCCTTACCCTTATCTTTGTCCTTAGCCATGAGTGTGTGGGTGTGATGAAAATGCAAGATAGTATGAATGCACACAAACAACAGCAATAGAGCAAAATGATGATAATAGGGCAATATGAAAAGTTAAGCTTAGGAACGAGTTTACCCAACGTCGAAGTGATTCTGTGCTCACAAAAGACCCTATGCAGCACAATGAGGGAGTTGTGAAGCCGCGGTACGCCAATCCAACAAGAGTGGAAATTTTCAAAATGGGGGAGGTAGGGTTAGGGCTAGGGCAAAAATTAGGGTTGAATGGGGTGGATGGGAGTGGAGTTGATGGAGGGAGAGAGATGGAGAGTGTGGAGAGAGGATTTGGGAGTAGTGGAGAGAGAGGTAGATGGCCGGTTGAGGGAATGGGGAGACGAAACGACGGGAAGAGAGAGAGAAGTCGGGTGGAAATGAATCAGATGAGTCGGGGGTTATTTATAGGGTTTAGGCAAACCGATCGGGTGAGATCTCACCCGATCGGTTGGATAAGTTTTCGAAAAATTTCATTGGAAGGCAGCTACAGGCAAACCGATCGGGTGAGTTTTCACCCGATCGGTTGGCCGCTTCAAAATTTTCACGAGAGCACTGTGCTCTTCACCCGGACAGCGACACGATCACAGCTCCAGTCAACCGATCGGTTGATTTAATCCCATAATTTCCCGTGAGCTCTGCAGTTCTCACACGATCTGCCACCCGGTCTCAGCTTGTTCCACCCGAGTGGTTCGCTGATGATCTGATATATTCCATCTTCAGATACGGTCCAACTGATCGGTTGATTCATCACCCGATCGGTTGGGGATGATTTCCTGCACAAATTCAAAAATTGACCTAAGTCTCCCGACGAAAACCCCCATTGCTGAATTTATTCACCAAAATAAGAAAAATAATCCTAAAAATAACGACGAAGGTTTAGAAAATGGGTTGCCTCCCATGAAGCACTGTTGTTTAAAGTCGTTTGCTCGACTCCCGGTATGTGATCTTCCGGGGGGTTGATGCGGGTGATGCCCATTGATCGGCATCCGTTCAGCTTTTAGAGCGGTGGCCCTTAGTGTTGGCAGGGGTGAAAGGTAGACACTCTCGTTGATCCTCCTGCTGGTGGTGTCCAGGGGCTTTTCCCTCACATTGGCATCAACCGCCACTTTCCGTAGGATCCGGATCTCATCAGCAGTGAGCCCCATGGGATTTTTTCCTTTGCTCCTCGTCGAAGTAGCCTTCTTGAATCCGGGAGGGGTCGTCTCGGAGGCAAACACTTCTCCGGCTACTTCTTCTTCTTCTTCCAACCAAGCATGTTCCTCCAGGCTCCCCAAGCTATCGGGGGGTTTCCTCCAGAGGATCTCCCAAGCTCCAGCTTCTACTACTCTTTCTTCCTCAGCTTCCAGCACATTGCAACTTTGATCCTCAGGTGGATGCTTCATAGATAGTCCCAAATCAAATTCGACCTTCCGGTCGCCCACATTTAGGGACAGCTTCCCTTTCTTAACATTAATAATCACGCCAGCGATTGCCATGAAGGGCCTCCCGAGGATGATCGGGGTATGATTGTCTTTCGGCATGTCCATCACAACAAAATCTACAGGCACATGTACATCGTTGACATTTACTGGCAGGTCGTCCACAATCCCCACCGGATAATTGACTGATCTGTCTGCAAGTTGAAGGGTCATTCCGGTGGGCTCAAGGTCGCCCATTTTAATCCTCTTATATAACGATAGAGGCATCAGACTAACGCTCGCTCCCAAATCGACGAGCGCCCGATTAATATTCACCTCTCCAATCGAACATGGGATAGAGAAGCTCCCTGGGTCCTTGAGCTTGGGTGGATTCGCTCGTTGAATCAGAGCGCTGCACTCCACAGTTAGGACGAATTTTTCTTTCCTTGACCCTCTCGTCACCAAGTCCTTCAAGAATTTTGTATAGGACGGGATAGTCTCTATAGCCTCAAGGAAAGGGATCTACAAGCTCAAGTCTTTGTCCATATCAAAGAACTTGCCATATTTCTCATCAATCTTCGCCTTGGCAAGTCATTGGGGAAACGGCACCACGGGTTTGAAGACTCTCAAGTTCCCCTCTTCGTTCTTCTTCTTCTTTTCCTCAGAGACTCCCTCCAGAGTCATGGTCCTTGATGACAAAGCTCCATCGTCATTTGCTTTTTCATTTGGTCACCCATTGACCAATGGAGCTTCGGGTTCTTTAGCGGGCACCCTAGTTGGAATCTGAGTGCCGCTTCTCAATACTATCGCTGACACATTGGCATGGTCATGCGTCAACGCCAATGTTTGATTCAGCCCCTAGGATTGACCTCCGGCTGACCCGACAATTGGCTCTGTGCCCTCTGCAGAATTGCCACTTGCATCCCTAGCTGGGTCACTTGCTCGGTCAAGGTCTTCTGGCCCATCTGCCGCTGCAAATTAATCTTCTCCTGATTTGTGATATATTGGGTCAAAAGACTCTCGACCGAAGAGATTACCCGTTGTTGGTCGTATGTCTACTGCTGCTGTGGGGGCTACTGATTCCTGGGGGGTATTATTGGTACAGCTGTTGGGGCTGTTGTTGTTGCTGATACAACTGCTGCTGCTACGGAGGTGGCTGATATAATTGTTGCTGCATTTGCTGGGGCTGCTGATATGGTGCTCTATAGCTCAGGTTGGGGTGGTTCCAGTTATTGGGAGAATAAGCCAGATTTGAGCTAGTCCTTGGTGGATAGGGCGCGTTACCCGTCGAGTTGTAGAAAAGTGCGCTAGCTTGATCAACCGGTGGTGAGATATCACCACCATCAAAGTCTCCCAGGACTTTTGCTTCCATTACTGCTACTTGTTGGGTGTTGGCACCACCAGCTCCTACCATAAGTGCCGAGATCTGAGTCGATAGCAAATCGAATTTGCTAGATAATTTGTCGACCTCTTTGACTCTGTGCATTCCACCAGATCTGGGCGTGGCACGCTCATCGCACCACCTCTCATTATTTGATGCCATGTTTTCCAGAATGTTTCCGGTATCTTCCTCATTTCTCGACATAAAGGACCCCCCAGCTGCGGTATCCATCGAAGATTTCAGGTCATCCCTCAACCCATTATAGAACAGATTTATGATCTGCCACTTGGGAAGCTCATGGTGAGGGCATCTCCGCTGCATCTCTTTGTACCTCATCCAAGCTTCGTGTAGGGATTCGTGGTTGGCTTAGGAGAAGGAGGAGATCTCGCTCCTCAACTTCATCATCTTCCCCAGGGGAAAGAACTTGTTCAAGAAGGCGTTAGATAGCTGCTCCCAAGTCGTGAAGGTACTGGGGTCCTTTCCCCTTAGCCATTTCTTAGCTTTGTCCCGCAGAGAGAAGGGGAACAATTTGAGCCGGATAGCTTCAGTTGTGACACTGTTGATTCTGAAGGTGTCAAACTTCTCCAAGAATGAGTCCAGATGCTCAATTAGGCTTTCCATAGGTGCCCCTGAAAATTGATCCTATTGGATCCACGTCGCTAATGACGGCTTTAGCTCGAAACTCCTGGCCGTGATAGCCGGAGGTTGGATGCTAGACGTGGACCCGATGGACGGCATCGAGTACTCCAGCATGGACTTCTGAGGAGGATTATTTTCCCCCATGGTTTCAGCTTCTTCCCGTCTTCTCCTCTCTGTGTTCAGACGCCTCACGGTGGCGTTAATCTCTGGGTCAAGAGGAATCAAGTCGTCGAGACTTCTTATATTCCTGCGCATGAAAAATCAAGAACACCCGTGAAGAATAAAAATAAACAGAAAATAAAGAATAAAAATAAAAAGGTAGAAAGCGAAAATTATCGCGAGATGAGGATGTGAACTAGACTCTATGGTTCACAGGGCCCTAAAAGAAAACAAACACGTTGCCTCCCCGGCAACGGCGCCATAAAGCTTGACGTCCCCTAGATTTGGCACTATAGGTAATGGGATCGGGGATACCCGATTTAAATATTTATAACCGCAAGCGCACAGTGTTGTAGTGTGGCTTGGAGGTCAAACTCACGGAGGCGTGTGTTGTGCTTGTGTCAAGAAGGAACCGGTTCACCCGATGGGTGAGCTAGCCCGAACGATCGATGGGTTGTCACAGAATATGAATACGAAGGATGTAATTATATAAAAGGGAATCCAGGACTTTGGTTTTCGCCCTATCATGTGTCCTCTCTATTACGACCGACGGGTAGGATTACGATTGGATATTAGGGTTTAGTGGTGAGACGTTGCCTCTAGAAGTGATACCTAGCATCCCATAGGCCTGATATTCCGGTCAGTGCCCAGGATGATACGCTAGGTCTACCTGGGTTCGATCGGTGGGCATTCCCATGTCCATTAACACCGACCGACTTCGAGAGCACTAAGCTCGCAACGATTACTCCCAACATCTCATCCTGCCGTTCCCACGTGCTAGGATTCAATGTCTACGCTAAGGGTGTGAGCTGTGGCTAGGGAGTCACACGCCAGTTTTATTCCCCCTTGGCCCGACGGTCAGAGGCGGTCTTTCTCCCGCCAATGACAATGAAACACCCCGTGTAACCATCTAAATTCCTACACCCTATCGAAACCCTAATCCTATGGTCGCCCTAGGGAGAACCCACGAAGGGGTTTCCACCGAAATCCCAGATTAGGGAACTACTCACAATTCATGGTAAAAAGACAATC
This sequence comes from Scilla litardierei, assembly GCA_030789695.1. NCBI lineage: Eukaryota > Viridiplantae > Streptophyta > Magnoliopsida > Asparagales > Asparagaceae > Scilla > Scilla litardierei. The sequence goes on along the minus strand of CM061142.1, from coordinate 214,274,782 downwards.
TAAACAATATTCAACGGTAGAAATCATGATCAGGCAATAGAAAACAGTTGCTAGCAATGATATTAATATAATATTAAAGTTTCAGAATGATCGAAACACTTACAAGATACAATAAAATTCCAGCCGTCAAATGCCCAAAAAAGACAGAAAAAATAACAACGTTTGTTTCAGGAAAGCCTAGGTCAACTATATATAGGAATCGTGGCCACCCGATCGGTTGAAGCATCAACCGATCGGGTGAGCTGACATGCGCTTTGGCTTCGATCTTCAGACACCTTACCCGGTCTCTTGATCCGAGCGGTTGGCGTCACTGGGTCGTCATTTGGGAAATTTCAGCTTCAGATGAACTGATCGGGTGAGATATCACCCGATCGATTGGAATTAAGCTCAAAAAGACAGAGAGCTCTTTCGATCTCACCCGATCGCTGAACCGATTGGGTGAGCTGCTCTTCACTTCAGCTCTTGTCCGGGTCGGATACGCGTGCATCAACCGATCGGGTGGCTCTGTCCACCCGATCGGTTGAGGGCTGAAATATGGATTTCTTCATCGTTTGGCCCTCTAGATCATGCATGACTCCTCCCTTTGCTCCGGGGACTCATGATATCTTCTTTATACGTCCCCAACGCTGGCAATCTCCTGCATTTACACAAAAACACAAAGAAGTGAAAGAAAACTAAAAATCACAAGAGAAAGGGTAAGGAATGACAGAAAATAACGGAAAATAACAAAGAAGACGTGCGTGAATATATAAAATATAAATGCACGTCAATATACACGTTGTACTTCCTACAACGCACCTCGGCCGAGGATTATCACAAAGACCGTACTGAGCCTGTGACATTAACTTCCCTTTAACGGAAGAGACGAATCCCGTCTAAGTCATCTACTTACCTCGTATGCTTCATGTGTCACCCAACGTATGACCTTTCAGCTGGCCTAGCCTCGAAGCTAGGTCACATGTCTAAGTGACACTATTCACGAACAGATTTGTACAAATGACTTCAGGTCTTAAGGACCAGCTTGCTTATCATCACTCTAGAGTTATTATTGAAGTTTTAGTTAAAGATTAACCATTTAATAACTCTAAGTTGGTCATTCAGTAAACTCATTCTCCAATGAGCACATGTGCCTTGTCTTCGACTTCGCCAGGCCGAATGACTATGAGATCATCATTACCCTTAAGGTAAGATAAAGACATAATGGTTTATTCGATGTGTCGGTATCCTATTCTCGACACATCTATGACCATGAACCGTCTAAGACTTAGGTTCTTTATCGGTCATTTACTTCCCACAATCTAGATCTACATCTAGAAACGTAATGACATCACTATAAGTCTAAGGAAATTATCTAAGTATATAATTCATAGAATTTATCACTACTACAGATTTGGGCTTGGGTAACGCCACTTAGATAGCGCTTTTAAAAAGCGCTATCTAAGTGAGCTCTTGTATAGCGCTTCTGCACTTATAGAAAATAAAAATAAAATAAAATTAAGGTAAAAATCACTTAGATAACGCTTTTTTTAAAAGCGCTATCCAAGTAATACCTTACATATCGCTTTTTGTTAGCGCTATGGTACTAATCGTTATGTAAGCACTTTTGTTAAAAAATATATACACATATATTTTTCTTAGATAGCGCTTGAACTTTCACGGGGACGGGGATGGACATCCCAAATGTTTCCGCCGATGTTTTTCGTTTCCCCCCTTTTTATTCCAAGGCCCTAACCTTCTCTCAGAATTTCTAGCTTTCTCCTCTCTGCATTCTCTCTCTCTCTAGCTTCTCCTCCAGCGGGGTCAACACTAAGCATTCCGCTCTGCTGAATCAGGGCGTCGACCCTCGCGTCGACCTCCGTGGCCTTCTTCCTTATGAACGCCGTCATGAGAGCCGCTGCCGCCGCCTCGTCGTCTCCTCCTCCTCCTCCTCCTCAGGCGGCCACGTCGGCGATCTCTTCCGGGAAGTTGAGCCTGGCGGATCGGCCTCGAAGGTAGAAGACGGCGGTGTCGTATGCCTTGGTGGAGGCGACGGCGGTGAAGTAGGATCCCAGCCAGATCCTGGACCGCTTGTTGGGCTCTCGGATCTCCGCCACCCATTTTCCCCACTTCCTCATCCTAATCCCCCGGTAGGTCCGCTCCTTCGACCGCCCCAGTAGGTAATTTTTTCCTTCGGTTTGTGACATTTAGTAATTGGTTTGCTTTTGATTGGATTCATCTCGAATCCTCATAAAAAAGAAACTTTCTCAATTGTGTTGCCGTTAAAAATTTTCTCTTTTATCTGCAGCTAGGAGGTGAATGTTGATCTGCAGCTAGGAGGGTCATCGCATCCTTGATGCCTCTCCCTAAGTTTTTTATGATGCACCCTTCACTTACCTTACCCATCAGGTAACCCCCCTCCAATTCTAACTTTAGCTTGTACTCATTCCATTCCCATATGATAGCATTTCTCCTTATTAGTCTGCTCTGATGGTTATGAAGCTGTATACGAGGCAGACCTGAAGGTGACCTACACGATGGCTGATAACCATGTCTAAGGAGAAGGGCAATGTAATTGACCATTTGGAGAAGCATGTGGCTTCCCTCTACACCTACAAAAAGAGCTTCATGATAGGGTTGACTTACTAAAGAAAAATATGACAGTGAATTCTGCTATATTAGAGAGACCAACAGTAATGCCACTCAGAAGCAATCCTTTTCCCTATAGGAGCAGATGGCTTGGAATGAGCAAAAGGACCTTGCTCAAAGTTGAGAACTTTTGACCTTAAAGATCACACTACCTAGGAGGGTCAAGCAAAAACAACACTGCAGCAGGTGGATCTTCTCAATGACTATATCTAAAAATTTGTTTATGTTTTTAACCGAACCTTTGTCTTTTCCTTGTATTTTCTGCATCTGGGTCACCTGAAATTTCCATGAAGGCGTCTTTGGGCTTGTGGGTTTCTTGGCTCTTCAGCCTCTTGATGTCAATCCTTTGAAGACTTGAGAGGAGGTGATTTCTTTGTTCTCATGTTAATGTTGTGGTCTGTTTTTTGTTTTTGATTGTGATGAGATCTTATTAATTCCTCAGTTACCCCTCATTAATGGGGTGTGTTACTTTTTTTCCCCGGCACGATCGTGTTAGGGACTGGGTTTTAGGGTGATTTCGGTTAACTGGCTTGAGCTATGCATGCTGTTGTTGTGGATGAGTAGCAGTTTTGTTGTCTATGGTATAACTAACGAGGCGTTTGGTGATTTTTGGGATGTTGCAAACATTGAAATGCTGGGGGTTGGTATAAAGATGCATGAATGAATTATTTTCTGAGGTTTCTCGATCATCTGGTTGTTTCTACAAGTACTGCAAGAGCCGATTCCAGCCTGCTTTTAGAAAACAATCTCTTGAGGTAAAATTAAACTAAAACAAGTTTAAAAATCAGTAATTTGCCTATTTCGCAATGTATGTGCATCTTTAAACTTCGTTTTAATTCTTTGTTTTTTAATTTTTACCCCTACATTATGAAATTTCAGGATGCGATGGACATCAAGGAGAAGGTCTCCGAACCTGACATTGATCTCAAGGACTACTTGGCTGATGCCTACTTGCATCCTATCTTCCACTCATTTGTGGATAAAGAGACATCATCAGACGCAGATGATCACATCCAGGCAGATATTGGCTCGCCAAGCAGCAATAAAATGACTTCCCCATGTTCATCCAGATATTGGCACGCAGATATTTGATTCTACACTTTTCCTAGCTTCCAAAGTTTATTTGAAGGCTTTCATGTTTATATTCTTCACCATTTTCTTGTATTTATTTGTTTCTGTAGTTAATCTATTTCATCTGGATTTCTAGTATCAAGAAGGTTAGTTATATGTTTCTTATGACACACAGATACACATGCACACACTCATGGGAGGGAAAGAATGCTAAAATTATAAGATGTGGTCCTAATCATTTCATATGGTCTGAATTGTATGGTGTGTTTTTAAAGTTCTCCAATACATTTGGATAATTTCGTTTTCCCCGAATATAGATTGTTGCCCAAGAAGCTACGTTGCAGAAAGGTTAGTGTTGATAGGTCTATTGGATATAAAAACAGGTTTTAAATTTACTTAGTTGAAGCATGACAGACTCCAAAATGCAGATGTATAAAGAACTTTATCATGCTTGTTACTGGAAATTTGTATTGATCATGGAATAATTTTTGGAAGCGACCAAAGAGTTAAACATGTGAAAATGTCTATTATCAGAGCCATATGAGTAATTGTAACTCAGTGGTATATTTGTATCTTTTTCCAACATGCAACTTGCAGTTATCCAACCCCTCTGAAAACAAGTGTTCGCTGTGTTTCTTCTTATTCAATATAATTCACCTAATTACAGATGTTTAATAATATGGCAGGTCTCCATCAGGGTCCCGTATTCAAGCAAAGATGATGTACGCAACCTCCAAGGACCGATTCAGGCGAGAGCTTGATGGAGTTCACTATGAAATTCAATTTATAAATGCATTTGCAGTTATTTATAAATGCATTTGCAGTCTTTTGATGGTTAGCATCAGTTTATTGACACTTTTGCAATTGAATCAGGAGTTTACTGAATATACCAATCTGGAGGAGTGCATCTCATCCTATGCAATTACATTATAGAAAATGGCCCTTTTGATGGTCTCCTTGGATTTTCTCAGTATACAAACATACCCCATCCTATATCTACTTTATAGTGCCTGCTCTGCCTTACCCAACCTAACCTTTTTATGTTCACTTAATTTTAATTTTTTACTCTCATTTTCCATTCAATCCTAGTTATAATTATTTTCGATTCCATGTTTTTTTGCAACAGGGTGCAACACTGTCAGCCCTCTTGATAGGCTACCAAGCTCAGGTATTTCTTTTTATAGGAAATTATGATGAACATGACTTCTTTCAAGTTGTAATCCAATAAAAATCATCAAAACTTGTTTTGTTCTAATAATTGAAGATGGATATTTGAAAACTAAAGTTATTTGCCTATGGTCGAAAACTAAAGTTATTTGCCTATGGTCTAACGATAAGTCAAATCCTGGGCAAGAAGTCTTGGATTCCTTGGCGAGAAGTCTTGGATTATACCGTATTGCTTATATATCAGGTCGTATCATGAATCACATAGTCTTTGAATCCTTGTGTCAAATGAATGTTAAAATAATGGATCACAGGACATAGGGAAGCTGATATGCTATGTCACAGACAACTGGCTTTAATTAGAGATTGTATAGATCAATTGGGCACGTCCATTGACATCTGCTGCTCTGAGATGAACATAGCTGGATTCACTCAAAGTGGCAGTTGGCTATGTGATCCAGTAGGGAATTATGACATGTCCATTGACATCTGCTGCTTGACCAATTGATGCTCATGTTTGTTCTATATTGAAAGCTTGTTCTTTGCCGATTAGTTAAAGTTTTCAAGTTAAACCTTGTTTTAGCTCATATCATATTTTCACTAGTTTATTTCCACAAGAGGCATTTTTTAGTAACATACATGATTTAGAGCGAGCAGTGACTGCATACGACATTTGGCTACTGATACTATGATACCATGGATTCATAACAATTATCTAATGTCAGAATAATAAAATGTTATACACGTGTGACTGATGCAGCTAAACATAGAATCATAGCCTATTGGCACTGAATACCCAGATCCAACTTTGATCTGCAAGGTTTTTTGATAAACACAACGGATACAAAATGTTTTCTGATATAATGTCAGCTATGTGTTTGTGAAAAGAAGGATGTAGAGATAATATCTATTTATTAAAATTTTCAGCAAGTTGCCCAAGTTTTATAAGAAATTGTTTGAACCAAATTGACGTTTCATCTTTATGTTTTAAATAGACTTTTCAATTTAACAATATCTTTATTTTCATTGCGATAAAAAATTAATATGCTTTTCTCCGTTTGCTAAGGAAGATAGAAATTTAAAGTATTCAGTTTTTGGGATCCATGTTGAGGGAAATATTTTTTTAAAATCTAGATAATAGTTTTCTAAATTTTACTTGGTCTTTGTTCAAAATTGCACGTCATAAGAATAAAAAATAAATATTATTGTATTCTCAGCTTGCTTAGCAAATTGGGAATAAATTTCTTAAATAATATAGAATATACACAGACCTAATTGCTTTACAAACAGACCATCTCACACACATACAATGTCATTTTAGTTTCTTCAGTCCCTAAGGAGACCAACACAGTCTACTCGGTGGAAGACCCATCTGAAGTAATTTCTCTTTTTTTGACATGGTTTTCATTTTATTGGTCAGGTCAAGGAATTCCTCATGTCATTGGTGAAATGGAAGTAAATCTTTAATTTCAGAGACCGAAATGAATTGAGAGTATGATGTCATTGATACCGATTCCTAGGATATAAGCTACACCAACTTTGTTTTATACTGAAAATTACTTGATCCTGCTTGCAATTTCAGTGATATGGATTAGTCTGTGCAACTTGACGTGCAACTTAAAATTAGTTCACTTAGCTTGGGTGATCATTGAGGATCTCATTGATATCTTGAATGAACATGAAACGAAATAGTAACTACGACTGAAGTGGCACTGCTTCATCCACACACAGCATATCCAACTTGTGTACAGGAAAATTTAGTGGAATGCCTAGAATTATGAATAGAGGAGATGCATTGAGTTTGTTCAATTTGCTTTTGTTTAGGTGCAATCTGTTCAGAATTATGAATCTACTGGAAATGTATTGATATTATAAGACATTATAAGACAATATCATATATAGACATATCATGCGTGGATGTACGAGCCGAGGAGAACTCAAGCATGGATTAGGATATCTGTGATGCAGAAGTATTGGATGAGCTCACCACAAGCCGAGGAGAACTCAAGCATGGATCTTACGAGCTTCAAGGAAGGTAGGACCTTGCAGGACAGGTAATAATGCCAAGCATCGCATCATACGATTATGCAGTAAGTGTAAGGTTTTTATATTGAGATTGATCTTTTTATTAGTCACTCACTTCCTGATTCACTACTAGGTTCATCCAGAGATCAACCGATGAAGAGAGTATAACACTCCGGTGTAATTGCATTTCTAAGTGCTTTCTCCTCGTCGGGGGCTCCGGCCATCTCCGGTGAAATTGGACCCTCTGGCCTGGTGTCTGCCTTTCCCCCGCTTCCATAAGTACTCTATTTCCTGGTGACGACCGATGTGGCCTGAGTCTTCGTGCTTATGGGCTCCAGCTCCGGCGCCTCCGTAGCAGATCTTTTGGGCGACTGAAGGCGAGTCTGAGGTGAAGGAGGCTTCGATGTTATGGGCAGCTGGAGTCTGAGGTGAATGAGGCTTTGATGTTATGGGCAGCTGGACCACGGTGGCTCACCGGCGAGACCGTGGTAAACAACCATTGTCTCGAGATGGGGTGAGACTTGCGGACTTTGCTGCAAAACCAGTTACTACCGAAAGGAGTCGGGAGAGAGAAAGAGAGAGGTCAAAAGTAAACTAATGTCTCTTATTGTCTTACCTGGAAGTTACAGCTTCTGATTCAACTATGTAAATATTAGTTTCATGGAAGCTGTTTTTGCATGCTACGCTATACAATTATGGTTTGTCGAGTAATGTTGGCTTGTATGGTATACTGGCCTTGCTTGTATTTTTCTGGAAATAAAACGGAAATGCTTTTAGACTTTATTCGATTCAGATTACTAATTAAGATGCAATGGCTATTTTTTGTTATGATTATCTATTTTTTTATAAAAAAAATAAACATTACCCACGGCCAGTCCGTGGATAATACGTATTAGCCACAGCAAGTCCGTGGCTAATGCGTATTAGCCACGGCAAGTCCGTGGCTAATACGTATTAGCCATGGACAGGCCAAATATTTCTCGAGTAATATTGATAAACCACTTAGATAGCGCTTAAAAAGCGCTATCCAAGCTACCATAGCGGTAGCTTGGATAGCGCTTTTATAAGCGCTATCTTAGTAAACCACTACGATAGCGCTTATAAAAGCGCTATCCAAGCTACCATAGCGGTAGCTTGGATAGCGCTTAAAAGCGCTATCCAAGTGTATAAAAAAGCGCTATGCAAGCGTTTTTTTGTAGTAGTGTATACTAGGACAATTTGTACCATACCATCATTAGAACAAGATGTTTAACTCCAGATAAATGCCTCAAGGACATACATCTTCCTACATCTCCCACTTGCACTTAGCCTATTTATCTCGGTATCTCATACCGCTACAGCATACCAGTTACACTGGACATGTCATGCCAAACCTAAAAGTGGTCTTCTAACGCGTATCTATTATGCATTTTAATGGAGTCTTATTTATACATCACATGATCACACCAGGTTGATCTTCCAAAATGTCTTTGGATCTCATCCAACGATTTTCCTTCTTGTATAGCTAACGATTAGCACATACAACTTGTTGTAGTATTTATCATATCTACTAGTCAGTCACAACATGTTTCAGTTATTTCTGTGTCAATCATGTCATGTACATAAATGACACCAAAATTTCTATATCTTTGACATAATCAAAAACTTTTGATTTGATGTCACATATATAGTTTAATAACTGGGAATTATCACTTAGTCCGAAAACGGAACTAAGTCTACATGCCAGCTCCCACTGACTTTGAGAACCATCTGGTTAAATACTTCGACTTAAATATCTAAATCTCATTTAGAATATTTATTAAGTATAACCATCTTATTAAGTGCTGAATTATTAAAAAGGAATCTACCAGTGTCAGGTTGATTTGATGAATAAGTCATATCAAGATCCGTTTATATGAATCTTGATGCTAAGTAACTCAAACAAAATTTCCTACATTGTTCTTTCCTTAACTGCATTCAATCTTCTAACTTGAAGTATTAAATGTAGTCAAATAAGAACCATCCTTATTGTGCATATAAGTTAGATCATATCTATTATATGCACTAGGAATCTACATGTTACTATGATTTGCTTATATATATATATATATATATATATACCGACAACTTCCAAATAATAACATTAATATAGAAGTTTACACGACAGCTCAAGAAATTTGCACACCAACTTTGATAGCCAAATCCTCAGCAATCAGCCATTCTCAACAAATCACATTTTAAATAGAGCATATCTTCCAAGGAAATTAACCAACAACTAATTCATTCACAATAAATCAAACTTATTCAACATCAAATAAACATTGAGTGACAATCACACAATTATTGTTTTGAAACAAAATAATCGACATATTTATTCAAATAATAAAAGAGTGTCGACTTCTTCTTGTTTTTGTTGTTATCTCTTGAAGTTCACATGCGGCCCCAGCAGCAACGATTACTCTGATGCCGACCGTGAAATGAACTTCTTTCATCCCTTGCTTCACCTTAAGCACCTGTAGACATTATACACATGTCTTAGTAAATATATTGGTATCTCATACCATATATCAAATCTTAATGGAAATTTTATGCTCTTATTTAAAATTTGTACCTGAGGTAGAGGCATAAGCATGTCCCTTCTTCTCTGCAAGGTAAAGCTTGCAGTTCCTCTTCCAATGGCCTGGCTTATGGCGGTGGAAGCAATCGGATTTCAACGGAGCCACTTTCTTCTTCTTCCCCTTCTTCACCTTGGTTGGTTGTGGGACCAGCCTCTTCTTACCTTTGCCTTTCGGCTGGTCAGAAGAAGCAGAGCCAACAACCAATACAATCGGCTTCTTCTCGATCTCCTCGAACTGCCTTAGCATGTTCAGTAGACCAAGAAGATCCGTTTCAGCACTGTTCATGATGAAACCAGTAATGAATTGTTTGAAGTCGGTGTTAAAGACTTCAGGATAATGTCCACGCTTATTTCGTTTTCGAGGAAAAAACCTAACTGGGAAGCATCTTCTATGTACCCGATCATCTTTATACCATGATCTTGCACATGGCCCGTCTCCATCTTAGTTCCCCAGAGGTTGCAGGTGGCTTCAAACCTGGCAGCTCTTAACCGCTTGCCATATAACTCCTATGCGTTCAGAAGCATACTTTAAACATCCTTATGTTAATGCTTCCTTTGCAGGTCGTTGGTCATAGAAGCCAGAGTAAGGCACCTGGCCTTCTCTGCATCCCTCTCGTGCTGCCTATAAGCCTCCTTCTCCACATTGGTTGCATCGGCGTCAGGCTTCTCTGGAGCATCCTCGGTCAGTACGTAGCTAATCCCGGTGAGCGAGAGGACCAACTTAATGTTCCTCATCCAATCTTTGTAGTTGGTTCCATCTAGCATGTTCTTCTCAATAATGAACTTGAGTCCCGATTCCATATTGCATTTTAATATAGATCGAATTAGCATATGTTCTTTGTATAGTTTAAGCGGTTTTTATTAAAACTATATTCTCCCACTGATATTAAGAATTAAAGACACAATAATATTATAATAAAATATTTGTAGGAGAGTGATCCGACTACCCTGAGTCTGTCAACCTTGAGTGTAGCTCAACAAGTTGTTAGACTCTGTAATCGGTACATGAACTCTTCATGAATCATATCACATATGACTCCCTATCAATTTTACCCCTAGCCATTTATGATCATGAGTGTCGCTCATCCAAATCATAATGTCTAGCCTAGTCAGACCCTTGTTTTTGAGTCTAGCTTGACTTATGCCGATGCTCAGTGTATTCACGACACGACGGTTTAGGTCAAGACTGGACTACATCATTAGATTAACTTACGTCGGCGCTTAGTGTATTCACGACACGACGGTTTGGGTCAAATCAAGATTACTTCATATGTATTTAAGAAGTTGGTTTCTACAAGATTGCCATGACACAGCTTGAGTGTAGCTCAACAACTGGAACACGGGTCCTATAGTTGCCAACCCCTAAAACAAGGAGGGCTAGGTTTTATCTTGAAAAATATTATTAACGTATTAGACTTAGGTATAGTTCAGGGTGTCATATAATCATGATTTGTGTCATTGTGGTCCAGCGAACACAGCCAGGGAATTGACTAAGCCAGGATCACTTACTCCCAGACCAGCTAGGGTGACCCAAAAAACTCAGCCAAGCACATTGACATGTATCATGATCCATTGAATGACACTTATCATTTATATATGCGTGACGTAAACTAAACATTTATATATGCATGCCGTAAACTAAAAGGCTTTTATTAACACTTGTTAATCCTATCAACTAGTGGATTCCTTAAAATTCAAAATTTATTAGGATTCGTTAATACCTTTTATTAAGTCCTTATCAACTATAAGGTTCATTGTCCAACGTGCTACCCTACCCAACATTAGGATTTTAATAAATCAATTTCAACACTTTTAAGTGTAGTCATTTAATGAAAATTATTATTGAAACGATTAAAATAATAATCGTCGTTAAAGAGGACTACCCTAATCAAGAATTAGGTTTAAAGGTTGTAGAGATTCATTAAAACATAGCATGTCAAAATAATTAAAAATTCATCTTATAAATTTTTTAAAGAATTAATGGCTAACCAAAAAGGGTTCATAACTAATCAAATTATACATCATGCCATTAAACTTAAACAACGCTAATATTTATCGCATAAAATTAGGGTTCAACTATTTAACAGTTAAATAGAACATCATGTTAAAACATTTATCAAATAAATAATTAACATGCTATCTTTAAAATTTAACATTTAAATAAAAAGATATGATTTTAAAACTTAAACATTTTATCTAATAAAATATTGGTTTCATAAAAATTATCAAATAATTTTTTATTACAACCTTTGTATTTAAAATCATTACAAAACATTAGAATGATTGCTAAGAGGATTTTATCACATAAAACAATCATTAAAAGCATCTAACCATAAGAAGTCTTATTTTAACATCATCACATATAGTTAAAATATTTCTTAAAAATTTTCATGCTTTTAAAAACAATTTTTTTAAAAACATTTTAAAAGAAAGGGTTCATTCTAACAATATCGCATAAAGTTAAAATCTTAATATGCATTTAGTAAGCATTCATAATTTTGAAAATATCATAGTCTAAGATCATCATGCATACCTAGAAGCTCTGATACCACCAAAGGGTTTTGGCGGACCCTTAGGGCTCAAATCTATGCATGTCCTAAGTCGGATGGACTACAGAAGCATAATAAGCACATCGGAAAAGTAAAAAAAAATGCTAAACATTTTAGCGAAGCCCTAAGGAAAGCCAGAACCTTAGCTAAGATCTATGCCTACTTGGGGTGGATCTGACCACCCCAAGAGGGATCGATACTACTGCGACATAATTAAAACTAGGCTATAAAGTTACTAAATGACATACCCGGAATCTTGCCTTGGAGCAGGCAAGATGTACCGTACCACCTTCTTTCGCTCCTCGAAGTTGAGCCGACTTGCGCCTTCGATCCAATCCACTCGAAGCGAGTCGACACCCGCCTCCGGCCAACCACTTGCCGAAGAAAATTTCACTTGAGAAGATCCACGTCAGAGACTTTTGGATCTGATCCAAACCTCCTCGCCGTCTTGCTAGGACTCAATTGGAAGATAGGAAGAGAGAGGATGAATAATTAAGTCGTCGATCGAGCGTGCTCAAAAATCAGGAGCTTCTCGAATCGGAGACTTGGTGTAAAATTTCCAAGGGGTGTGCACCCCTATTTATATAGGGAGCCGTACCCCAAGCTTGTTGCATGAGCAATGTGGGACTAATTAGTGAAATATGGATTTAATTAAGTTAGTAAGCCATTCTCAAAGGCCAAACTTCAACCAATTAAATTTCTCTCACCATTGAGCTTTAGAGACGATACAACCTATCATTTCGAAGAGCTTCAAATGGTGAATGCATAGGAACAAACTGTGACGAATTCCGTTTGACCTCCTCAAACAATTGCTCAAAGTTGAGCAAAAAGTCGTGACTCGTAGCCGTCGTCAAGGGTTTCAAAACCCCTAGAAAACAACGCAAAAAGCGGGCCCCCTAACTTACGGGCAAGCCCGCTTGGGCTGGCGGGTGCGCCTGCTCGCCCAGTGGACCGGTTCCCTGCTGAGCCACAGCAGGCGCCGGCCTGCTCAGCGGGTCGGCCCTGCTGGGCCACAGCGGGTGCCCCAGCCCGCCAAGCGGGCTGGCTCCGCTGCGAAAGCAGGCGCACCTGCCCGCCTTAGCGGGCAGGCCCCTCTTCTGAAGTGGGCATGCCTGCCTGCCTTAGCAGGCGGGCCCCACTTCCCTTTGCGGGTGGGCCTGCCTTCCAAAGTGGGTCTGACCCACTTTGGCACCTTTCTGCTGTTTTCTTGTTTCTGGGCTCGTTTAAGCTCCGATTTCAACGTGGTTTTTTCCTGTGGATTCCTCAGAAAGTCATTTTCATTCCCAAATGCTAAACTCCTTTAGCTTTATTCTCATAACTCATTTGTGAGCGTAACTATTCCATTGCATCAAATGCATTCCTCTTAACATTATTCCTATTACTTAGATGTGAATACTTTAATTTTAGCCTGTAAGGATCATACACTAGAGGGGGGTGAATAGTGTATATAAAAAATGTCGCAAATAAAATGTTAGTAATATTTGCGAAGATGGCACAGAAATAAAAAATTCGACAATTACTGAAATTAAATCAATCGCAAACACAGAGATTTATCCTTGTTTGGATCCTTATGATCCTACTCCAGTCCTCTACCCCGTAGAGATTTTCAATCCACTATAATCACTTGCCCCGCAAGCACGAACTTACAAAAATGGCGACACTCCCCGTGTCCCAAACTTTGTACAATCTCTAACAGAGATTCAAACCTGTAAAATAATGAAATAGAAAAACACCTATATCCTTGTTATAAATTTGAGAGAATGAATTCAAGGATGGTGTTTTAGAAGAAGAACTTCAAGATGTAAAAGATATGTAATGAAGAGCAACACTTGAAGCTCTCTGGTTCATAAAAGAAGAGAGAGATCAATCGATTTCTTCTTGCAATTATGAACACAAACAACTTTCCAAAATGATGTTGAAAAATCCAAGTTCTTCCGTTCTTAAATGAAGAAGGAAATCTAATGATTTCTTCTTACAAATAAGAAAAGAACAACTAATGGCCCAAAGCTTTAAAAAAGAGAAGACTTGATTCCAACAAATAAGAGAGTAAAGAAGAGGAAAGTGTGTGAAAGAAAAGAGAGGGTCTACCCCTTTATTTATAGTGTTTAGGGACGGTTGGAGACTGTAGTTAACGTTGAAAAACGGGCATGAACCGTCCCTGAAAATTTGGGATCAAAACGGCTAGTTTTGAAATTGGTCGACCAAAAGGACACATTGGTCGACCAAAATTTAGAGAGGGAATTTCGACCGTTGGAAGACATTTCTAGAATCTACACGGTTAGGGGAGTTTGCATATGCAATCCCATAACCAAATTCGAAGGTTTAAAATTGGTCGACCAAAATTGGGTTATTGGCTGCCAATTTTCAAAGTTGCGAATTTTCAAAATTGGGAAGTGTAGATCTTTGAGTAATGGAACCTAGATGACTAAGATATATTATCACAAGGCTTTGTGACTCTAATAAAGTAAATTTTACATTGATTACATAAAGCCGTAGATAGGACTGCATCTGAAACTGAATCTGAGAAGCTTCTTTGCAGGAGATCTTTATCAAGTGATTATAGATCCAAGTCGTGGATTAGGTGCCTTTGTCTTTCCAGCTTCATGAATGATATATCTGATTGAGTATGCATGAAGATATCTGATTGTGTGGAACTCAGCATTGATTTGTATCTGCATACATAGAGTTAGTAGCACTGAATGTGTTTGTCATATCAAAACCATATGGGAATAGAAATATGGAATTATGAAATTCCAACATTCTCCCCCTTTTTGATGATGACAAACATGAAATATATATATATTTAAAATTGAACATATCAGATATACTCCCCCTGAATATGTGGAGTTTGTGAATACTCCCCCTGAGTAGATTAAATATATTCTCCCCCTTTGGAATCCTCAAAAAGAGGCAAATTAGAGTTAGTCGAAAAATAAGTGAAAAAATTTAAGGGAAATATAAATGATGACCAAATAAGGGAAAGAGAAATAGCGACCAAATAAGGAATATATTGCCGAGTTTAAAAGAAATAAACAAAAGTCCGGCATTGGTGGAAAATGAGGTGTAGGCCGGATTAAGTGTATAGGCCGAAATAAAGTGCATGCCATTAAAAAATAAGGAATGGGCAGGTCATTGAAAAATAATTAGTGGGGAGGCCACTGAAATAATAATAATAATAATAATAATGGGCAGGCCATGAGAAATACATACTAATTCAGACCTAAAATGGAAGGCCAGTAAAGATCGAGCCACTTACGGTAGTTGTATGGGGAAAAATAAAATTTAAAGAGGTGGAGGAAAACATTTGTGGAGGCCAAATAAGGGAGCAGGCCATTAAAAAATGAATTGCCATAGTATGATGGGTTAAAAAAATATGGAGAAGACCACAAAATATATGCTAAAAATACTGAGGCCGAAATGGCCACATAGTAAGAGCAGGCCAAGAAAATAAGTAATGGGCGGGGCAATAAAATAAAAGAAAGGACAGGCCAAAGAAAAAAAATTAAATATTCAGACCAGTAAAAAATTGAGTGCATGTCAAAATAATTGTAAGTGGTGAAAACTAGTGCTCAAATATACAGAGCCATGTAGTGGATTGGAGTGGTGAAAACTAGTGCTCAAATAGTAGTGTCACAAAAAATAATTGTAAATGATGACACAAGAGACATGACTTGTGGAAGGTTGCAAAATGTCCTAAGGAGATAATTAGAGTGGTGTAGTAACATAGCAAAAAATAGGGCCAGTTTGGTGTTGGTAAAAATAATATAGAATATTGCAAAAGGATTGAAACTGTTGGGTAGGATAAGAAAAGAGTGGTGTTTGTACAATGAAAGGACCAAGTTGCTATGTAAGAAGAATGGAAAATGCTTGTGTGATAGCATATAAATATCCATCATCAGTTTGTTGCAAACAGATAGTATAAGTGTCGGATCTTTGTAATTGTTGAACAGCATGGCATAAAAAAATGGAGGGTGTCCTGTTGAACAGTAGGGCTTGTTAAAAAAACAAGTAGAACCAGAGGACATTTCCAAATGAACATATTAAACAAGTAAGAAGTTAGCACCAAAGAATTAGCCAAATGAACAGAGAAAACAACATGCTGAGAAAGTTACCACCACAAAACTATTTACAGAACAGCAACAGAACTACCCAGTGAAGTGTCACAGAAGAGTATCCAAATAGGAACATACTAAGTAAAGGACAGAGAAAACACATACAACCCATAGTCTGAACCTATGATCAACACCAAAGAACAGTAAAACAAACCCAAAGTTCTGGAGAACAACACCAACTAACTGGGAATACCAAGAAACCAACATAAGACTATCACCAAACACCTATGAAACGAATACCCGAAGTACCCAACACAACCATCCTATGCCAAGATAACAAACAGCATATGAAATCTAAGGCCTAGTGGATGGCTCAGGCCGCGAAGGAGAGACGTCGGAGTGAAGGGGGCCGAAAATCCGGGAGAAGCCAGGATCAGCGAAGTCCACATGGAGTTCCGGAGGAAATGGCAAGTTCTCCAGGTTGCGACAATGTTGGGTGGCCGCCAGAGAACGGAAACGGGCCGGTGAGGTCGTCGAAATCGGTAGTCGGCGAAGACGGGGTCGGATCCGTCGAAACCGAAGATCGGGTGGCCTAGGAGAGCGGCGGAGGAGCGATTGAAGGGAAGAGGCGGAGGATCGGCCACGGGCGAGTGGATGGAGGGAGGCGCCGGCGGATTGAGAGGATGGAGACCGGCGATTGGAGGGGAGGACGGCGGATTTGAGGGGAGGACGGTGGGTTTCTTTAGGGAGAAGGAATGGATGCGTTGGGAAAAGAAAAGGGTCAGAGATATTTTGTGAGACTTAAACTCCATAGGCAAGAATTAAATAGGGTTAAATTTTAGTTATGGGAAGTTGAAACGGATAGAATTCCAATCGGGAGAGAAGTTTTAGAAACGAATCCCACCAAAATTTGAAAACGAAGGGATGGGTTCAGTTTCTGAAACAAAAATGGAGGGAACGGATAACGAGAATAAGCGGGAAGACGAAGCAGTTACCGAAAATTAAAAAATAATAAAAAATTCGACAATTGGCGACCAATATTGGTGAATTGGTCGACCAATTTCAAAAATATCCAGAAAAGTTTGAAAAAATTTGAAAAAAAATTCTAAAAATAAAAAGAAGAATGTGTCATAAATCCGATTCACTAATAATCCCTAAATTCCTACGAAACTTAATAAAAGTCTCTTCTTTCAACGGTTTAGTCAAAATATTAGCTATCTGATGTTCAGTAGCTATAAATTTAAGAACTATATCTCCTTTCTGAACATGATTATCTAGAAAATGATGACGTACATCAATATGTTTTGTACGAGAATGATGCACATGATTTTTAGAAAGATTAATAGCACTAGTATTATCACACATAATAGGGCAAGTAGAGCAATCAATACCATAGTCAGATATAGTTTGTTTCATCCATAAGATTTGAGCACATGCTAAACCGGCGGCAATATATTCTGCCTCGGTTGTAGATAATGAAACAGAGTTTTGCTTTTTACTAAACCAAGAAACTAAAGCATGACCTAAAAAGTGGCAAGTACCACTGGTACTTTTACGATCTGATTTGCAACCAGCAAGGTCTGCATCACTATAGGATAATAAATCAAATGTGCTTGACTTGGGATAAAATAAACCAAAATCAGAAGTGTGCTTAACATATCTAATAATCCTTTTTACGGCAGTTAAGTGTGAAACTTTAGGATCTGCCTAAAAACGTGCACATAAACATACTGAAAACATAATGTATGGTCTACTAGCAGTTAAATAGAGTAGAGAGCCAATCATACCTCTGTAAAGACGTTGATCAACACTCTTACCATTTAAGTCTTTGTCGAGAGATGTAGATGTACTCATTGGAGTACGTTTTTCAGCAGAACTTTCTAAACCAAAACGCTTGATGAGTTCTTTAGAGTACTTGCTTTGGTGAATGAAGATTCCTTCCTTCAATTGTTTGATTTGAAGACCGAGGAAGTAATTGAGTTCACCCATGTGACTCATCTCAAATTCTTTCTGCATAATCTTAGAAAAATCTTGACAAAGAGATTCATTAGTAGAACCAAAAATAATATCATCAACCTATATTTGAATAATGATTATGTCAGATTTAATATTTTTAATAAAAAGAGTGGAATCTATTTTACCAATATTATAACCAGAATTTAAAAGATAGCTTTTAAGTCTTTCATACCAAGCACGAGGTGCTTGTTTGAGACCATAAAGAGCTTTCTTTAATTTGAAAACATGATTTTCAAAATTTTCATGATGAAAACCAGGAGGTTGTTCAACATAAACTTCCTCCTTAAGAAATCCATTTTAAAAAGCACTTTTGACATCCATTTGAAATAATTTAAAATCTTTAAAACATGCAAATGATAACAACATGCGAATAGACTCAAGACGAGCAACTGGTGCATAGGTTTCATCATAATCAATACATTCTTCTTGATTATAACCTTGTGCAACCAATCGTGCCTTGTTTCTAATTACCTGACCAGATTCATCCAATTTATTTTTGAATACCCACTTGGTACCAATAATTGAATGATCTGTTGGTCTAGGAACTAATTCCCAAACATTATTTCGTTGAAATTGATTGAGTTCTTCCTACATAGAGATAATCCATGAACTATCTTCACATGCATCTTTGATGTTCTTTGTTTCAATGGATGAAAGGAAAGCACAATGCGCCATTTGTTCAATTTGACGACGAGTTCTAACTCCATCTGTAATATCTCCAATGATTAATTCTGATGGATGATTTGGAACTTGTGCAAAAGCCTTGGGAAGATCTGTATTATCTGAAATAGACTCAACAGAATGATTAGTAGCATCAATTTCATCAATTTTGATATTATCTAAAGAATTAGATAAAGGTAATATATTTTCTTCATCATCAACAATGGGAGACTTAGATGAGGATTCTCATCAAATGTGACATGTAGTGATTCTTCAACTGTTGAAGTTCTTTTGTTATATACTCTGTAGGCTTTGCTACGTGTTGAGTATCCAACAAAAATACATTCATCAGATTTAGAATCAAATTTATCAAGTGCATCTTTAGTATTAAGAATAAAACATTTACATCCAAATACTTTAAAATATGATACACGTGGAATGCGATCAAAGAATAATTCAAAACAAGTTTTATTAAGCAATGGCCTTATGAGAATTTTATTCATAATGTAACATGCAGTTGCGACAGCTTCAACCCAAAAATATTTCGGTAAATTACTATCACAAAGCATTGTTCTTACACATTCTTGTAAGGTTCTATTTTTCCTTTCAACTACTCCATTTTGAGGAGGAGCACGAGGAAAAGAAAAATTGTGAGTAATGCCATTTTCATTACAAAACTTGGTAAACGATTCATTTTCAAATTCTCCTCCATGATCACTACGAATAGTGACAATGTTAGAGGATTTGATTTTTTGTATCTTTTTACAAAATATTGAAAATTCTTCAAATGCATCATTCTTGTTTTGTAAGAATATAACCCAAGTATATCTTGAATAATCATCAACAATGACAAATGCATATATACTTCTATTCAAAGAACCTACTCTTGAAGGACCAAACAAATCTAAGTGTAAGAGTTCTAATGGTCTCTTTGTTGAGATAACATCCTTTGATTTAAAAGAAGATTTGTGCATTTTTCCTTGTTGACAAGCATCACAAAAATGTTTGTGTTTGAAAGAAATATTTGGCATTCCATTTACTAATTTGTGTTTTGAAATATGTGCTAAGTTTCTGAAATTAGTGTGTCCAAAACGTTTATGCCATAAAAGTGTATCATCTAAAGTAATCATTAAACAATGATTATTAGTGGTAATAGACATGCATAAGAAATAAATGTTATTTTTACGCTTACCACGGAATAGAATAGATGACATATCCGAATCATAAATAATGCAATTATTTTGTTCAAAAACTATTTCGTAATTTTTATCGCATAACTGACTAATAGAAAGTAAATTATGTTTCAAACCGTCAACCAGGTGAACATTCTCAATGATAGGCT
This sequence comes from Scilla litardierei, assembly GCA_030789695.1. Classification (NCBI taxonomy): domain Eukaryota; kingdom Viridiplantae; phylum Streptophyta; class Magnoliopsida; order Asparagales; family Asparagaceae; genus Scilla; species Scilla litardierei. The sequence goes on along the minus strand of CM061142.1, from coordinate 214,254,682 downwards.
GATTTGTATTGCAAACTGTTCCAGTGCCTATGATTTTGCCTTTCTTGTTGTCACCAAAAGTAACTGTGCCTCCATCTTTATATATAATGGTTGAAAGTAAATTGACATTTCCTGTCATATGTTTTGAACATCCACTGTCCAAAATCCATCTTTCCTTTTTAGGTACCTGAAAGATAAAACATTAAGTATTGGTACCCCTTTTTGAGGGTCCTTGGGATTAGATTTTTGGAAGCCAAACCGAAGTGGAATTTGGCTTTTTAATATAATCATAAGAATAAACAATAGAATGTAAATAATGAGAGATATAATCATTTCTATCTTCTAAGCATGAATTCTTAGGAACCCATATACTAATTGTAGTAGGTTTCCTAAGAGATGATTTTGAAATGTTAGAAACATTTCTTTGTGAAGAAGAAGTAGGAATGTTTAATTTCTTCGTGTAAATAAATGTGTGATTCTTCTTTGGAGGTCTAACAAAAATAGTTTTTCCAACAGAAGAAGAAGTGCTACAGGACTTGGATGCATTCTTATGAGAATATCCCAGACCTTGTCTATGATTTGCTAGATATTGTATTTTTAGCAAATCATCGAGATTAGTCTTTCCTTTATTAAATTTATTAATATTGGAAGACATCTCGTCATATTTCCTCTTTAGTGATGTAACATTTTTATCCATTTCGGATATTTGTGTATGTAGTTCTAGATTCTTAGTTTTGAGAATATCATTCTCTTTACTAAGATCTAAAGTTTGAGAAGATGTATTCTTAATAGGTGTAGTGTTCTTAGAAGAAGATAATTATTGATATTTTACAAGGAGATCGTTATTATTCTGTTTCAAAGAACTATGTTGACTATTTAAATTTTTGAAACGAGAATAGAGATATTTCAATGCATCTAATAACTCTTCATTACTAAAGGTACTTACCTCATCTTCATTATCTTGTGCCATAAAGCACATGTTGGCATTTTCATTTAGATCATCATCTTCATCATCTGAAGAATCGTCCCATGTTGCTGCAAATGCCTTTTTCATTTTGTCAAACCTCCTTTCTCTTCTGGATTGATCATTGTTGGAAGTTTTGAACTTTGCTTTGAGAAGATGACAGTCTTTCTTCATATGTCATGGTTTATTGCAATTAAAGCAAAGAGAAGAATCAGTATTCTTAGATTTAAAATTATTATACTTACCTTTCTGAAAGAATTTTCTGATGTTTTTGGCAAAAAATGCCATATCATCATCTGAATCTTCATTATCTGATGTTGTGTTGAAGGCAAGTACTTTCTTCTTTTGATCTGATTCTTCTTTCTCATCTTGTAGTGTAACTTCATGGGCCATTAAGTTACCAATAAGATTTTCCAAAGATAATGTGGAAAGATCATTGGCTTCCTCAATAGCGGTGATCTTTGGACGCCATACTGGGGTTAAAGCTTTAAGAATTTTGCGAACATGTTCAAGAGAAGTGTAAGTTTTTCCAAGAGCATTCAAAGAATTTATAATATTAGTAAACCTGGTGTTCATTTCTCCAATTGTCTCTTGGTCCTTCATCTTGAACAACTCGAATTTGTGAACCAAAACGGAAATCTTAGTTTCCTTCACTTTACTGGTTCCTTCATGAGTTACCTCAAGTATATGCCAAATCTCCTTAGCACTTTTGGCCTGAGATACTCGATTAAACTCATGTTTATCCATAGCACAAAATAAAGCATTCATGGCCTTTGAGTTGTTGGTTTTTGCAATTTTGTCATTGGTGGTCCAATCAGCAATAGGAGTAGTTGGCTTTTCGTATCCTGACTCTACGCTGTCCCAAATCTCATAATTCATACTTTGGAGATGAATCTCCATTCGTATTTTCCAATATGAGTAATTTGAACCATCAAATAGAGGAGGACGAGTTTGAGAGTGCCCTTCAGGATGCTGATTGTAGTTGTGTGGAACTGCGTTCATGTTTGAGGAACTTGCTGCCATTTTAACCTTGCTTTGATACCAAATGTAAATTTAGCCTGTAAGGATCAATACACTAGAGGGGGGATGAATAGTGTATATAAAAAAATGTCGCAAATAAAATGTTAGTAATATTTGCAAAGATGGCACAGAAATAAAAAATTCGACAATTACTGAAATTAAATCAATCGCAAACACAGCGATTTATCCTGGTTCGGATCCTTGTGATCCTACTCCAGTCCTCTACCCCGTAGAGATTTTCAATCCACTATAATCACTTGCCCCGCAAGCACCAACTTACAAAAATGGCGACACTCCCCGTGTCCCAAACTTTGTACAATCTCTAACAGAGATTCAAACCTGTAAAATAATGAAATAGAAAAACACCTATAGCCTTGTTATAAATTTCAGAGAATGAATTCAAGGATGGTGTTTTAGAAGAAGAACTTCAAGATGTAAAAGATATGTAATGAAGAGCAACACTTGAAGTTCTCTGGTTCATAAAAGAAGAGAGAGATCAATCGATTTCTTCTTGCAATTATGAACACAAACAACTTTCCAAAATGATGTTGAAAAATCCAAGTTCTTCCGTTCTTAAATGAAGAAGGAAATCTAATGATTTCTTCTTACAAATAAGAAAAGAACAACTAATGGCCTAAAGCTTTAGAAAAGAGAAGACTTGATTCCAACAAATAAGAGAGTAAAGAAGAGGAAAGTGTGTGAAAGGAAAGAGAGGGTCTACCCCTTTATTTATAGTGTTTAGGGATGGTTGGGGACTGTAGTTAACGTTGGAAAATGGGCAGGAACCGTCCCTGAAAATTTGGGATCAAAACGACTAGTTTTGAAATTGGTCGACCAAAAGGACACATTGGTCGACCAAAATTTAGAGAGGGAATTTCGATCGTTGGAAGACATTTCTAGAATCTACACGGTTAGGGGAGTTTGCATATGCAATCCCATAACCAAATTCGAAGGTTTAAAATTAGTCGACCAAAATTGGGTTATTGGCTGCCAATTTTCAAAGTTACGAATTTTCAAAATTGGGAAGTGTAGATCTCTGAGTAATGGAACCTAGATGACTAAGATATATTATCACAAGGCTTTGTGACTCTAATAAAGTAAATTTTACATTGATTACATAAAGCCGTAGATAGGACTGCATCTAAAACTGAATCTGAGAAGCTTCTTTGCAGGAGATCTTTATCAAGTGATTATATATCCAAGTCGTGGATTAGGTGCCTTTGTCTTTCCAGCTTCATGAATGATATATTTGATTGAGTATGCATGAAGATATCTGATTGTGTGGAACTCAGCATTGATTTGTATATGCATACATAGAGTTAGTAGCACTGAATGTGTTTGTCATATCAAAACCATATAGGAATAGAAATATGGAATTATGAAATTCCAACAAATACTACTCGGTGTGAGACCCTACAGCCTGACCCTACTACAGGTTGGGACTCGAAGTCCCTAGATGATGATAACCACGGGCAGCAGGTGTCATCCCAGTTTCAGAATCATACTTACGTGATTGACCCATTGACAAAAGTGTCGTCAGGATCACTCTGACTGTGTCAGCGTTGAATACCGCAGTTTTATTCCCTTCGTCATGAATGTGTCGCTGCATGGCCTAGGGTTTGGTAAACCGTCAACCCCACTAGCCAGCATCGGTCAGTATACATCGGTCTTTGTTATATACACGTTGTACTTCTTACAATGCACATCGGCCGATGATTATTACAAAGACAGTACTTAGCCTGTGACATTAACTTCCCTTTAATGGAAGAGACGAATCCCATCTAAGTCATCTACTTACCTCGTATGCTTCAGGTGTCACCCAACCTAAGACCTTTTCGCAGGCCTAGCCTCGAAGCTAGGTCATATGTCTAAGTGACACTATTCACAAACAGGTTTGTACAAATGACTTCAGATATTAAGGACCAGCTTGCCTATCATCACTCTAGAGTTATTATTGACAGTTTAGTTAAAGATTAACCATTTAATAACTCTAAGTTGGTCGTTCAGTGAACTCATTCTCCAATGATCACCTGTGCCTTGTCTCCGACTTTGCCAGGCCGAATAACTATGAGATCATCATTACCCTTAAGGTAAGACAAAGACGCAATGGTTTATCCGATGTGCCGATATCCTATTCTCGACACATCTATGACCATGAACCGTTTAAGATTTAAGTTCTTTATCGGTCATTTACTTCCCACAATCTAGATCTATATCTAGATACGCAATGACATCACTTTAAGTCTAAGGAAATTATCTAAGTATATAGTTCATAAAATTTATACTAGGACAATTTGTACCGTACCATCATTAGAACAAGATGTTTAACTCAGGATAAATGCCTCAAGGGCACACATCTTCCTACATCAAAACCATAAATTTTAATTTATAAAGAGTACTAAAACGATAAGAAACGCCACCTTTCGAGGGCGAAATAATCGTGTAAGGGTTTTAAATACGAAAAAAGAAATCCTACGATAATTACGGGGAAGTCGATATTAGGGTACCAATGTGGAGAGGATGTGTTGGTTGTGATTTATTTAGGGTCTATACAATCAAAGATTATTAGTATATTTTCTATAACTTAACGTTTCACCATGTAAGGCTATGAGAATGTCGGAAAATATAACAATAACAGTTCATCCAAAAGTGCCTTAAGTATCGAGTAAATGACTAGTTTCATGAGGAAAATAAGCTTATGTACCCGCAAGGGTCACGACAATGTCTGCAAGGATCACGCCATGAATAAGTTCGGAAAGATTATATTCGATCCAAGAACACCAACGACGATAATACTTGAATAATACGTGTAGAAACTTGCAAAATACGCAATACAACGTGCAAAATAAGGCAGAAAGATATTAAAATAACCAATTACAAAGTGCTAACTACATCACAACCAACACATGAAGGTATTATCCATGCATGGAGAGAATAGAACTCATATTCATAGACAAAGACACATTCAAATACTCAAAATACATGTCAAATACGCCAAATACGAGAGAAAAAGTTGAGAATTATATCACCAAATCTCCCCTCTTGGACCCCAAATATCCTTCAGAAGATCGCCTCTGCCTCTGTCTCCAAGGACTCCAAAAAGCATTACCAAATATGCTCTTAGAGCTCAAAATACGCAAAGAATACGGCCAAAAACTCAAAAATATGCTTATATAATTCCATTGCGGGTTTGGTAACGTTAGCGGGTCTAAACCCGCTTAAAATCGCTTCAGATCCACAACCAAATAGCCAAAACAATTATAAAATGCACGATCAAAGCGCGATCCGTTGTGAGATTGACACGTGTCTCACGCAGGTCGCCCCAATTCGTTGCATCCGAACCCCAATCGGATTCGTTTTTGACCGTTGGATGAAAATCGGACGATGCTGATATCGAAACGTAGCTCGGATCCGCATTACTTTGGGCGGTAGTGCACTGTGACATTCGATCGGAGTGGGAGTCGATAGAAGGAAGCCACATGCCCAAAATGATGTCAGCTCTGATCTGCTGCGTTCTGCTCGAATGTGGACTAGTGGATTGCGATCGAATGGTCGTGATGTTGTCGTGTAGCCGTCTTTGTAGGCACTGTCGGATGCGAGCGGGCCCCGTTGGATGAATGACACGTGGCTTGGCGATGAGGGGAGCACATACGGTGCTGTACATACGACGTATTTGAGGCATATTTCGGCTGTATTTCTTCGTATTTCTGACTTTAAAAAGTATTTTGCATTAAAAAATTCATAGAAATTAGCACAGATCTCAGAAAAATATGAATAAATAGCCGTTGGAATCATGAGATCGAGATCTACACATTAAAAATATATTAGAAGGCAGAAAACCCAATAAAATCGTATTTTTATGAATAGATCAACAAGTTGCTCTAATAATTATAAATAATCTAAATATGCTTGTATTAGACGTCAAATAAGCTTCCAATACACATAAAATGATACTAGATGAGGGGCTAAATGTGCAATATTTACCCCGAATCAATCGACCATCTCGTTGACAGTGCATCCGGGTATGAACTCTTGAGCTTCATGGACGACTTTTCCGGGTATAATCAGATTCAAATGGCAACCGATGATGTGGAGAAAACGTCCTTCATTACAAATTGAGGTATATTCTGTTATAAAAAGATGACATTTGGACTGAAGAATGCAGGAGCGACCTATCAGAGTATGATGAACACGGTCTTCAAGGCTCAGATTGGGCAAAACATGGATGTTTATGTTGATGATATGCTGGTCAAGTCAAAGAGGCCTACAGATCATATCGAGGATCTCTGGGAAACTTTTACTAAGATTCGTCGATATAAACTCCGATTGAACCCCCACCAAATTTACCTTATGGGTTCCCGGAAAGTTTCTCGGATTTATGTTGACGTACCAAGGGATTGAGGCCAACCTTGACAAATTTGCAATGATCGTAGGGATGAAGGAACCATCCACCATCAGAGAGCTTCAGAGGTTGAATGGAAGCATAGCGGCCCTTGATCGATTCCTGTCGAAATCGGCCGAGCGGGCACTATCTTTCTTCAAGGTGTTAAGGAAACAATAGCATCTTCCTCAAAAGACAAAAAGATCATCGACTGGGATGCAGATTGCAAGAAGGCCTTCTCAGAACTCAAGGAGTATCTTTACAGTCCACCGCTTCTGAACAAACCATATGACGGTGACCAACTGATCATTTATCTAGCCACCTTCATGGAGGCTATAAGCTCGGCCCTCGTCAAACAAGACTCGGGAATACAGCGACCGATCTACTATGTAAGTCAGGTCCTCCTAGAAGCCAAAGTCTACTACTCCAAAATAGAGAAGCTCGCCTATGCTCTGGTCTAGTCTACAAGGAGGATACAACCCTATTTTCAGGTGCATACCATTCTGGTCCTCACAGACAATCCTTTGGAGCAAACTCTGAAGAGGCTCGACCGATCAGGGAGAATGATGTAATCGGGGGTCGAATTGAGTGAATTCGCCATTCAATATATGTCAAGAACTACCATCAAAGGACAAGCCCTTACCAATTTCATTATCGAGCTCACCTGTGATGACAACCCACCAGCTGAGGTACTTGAGGTACAAGTAACAAACTTAAATCTCAATCCTCTTTCTAATTCCTCAGCCGGTATTGGCTCAACAGTAGTCCCATGGGGAGAGGAAGGAACATGGATCGTGCAAGTCGATGGGTCAGCAACCTGAACTGGTAGCAGAGCGGGTATAAGTGTCCTAAACCAGAGGAAAATATACTCGAGTATGCTCTTCGGTTCGACTTCCAAACCACAAACAATGGGGTGGAGTATGAAGCTGCCATCAATGGGCTCAGGTTGGCTCGAGCGCTAGGGGGCATATGTGGTCCATCTCCACAACGACTCCAACTTGATAGTCCATCAGTTGAATGGAGGTTACGAGGCTCGAGAGGAGACGATGTAGAACTACTTGTAGATCGCCAAAGCTAAGTTAACCAAGTTCAAGCAAGTGGAGATTCATCGTGATCTGAGGTCGAAGAACATCCAAGCTGACGCATTGTCAAAGCTTATGTCGTCATCACCAGCAGGGTTAGGACGAGCCGTATACAAGGAACATCTCCAACAACCAAGTGTGAGGGAGGAGGAATTTCTTTGTGTCGACCAAGGAACTACATGGATGTATCCAATAATCATGTTCCTCAACACCAGGGAGAAACCAACCGACCCAGTGGAGGCATGAAAGCTGGAGCATAATGCCTTCCAGTTCGTCTTCCACGAAGGTTTGTTATACCAGAGGCAATGGACCAGGTATAATGCACTTCCCTACCTCAAGTGCTTAACTCCGCAAGAAGCAGATTATGTTATCCGAGATATCATGAAGGTGACTACGGAAATCATTGTGGAGGGAAGGCATTAGCCTTGAAAGCCCTGAAGCAAGGCTACTATTGGCCGACCATGTACAAGGGAGCAATCAAGTATATGCGAAGATGCCCCACTTGCCAGAGGTTTGCGAAGCACAACTCCGCCCCTCCAGCAGAAATAATTCCGGTAATCAGCCCAATCCCTTTTGCAAAATGGGGACTGTACATTCTTGGTCTGTTCACACAAGCAAGTGGACAGAGGAAATTCATGATCGTGGCGATTGAGTCACCCAGTGGGTCAAAGCCCAACCCTTAGCTTGCATCACTTGGAAGGAAGTTAAGAGTTTTGTTTGGAGGTCGATCGTTTGTCGATTTGGCATCCATCGTTCCATTGTAATAGACAATGGAACATAATTGGACAGTGCTGGCTTCAAGGAATTCTGTGCTGAATTGAAGATCAAGTTACACTTTGCTTTCATGGAACATCCTCAATCGAATAGTAAGTAGAGTGGTCAGGTCCTGATGTACTCAGAAAACAATGTAGTTTTACCGCAAGCGTATTGTTAAGTGGTGAGCGGGTATCGAATCACGGGGAGGTATGTTGGTATTATCTTGGTTACGTATCACAAATTTGAATGATGGTGAAGGAATGTGTATGTCACGAACGTATAGAGATATCGGTTGTAATTCAATTAATAAGAAATGCCTATGATTGGGAATCCGTAATATAGATTTTCGAGTATCAATATTAACATGAATTCCTAATTACTAACTCTTGGTTTAGGGTGAAATTATCGCAACTATGTTAAGAACTGGTTCAGGCTCTCGTGCTACACAAGTCTATAATAACCCAAGCTAGAACTTCAATCTCTCGCAAGCCTGGTTTGAATTATTAGCATTAAGGTCGACAATATAATGCAATCCTCCTCAAGTTCCCTGTCGTGCAACGTTAGTTTGAATCTGGATTATGATTGTTCGTATTCGTCTTACCGTTGTACAGACGAATATAATCATAGAAATATAATAAAGATGCTAGCTTTGGTCCCTCTTGCACACCAAATCAAGCATATCCGAATTATAAAGCTAAACCAAATATCTAGGGCTTCCTATGGATCAAGATCCTCTCTTGAGCTCCCAAGATCTAAGTAGAAATCCTTAGCTATTTGTAGTTAATCGATCATAATCTAACCCTAAAATAAGTTTAACAACATGGGTTTTCAACAAATTTCACATATCAAGCTCTAAATCCATACGGTTTATCCCTTTGCCCTAGAGCAAAGAGACTACTCACAAATATTCATGATCAAAGCAATAGGACTCATGGAGACAATGGAAATCATCATAGTAAAGAGAATTAAATAAGAAATATTCATAAAAGTTAAAAATATTAAGAGTTTATACAAACCAAATTTCTCCAAAGCTTTAAATCAACAAGATAATTAAGAACTAGATCTCAAATCAAAAGCAATAGCTAACAAAGTAAAGTCTTTTCTCTTTTCTCTAGTTGTATCGTCTCTCTCTTCGACGGCTCTTAGAACTCTCTATTTATACTAACTCAAAATCCTATGAAAAAGCTGACCAAAATTCCATTGACCCTAGACAAACCCTAGCTTTCAGATTCTGGCCCGGCGGTTCACTCGACTGAGTGAGATCTTCACTCGATCGAGTAGAAATCTCTGTAGAAAACTCCAAAATCGGCACTTTGTATCTTATGGCCACTCAGTTGAGTGGTCGGCTCACTCGGTCGAGTGAGAACTCATGTAGAAATCTTTAAAATTAGCGTTCTCCTTCAATTTTCCACTCGATCGAGTGGTTGTTTCACTCGGTCGAGTGGAGATTTCACTCGGACGAGTGACTTTGATGCACATGGCCCCTTGGACTGGGTTGGTGTCAGCCTTACTCGGCCTAGTGGAGCGATCCACTGGGTCGAGTGAGCTGCTTTTTCATCATCTTCTTCTTATCCCTCTTTCTTTTCTCTTTCTCTTCTCTTCCTTTCACTCCTTCTTCTCTTCTAGCACAGTAAGCTCCAAGATATCATAGCCGATGACGTCTGGCAACGTGCATTTTCTCATAGCTCCAATTTTCTCCCGATTGATCCAAATTTCCTGAAAATCCAATAAAACATAGAAATAGTTAAATTCATGAGAAATCGTCATTTTAGCTTCGAATATGCAATATGTGCAATCAATATGACAAGGAAATATGAAAAAATAAAGTGTAAAATATGAGCATATCAAAATCTCCCAAGCTTACCTCTTACTCGTCTTCAAAGAAGATAAGTAAAACGCGAACTTGGTGAATAAAAATAAAGAAAACTAAATCATAGAAAAGAAACCAAAGAAAGGGAATTGCTATATCATTCTATCAGAACTTGAATTCACTTATCTATGTGCACCAACAAAGAATATAAACATAATATTGTTTTTATTTCAACATCCTTTCTTATTTGGCGCACTTGATATAAAAACTAAGACCAATATGAATTTTATGAAATACGAAATCGTTTTAACGTCAAACAACATCTAAGGAATAGAAAATGATAAACATATTCATAGCCAACACACTTTTCAATTGATTGCTTCTACTTGGAGTATAAGAGATATCACACGATTCATACAAATAGGAATAGAAAGATGTGGTTTCATGAATTTCATGTCCATTTTTCAACTCAAAGGTGTCGGCATACTCAAAGTCATCTCCCTAAGTATTAATGATTACATAAGCTCGGTAGTCATATACATATAAGTAATCACTCTCTCATACACTTTTCAATTGATTGCTTCTACTTGGAGTATAAGAGATATCACACGATTCATACAAATAAGAATAGAAAGATGTGGTTTCATGAATTTCATGTCTATTTTTCAACTCAAAGGTTTCGTCATACTCAAAGTCATCTCCCTAAGTATTAGTGATTACATAACCTTGGTAGTCATGCACATATAAGTAATCACTCTCTCATTCATCATTGGATTTTCTCCCCCCAAGCTTATCTGTAAGCGTAATGGAATCAAATAAAAGGAATATGGTGTTTCCCAAGTATCGTAGCTCAAGAAAAGAAAAGTGAAAGAAAAGAAAAGAAATAATATTTACAAGATAGGAGCTTGTGCATATTCTTATTTATATACATACATTTTTTTTTCTTTTTTCTCTCTTTTTCTCTTTTTTGTATTTTTTTATTTTTTGTATTTTTTCCTTATCCATATATACACAAGGCTCATTTCTTTTTCTTTTTGAATTTTGGGAGCTTTTTGGCTTTTTTGGTGTTTCCCAAGTATCGTAGCTCATTTCTTTTTTTGAATTTTGGAATTTTGGGAGCTCATTGGGAAGATGTTGAAATAAGAATCACTCTAGGGGAGAATTTTCAATGATTGTATGTATAGAAATATTTTCAAGATATATGGAGAAAGAATAAATAATATCACTCAGTTCAATTTTGTATGTGCATAACTACTTCGGCAGGGTAATGTCTTCTACTCAGTTTAATTTCTAAAAGCAGACTAATCTACTCATATCAAATGACATTCTGTTCATTAGACCCGAAGATTTCACACACAGTTCAGGTAAATAAGAAGTGATATAGATTTGATAGCAATACTGTAAATATAATGCAGTCAATGCGTGAAACTGGGGTGTGTTTTCTACAAAATAGCATACAATAAAGTATTTCTTAGACAAGTCAACGTTTAAATTTATTCGTAAACATTAAATATGACATTGGAAGTTCTTTTTTTCAAGTGCACACAAACATATCGTAAATGACATTAGAAATAAAGACAACAATGTAGCGAAAGGATATGTCCACAGGTAAAGTTGGTTTCAAGCTAAATTCATCATAGTGAATTCATCTCTTGCAAAGGAAAGTAAAAGAAATAAGGATACAGTAAAAACTAACTACATACACTTGCAAGCACTCTAAAAGTAAAGAAAGTATGATGCATAGTAAAAACAGAGATAAAAACAAAAAGGGTGTGAAAATAAGTGGAAAATGAAGAAAAATTAAAATAAAAGTGAAAATAAAAGTGCATAAGGACAGTCACTCCCCCAAAATAAACATCACTTTGTCCTCAATGTGCAAAGAGTGGCACACGGACATATAAGATAGGGGTGGATGGGTGTGGATGCGATAATAATGCAATTAAAAAAGTAATAAAATAAAATCCTAATACATCTATATGATAGATAATAAGGGTGTGCAAGTCAAGCATGCAAAATGATGGTATGAATGCAAAGGTGGTCAAAAGATACTCTCCCCCAAGCTGGAATATACATTGTCCTGAAAAGAAAAGATGGCAGGGCATACAAAATAATTGGGAGAGATGGGAGAAAAATATGTCAAGCATCAATGTGAAGTCCCAACTCAGTATCAGCACCAGCACTTCCCTGTGGTGGTGGTGGTGGTGGTGTAGGCTGCTGCTGCTGCTGCTGCTGTAAAAGGCCCAAAATCTGGTTTAACGTCTGTTGAAAACCAAGAATGAGGGTAATTTTGGGCTGAATGGTAGCAACAGTCTGGGCGAGGGATCGAAATCAACTCTAGTCCCAGCTATTGCAGACTCAACTACGCGTAAGCGCAAATCTCGGTCATCAGTAGTGGAAGAAGAGGGACGTGTACGAGCGGGACTCCCTCGGCCTCCAAAAATGAGTGAAGCTATAATAGGGGGGGGGGGGTGTGTGTGTGGGAGCGGGGCTCACAACAATATGCTCGGCCTCTAGGTGAGGCTGAGACAAAGGAATGCTCTCAGCAGTGGGTGCAACAGATGGTATGATCGGAATATCGGTAGAAGTGGAGGAGGGTGCAGAGGTCGTGGAAACAGATGTGGTGACAGACACCACGACACTCTCTGAAAATACGACGACAGTGGAGATAGGAATATCGACGGGTGGTGTTGATGTGAATGTAGAATATAGGGTCACACCATACATCGAGGTTTCAAGTGATGAAGGGATATCCACGAACGAAGCAATAGATGACTTAGCACTCGAAGAGATGGAAGTCGCAGCACTCTCAGGAATGATAGGTATGGCACCAGACACAGGCATGGAACTCTCAGGAATGGAAGTGGAAGTGGAAATAGAACCCTTAGCACGAGCAGAAGTGGAGACAGATGTGCTGGGTCCAGGTAAGGGTTCAGAGGTAGGCTGAACTATAGGGACCCTGGCTGGGTGGGGTTCGACGGGATGCTGATGCTGCTCATCATCAGGCTCTAGCAAGTAAACAGGTGGGATGAGGAGATCCATAAGGAACCTCCATTCAGCACATGCTGGTCCCACGTGGGTTCGAACAGGGTTCGAATGCACAATATAATCTGCAGAGAAGGGACCATGGATCCTGACCAAATGGCACTAGCCATGCGCTTAGATCATATGCATACTGGTTAAAACATAGTTTGTAAGAGAGGTAGGTCCCATAGCATGGGTCAGATCAACAGGAAACTGGATGTCGAAGATAGGGACCAGAAGGATGATCAGACCACCACAACATATCGCTTTGGTGGAGGTGAGCGTGGAAAGAATGCAGTCAAAAAACCAACTAGCGACATTGATTGATTTGTCGGGAACTAAGACACCCCCACCAGCCTCAAATGTTATCTCCCGTGTCATAGCCGATAGAAAACAAAGCTCAGGTGTGAACATAGTCCCGACCTCTGGCCTAGCAAGTATGGTGGTTGCCAAAAGGCGATGTACGAGACGTAAACATGGGCGGACTATTGATGGGGAATTCACCCAACTAGGGTCAAAATGTGTGCTGCCTGTGATCAGCTCCCAAAATGCATCAGTAGAAAAGACGGAGGGGATGTGATGACTAGGGCCAAATGTCCTGTCAATGTCTGGGACTGTGGGCCAATTAAAATAAGCACGGGCCATGGCGTGAGTAATTTCATACTCATGGTCCATGAGTCTGAAAGAGTAGCCCCTAGGAGTCCTACGAATAGAACTCAGGACCTTAAGTGTCGGTCGAACATAGGTGGTCACCGACACCGACAAAAAGTCGATGCAACCAACATTATCATAAAGCTGGTGCATGCCCTAGAATATCCATAGGCACTCTAGTGTAGGAATGTGAGCAAACCTAGTGGGAATGATCTGACGTTTGGAGATCCTCTCAAATTTGGTGTGGTGTGTGTCATCTTTGAAGGTGGTCCAATACATATCTATGGTTGGTGGTGGCTGTGCTGGAGGTATAGGTGGTGTTGGGAGTACTGGGATGTGGTTGCTATGGGGTGATGGTGGTGTTGTCCCAGAAGAAGAAGCGTTGGGGTCACCTGTCTTCTTCTTCTTGGCAGCAGGCTGCCTGCCCCCAGATCGAGTCTGTGGAGGCATGGTGTAATGCCGTGAATATGGAGCATCCAAAAAAATGTATATATACCATCGCTCTAAAAATGTAGTGGAACGAATGTACCAAGCAATCGATACGACTCCCAAATGATGTCTAAGGTGTAGATGATTCCTCAAAGCTCTATTTCCCAAGTGCTCGCAATGTATCTCCCCCAAGCTTACCTGTTGACAAAAGTATAAATTAGCGTTGAAAATTTGAATTAATTGGGGAAGATCAAGAAAATATGGAGATTAATAAGGTTAATTGGGATTTGGGGTTGAATTAAAGCTGACGAGAGGTAGGGGAAGAGATTGGATGTGAATGGGGTTTAATGGAGAGGTGGGTGGTCGGAGGTGGCTGGAGGTGGCCGGTGTTAGCGGTGCAGTCGAGTCGGGCTGTGGCTCGATCGAGTGCTTTAGGGCTTGAAGGGGATTGGGGCTCGGTTGATATCGAATGAGAACAAGCTCGATCGAGCTCAATTCCCCCCCTTAAAAGGCATGCCGACTAAAGTCACTCGATCGAGTGACTTTAGTCACTCGGTCGAGTGACTCAGAGCGACAGAGAAAGTTGATTGCAAAGGGCATTGCTGGGTGAGATGCGTCACTCGGTCGAGTCGAAAGGTGAGACAAAATTTCATTTTTAGGATTTCTACTACAGTCTCCCACTCGGTCGATTGGTCTACTCACTCAGTCGAGTGAACTAATCACTCGATCGAGTGAGATGACTTCACAGAGCATTGGTTGTTAAGGTTCAGCTACAGAGATCCACTCGATCGAGTGACATAGCCACTCGGTCGAGTGGTATAAATTTATAGATTTGAGCTTTTATACTTTTCTGATCAGTATTCTCACTCGGACGAGTGAGGGTCTCACTCGGCCGAGTGGGGCTAATTTTCTAGCTCCAGGTTTCTGTTGCTCTCCATCTTATTTCTTGCTGTCTTTCTTCAAATTCCTCATTCTTTTCTCGTTCAAACTCCTCTATGGCACAGATCTCCTTCATCATGTGTGCTCTCCCTTAGATTGTCATCCTCATGGTCTTCACCTTGCAAATAAAACATCGCCTAATATCAGAATTTTTCCTAGCTCTTGATCTGTCGATTATTTTTTTGTAAATTTAAACAAATTAAAAACTAAGAATGAGCTAAAACTAAGATAGAAACATCAGGTTGCCTCCTGATAAGCGCTCGTTTATGGTCTTGAGCTTGATCCCTTATGGTTTACGTTCAATGCATGATATTCGGCGCATAGGAGATGCACATGTCAAATTTGGCTAGGAGACCAGTGGGCTTTGAATGCTCAATATTTTCATGCTTGGTCTCCTCATGTAGCATCTCCTTTTTCATAATGGTGGTAGATGACTCCCCACAAGCTTTGCTTCTAGCCTTCAAAGGTTCTGTGTTCTTCTTCGGTGATGTTAGTGTCTTTATCGGTGGCGTGTGCTTTGGATGCTTCCCAGAAGAGAGTTTGTAGAGCTATCTTATCCTAACGACTTCGGCATCGTTCTCCTCTTCATCGGTGAGGGGGTTCGGGGTGTCTTCAATTTGGGAACTCTTTTCAGAAATTGGCTCCCCATCAAAATCCTTCATAAGCAAGGTCTTGACTGTGTAAGGCATGGCTTATTCAATGACCTCTTCAAGTAGGTCGACGTAATCATTCTCTTCAATTGGCGATCTATTCTTCATAGCTCACGGGAGATGGAATTCAACCTCAATGTTCCCAACATTGAGTGACAACGTTCCTTCCTACACATCTACAATGACTCCAGCTGTGGCCAAGAAAGGGAGCCCAAGTATAAGCGATGTATCTCCTACTTCCTTCACATCCATAAAGATGAAGTCATATGGCACGCAAAGTTTGCCTGTTATTTGCAATGGCACATTTTCAGCTATCCCAACCGGCCTAGTGATGCGTCCGTCAGCTAGTTGTATCTTCATGTCGGTGGGCTTCAGATCGGTCCTAGTATTCAATTTCTTAAACATAGTGAGGGCATGAAACTGACGCTCACCCCCAAATCAACTAGAGCTTTCTGAAGGGGACTCTGCCTAGTGTGCATGGAATTCTGAAGCTACCGAGGTCCTTGAGCTTCTTTGGCCCCTTGTCCTTGTTGATGAACCATGTTCCTTGTTCAGCTAGCATGATCTTCTCCGTCCTTTTATGTCCTGTAATCAAGTCTTTCAAAAAATTTCCATTCATCGAGATCTCAATAATGGCATCTAGGAACGGGATATTTAGACTATGCCTCGCAAGGACTCCAGAAAGCGGGCAAACTTTTTCTCCAACTTTTCTTTTGCCAACCTTTGAGGAAATGGAATAGGTGGCACATAAACTCTCTCTTTTTGGGGCTTAACATTTTGAGATTTATCATCTCTATCAATGACCACTGTGGGTCACTCAGCTTCTTTATCTCCGTCAATCTCAACCGGAATGGCTTGTTTGGAAGATGGAGCTTGTTTGGTCACTCAGGCATCGTTTCCTTTCCACCTATAGTAGTCACAGCCACTACTGCATTAATGTGGCCGGTGTTGCTCCTTGGATTCATTTCCGGTTGTCCCGGTAATTGGTTTTGGGCTCTAGCCAACACAGTCATTTGTTCCACCAACTGTGCGACAATGGTGTTGAGATTTTCTGGCCCGCTAATAACTCGGTATTTATCTTCACTTGCGTAGCCATAAATTCCTCAACCTTGGACTCATGCGCAAACTTTTGTGGCGCCTGTTGTGGGTATTGCTGCTGCCAACTTTGATTATAACCGGGGGGTCTATAAGGCCCCGCCTACTGTCTCCGCTGAAATTGTTGCTGCTGTGGTGGCCTCTGCTGAAATTGTTACTGCTGCGGTGCTGTGCAAGCTTGTTATTGCTGGGGTGGATTCAAAGATCCACTATTATTTACATAAGGAAATCTGGGGTTAGTCTTCCAAGCTGGATTCACCCAAGATGCATTGCTTCCACTCCCAGGCTTATAATCTAAAATAAATTGACCCTGCTCCACAGGTTCCTCATTTGCTTCAGCTCCCACATACATGACTTGACCTTGACCTTACCAGTCATGCATACTTCCACCAGCTGACGTATCTTGAACACTAGACGGCTCACTCAGCTTCTTCTCTATTCTCTCTACCACTCTAGATAAAGCATCAAACTTCCCTGTCAATTCCGTCATTGCTTTGGCCTCATAAATGCTAGCCTGCTTTTATGATGATGATGATTGGGCCCTCACATCGGCCCACTATTGATTGTTAGAGGCCATCTCTTCAAGTAGTGCCATGGCATCTTCGGTAATCTTTGCCAAGATCGCTCCATTAGTGATGGCATCTATAATCTTCTTTGCATCTTGTATCAACCCATTGTAGAAGCTATGAATCAACTCCCAGTCATTGATACTGTGGTGGGGGCATTGGTGATGAAGATCTTTGAATCTCTCCCACGCTTCATATAAAGATTCATGGGGTCCTTGCTTGAATGACATTAAAGAGTTCCACAATATGACAGTCTTTAATGGTGGATAGAATTTATTAATGAAGGTACATGCAAGAGCATCCCATGTAGTGAAGGTACCGTTCGCATGTGACCTTAACCAATACAAAGCCTTGTCCTTGAGTGTAAAAGAAAAAAAACATCCTCTGATACATTGGTAACCTGAAAAGTATCAAACTTTGCCAATAACATTTGGATATGATAATGTGGATTCTCAAGCGTGTGCCCATAGAATGGATCTTGTTGCATCAGCACAACTAGTCTTGTTTTCAGCTCAAAATTCTTGTTAGGTGGCACCTCTGGCATTAGAATGGATGATGTTGCAGAGTTGTTTGGAGTAAGCCGATCCCAAATAGAAATAACTCTGACATTACTCGTAGCATGATTCTTAGCTGCCATCTTGTTATCCTCTAGAATATGCCTCTTCTCTGACCTAAGTTTCCTTGTAGTTTGCTCAATTTCGGGATCAATGTATGTCAAGCTGTCAATGGCCCTTGAGCGTGTGTTCATGCACAGAGAAAAAGAACCTGCAGAGAATGTTAGCACAGTAGAGGAAAAGAGAAGTAACCAATAAAAAATATATACTGATGCCTCCCTAGCAACGGCACCAAAAACTTGGTCGGGTCCTGATGTACTCAGAAAACAATGTAGTTTTACCGCAGGCGCACAGTTAAGTTGTGAGTGGATATCGAATCACGGGGAGGTCTGTTGGTATTATCTTGGTTATATAACATAGATTTGAATGATGGTGAAGGAATGTGTATGTCACGAACATGTAGAGATATCGGTTGTAATTCAATTAATAAGAAATGCCTAGGACTAGGGAATCCCAACTATATATTTTCGAGTATCAATATGAACCTGAATTCCTAATTACTAACTCTTGGTTTAGGGTGAAATTGTCGCAACTATGTTGAGAACCGGTGCACGCTCTCGCGCTACACAAGTCTATAATAACCCAAGCTAGAACCTTGCACTTGTGCAAGCCTAGTTTGAATTATTAGCATTATGGTTGACAATATAATTCAATCCTCACTCAAGTTCACTGTCGTGAAACGTGAGTTTGCATCTAAATTATGATGGTTTGTATTCGTCTTACCGTCGTACAGCCAAATATAATTATAGAAATATAATAAAGATACTAGCTTTGGTCGCTCTCGCACACCAAGTCTAGGCTATCCGATTTATAAATCTAAATCAAATATCTAGGGCTTCCTATAGATCAAGATCCTCTCTCGAGCTTGATTCGGGGTAAATATTACATATTTAACACCTCATTTAGCCCCATTTTATGCATATATGGTACGTATTTGGTCTCTAATACAATCATATTTTGATTATCATCATTTATTATATCAATCACTTGATTTAAGCACAAAATAGCATTTTATTAAGTATTTCGACATTCTCATATTTTTCATGTGTAGATCTCGATCTCACGATTCCAACAGCTTTTATTTGTATTTTTATGAGATCTGTGCTATTTTCTATGAATTTTTGAATGAAGAATACTATTTAAATGAAGAAATACTGTCGAAATACGTAAGAAATACAGCAAATACTGTCGTTATTTGGCGCCCCGCTCATCGGTCGGGCCACATGTCGTGTTCTCGACAGTTTCTGCCTTAATCTGATGCTAGAAGAAGCTGGCGACGCGGCTCATGTATAACCGTTGGATGATGGTGCAACAGTGTCAACTCTCCCCGCCTTGTATGCAGATCATATAAGCGTAGCGGAAAAAATCAGCTACGTTTGGGGACACTCGACAGCATCTGATGTTTCCAGTCTACAATCGGGCGGACAAGATCAAGCTAAACGAAGCATATGCGGGTGAGTCTTTGAGGCGATATTGCACGATGATAGCCGATCGATTGAAGATCCAACGGCTGATATGGATTTTGAGTTGCGTTCGGATGCAGGCGACGTGAGGAGCCACATGGCATCACCTCGTTTAATCCCTCCCGGATCAACGGCCAGAAAGCGAGGCTGCTAATGGGTTTGGGTTTGAGTGATAATTGGAGTGGGTTTGGACCCAATATGTAATACCCTGGAAGCTACTGCACAAGTACTAGAGGGGGGTGAATAGTACTTTATAATAATCAAGAGGATAATTCCTAATTATTTTGCAATCACAAACAACAATGCGGAATAAGGATGAACAACAAGAAAAACACAATGCAAACAATAGATGTAATGGGTTCGGATCCACACAAGTCTCTCCGACTTGTTCCCGGTGATCCTATGTCCCAGACACCCGGATCTCTTCTGGCTACTTGAGTTAGAGTCCACTAACTCAAGCTTTCACTAAAAACTTCTTGTAGAAAATACTACAAGATAAAACAATACTACAATTGAATCGTGACTCACACAAACTGGGATCACGAACCTCTCACAAACCGAGAGAAACTATAATATAGAGTTTAATGAAATATAAAGAACTCACCACAAATTCCTATGCCTTGAGGAATACTTACGGTATTAGGGCAAGGAAGAATGATGGCCAGAAACGATCACGAAACCCTAGCACCACTGAGATGAACAGAGGAAGATGGCTAGGATGATGATGATGATCGTGATTCAATTCTTTCGGAGAATGATCGCACCAAAGCTTAAGATCTCCTTGAAGAATTAGGTCAAAACGAGAGAGAGAGAGAGATTTTCAAGAGAGAGATAGAGAGACCTTAAAAATTGATAATCGATTAATTGAAAATTAGATCTGAAATCCCTCTCATAATAGAGGAATTTCCATGTTTGAAACACATCAAACAGATATGGAAAGAATCAAAACAGATCACACAAAATCGTGGAAATAAAATCTCCAACGGCTGGAAAATTAAAGCAGCTTAATCGGTCTAAGAAGGATCACTGACCGATTAGTTGGTGAACTAGTCGGTCGATGAGCCTTCTTGGACCGACTGGTTTGAAACAGAGAATTGTGTGAAATAATAGGAAAAATCTAGTCGGTCTAAGAAAAACACTAACCGACTAGTTTGAGAACTAGTCGGTCGGTGAACCTTCTTAGACTGAATAGTTGGTCGACAGAGAATAGGCTAAAATTCTCAAAGATGACTAGTCGGTTCAAGAGGAATTCCTAACCGATTAGATTGCCTTTTAATCGATTAATTCTTCTTCTTGATCCAACTAAGATGCACAGAAAGCCAAGATAAAGATGAGAAGCTAAAGAACCCTATCTAATCGCTTCTAAGGCATTCTTAGGGATAAGATAAGATAGAAATGAGGGTTACTAAGCAAGTAAGACTCAAGGCTTAACATTCTATGAAACGAAGCTAGAAGACATAAAAATATACACGACAAATCGTCTTCAAAGCTTCAACATGATGAGTCAGATTCTCTTGACTTCATCAACAAGTCCTTGAGCTTCACCGAAGCTTCAGGCACAACGATCATGCGCTCTAAACAAGTCTTGAGACGTCGCTTGAGATCTACAAAGTAAATTGGCGACGATCTCCATAACTGCGCTCAAAGAGAATTAGTACCTGATATTTATGTTTGTTCATCATCAAAACCAAATCAGGGGAATCAATACTCAACATTCTCCCCCTTTTTGGTGATGACAAACCAACATAAATATAAATCAATAGTAATGAAATAAATGAAATTTACTTACTCCCCCTGCATTGATAACACGTTAGTACCATATTAAATAATTAACTGAAGCATCAAGCAGCAGAGAAAAGAATAAAACATGATCCAACTATCGAAATATAGGATCGGAATCCTTAGATTTTTATATCTTCACTTCCCCTGAATCTAGCATATGAAATTAGATTCACGGTAATGTTTAAATTATCATTTAGCACTAAGTCATTATTAATTCTCTCCCCCTTTGGTATTACCCAAAAAGAGCGGGAGGAAGGCAACGACAACAACAACGGCTAAACAATAGTTCAAACAAGAGAGTCAAAGAATATGACGATGGTCCAAATGACACTAAGGAAAATATCGAAGAAAACAAAGTGTGTCAATAGACCATAGTCGAAAAACGAAAAGAGAAAACATCAAAAACACCATCAAATCAGATGATTGATTAAAGGAACAATCTCTCCAATATCAACATTGTAGCGAAATGAGTGCATGGAAAACAATTCATGTTTTCATACAAACAAAGCTAAAGAATTATCATAGTCGACGAGCGACGAAGGAAACGACAGAGACAGAGTACAACATGCACAAAGATACGAATTGCAAAAGGATGTATATATATATAGAACCAGCAAAAGAGATACATCCCGCCAACAAAAAAATATCTAACATCAGCAGAAAGTAGCATAAAGTGCATGAACATATATTAATACAACATCATAGCATATACCAAAAGAAAATAGACCATAAAACCATAAATACGATTCGCAAATCGAAAAACCAGTCATAAATCCAGCATGAATAGAGAATTACATAACAAATATATGCATGAGCTTATGACTATCAATATCATGCAAACTTATATAACAAATATGAATCCTAAATCTCGGATTCACCCATAATCCCCAATTCTCAACGTAACCGCACAAAGGTATCTTCCTTAAGTGGTTTCGTGAAAATATCGACGATTTGCTTCTGGGTTTCAACATACACTAATATGATGTCCTTTTTAGCTACATGATCATCTAGAAAATGGTGACAGACATCTATGTGTTTGGTACGGGAGTGGTGTACCGGATTCTTAGAGAGACATATTGCACTTAGGTTGTCCACCATGATAGGGCAAGTATCACAGTGTACACCAAAGTCTTTCAGTGTGTGTCTCATCCAAAGAACCTGTGCACATGTAGCACCTGCGACGATATATTCCGCCTCGATGGTTGAGAGTGATACAGAATTCTGCTTCTTGGAAAACCAAGAGACAAGGCAATTTCCTATAAAGTGGCAAGTGCCACTAGTACTCTTCCTGTCGGATTTGCATCCAGCATAATCTGCATCACTATATGAGATTAACTCATATGTGCTTGACTTTGGATAGAATAATCCGTAGTCTAGTGTGTGACATAAATAACAGAAAATACGTTTAACCGCTATTAAATGTGGTTCCTTAGGTTGTGACTGATACCTAGCATAAACACATACGACAAACATTACATCTGGCCTACTAGCAATAAGATATAATAGACTACCTATCATACCTCGATATAGACGAATGTCTACATCTTTGCCGCCCGTATCTTTATCAAGATGTGTTGTGGTGCTCATCGGAGTCTTCTTGCTAGAAGCATTCTCCATTCCAAATTGCTTTAGCAGCTCCACCGTGTACTTGGTTTGGTGGATGAAGATCCCATCGTTCATTTGGCGAATTTGGAGTCCTAAGAAATATTTGAGCTCACCCATGTGGCTCATCTCAAACTGATCCTTCATAACATTAGAAAACTCTTCGCAAAGAGTGAAGTTAGTAGCACCGAAAATGATATCATCTACGTAAATTTGAACTAGAATAATATCATGATTAGCATACTTAACAAAAAGCGTTGAATCAACCTTACCCATTTTGAAACCCAAATCCAAAAGAAAGTTCTTTAAGCGATCATACCAATCTCTAGGAACTTGTCTCAAACCATAAAGTGCTTTCTTAAGTTTGAAAACATGATTTGGAAATTTTTCATTTATAAAACCCTGAGGTTGAGAAACATACACTTCCTCAACGACATCTCCGTTTAAAAACGCACTCTTTACGTCCATTTGAAAAAGTTTGAAATCTTTATGGCATGCAAATGACAATAATAGTCTAATAGATTCTAATCTAGCTACATGTGCAAAAGATTCCTCGAAATCGATACCTTCCTCTTGCCTGTAGCCTTGAGCAACTAACTAAGCTTTGTTCCGGATGACATTTTGGTTCTCGTTTGTCTTGTTCTTGAAAATCCACTTCGTTCCTATAACGTTGTGGTTCTTCGAAGGCAACGGAACGAGCTCCCAGACCTCATTCCTCTCAAACTGAATGAGCTCCTCTTCCATAGCTACGATCCAAGAACTATCTTCGCATGCCTCGTTGATATTCTTTGGCTCCACAGAAGAGACGAAGGCACACTGAGCAAAGAAGTTGACTTGAGACCTTGTTTTGATACCATCTTCCATGTTGCCAATAACTTGCTCATGAGGATGGTCACGAACTGTTGGAAGCTTTCTGGGAACACCCTAGTCATTAGGAACATTCTCAAGAGATTCATTAGTAGGGTTAGTTTCAACAGAATCAATAGCATTAGACTTATCAACAGAATCACAAACTACTTCCATAGAATCATCGTCATCGATAATTCTAGGAGGGACAAAGTCTTCATTAAATGATACATGAAGTGATTCCTCGATCGTTGAGGTTCTTTTGTTGAATATCTGGTAGGCTTTGTTACGGGAGGAATATCCAACAAATATCTCCTCATCGAATCTTGGATCAAATTTGTCCAAAATACCATACGTGTTCTTGATAAAACATTTTGCACCAAAAACTCTAAAATGTTTAACTTGAGGTAACTACCAAACAACAATTCATAACAAGTTTGTTTAGTGCCGGGCCTCAAGAGTATTCTATTAAACATATAGCAAGCGGTGTGTACCGCTTCTACCCAAAATTGATGGCCAAGGTAGCTATCATCAAGCATAGTGCGAGCACATTCCATTAGCGTCCTATTCTTTCTCTCAACAACAACATTTTGAGGGGGTACGCGAGAAAAGAAAAGGTGTGAGTAATACCAACCTCATCAAAGAAGTTTGAGAAAGACTCGTTCTCAATTTCCTCACCATGTTCACTAAGAATAGTGACAATGGTGGTTCCAATGAGATTTTGTACTTTCTTAGCAAATACTGTGAAGTTTTCAAAAGCATCATTTTTATTGACTAAAGTAAATACCCAACTAAATCTAGAAAAGTCATCAACGATGACAAGTCCATATCGGGCATTCCCTAATGAAGCAACTCTAGTTGGCCCAAAAAGGTCTAGATGTAATAGCTCTAGAGGCCGTTTAGAGGATATGAATTTTTTAGGTTTGAATGACTATTTTGGAAGTTTGCCTCGTTGACACGAGTCGCAAAAGCTTTTCTTTTGAAAAGAAAGCTTAGGGAATCCTTTTATAGAATCTAGCTTGGATAGTTTGAAAAGTGTTCCGAAATTCGCATGACCAAAACGTCGATGTCATAAGTGTTGTTCACTTGTGTTGGCAATAAGACATTGTTCATGGGAATTTGGAATATCTAAGATATATAAGACCTTATGGCGTGTGACAGAGAACACCACATTATTATTATCAGTTCTTAAAATATGGCACATTGCTTTCTCAAAGCTAACTTTGTAACCCTTGTCACAAAGTTGACTTATTGAGATTAGATTGTGATTTAAGCCTTTAACAAGGTAAACATCACTTATAAGAGGTTTAGACGGGTTACCAACTTTCCCAACACCTATGATGGTTCCACTCTCGTTTCCTCCAAAGACCACTCGGTTTCCATTTTCAATGGGTACCACTTCAGATAGCAACAGAGCTTTACCAGTCATGTGTTTTGAACACCCGCTATCAAGTATCCAACCGTTCTTGGAGCTAGATTTAGATTTGTTGATCCTTTTCTTTTTCTTGAGTACCTAAAGATAGAAACATTGTATCATGGTACCCAAGGTCATGGGTCCTAAAGGATTAGACCTTTGGAAGCCAAGTCCAATTTGACTTAGACTTCCCAATATAGTCATCATTGTGCACAACATTCATAAAATATGAGTTTATATAAGCTTGTTTCTCATGCATGCTAGTGTCCTTCGGGCCCCTAATAGAGAATGTCTTGGGAGCCCTATTCCTATTGGGAACTTGCACATTTTGTTAATTTCTACGTGGTGCATGTGTTCTACGAGGAAGTGGCCTAGTGTATGCTTGACGTGGATACGCATGCGGCACATGATGAAATGGTGGTGGCAACATATGATATGGTGCATGATGGTAATCATTCATATAATAATGATGAGGGTTAACATATACATGTGGGGGAACACATGTGTGAGTGTGTCTCACTTGGTGTGCACGTGCTCGTGGACGTGGAGCATAGAAATCATCATAAGTGTGAACATGTGGAGTATGAGGTGTGTTCCTACGTGGCATAGTATTTGTGTACATAAATGTATGACCCTTCTTTGGAGGTCCACCCAAAGTGGGTATCTTTCCAAAAGGGATGTGAACTTAGTGGAAGTACCATTGGTAGATGAACTACCCATGGGGTGTTTACTCCCACTAGTTGATGCATCGGAGGATGGCCTTACAAAGGTGGTGGAAGATTTGGATGAATTTTCCTTTTTATATCCCAACCCAATGCGATGATTGGTCGGAAGTAAGTCATTCAGAATATTATCCAAATGATCCTTGCCTTTGTTGAATTTCTCAATCCGGCCTAATGTGGACTCATATTTCTCAGTGAGAGAAAGTATTTTAGCATCCAAAGTGGACACTTGTGTTGTGAGTTCACAAACACGTGACTTGAGATTCTCATTCTCAATACTCAAAGTTGAGTTTCGAGAAATCAAATTTGCTATCTCATGTTTATCAGAATCCTCAATGTTAACATGCTCAAGTTGAGATTTGAGATTTACAATCTCAATTCTCAAGGCTTCAACAACGGTGTCGTTGTTGGTGATGACAGGTCTAGGTGTGGTTTGAAGACTAGTTAGCTCATCTTTGATTTTAGTATATCTATTCACTAACTTAGAATACTTAGAACAAATTTGTTCATTAGCTAATCTAAGGTCATCCATAGTTACCTCTTCACCTTCATCCTCGCTTTCATCTGAAGCGGTCTCTTGATCATGTTGTTCTCTTGCCATGAAGCACATGTGTGCTTTCTCCACATGTTCTTCATCTGACTCACCACTTGAAGAATCCTCTTCAGAGTCGGTGAATGTACCGACAAGCCCTTTCTTGTATTCCTTCTTGTACTTACTTGACTTGTCGTACTTAGGTGCCTTCCATTTCTCTTTTTGTTTGTTGAGTGGACAATCGACCTTGATGTGTCCTGGCTTATTGCATTTGAAATACAGAGGAGCAGAGGCATTAGTAGAACCAACTTTGCATTTGTTCTTGAAATTACATTTTCGAAAAAACCGGTTGAACTTCTTTGCCATGAGGGCCAAAGATTCTATGTCCAACTCAGTTTCCGATTCTTCACTATCGGTGGGTGTGGTAGGAGCGGCCTTGAAAGCAATCACCTTTTTCTTCGGCTCTTCTTGCTTCAAGAACGCCTTCATCTTGTCCTGCATCTTGATCTTGCTATCCTTTGGTACCTCATAAGACATTAAGTTACCCATTAGTTGAACAACAGTATACTTAGACATATCATTATTTTCCTCGATAGCGTAGGTTCGCTTTTCCCAACTCGAAGGAAGTCCATCAATGATCTTTGTGACTTTCTCTTCTTGGGTATAGGTCTTTCCAAGAGCTTCCAATTCGTTGGTTAGGTCCACGAAGCGAGCGTAGTACTCCTTAATTCTTTCACCCTGTTCCAGGTGAAATAACACGAACTCTTTGTTAGCAACAGTGAGTTTAGAGTGCTTTACCATGCTCGTTCCCTCGTGTAAGATGAGGAGTTGATTCCAAATCTGATATGCACTCTTACAGGTGCATATCTTCTTGAAGTCTTTAGGCTCCAGTGTGTAGTGACCCTGTGCTAGGAGGAATAAACACTTGAGGGGGGTGAATAGTGTTTTATAGAATTATAAGGAATTTACGCCAAATAAAACCATACTTAACCAACAAATGCGGAATGTAATGAATGAACAACAACCCAAGTAAGAAAGCAATCTACCCTGGTTCGGTGCCACCCAAGTCTCCCCGACTTGTTACCGGTGCCCTACTCCAGCAACACCCGGATCCCCTCCGGATACTCTAGCAAACCGTTAGAGATTTCCTTTAGCCCACTTGTGGAAAATATCCAACAAGTGCAATCGACCTACAATCGATGTCTGTGTATCCCACAACCCAGAAACACGCAAAGTCCTTAATCCCACAACTTGGGACTAAGCCCACTCTCACAAACCGAGAGCAAAACTAAATCTTGACTCCCACAACTTGGGATCAAGCCAATCCTCTCACCACCGTGAGTATACAACAAATATGAAGTATAAAGTTGAAATATAAAACTTCTTACCACAAAATCATATGCCTTGAGAAATACTTACCAAATTAGGGCAAGAATGGATTTTGAGGAAGATGAGATCACCAAACCCTAGCTCCACTAAGATGGACATCAATAGATGGCTAGGGAGAAGTTGGTGACTTAGATTCAAGCTCTTAGCTTGAGTAGCTCACAAAGAATGAGAATCTCTCTTGAGGAATTTGGTGCTCAAAGAGTAAAGGGAGATATTCTTGTGAGATGAGAGAGCTTGGAAATGAGAATGAATGGCTCTTCTCAAAGGTGTGAAAATGTCTCTAATTTCAGCCTTTGATCCCTGGTTAGAAGCACACAAACTTATATAGGGAAGAGAGAAAACGGTCACAAAATTCGTGGCATTAAATGCCCAACAGATCTATTTCTGAAGCTGCTTAATCGGTCTAAGAAGGGTCATCAACCGACTAGATTGACAACTAGTCGGTCAGTGAACCTTCTTGGACCGACTAGATGGTTAACAGAGAAGATGGTGAAATCTGTGTAAGAACTAGTCGGTCTAAGAAGGACCATCAACCGACTAGATTGACAACTAGTCAGTCAGTGAACCTTTTTGGACCGACTAATTGACCAACAGTGAATGAGCTGAATTAAGCAAGGATATCTAGTCGGTTCAAGAAGGATTTCCAACCGATTAGATCGTCATCTAGTTGGTTGGTTCTTCTTCTTGAACCAACTAAGATGCATATGAAGCCGTGAAATGAAACGATAGGCTACGGGAAAGTTTCTAATGTCTTCTAAGGCAATCCTAGAGATACGATATGAAAGTTATGAAGATTTCTAGGCAAGTACTACTCAAGGTTTAACATTCTACTAAACCGAAGCTAGAAGACATAAAAGTAAACACGACAAACCGTCTTCAAAGCTTCAACATGGAGAATCCGAATCCCTTGACTTCATGAATACTCCTTGAGCTTCAACGAAGCTCCAGGCACAACGATCACGCGTTCTGAGGAAGTCTTGGGACGTCGCTTGAGATGAACAAATTACTTTGGCGACGATCTCCATAATTCTTCATGGACTTGAGTCTTTTGGTTGAATGACTTGAATATCTTCAACGTCATAGTCTTCGAAGCTTTTGAATCATCCATTCCTTTCTTCTCTTTGGATTGAATCTCCATTCATTTGTTGATGCCATTGTCTTGAGGTTTGAAGTAGCCTTTGAGTTCTTCAAGCCAATGCTTCACTTTTGTTGATCTACCAGAATCAACACGTGTAGTCACTTTTGATCTTCTAGAATTTGATTGGTGACTTTATTGCTAACTGCAATCACAAGAGTTAGTCACAATGATTTGTGTTTGATCATCATCAAAATCAAGGTGGAGAGTCCAATACTCAACATTCTCCCCCTTTTTGATGATGAAAAACCAAATATAAACAAAACAAATAATTGTGCATTAAATATACTTACTCCCCCTGCAATGATGCCAATCAAGTTAATATCAATAATCAATAGCATCATTCAGTAGTTAATAGTGTGTGTATCACATGTGGTTGTGTATATATCGCATGAATGACCAGAAATAATATGCATACACAATACAAATCACATAGGTGATACACATCATAAACATGAGCATGATTACCAATATATATATATAATGTAATCAATATAAACCAAGGTAATCACCAATGCTCCCCTTGAATCATATACATGAACGATCATACTTAAAGTCTATATGATTCAAGTTATTATTTAACACTTAACAATTAATAAGCACATCTTGTTTATTTCTCTCCCCCTTTGTCATTAACAAAAAGATATGGGGGTATAGAAACAACAAATGCAACAATAGAGTGGAAAACAAAAATGTATAACAATTGAAAAGTTACCAATTGTAAAGTTCTCAAATGTAAAGTTACCAATTGAAAACAAGATATCAAAATAAAGATATCAATTGCAAGAGCATATATCCAACAACAACTCAACCACCCTCAATTATCACAAAAAGATAAGCAATAAGCATATGAGATAAAAGATTACAATAGATACTAATTGTAAAGAGTAGTGTGGGCAGTGTTAGAAAAGTGACAATTGCAAAAATCATGACATCACTTGTGAAAGAAAAACAAGTGATCAAATAGTGTCAAATACCCAAACAGACTCAATTATCACAAAATTTATAACATTAAGCATAATGTGGTAGACTGTCCTTGAGCAATGAGCATGACAAATGACATGAACATGATTAAATTCATCATGGTGGAATCAAAATCATCATATTGACATAGATCAATATTTTAGCAAATTGAGTGCATGGAAAACAAATCTATGTTTTCATACAAACAAAGCTATCAAATCAATATATTCGTCAAGCGACGAAGTAAATATCAGATACCAATTGTGGAAATATCATTTATAACCATGTGTACAAAGTCAGGTTATTAAATAATAACACAAATTAAGTAAAATGGCATGAGATACAAATTGTAGTCATACCAAATCATCTCCAAAAGTATCTCCAGCCAAAATTTAAGTGAAGTGTAAGATGTGGGCATACACAAATATCTATATCATGCAAAGGTGTTATGCCAAATAGAGATAGAAACATCATAAAACGTATGGCATACACAATTCTAGCACACTAGAATACTAATTGAAACAATGTTCAAAAGAACCATAGTATAAGCATGCATTCCAGAATAGATACTCACATAAAGAGTCAATGAAAAGCATGGAAATCCATGAGCATAAAAAAGGTAAGCACTATATCATAAGCTCAAAACTAGCATCAAGCAAGATCATGAAAAGATGATATCCAATATCAATAGTCTAACAATTGTAAATATGATACCAAATGTAGATATGATATGTAGAGATGATACCAAATGTAGTCTAACAAAGTATACAAAGCAGGCAAATAATGTCAAGATCTTGATCTCACTTGAGAAGGAAACCAAGTGAACATAATAGAGACAAGATCTCATCCTAGCTCAAATATCACAAAGAATTCAACATGAAGCATAATGTGACAAAACATCTTTTGAGCAAAAGCATGAAGATAGTCTACGAATAAAGTTATCATGAACATCACAAGCATGCATACCAATTGTGCGAATAGAATAAAAACTTGAGTAAGCACAATATAGTCGAAGGTAGCATCAAAGAAGTCATAGTGCATCAAGATATATTCATGGAAGAATATCTATGACAGAATATACATATCATCAATCACAACTTATATGATCTTGTATAGCAAAAATTATCTCCAACATATCATAAAACCTTGAGCTTGAGATGAGAGATAATCAATGCGAAAAATATAGCATGAAGATCACTAACCAATATGCATGAGTGTTATGTCACTTGTGAAAATATCATACATGAGAGATTTAGCTATAGACATGAAAGATCTCTTGAATAAAATTATAGCTAAACATCAGTCATGAAGTAATTAAAATGACAAGTAACATACATTGATCACCCCAAATCATATCAATATGTCTCATAAAGATAATCATACAAACTATGAGAAAAGTATGAGATGTGTGGTGATACAATGAACAAATACACATAAAGATCCTAAATCATTAATCTTATACATGGCATGAAGTATGTATAACGTGATGAAGTATAGCATGCCATAAAGAAATGAAAGATTCTACTAGAATGGTATGACAGATCATGATATGGTCTAAATAATCCATGAAAATCGTCATCAATGAGAATTAGGTACAAGTTGTAGAATCAAAGTAGCAATGAATCTTAAGATCAACATACTTAAAATAATCTAATAAACAAACAAGCATGTCATACACATCAGTTATCATATCCATAATATTTAACAATCTTCACAAAGAAGCATGCATGTGAGGAAATGCGATGTGTAATGACAACGTGTTCCAAAGATATGAATATCAATAAACAATTAACCAATTCATTAACAAGGTAGTCACATAAACACACAATCTTCATGAGGGTGTGACAAGAATGAGCTAATGAAGAAGTATGCTATATTACACAAATCGAATATATTAAACTACCAATTGAAAACATGGTAGTTAAAACCAATATATTAAAATACCAATTGTGCAAAACACATACTTACAACCATTTAGCTCTCCATATATGTGTGCATCTCCAATGCACCATCCTTTCCTTTAAATTGATCCATCATTTGTAAATCAAGGAGTGTGAAGAGTAGGAATCTTGCACAACAATCTGACAATACACCAATTGGTGGTATCCAAAACTTTTTGGATCCAATAGGTTAAGGAACAAAATCAAGTAGTACAATAACCAAACATTTACCAATTGTAAATAACACTCATCAATAGAAATGCATGACATTCATTAATAGGAGTTATTATAATCACGAAAATCATACATATAAGGAATTAACAATTCTCAATCATTAGAAATTAGAAACACATAGTCTAATAATTCCTATGCATATGATTTAGTCAAGCAACATCATTATGAATACACATATCTAATACAATAGTGTGTGCTAGAAAGATTCCTCGTTCAATATGCATATGTGCACAAAATAAACATTCACGGCACAACACATATTGAAGGAAGGCATGAAAAGTAATACCACAAAGAGTGTGCATGAAAAGCATAAAGTATTAATTTTCAAAACCAAATTTCTCTTTCCTTTGGCAGATCAACAAGATAGAAAATCACCAAGGGTTAGAGAAATCAACTAATCTATATGCACAACATAATATGAGAGAAATGTAATGGCATATAGTGATGTTGGGGGTAGTGGACGAACTCAACGAATCTGATACCAAATGTAATGTCCTGATAGCAATCAAACATGTCATACTCCCTCAAAATCATACAAACTAAGCAAACTTGGAAGTAGAGGACGAACTCACATACATATATGGGTACAAAAAGATAATCATACAAGCATGGTACCCAAGCAATGAAACGCAATATGAGTCGCAAGAGAATATGTCATTCCTAATATACGATTCTATATGTGTGTTCATACCATGCCTAGAAACAATCTTAGGAATCCAAAAGATAGTGATTTGTGATTCTTAAGAAGAGGTTGTAGATGCATGAGTAGGAAGTTGGGATGCACGCTTGTGAAGTGGAACATAAATATAAGCGTGTCCCGTGTGTTAAACATGCAAATGAGCATTAGTTCTAACATGAAAATATTTAAGCCACATGTTATAAATAATCCTCGAATAAACATATGCGTAAGGATTATGAATACACAATGCACATTGGTCAAGAATTTGACACACGTGAAACACATAGACATGAATGACATACGAGGCACACAATATGCAAACATAGAATATGCATGAGATAGTCTCAAACACAAAGTGACATGTACATGCATCCAACACACATGGAAACCAAATGTAAGAATATACTTACAACA
The DNA here is from genome assembly GCA_030789695.1 of Scilla litardierei. NCBI lineage: Eukaryota > Viridiplantae > Streptophyta > Magnoliopsida > Asparagales > Asparagaceae > Scilla > Scilla litardierei. The sequence continues at coordinate 214,221,610 of CM061142.1, read as the reverse complement.
TTAAGCTCCCCCTACTTTGGTGCATCACTTAAGCACCAACAACTCCATTTGAATGAAAATCTTTGCAAATCAAGGAGTTGGTCGGGTTGGTATCCCAATGTGGATTGAACCTAGAAAACATAATTTTGGTATCCAAAAACCTTTTTGGATCCTATGGGTTAGTCAGCAAGTTTAACAAACTAAATTTAAATTAATATAACCCATATCTTAGTGTAATCATGCACAATATTAATGAAACATGTAATCATGTTACAAGATAAATATTTAACCAAATACATGCATATACCAATTATACCAAAAATAAGTGTATATATATATATTATAATCCAAACGCATGACATGTATCACATGCAACAAAACATGAATATGAGCCAACACATGTGTTGCAAGAAGAAATATTAAATATTCAAAATATGAAAATCATAAACACAATGATTTACAAATAATCATGCAATGGAAATTAAATTCAATATGAATTTACGTTTCTAATCACACATGAGCATGTAAGGCCAAAATGCAAACAAAAGAATAAATCAATTCTTAACACAAATGCTTTGGTACCCATAAAATGAATATAAACTTATGGTACCAAGCAATGAAGGGTCAACGAAAACTAACCCTTCGGAAACCAAGTCCAAGAGGACCGTGATTTCCCAACATAATCATCATTCAAAATAATATTATGAATATAAGATTGCACATACATATCCTTAGCATGAGTGCTAGTGTTCTTAGGACCCCAAATAGTGTATGATTTGGGAATCCTCTTCCTAGTGGTTGCATGCACACAAGGTTGATCTCTACGTGGTGCATGTGGCCTAGGAACATGAGATCTAGCAAGAGCATGAGGAACATTGTGTTGTGCAAAAGCATGATGATGAGCATTTGATCCATGGTGTGGTGTAGCATACATACGTGGATGAACATGAGGTGTGTATGCATGAGGATGATCATGAGAATAAGCATGCACATGTGGATGTGATGTGTGATCATAAGCATGTGAAGGTGCATGAGCATAAGTACGTGCATGAGAGTGTCTCAAATGAGTGTTTCCACGTGCTCGTGGGTGTGGAACATAAAAACCATCATTAGTAGAAATGTGAGGAGTGGATGTATTCCTACGTGTATTGGTGTACATGAAAGCATGTCCCTTCCTTTGATGTCCACCCAAAGTGGGTTTCTTTCCAAAGGAGGGAGGAATAGGAGTGGTGGTTTCCTTAGTAGTAGAACTATCCAAGTTGTTATAGACACCACTCGTGGATGCACCGGAGGATGGCCTCACTAAATCTATAGTTTCTTCACTATAGGAGGTGCGTGCATTCAAGATGGATGCATGTGTGGTGAGCTCGTGCACTTGGGATTTGAGATCCTCATTCTCAATTCCCAAACAAGTGTTTTGAGATTGAAGATTTTCAATCTCAAGATCGTTACTATCCACAATAGAAACGCGTTCAAGTTGTGATTTGAGGGATTCCACCTCATTTCTCAACATGCCATTTTGAGTAAGCAAACTTCCTTTCTCAATAGCGAGTGTCTCAACAATGGTGTCATTGTTAGAGGTGCTACATGAAGATGTGTTAGAGAGACTAGTAATCTTATTCTTAGCATCACAATATTTATGCATAAGCTTTTGATATTTATCAAATAATTGCTTAAGCTCAATTTTAAGATCATCCGTTGTTACCTCTTCATTGTCGCTATCGCTTTCACATGAATCGCTTGATTCGTCACTAGAGTCGTCCTCTCGTGCCATCAAGCCTATGAATGAATCTCTTTCATCATTTGAGGAAGAACACTCCGACGTGGACTCTTCTTGCTCCGCTAGCATGTGCCATATTTGATATGCCGTTGTTGCCTTGGACACATGCATAAGAATGTCATAAGTTAAATAATCAAGCAAGATATCCATTACCTCTTGATGTTTCCCCACCAATTCTTTTTGCTCATTTGTCCATTCATGTACGGAAGTGGTAGGTGCGCGAAAGGGCTTCTCCACAAGCTTCCAATAATCCTCATCTATGGATTGAATGTAGGCCTTCATCTTCACACACCAAATTTGATAATTGAGCCCGAGGAGATATGGTGGAAGAGGACATCGTGTGTTGTTGTTGGTGGTTGCCATAGCCATAACCTTGCTCTGATACCAATTGTAGTGACCCTGTGCTATGAGGAATAAACACTAGAGGGGGGGGGGGGGGGGGGGTTGGATAGTGTTTTATAGAATTATAAGGAATTTACGCCAAATAAAACCCTACTTAACCAAAAAATGCAGAATGTAATGAATGAACAACAACCCAAGTAAGAAAGCAATGCAAACAAGCAATCTACCCTGGTTCGGTGCCACCCAAGTCTCCCCGACTTGTTACCGGTGCCCTACTCCAGCAACACCCGGATCCCCTCCGGATACTCTAGCAAACCGCTAGAGATTTCCTTTAGCCCACTTGTGGAAAATATCCAACAAGTGCAATCGACCTACAATCGATGTCCGTGTATCCCACAACCCGGAAAGACGAAAAGTCCTTAATCCCACAACTTGGGACTAAGCCCACTCTCACAAACCGAGAGCAAAACTAAATCTTGACTCCCACAACTTGGGATCAAGCCAATCCTCTCACCACCGTGAGTATACAACAAATATGAAGTATAAAGTTGAAATATAAAACTTCTTACCACAAAATCCTATGCCTTGAGAAATACTTACCAAATTAGGGCAAGAATGGATTTTGAGGAAGATGAGATCACCAAACCCTAGCTCTACCAAGATGGACAGCAATAGATGGCTAGGGAGAAGTTGGTGACTTAGATTCAAGCTCTTAGCTTGAGTAGCTCACAAAGAATGAGAATCTCTCTTGAGGAATTTGGTGCTCAAAGAGTAAATGGAGAGATTCTTATGAGATGAGAGAGCTTGGAAATGAGAATGAATGGATCTTCTCAAAGGTGTGAAAATGTCTCTAATTTCAGCCTTTGATCCCTGGTTAGAAGCACACAAACTTATATAGGGAAGAGAGAAAACGGTCACAAAATTCGTGGCATTAAATGCCCAACAGATCTATTTCTGAAGCTGCTTAGTCGGTCTAAGAAGGGTCATCAACCGACTAGATTGACAACTAGTCGGTCAGTGAACCTTATTGGACCGACTAAATGGTTAACAGAGAAGATGGTGAAATCTGGGTAAGAACTAGTCGGTCTAAGAAGGACCATCAACCGACTAGATTGACAACTAGTCGGTCAATGAACCTTTTTGGACCGACGAATTGACCAACAGTGAATGGGCTGAATTAAGCAAGGATATCTAGTCGGTTCAAGAAGGATTTCCAACCGATTAGATCGTCATCTAGTTGGTTGGTTCTTCTTCTTGAACCAACTAAGATGCATATGAAGCCGTGAAATGAAACGATAGGCTACGGGAAAGTTTCTAATGGCTTCTAAGGCAATCCTAGAGATACGATATGAAAGTTATGAAGATTTCTAGGCAAGTACTACTCAAGGCTTAACATTCTACTAAACCGAAGCTAGAAGACATAAAAGTAAACACGAAAAACCGTCTTCAAAGCTTCAACATGGAGAATCCGAATTCCTTGACTTCATGAATACTCCTTGAGCTTCAAAGAAGCTCCAGGCACAACGATCACGCGTTCTGAGGAAGTCTTGGGACGTCGCTTGAGATGAACAAATTACTTTGGCGACGATCTCCATAATTCTTCATGGACTTGAGTCTTTTGGTTGAATGACTTGAATATCTTCAACGTCATAGTCTTCGAAGCTTTTGACTCATCCATTCCTTTCTTCTCTTTGGATTGAATCTCCATTCATTTGTTGATGCCATTGGCTTGAGGTTTGAAGTAGCCTTTGAGTTCTTCAAGCCAATGCTTCACTTTTGTTGATCTACCAGAATCAACACGTTTAGTCACTTTTGATCTTCTAGAATCTGATTAGTGACTTTATTGCTAACTGTAATCACAAGAGTTAGTCACAATGATTTGTGTTTGATCATCATCAAAATCAAGGTGGAGAGTCCAATACTCAACACAGTGCACATTGTAAGGCATTCATTGCATTGGCATTGCTCACCTCTGCGGCGACCTCCGCGGCAGTCCACTGTGTGAAGTTTTCTTCAGTGGGCTCAACGTACTCCGCTAACGTGGCTCTCCAAGGTGACGTGATCCGGAGGAAAGTTTCCATCCGGCATTTCCAGTACACATAGTTGGTACCGTTCAAGTGAGGTGACCTGGTTGAGGAATATCATTCGATCACTGAAGAGGCTCCTTCACGATTCTTGTAAGAGCTGTAGTCGGGAGGTGGTCGAACGACCTTGTTGTCGTTGTTTGTCATAGCTATGAACCAAGCTCTGATACCAAATGTAATACCCTGGAAGCTACTGCACAAGTACTAGAGGGGGGTGAATAGTACTTTAAAATAATCAAGAGGATAATTCCTAATTATTTTGCAATCACAAACAATAATGCGGAATAAGGACGAACAACAAGAAAAATACAATGCAAACAATAGATGTAATGGGTTTGGATCCACCCAAGTCTCCCCGACTTGTTCCCGGGCCCTTCCGGCTACTTGAGTTAGAGTCCACTAACTCAAGCTTTCACTAAAAACTTCTTGTAGAAATTACTACAAGATAAAACAATACAACAATTGAATCGTGACTCACACAAACCAGGATCACGAACCTATCACAAACCAAGAGAAAACTATAATATAGAGGTTAATGAAATATAAAGAACTCATCACAAATTCATATGCCTTAAGGAATACTTCCACTAACTCAAGCTTTCACTAAAAACTTCTTGTAGAAATTACTACAAGGTAAAACAATACAACAATTGAATCGTGACTCACACAAACCAGGATCACGAACCTATCACAAACCAAGAGAAAACTATAATATAGAGGTTAATGAAATATAAAGAACTCATCACAAATTCATATGCCTTAAGGAATACTTACGGTATTAGGGCAAGGAAGAATGATGGAGAGAAACAATCACGAAACCCTAGCACCACTAAGATGAACAGAGGAAGATGGCTAGGATGATGATGATGATCGTGATTCAATTCTTCAGGAGAATGATCGCACCAAAGCTTAAGATCTCCTTGAAGAATTACGTCAAAATGAGAGAGGAGGATTTTCGACAGAGAGAGCCCTTAGAAATTGATAATCGATTAATTGAAAATTAGATCTGAAATCCCTCTCATAATAGAGGAATTTCCATGTTTGAAACGCATCAAACAGATATGGAAAGAATCAAAACAGATCACACAAAATCGTGGAAATAAGATCTCCAACGGCTGGAAAATTAAAGCAGCTTAATCGGTTTAAGAAGGATCACTGACCGATTAGTTGGTGAACTAGTCGGTCGATGAGCCTTCTTGGACAGACTGGTTTGAAACAGAGAATTGTGTGAAATAATAGGAAAAATCTAGTCGGTCTAAGAAGAAACACTAACCGACTAGTTTGAGAACTAGTCGATCGGTGAACATTCTTGGACCGACTAGTTGGTCGACAGAGAATAGGCTAAAATTCTCAAAGATGACTAGTCGGTTCAAGAGGAATCCCTAACCGATTAGATTGTCTTTTAATCGATTAATTCTTCTTCTTGAACCAACTAAGATGCACAAGAAAGCCAATTCAAAGACGATAAGCTAATGAACCCTATCTAATGGATTCTAAGGCATTCTTAGGGATAAAATAAGATAGAAGTGAGGGTTACTAAGCAAGTAAGACTCAAGGCTTAACATTCTATGAAACTAAGCTAGAAGACATAAAAATATACATGACAAACCGTCTTCAAAGCTTCAACATGACGAGTCAGATTCTCTTGACTTCATCGACAAGTCCTTGAGCTTCAACGAAGCTTCAGGCACAACGATCATGCGCTCTAAAGAAGTCTTGAGACGTCGCTTGAGATCTACAAAGTAAATTGGCGACGATCTCCATAACTACGCTCAAAGAGAATTAGTACACGATATTTATGTTTGTTCATCATCAAAACCAAATCAGGGGAATCAATACTCAACACACTAGCGGCTTAAAACCCGCAATGCTATTATATAAGCATATTTATAGGGGTTTTGGGGTATTCCTTGTGTTTTCTGAGCTCTAGAGAGCGTATTTGGCCATGATTATGGAGCCCCTGGAGATAGAGGCAGAGAGCCACCATTGAAGGAGATCTAGGGTCTATTTGGAGATAATTAGTGATAAATTCCTATCTTTTGCCATGTATTTTGCGTATTTGGCTTGTATTTGGAGTATTTTTCACGTATTTTGAGTATTTGAAAATGTATTTGTCTATGAATATGAGTTCCCTTCTCTACATGCGTGGCTAATCTCTATATGCGCTGGTTGCGATGTAGTTAGGATGTAGTAATCGTTGGTTTTGACGTCTTTTTTCCCTATTTCGCATGTTATATCACGTATTTTACTAGTTTCTACACGTATTATTCAAGTATATTCGTTGTTGGTATACTTGGATCGAATCTGATCTTTGCGGACTTATTCATGGCATGATCCTTGCAGACATCGCCGTGACCCTTGCGGGCCCATGAGCCTATGTTCTTTATGAAACTAATACTTTACGTGATTATTTACGGCACTTTTCGATGATCGTTTATCGTTATACTTTTCGACGTTCTCATACCCTTGTGGGGTGAAACGTTGAGTTATAGAAAAGACGTTAATAACCATTGATTTCATATATCCTAACAAAACCACAACCATTGCATACTCCCCACATTAGCACCCTAATGTCGAATTCATCGTAACTATCGTAGGATTTTGTTTTATTATTTAAAATCATTGTCACGCTTATTTCGTCTTCGAAAGGTGGTTGGTCATTATCGTTTCGTACTCTTTATAAACTGAACTTTGTGGTTTTGTAGGTCAGTTGTCCCGTGGAAACGATAACTGGACTCACCAAGATTATTACTTGTTAGATGATCTCCTGCACTTAGGAGTAGTGCTCACATCTTTTGAGACGAGTCAAGTTTTTGGCATCGTTACCGGGGATAAGAGTACTTTTGATCTACGATTTCAGCTTGTATGTAGGAATATTAGGTGAGATTCTTCAATCTTACAGCTTAGGACTTTCATTAGTCTATTTTGTTTTCTTTATATTAAAAAATCAACCAAAAAAGGCTTTAAGGAATTCTATGGCACAGATTATTAGTATGATGCACAATACGCTGTTGCACATATGCATAGGATGGAGAAGCTCAAGATCATTAATTTCAATCAGCAAGACTGTGAAACTTTCTATCAGGCCTGGAGGAGGTTCACATACCTAGTATTGGGCTATCCACAGCACGGATACACCAAGAAAGAGCTTATGGAGTCCTTATTATTTGGACTACGACCACAGCTGCAGGAATTTTTAGGAGTCTTGACGCCGACAGAGGCATGGAAATACATGGATTCCTTACAAGAGAATGACCAGTCCATTAATGAGACTTCAGAGCGTGATTCAACGGAGCCTTCATGCCTTGATCAAGGAGAGCAAAGCGTGGACGTGCCATTGCAACCCTTGAAAGAGGAAGTTCAATTGCTCATTCAGACACACAGTCTAAATCCAATCAATTCCAAGAAAATTTCCTTGCTCGGAATCAGTAACTTCAGCAATCCATTGAAAATCTTACTCTGATTGCCACTTGCTTAGAAGAAAGTAATTATTTTGAAATTCAAATTCAAGAATCTAATATGAGTTCACCTTCTATTGCAGGTATATCGAGCGAGCCATGTCACGATGAACGCACAAATCAAAATATTAACATGGCAAGAAGTGCGAGCAAAAAAGAGGACGAGCTAGCAATTTTGGATGAACATGAGGAGGAGCCAACTAGGGACATGAGTTTAAAGATTATCAAAATAGAGCACGAACCGTTCTTTCCCCCAGTTTTTTCCCAAAATCATCCAATCCTATCCCCCATTGTCACGGTCGCTTTTCGATCGTTTTATTTTTTTTTGTGCGCGTACTTTTGTTCGAACGCGTATTTATTTTATCCTCTTCTTGTATCCGAACCCTATGATGTGATATGCCGTTGTGACCCTCTGGAGGAGCACTTATTCGTGGAATTATTTTGGAACGTCATTTCACGGGTCGTTCTCCCACAAAATGACTTTGTTTGTAATAGTGTCGTAGTTTTCACTTTTGTCGTTTGACCTTTTATTTTTAGTTTCGTTTTCCGTCGTCCTAGCCGTGACCGATCACCTTAGTTTCGTTTCTCTCATTGCTTGGATAGACTCGAAATGATGTGAGCACTACTCCCAAGCGCATGAGATCGAACAAGTAGTAATCCTGGTGAGTCCAAGTATCGTATCCATTGGACAACTGACATGCAAACCACGAATTTCAGTTTGTAAAGAGTAATAATACGATGAGAAACAACCACCTAAAGATATGGAAGTAGGGTATCAAGAGTTTCAAATAATAAAAGAAAATCCTACGATAACTACGAGGAATGCAATTTTGGGGTATCAATATGAAGAGTATGTGATCGCTACGGTTGTGACATCATTAGGAGTTTATAATCTCTAAAATATTATGTCTTTTAATATCACACAACGCTTCACTCGGTCAAGGCGTGAAGACGTCGGAAGATGAATAGATAAAAACTAGTTAAAATAGCCGTAAACGCATTACTAGCAATTTTAATTTCATTAAACAATAAACGCAATGATATGTCCTGATTAGAGAACATGAATTGGATAGCCTCATCAGGGCCTAGCCATAGGGAACATCAAAAATATCGACGATGAAAAATACCCAACAAATACGATGTAGAAATCAACGTTACGAGCAATTTTAACATGATAATAAGGCTAAAGACATGAAATTCTACGATTACATACTCTCAATTACATCACAACCATAGCACAAGAATATTAGCTAATCACGGTGCAAGAAAAATCACATTTCATAGATGAATACATCGTTTAAGTATCGAAATACAATGAAAAATCACCAAATACAAGGCTAAAGTTTAGAATTATATCACCAAAACTCTCCAATTGAACTCGAAACTCCTTCAGGTGATAGATCTAGCCTTTGTCCCGAGGGTCTCCAAATTTGGTGGCGAAATACAGCTCCTAGAGCCTCCAATACGCCAGAATACGTTCAATAACCCTAGAAATACCTTATATATTAGGCATTGCGGGGTTTTGGGGGTTTATCGGGTCCAAACCCGCATCCGTTTCACACATCAACCCGATCTGCAACCGCATCAAACCATAGCCGTCGGATCAGGGCGGGATTAAACGTGGACAAGCCATGTGTGCTCCAAGATCTGTGCCCTGCTCTTCGATCCGATTTCGTTTCTGAATTAAATCGACCGTTGGATCTTGATCCGATGGTCGCGGTTACGCGCTCTTCGAATCCGCTATGGGGCTATCTCCCACCGTTAGATCAGCATCCAACGGCCCTCGCACGTCCACGTCGCCCCGCAACTGCCGCTCTCCGCTGTCGAATCCGCCTCGTCTACGGGCCGTCGGATTGGAATCGGACGGATCGAAATGCACCACGTGGCCAAGCTGAATCGCCCAGCGGCTGTGCAAAGGAGCGATTAGGATCCGTTCGATCTGCGCTCGACGGTATAGATGAAGCCGCGTCACCCGAATCTCGATCGCTAAAAGACCGTTGGATTGAGATCCAACGGTGGGGATTAAATCGTGGGGCAGCGTATGGCGGCAGCGGCGTATTTCGTATTTCTATGCATATTTAGGCCGTATTTGCGTATTTTCTCCTTTAAAAATGTATTCTGCATTCAACAATTCATAGTAATTAGCACAATTCTCAGAAAAATACAAATAAATATTCGTTGGAATCGTGAGATCGATACCAAGCCATGAAAAATATAAAAAGGCAGAAAGACTCAATAAAATTCATACTTTGTGCACAAATCAAGTGATTTCTCTAATAAATGATGGTGTACAAAATACGAACGTATTAGAGACCAATTACGCATCATATAAGCACAAAATAGGGATAAATGGGGGGTTTAAATATGCAATATTCAACCCGAATCACACCCCCTAACTAGCGATTTGCTAGTCCCTAGCAAAAAGAGCGATGAAGTCGAATGATTAATAAAACAATAAGTTCTATCAATCGCTTATGGCATGGCTCAATAATACGCATTCCCACATGATTTAGACCCTCAATATACACAATCCATGCACAAGGTCAATCGTATGATATTTTCTCTAATTTAATTCGAATAAATAACATGCAAGCATCGTTTTGCGACGCGAAAGTATAACACATCGTTATATTCTAGTTTTCTCATTTCCAAGGAATTGGCATTTCAAAACTATCGTTCAAAACATGGGTATTGAAGTTGCTTAGTTTATTCACCATTTGTTTTCTTCTCCTTTTCTTTTCTTTTACTAGTTCCACGTAACGTGCATAAAGCAACATTTGCGGAAAAATGTATAACTTGGATCGCTCCATCAAATGAGTGAGTTTTCGGTCAATGGCTCCCAAATCAGACGATAATAGGGCATTAGGCCAAAAAGGACCCCTCGGACTGTACTACTCGAGCCAACCAAGTTATTTATTTAGTGACACACTTATTCATTTCATTTTTTTTCTGTTTCTTCATATTTTTCTCTCTTTTTTCTTTGTAAGCAACTCAACACCCATAGATATGAACATAAACATTAGTAACAATGGCCAAATTCCTCTTCAACTTGAAGATTATTCTAATAAATCGTGTATACTTACGCTTTTTGATCACATTAGCATGCATAAAATAAATTCAAACTATTTCGAGATATTAATCATGGCAATTGAAAATTTTCATGAATATCATTTTTGTAACGGTCTGTTTTTCGTTGTACTTTGTTCGTGCACGTGCTTTTGGCCGTGCACGTGTTTATTTTAGAATTCATTTGTTTGTGAACACTTTCGTGTGATATGCCGTTGTGAATGTCTCTGAGAGTATTAAATAGTGGTACTAATTTGGAACGACATTTCTCGAGTCGTTTTCCCACAATTTAATCCTATTCGATGAGACGTGATTTTCACTTTGACGGGAGACGTTTCTATTTTTAGTTACGTCGTCCGACATCAAAATTGAGATCCGTCTTCTTAGTTAGCTTTCTTTCGTCATCACGATCACCCCGATATTTATTTTATAATTTTTGGAGTTTATTTGACCACTTTTATATTTTTAGCAAGGTTTAAAATATTTTTAAAAGCTACGTTTTAAATTAATTTCGGCCCAATAAAATTTATTTGACTTTAAAACGTTTTAAATAATTTTTGATCCAAATTCCAGCTCATTTGGGCCGCACCCAAGCCTTGGGTGAGTTGGAGATGGCGAGATTTGAATTTTAAATATTTTTAAACTCCTAATCCCATTAGGATTAGCCCTAGACCTAGTCAACCCATCTACACTATATAAACAACCTTTAGGAAGACCTATTTTCGCAAGAAATTAACCCTAGCCGCTTCCAAAACCCAAATTTCACGTTGCGACGAATCGTCGCAGCGTTGCTGCACTGTCGCCCGCACCGACCGAGCCAAACACCCCAAAATCCCCGCCCTGACCGACGCTGTCGCCCGCACCAAGCCTCGTCCGCACCCCGTTGCAACCGCTCTGCATCGACCCCGCACCAAGCCGCTCCGACCGAGAGATTCTCTCGGTCAGACCGAGAGATCTCACTGCTCCGCACCGCACCAAGCCCCGCACCAATCCCCCGCTCCGCTCTGTGCCCGACGGAAGCCCCCGCCCGCACCGACCGAAGCCCATCTACGTTGCAACGCTTGCAACGTTGCAACATTGCAGCCCCCGCATCCGAGGCACCCGACCGACGGCCTGCCCTGAACCGACCGAGAGCCCGACCCCTGCACTGACCCGCTGTGCTGTGCGAGCCCGCCCCGAGTGTCCGACCGAGCCAATCTCTCGCATTTGGCTTTGTCCGACCGAGAGAAAACGTCGCAACCCTGCACCCGTCGCACCGCTTGCCACCGTGGGCCCCCAAGTTCTCCAGAGGTATTTTGGGTCCCCTATTGGTCTCTAGGACTACTGTGGGCCCCACCTAGGTGCTTTCTCTTCGACGATTTTCCGCGTACGACGTTGCGACACGTCGTAGCCCGTCGTGACATGTGCTTGCTTTGGAATCTGGATTCGTTGCTCCGGTTACTGCTCTAAACGTTCCTGCGAGAAATCTATATTGGAATCACGACTTGGAGCGCGTTCTCTTATTCCAACCCATGGAGTCGCTACCCGACGCCAGTGTAGCTTTCGCGTCGTGTTGAGGTAACGCTTTGCACCCCTAGGACCCCCAACCTATTGCCTGTTAATCAAGACTAAAATTGATGTTTTAAAATGTTTTAAATGTTTTAAATTCACTAATCAAGATTAATAAAACGGATGTAGGCCGGTGGACTTGTGCACGTAGGATAATTGTGATTTTGGACTCTCTTGGACGGTGTTTCTCAGACGTTGTACTTGCAGGCAAGTGAAACTTGCCAACTCTTGTGTAGGGCCATGTTTTTAGGCCACTACCTTGTTTTTAGCGTAAAAGAGACTGGACAGTGAAATGATAGCTGTCTAGACGCAACTTTAGGGTCTAGCTTGACAACGAAGCTAGATCCGTCACCCTGCCATGTCATGCATGCATTGATATCTGTCACGTTTAAATTCCTTAACTGTACGCACTTTTAACTGCCATGCATTACATTCTACATGTCATCCAAGTTGATTGTTGCATTCGTAGCACACGCTACAATACTTGTACTTGTACTTCCTTGTCCGGCTAGGTGCACCCCTAGGCCATCATGTTAAAACACTTCCTGGCTCGTGATCCAGAAGTGGGCCTCATGTGTTGGTCAAAAGCCAATGCCCGATACACGTGGATGGGTAGGGATAAACGATCACTTGAGCTTAGGAGTTGGCCCGATCAGCCACTCTTGCCAAAAGGCGGAATCTCTGTGCACGAGGTGCTTACTTTACTTGTCTTGTACTAGTGAGTGTTACTTGTATAACTTGTCATCCATGCCATGTTTAAATGCCATGCTCGTACTTTACTTTACTTTACTTTACTTGTTGCACTCATACTTTAAACTGCCATGTCATTGCATTCATGCTAGAACTGCTAGATTTCTTTACATACTTTCAGTTTCCTTGCACAAGTCTCTTGTAGACTTGCTGACATGTGCCCCTTGCTCTTTTGGGTGTCGCATGTTAGACCCTGAGCCAGAGACCGTAACTGAGTACGCGATTGTTGCTGACGCTGAGCCTGAGTCCATGTCTGCCCAGGAGGAGTTTTGTGGACATCGGTGACCTTTCTTGGTGACTTTGCTGAGCTTTCTTTTGTTTTAGGCTTTGTTGATAGTTGTCGGTGCGTGGCACCTTTGGTTTGTACGTTATACTTTTGTTGGCCATGTTTGGGCCTTTAGACTCCTTTTCTTTTCAGCCTGGTGGCTTTTTCTGTGATGTTAAAACTTATTTTATGGATATTCTGAGATATCTCTTTTGTCTCATTTCATTATTATTATCTTTGTTTCGTTCGCGTTGCAAGGACCTGCAGTTTTAAAGTTGATTGACGCTTATCGGACTTGCAGCTTGCAGCTTCAAGTCTGAGCGGACCTTCTCACGCTTCGCCTCCATATTTTTGGGAAGCGGGGCGTGACAGGTTTTTTTGGTGGCCCATGCAGGTCCAGTCTTGCAATTACGAATTAACAAAACAACGATAATAACAGAATGTCCATTAAATAAATTGCAACATCCGAGTCATAAGCCTTGAGTCTAGTCATTTCTTATGTCACTAGGTGGTAAGAAGACTTAGTTAGACGTCTGTGCTTGCTAGTTAGAGGCCTCTGATTGATAGTTAGACTCCCTTCTAGCAATTGACTTAATCGTCGTAGGAGTTACCTTAGTGGTTCTTGTCTAACCCTAATCATATTAGACTTCTAGAATTTCGTTAGTCGTTCGCTTGGGTTCATCGATTTCGGACTAAGCTGAACGCGTTTCATTACCGTCTATCCCCTTAGAAAGTCTTAGCGCTTAGTTTCTTAATCTTTGGTTGGTCGACTGTAGGAGTTTCCCTGTAGATTTTCCTGGTTCATATCCTAGGCGTATGTATGTATGATCATCCGGCCAATTTCCTTGCCTCGATTCACGAGATCGCCTCATGACGATCGTCGTCAATCTTCGAATCTCTCCGTTACAAGTCTTGAATCTTCTGAAAGTATTTTTCGATTTCCTCTTCCCCTAAGTATAAATTTGTCCAAAATTTTAATGTATATATTTATGCTTCATACTCCTTCGTTAACTTAAATTCTTAAAATTTTTGTCGAAATTTTGAATACTAGCTTATGGTATTTTCCCAGCCTACACTTTTGTACCTATGAAAATACATTTTCCTTTCATATATTAATTTTATTCTGAACCGTACCTTTATTTTGTCCAACTCAATTTATAATTTCCTTTCTGATTATGCCATTCCAACGACACATCGCGCTTCCTTTTAATATACTTTTCAAGTCACCTGGGATTTTAGCTTTCAGCCAGTCAATTTTATGCTCGACGTTTTCTCTACTTCAGATTTTTGTAAAATTACTATTTCATAACCACCTCCTGATTTAGACCCTCCATAATTTGGTTTCAAAGCTTTACTATCAATTTTGATAATTCTACTACTAAGTTATTATTATCTTTCCGCTCACCATACGTGCTTTTAGAATAATTTCTAAACTAAAATGAATTTCGATTATTTTTATCCGTACCAGGCTTGTTGTGCTCGTATGCTAAGAGCTTTGTGTAAACCATTTTTATTTTTGGCACAACCTGGTTCCTCTAAAAGTAGTTCCAATATTGATCATTTTACATTTTCTTTCCCTGGCTTAAAGACTTTGAAAGCGTTTAAAACGAGCTTCAATTCTTCAGTTACTTTAATTTCATTCTTTAAATTTCCAAAATTTTTGCCAAAATTATATTAAATTACTGCCGAATAATATTTTCTAAAAACTACGTCCTTAATGTTCGTGTAAATGATTTACTTCCTTTTATAATGACTTTCTATAAACCATTTTATCTTATTATGTATATTCGACTCAACCTTATTTTGAACAACTCGTTTTATCGGCCTCCAAATATTTTTATACAGACGAGGATTCCAACTTTTGAAGTACAACAGTTTTCAATTTCGCGTATTTTAGCTTATGTTACTTCATTTCTCAATCCGATATAAGTATCACTACATCTCCCTTTCCTCTACCTAAACATTCACCAGTGAATCACTGTTTCACCTAACCAAGCTGTCTCCTTGTATTCGTCCTATCTGAACTCGTGCTTATTGATCCTTCCCTCGTCACGCTTTCGACCTCGACCTCCCTTTATTGCTTAGGCTTTAGTGCACGTCAATGTCTGTGTCAACTCTAAGTTGTTAGTAGGCCCTTGGACCTTGTGATGTAGTCGTAGTGCACGTACCTAAGTTGTGTATGTGGGCTGGAATGAGTGTACCCCCATAGTATATTGATGCTTGCCTATTGTGTGATATATATATATATATATATATATATATATATATATATATATATATATATATATATATATATATATATATATATATATATATATATATGCAAGGTAAATGAGTCTATATTAGATATGAACAAAAATTACAATGTGGTATGCGCATAGAATGCCAGACTAAATGACTAGGGGATAGGACACAAGCGTCGTCACCCTAGATCAGGTAGTCCAATACCCATGCACATGAACCACCTATTACAAACCAAAACACCACAACATACATTCCAAAGTAATGGATCGATCCAATTGGTTCATCCGTTATCAAGAATTTCCCAATTATCATAAGCAGATTCAGCCTCCTCTTCCACATCACCTATATTCCGAAGTACAATGCGTACGTATTCCGCAATCTCATCAAAGAGGATAATTTTTGACTTTCTTTTATTGTCAAAGACTCGCCTGTTACGTTCACGCCATAGATGCCATACCATCGCTGCAAGGACCGACTTCCCAAGCCGCCCAAGTGCTCCTTTTTTCCCAAAGTTGGCCAAGAATAAGCTGCCTATGTCCTTGATAGAGAGTACAGTCGGCCGTGGCAAGTTAAGCTTCAACATAGCACGTTGCAGCACAAAGTTAGAGTAGGCGCAGTTAAAAACAACATGGTCTATAGTTTCAGGAGAATTTTCCATGCAGAGTTCACAAGAAAAGGAAGTTAGAGTGCACCATCCCTGCATGCGATCTTTTGTCTGGAGTTTGTTTCTAAGGGCTCGCAGAAGTGTAATCGAGTATTTGGGAATTGAATTACCGAACCAAACCAGTTTGAAGAATGGAAAAGCATCTGATTTCGTTCGGACCAAATCCCAGACCTCCTTAAGATTGAAAGCCGCACCATCCTTCCACTCCCAAGAGTCAGCAGCCGCCGTAAGTCCATACTGTCTTAGAATTGGCTGGAGTAATCGGGTATCCAGGTCATCAACCAAATTAGAACCATTCCAGTAGTCAGATACTAGCTTACCACTTGCGCCATTCAGAATACTGTATATATATTTAAGTGGTCCACACGGCAACCAGTTATCATGCCAAAACAGGGTGTCTCTCCCATCTCCCACCTTTCTTTTGATTACACTCTGTGATAGACGCCTGCAGTGGAGTAGAAACTTCCAAGTTCCAGATTGACTTGCCGAACTATTCGTTTCATAGAATCGAGATGAATCCTTGTATTTCCTGAGCATGAAATCTCCCCAGAGCCCCTTAGACTTTAGTAACCTCCAGGTAAGCTTGATTCCCGCTGCCATATTCAGGTCTGACAGTAATCTTAAACCCACCCCTCCTTCCTCCTTAGGCCTACAGGAGTCACTCCAGGACCATGCCTTTGAATTACCCCATATGAATTTTCTACACATAGATGTGAGAGTTCGCAGCACAGTAGTAGGGACTCTATAAACATGTAACCAAAAATTTATCATGCCATAAACTACTGTTCTCACCAGTTCAATGCGGCCTGCTAAGGATAATGATGTGGAAGTCCAGCCACTCAGCCGCCTCCTGCATCTATCAATTAGGCGGTTATACATCTGTGGTTTGGGGTACCTGGAAGACAAGGGGAGCCCCAAGTACGAGGTAATGGTATGAGCAAGCTTAGCTCCCAAAAAGTCTGCCAAAGTACCAGGGTTCCTCACACCCTTGCTAAACATAGAGATGCTCTTGTCCCAGTTGATATCAAGACATGTAAAATTACGGAAATCCTCTAGAAGAATTTCTAAACCATTGAAAGACTTCTCATTTGCTCGGCAGAAAACCAATAGATCATCAGCAAAAAGTAGGTGTGATATAGCTCCTACCCTTCTCATGGGTTGTATACTACCTCCAGCAAGTGCCTTGGAGAGTAGGAGGGTGAAGCACTCCATAATGATAACAAATAGATAAGGTGAAAGGGGGTCACCTTGCCGCAGACCTCTATTTCCACCAAAAAAACCCACATGAGAGCCATTTACCATGACAGAGTATGAGGGCATAGAGATACATTCCTTTATCCAACATATGAACTTCCTTCCAAATCCCATCTGGTGAAGAATGAAATACACAAACTCTCTGTTCACGCTGTCAAAGGACTTTTTGAGATCAAGCTTAAGACAAGCTCTGGCTCCCATTGTGTTGCTGAAATCTCTTATTTGTTCATGAGCCAACAGTGCACAATCCGAAATCAATCTACCATGAAGGAAAGCGGATTGATTGGGAGATACAAGTTTATGAATGAAACTTCGGAGTCTGTTGCAAATAATCTTGCTGATAATTTTATAAAGGACATTGCAGCAGGCAATCGGCCTGTAATCTCCCATAGATGTAGCATTAGAACCTTTTGGGACCAAAGTTAAGAAAGTGTGATTTACCTGTCTCAATAAGGATCCAGACCTAAAAAAAGATTGAATTGCCCCCACTACATCCGTACCAATGAGATTCCAATTTTGCTGAAAGAAAAAACCATTAAACCTAGCAGGCCCCGGTGCTTTGGAAGCCCCAATTTGGAAAACCGCCTCTTTAATCTCCACTACAGACACACTCCTTTCCAGCCACAAGGCAGTCTCTTTTTTTATCTTCCTTTTAGGGGTGAGATTAGGGAAGACATTCCAGTAGGTGCTTTGGTTATACAAACTTTCATAGAATTTGATAGCCTCTTCTTTAATTTCCTCACAAGTTTTGCTCTGCACTCCATGTCCATCAACAAGATGATAAAGATTATTTCGGCCCTGCCTAGTCTTCATAGCATTGTAGAAGAATTTCGTATTTTTATCCCCCAAATCTAGACAATCCTGCCTACTCCTTTGCCGATACATCTCCTCCTCTAACCCCAGTTTGCTTGCCAGATCATTTGCTAATTTTCGCTCAGTTTCCTGGAGCTTCAGAGAAGAATGAATTGCATTCATATTTCTTACGGCTTCAAGTTGGGATCGGCACTGAGCAATATTGTTATTTACCTGCTGCTCCCTAGCCCAGATTCTGAGTTTGGATTTAACCCTCCGAAGTTTACTAATTAGGGAGAACATACGGGTCCCACAAATGCTCTCTCCCCAACAAGATTCAACTACATCATAATAGCCAGGTAAACTTATCCAATGATTGTAGAATTTGAAAGGTTTGGGACCAGAAAGTACCTGAGGATGCATCTTAATAAGCATCAGAGAGTGATCACTGGTATGAGGATCCAAGTAGCTGTAAAAAGAGTCAGGAAGTAAGGTGAGCCACTCATCATTACATAACACCCTGTCCAACTGGCCAGCAATACGATGTTGCCCCACACGTTTATTACACCAACTCATTCTTTGCCCGATAATTTTGAGATTTTGAAGACCACAATCAGATAAGCAGTTGTTAAAATCACAGAGTTTACTTGGTTCCACCCTACGGCCGCCCAATTTGTCTTTAGAGTATAGAATAGAGTTAAAGTCCCATCCTACGATCCAAGCCTCTTTCCCTAGGCTTGCCGCATCCACCCTTAGCTGATCCCATAACAGTTTCCTCTCAATTGCACTGTTGCTACCATACACTGCTGTGAACACAAACTTAAGCCCCCCCTTATTGGTACACTGAACAGAAATATGCTGCATTGAATCGGAGATAACAATCGATTGCCATACAGCTAGGTTATAGCCTATCAGTATTCGGCCACCTTCATGCCTCTGAAAGTTATGAAGAGAGATCCATTGCTTCGGGAAGCAAGATTTGGAGATGATACTTCCAGTATTTAGTTTAGTTTCTAAAAGGACTAAAATACTAGGATCAAGATTCTTAATCCTATCCCGGAGGTCCCTTCGCCTCACAGAATTATTTAAACCCAGTATATTCCAAACTAACATGGACTTATGTTGAAAGGAGTAGGACAGGAGGTATACCTCTCCTACTGAAGTCTGGCACTTCTTCGGGTTGCCGCACCCGAATTAGGGCCTGCATGTTTCCGCTGCTTAGAGACGCTTCCAGCACTTAATATTTCTCTAAGCTCTGCTGCCCAATCAGGATTATCATATACTGGCTCAGAAGGAAGGGCATCAACGTCCGTATCAGCCGTAGAGGCCCGAGTCTGAGCAGCTGGAAGTGGAGATTTGTAGATGGCCGATGCATCAGGTCCCATATCAACCGTAGAGGCTCGAGTCTGAGCAGTTGGACGTGGAGCATTGGCCGAGGCATCTGGACCCATAACAACCGAGGTGGCCGATATCTGAGCAGCTGGAAGTGGGGAATCGGAAGAAGCATCCGAGATATCCGTAGCCATTGTAGGATTAGCAAGCCCAGGTTGGAAGATTAACCGCAAATTATGTATAAACTTTAAGGAATTTAATAGACTAAGGAGGTTGATGCCCTTTCCTTCGCGGCAATCCTGAGGTCCTGTCTTCCTCCCACAAACCTCAGTATTTTCTGTCGGTGCCTCAGGATTTTCTGAAGGAGAATCTGGTTGCACATCCAGGGCCATTGAAGAAGTGCCCTCTTCTTGAGCTAGGGGTTGGATCTTTGCCATAGTAGGACTGCAGGCCGCTGAATTCACCTGTTGAGATTTCTCCTTCCCCTTCCCATTGTCTTTGAATGGACATTGCAATATTGAATGGCCAAAGCAGAGACATCTATTGCAGCGCGGGGGTTCAGACTCGAAGACGATGTCAATAGGCAAGATTGTTCCATCATCTAGTTCAACCTCAATCTGTTTAGGCAACTCCTTATAAGCATCAATGTCGATCAGGCATCGTGCATAGGTTAAACGTTCCAGTCTCGCAGTTGCACGGTCCATGCACAAAGGCTTTCCCACCACCGAAGCCAGTATGTTAAGAACATCCATATTCCACATGTTAACAGGGACCCCATGGAATTGCACCCAGATTGGGACAGATGTGAGGATGTCACGATCATGTCGAAGAGAAGGGGACCATTGTTTTAGCACAACCAAACGTCCATCAAATAGCCATGGCCCACCATGGAGGATCCTCTCATAGTCCTCTCCAGACTCAACGCGGAAATAGAAAAAATTGTTATCCTTGCTATATAATTGCACTTTCTTCCTGGGCTTCCAAAGCCTCTCCAACCAAGCCTGTATCTGGCTGAACATGGGGGCATCTCCTACTACGTATCCAACCAAAGTAGATTTCTAGAACTCAGAACCCTTCGCCAATAGCAAGTCAGGCATAGCGGCCAAGAAGCTTCCATCTTCTCGAACCTTTGGGGGGACGAACGTCATACCAACGGCATCACCGTACGATCTCCTAGCACAGCAAACGTTCGACCAGCTGCGTTTAGGCCCAGGAACATTAACTGTTAATGTTGGGGGCCTCTTTGGAATATCATCAAACACCTTAGCTCCATGAACTCCAACACCATCGCCTAGACGAAACCCATCGCGAGGAGCAGGCTTCCCAGATCCGACTCCACCTCGCCATCGATTGTAAGGAGGAATACCTGATGGACCCCTCAGATTTCGCCTCGCAGGAAGACGACGCTGCTGAATAACCCCATCGCGAACAGGCTTGGGGCGCCTCCTGACCACGGTTTACCAGGGTCCCTCAGCTTGATTCACCAGGCCCGCATCCGATGCTCCGCCTAGGGTAGCAGCCGACGAGTCTACCGAAGAAACCCTATGAGCGCCGCCGAGATCGCCAAGCACTCCTCTCCGTGATTCACTCATGATTATACACACACACACACACACACACACACACACACACACACACACACTCGGAGTTATTCGTGATATTATGAAGTTGTTTGTGTGTTAGTATTTATAGATTTGTGTGTGGTTAGCTATACCGTACTAGGGATGCCTGTGTATATAAGAGTTAGCGTTGAAATATCTGATGGAGTGTATGTAGTTAGAGATACTTGTAATGGTTGAAATAAAATGATTGGTAAAGCTATGTGTATGTTAGGTGTGATAATAATAGGTGAACGTATAGATAAGTGAGTAGGCCTATTGAGTGACCCATATGTTAGTACGTATGAGCATGTGCTCGTATGTAGGTATGTATTGTGCTTAGACGTAAGTAGTTATGTTTTGTTGCATGAGTATATAGGTGGTATATATATGGTAGTAGGTTTATAATTTTGATTGGTACTGCTTGCTTTTACGGGATGTTGCATGCGTGCATACCGTGAGTTATACACGACTATTGCACATCTTAATTATGTATGTATAGATGTGTTAGTATACTAATTATAGATAGTAGGCTATAGTGTGAATATATATGTTACATGTGTGTGACTATACGATGAATGTGTATGTATGAGGGAGTGTATTATAATTATACGTGTGCTGATGTCTGTATTATTATTATGGTATATAGAGTGATTGAACTATGTGAGTATTACCTGACTAATATTAAGTGTGATTGACTTATGGTATGTATATGGTTGTATTGGTAGACATATATATATATATATATTGGAGTGATATTGGTATATGTATAAATGCCGTGTTACGTGTGCAGAATATTCTGATATTTGTATTGAGTCTCACTCAAGCTTGAGTGGGTATACTCTAAAGTATATTGTTAGGTATGTCTGAAGTTGAATATAGCAATGCTTGGTGTATGTGTAGTGATAGGAGTGTTTGTGCCTGGTTGTGCTACGCACAAGATTGTGAGTCGCCATACCAGTATATAGTTATAGGTGTTGGTCTTGAGGTATAGTTAATTACTAAGAACTTGCATGTGTGAATGTATGTGTGCTAGCTAAACTAGGTGTGTAGATGTGCTAGTTAAATAATGATACGAATGGTATGCGTGAATGAAATGTTAGCGTGCGTGGGTGTGCACCATGCACGGGTAAGTATGTGCTTTGTTATAGGTATTGATGATTATGGTATATGTGGCGTGTCGTAAATACAGTTATAGGACCGTATGTGATGTGAATATATGGTGAACTATTTGCATGCATTTGAATGACTATATATTATGAAACTATAGTAGTGGTGAATGTATATTAGATATAGTGAAACTTGATTTAATAATGGTATAGTGTGATCACATGTGCTGATGTGTGGTATGGAATGTACACTAGGAAGTATTAGAGGGTAGTATACCCATGTTGTTTGTGCATAGGTAGCTATCTATACGTAGAGCAATGATTGTATTAGCAAGTGTGAGACCATACTTATATGAGTATCTGAAATATTGTTTTGTTATTAGGTAAGTAGTAGTTATATAAGGGATGTATGCTTATATATATGATTGAAATACGTGTATGAATTGGACGGCCTATAATGGGTATAAGTGGATATGTGCGTGTGTGTCTATATATATATATATATATATATATATATATATATATATATATATATATATATATATATATATATATATATATATATATATATGATAGCAGAGTTATTGGTTGACTACCTAGTGCATATATAAGCACTTGTAATAGCTATACATGGGTTAAATTATAATGTGACATGATTGGGGTAATTACTAGAACGACTAGATATGTTAGAAAGTCCGAGGACGGACTTTATTCTAAGGTGGGGAGGATGTAACGGTCTGTTTTTCGTTGTACTTTGTTCAGGCACGTGCTTTTGGCCGTGCACGTGTTTATTTTAGAATTCATTTGTTTGTGAACACTTTCGTGTGATATGCCGTTGTGAATGTCTCTGAGAGTATTAAATAGTGGTACTAATTTGGAACGACATTTCTCGAGTCGTTTTCCCACAATTTAATCCTATTCGATGAGACATTGTGATTTTCACTTTGACGGGAGACGTTTCTATTTTTAGTTTCGTCGTCCGACATTGAAATTAAGATCTGTCTTCTTAGTTAGCTTTCTTTCATCATCACGATCACCCCGATATTTATTTTATAATTTTTGGAGTTTATTTGACCACTTTTATATTTTTAGCAAGGTTTAAAATATTTTTAAAAGCTACGTTTTAAATTAATTTCGGCCCAATAAAATTTATTTGACTTTAAAACGTTTTAAATAATTTTTGAGCCAAATTCCAGCTCATTTGGGCCGCACCCAAGCCTTGGGTGAGTTGGAGATGGCGAGATTTGAATTTTAATTATTTTTAAACTCCTAATCCCATTAGGATTAGCCATAGACCTAGTCAACCCATCTATACTATATAAACAACCTTTAGAAAGACCTAATTTCGCAAGAAATTAACCCTAGCCGCTTCCAAAACCCAAATTTCACGTTGCGACAAATCGTCGCAACGTTGCTGCACCGTCGCCCGCACCGACCGAGCCAAACACACCAAAATCCCAGCCCTGACCGACGCTACCCCGCCCGCACCAAGCCTCGTCCGCACCCCGCTGCAACCGCTCCGCATCGACCCCGCACCAAGCCGCTCCGATCGAGAGATTCTCTCGGTCAGACCGAGAGATCTCGCCGCTCCGCATCGCACCAAGCCCCGCACCAAGCCCCCGCTCCGCTCCGTGCCCGACCGAAGCCCCCGCCCGCACCGACCGAAGCCCCGCTACGTTGCAACACTTGCAATGTTGCAACGTTACAGCCCCCGCATCCGAGGCGCCCGATCGACGGCCTGCCCTGCACCGACCGAGAGCCCAACCCCCGCACCGACCCGCTGCACTGTGCGAGCCCGCCCCCAGTGTCTGACCGAGCCAATCTCCCGCATTTGGCTGTGTCCGACCAAGAGCAAACGTCGCAACCCCGCAACCATCGTACCGCTTGCCACCGTGGGCCCCCAAGTTCTCCAGAGGTATTTGTGGGTCCCCTATTGGTCCCTAGGACTATTGTGGGCCCCACCTAGGTGCTTTCTCTCCGACGATTTGCCACGTACGACGTTGCGACACGTCGTAGCCCGTCGTCGCACGTGCTTGCTTTGGAATCTGGATTCGTTGCTCCGGTTGCTGCTCTGAACTTTTCTACGAGGAATCTATATTGGAATCAGGACTTGGAGCGCGTTCTCTTATTCCAACCCCTGGCGTCGCTACCCGACGCCAGTGTAGCTTTCGCGTCGTGTTGAGGTAACGCTTTGCACCCCTAGGACCCCCAACCTATTGCCTGTTGATCAAGACTAAAATTGATATTTTTAAAATGTTTTAAATGTTTTAAATTCATTAATCAAGATTAATAAAATGGATGTAGGCCGGTGGACTTGTGCATGTAGGATAATTATGATTTTGGACTCTCTTGGACGGTGTTTCTCAGACGTTGTACTTGCAAGCAGGTGAAACTTGCCAACTCTTGTGTAGGGCCACATTTTTAGGCCACTACCTTGTTTTTAGCGTAAAAGAGACTGGACAGTGAAATGATAGCTGTCTAGACACAACTTTAGGGTCTAGCTTGACAACGAAGCTAGATCCGTCACCCTGCCATGTCATGCATGCATTGATATCTGTCACGTTTAAATTCCTTAACTGTATGCACTTTTAACTGCCATGCATTGCATTCTACATGTCATCCAAGTTGATTGTTGCATTCGTAACACACGCTACAATACTTGTACTTGTACTTCCATGTCCGGCTAGGTGCACCCCTAGGCCATCATGTTAAAACACTTCCTGGCTCGTGATCCAGAAGCGGGCCTCATGTGTTGGTCAAAAGCCAATGCCCGATACACGTGGAGGGGTAGGGATAAACGATCACTTGAGCTTAGGAGTTGGCCCGATCAGCCACTCTAGCCAAAAGGCGGAATCTCTGTGCACGAGGTGCTTACTTTACTTGTCTTGTACTAGTGAGTGTTACTTGTATAACTTGTCATCCATGCCAAGTTTAAATGCCATGCTCGTACTTTACTTTACTTTACTTTACTTGTTGCACTCATACTTTAAACTGCCATGTCATTGCATTCATGCTAGAACTGCTAGATTTCTTTACATACTTTCAGTTTCCTTGCACAAGTCTCTTGTAGACTTGCTGACATGTGCCCCTTGCTCTTTTGGGTGTCGCATGTTAGACCCTGAGCCAGAGACCGTAACTGAGTACGCGATTGTTGCTGACGCTGAGCCTGAGTCCATGTCTGCCCAGGAGGAGTTTTGTGGACATCGGTGACCTTTCTTGGTGACTTTGCTGAGCTTTCTTTTGTTTTAGGCTTTGTTGATAGTTGTCGGTGCGTGGCACCTTTGGTTTGTACGTTATACTTTTGTTGGCCATGTTTGGGCCTTTAGACTCCTTTTCTTTTCAGCCTGGTGGCTTTTTCTGTGATGTTAAAACTTATTTTATGGATATTCTGAGATATCTCTTTTGTCTCATTTCATTATTATTATCTTTGTTTCGTTTGCGTTGCAAGGACCTGCAGTTTTAAAGTTGATTGACGCTTATCGGACTTGCAGCTTGCAGCTTCAAGTCTGAGCGGACATTCTCACGCTTCGCCTCCATATTTTTGGGAAGCAGGGCGTGACAATATTAACGAGTAATTCCATGAAGGAATAAAAATTAATTCACGCCATAAAAAATTTTTAGAACTCAGTCAATGCATAATTATCCGCTAGGGTGGAATGTGAAGGAGTTTTTAAAAGATGAGATTGGTGGTTCATTGTTTTCTTTTGCCTTGTTTTATAAAAAATCCTAAGGTCTCATATACACCCCTAACTAAAGATGGACATTGTCACGCCCCGCTTCCCAAATTACGGAGGTGAAGCATGACTAAGGCCCGCATAGGCCGGAGCTTGTGAAGCTCGGGCCCAATAAGCGTCTGTATGGTACTCCAAGACGAAGGAACAGGTCCCTCTGAGTTAGTACGGAACAATAAAAGTACTAAAAAGAAAAGCATTTCCAAAAATATTCATCCAGAGTACTGAGAGTCTAACAACGCCCGACTCGGCTACAACAACTGGAATGTAAACTACTGGTGCAAGCACCCAACCTAGGCAGAAAATAAACGATGCTACGCACCCAACTAAACTGCAATGAGACCTCTGGATCAGCAATGTGAAGACCTCTAGCTCTGGTCCTCCTCGGGCATGTACTCTAGATCGACCTCCTCCGACTCTACGTACTCTGGAAGGTCAGCATCGTCAACGTACTCTGGCTCAACACCTACGTACAGCACCCAAAAGAAAGGAACTGTACGTCAGGTAATGTCTACAAAAGAGGGTTAGACTCTACTGCAAGTGTACCGAACTATTAAACAACGGTTTACTGGTTGATTAGCATGCTGAGGTTATAACAGAGTATCAAAAGGAAGTAAACACAGTAGGAAAGTAAAGCGTGACAAGCAGTAGTCGTAGCGTGTGCTACCGACTACGGGACTAACCTAAACGGGTCCAGACAAGATGTGACAAGACAAGACAAGATGGGACAAGACAAGACACGTGTGACTCGAAGGGTTCACGCCTTACGGTTCGAGGAGGATCAGACCCTCTCCCCGTGCGCACGCTCAACCCTACCCCACCCAAGTGCACAATACAAGTCCGTACAAGGGATCACCCACTCACTGGTGAGTGCCCTATTGCCCGCAGGCTATGTATCAGTACAAGGGATCACCCACTCACTGGTGAGTGCCCTATTGCCCGCAGGCTGTGTATCCGTACAAGGGATCGCCCACTCACTGGTGAGTGCCCTATTGCCCGCAGGCTGTGCAAAACAAGAAGAGACATGACAAGACATGGATGGTTCTTCTAGGGGGTCCACACGTACGCACACACAAGATAACCCTAAGGTGTCAAAAGTTGTTGTTGAGCTTAGACTTCGTCGTCAAGTCTAAGCAGTCAAGGGACGTCCCGGACGCTATCATTTCACGTCCGGTTCTCTTTGTCCACATTCTAACAGTCCTAAGAGTCTATGGCCTAAACACGGCTGAAAGTGCAAGTGAGTACACTTGCCTGCGGTGGTGAGTGTATCGTCCGTCCGGAGCGTCCCGTCCAAGCGTCTCGTATGCGGTATTCCGTCTGAAACAGGGTCATGGTGACGGTGTCAGGTCGCATTTTTCAACAAATCCTATTAGGGTTTGTTTCTAAAATTGACGGGACTACCCAATCAGTCAAAAAGTCACGTTTTGATGTTTTGTTCAGTCTATATCGACGTCTACCCTATGTGCACAGAAAAATTGTCCGATTGTCGATCTTTCCTACGGTGGGCAGCGTTTTACAGATGCTGAAAGTAATTTTAGTTCAAGTTATCCAAATTTAGTTTAGGGTTTGATTTTAACTACGGTGTGGGTTCGCTACGAGTCAGGGAGACCAACCTCTCCGATGTTTGACGTAGAATGGACGTAGAGTCTGAACGGTGTGATCTCCTCGTCGTCTACGGTGTCTCGGCTACGAGTAGCGTAACCAGAACGTTCTGACAGTGAACCGGAAGTGCAGGCAGCATGCGGGGATAGCGGACAGCGAAGGTGAGCCCGGTAATGGTCTCTAGGGGTTGTTGGCAGCATCGAGAGTCCGCGAAACAATGAGCAAGGAGAAATAACGGTCAAACCAGCGAGTAACGGGGTCAAATCATGTTTTGACGTCGCTGGAGGCTGGCCGTGGGGCTGCAATAGATGCAGTTGGCGGTAGCAGCCTAGGGGGGTTGGCGGTGACCCTCCGGCGATTGGGGAGGCTGTCACGGCGGTCGGAAATAGCAGCGATGGCTGCTGCTCCTGCCACTCTCCGTGCAAGAGATAACCACCAGCGGGTCTACAGGTGGCGAGGGGGGCTGAGGATGGCTGAGGAGGGTCCGAGGGTGGTCGATGCGGCGGTCTGGATGTCGGGCGACACCGAAAACGCAGCAGCGCGGTCCGCTGCTGCTGTCGCCGCTGCTTGAGAGGAAGGCGGCCACCGGGGCGGTTCTAGGCGGTCGAGGGGGGTCAGGCTGCGCCGGTCGGAGAGTAGTCGCCGGGGGTGTCGGGCGACGGCGGTCAGGCCGTGGTGGAGATCCACCGACGAGGTTGGGGGATGGGAGATGAGATGAGTGCGAGAGAGAGAAGAAGAAGAACTCAGGGGTTTTTTTTCTTGGTGATGGCTGAAATAGAAAAACCTAGGGTTTTGTGCACACGTGATAGGGTTAGATAGGGTTTTAAAAAAGAATTCTTTGCTATATGGTTATAAGATATAGGTCAAATGTGAGAGGGGTATAAAGATATAAGAAGTGGAAGTAGGGTGAAAGGAAGGTGCAAATATAAGATGAAATTTCAACCCATTGATACGCATGAGACAAAAGAGGGATTGGTTAAGATCTGATTACAATTTGAAATTCAAATGATTAGGGCTAATCAAGGGTTGAGATTTAATTAGGGGATAACTCTCACTACGGGCGTTAGAAAAATAATCTGAAAATACCGGGACGATCGTGGAGACGAGAAGTACTGGGCTACGGGGTCCGATCGCATGCTACACCTACCAAAAATTATCGTAAAATCGGGAGCAGTGTATTAGTGCTAAAAGACCAAACCGCCCTTTTCATTCAAAGCCGTTTTGCGAGAAAACGAACCGTGAAATGACGTTCCCAAAAATTACTATAAAATTCTACACTTCGATATGGTGCCAACAGCATATCACATCATATATACCGAAGCAAGGAAAGAGTCAAATAAAATACGTGCACAGAAAGCACGTGCACGTAGAAAATCCATAAGGTCGGAAAGCGACCGTTACAGACATTGTCCTCAATGTCGAAGGGTACGAGTTTATTCAAAGCAAGCATCCTAGAAAGCATATAAAAATCTACACTTATGGAAAGAACACACCGTGGTCAAATGGCGAATCACGGATCTTTAATTGTGGAGGAAGTTGTTCAATTTGCTCCTTGCGCTCCTCGGCTAGTAATCTTCTTCCAATGGCTAAATTGGACCCCAGCAACACAACTCCAAGCATCTCTATAACTTGTTTACCAATGTCCTGCAATAGATGAGTTATGTCGGTCCAAATTGGTCTAAAATTCTTCGCCATAAACATATTCCATATAGTCATCAAAATAGGTGAAATAAATTAAAGCTTGTTGATGACTACTCCCTGAAAGATATGCACTACTCTCAGTATGATGCTCGGTCATTGGGGAGAGGGATGAATGATTTTGGAAAAAAACTGGGGGAAAAAGTGGTTCGGGCTCCATAATGATAATCTCTAAACCCATGTCCCTCGCTATCTCCTCCTCCTGTTCATCCAAAATTGCAAGCTCGTCCTCTCTTTTGCACACGCTTCCAGCTATGTTAATGTTCTGAATTGTGCCTTCATCGTGACATGGCTCGCTCGATATACCTAAAATAGAAGATGAACTCATATTAGATTCTTGCAATTGAATTTCAAAAAAATTACTTTCTTCTAAGAAAGTGGCAATCAGAGTAAGATTTTCAATGGATTTCTGAATCTGCCGACTCCGAGCAAGGAAATTCTCTTGGAATTGATGGGAAGTATCCTCTTGTGTCTGAATAAGCAAGTAAACTTCCTCTTTCAAGGATTGCAATGGTACTTCTACGCTTTGCTCTACTTGATCAAGGCATGAAGGCTCCGTTGAATCACACTCTGAAGTCTCTTTTATGATTTCTTCATTCTCTTATAAAGACTCCATGTATTTCCACGCCTCTGTCGGTGTCATGACTCCCAAAAATTCCTGCAGCTGTGGTCGTAGTTCACCTAGGAAGGACTCCATAAGCTCTTTCTTTGTGTACCCATGCTGCGGATAGCTCGATATTATGTCTGTGAATCTCCTCCAGGCCTGAAAAAAAGTTTCACAATCTGTCTGATTAAAGCCAACGATCTTGAGCTTCTCCATCCTATGTTTTTGTGCATTATTGTACTCTGCATCATGCCAAGTGTTTGTGCGAAAAAAATTCATGTATTCTATATGCTCCTTTTTTTGAATTTTTTTATAAAGGGAAACAAAACAAAGACCTAATAAAAATCCTAAACTATAAGATGGAAGGATCTCACCAATGTTCCTCCAAACGAACTGAAATTGTAGATCGCAAGTACAGTTATCCCCAGCAACGGCACCAAAAACTTGGATCGACTTGAAATGATGTGAGCACTACTCCCAAGCGCAGGAGATCGAACAAGTAGTAATCCTGGTGAGTCCAGGTATCGTATCCACGGGACAACTGACTTGCAAACCATGAATTTCAGTTTGTAAAGAGTAATAATACGATGAGAAACAACCACCTAAAGATATGAAATTAGGATATCAAGAGTTTCAAATAACAAAAGAAAATCCTACGATAACTACGGGGAAGGCAATTTTGGGGTATCAATATGAAGAGTATGTGATCGCTACTGTTGTGACATCATTAGGAGTTTATAATCGCTGAAATATCATGTCTTTTAATATCACACAACGCTTCACCCAGTCAAGGCATGAAGACGTCGGAAGATGAATCGATAAAAACTAGTTAAAATAGCCGTATACGCATTACTAGCAACGTTGATTTCATTAAACAATAAACGCAATGATATGTCCTGATTAGAGAACATAAATTAGCTAGCCTTATCAGGGCCTAGCCATAGGGAACATCAAAAATATCGACGATGAAAAATACCCAACAAATACGATGTAGAAATCAACGTTATGAGCAATTTTAACATGATAATAAGGCTAAAGACATAAAATTCTACGATTACATACTCCCAATTACATCATAACGATAGCACAAGAATATTAGCTAATCATGGTGCAAGAACAATCACATTTCATAGATGAATACATCGTTTAAGTATCGAAATACAATGAAAAAGCACCAAATACAAGGCTAAAGTTTAGAATTGTATCTCCAAAACTCTCCAATTGAACCCCAAACTCCTTCAGATGATAGATCTAGCCTTTGTCCACAGGGCCTCCAAATTTGGTGGCGAAATACGGCTCCTAGAGCCTCCAATACACCAGAATACGCTCAAAAACCCTAGAAATACCTTATATATTAGGCATTGCGGGTTTTTGGGGGTTTATCGGGTCCAAACCCGCATCCGTTTCACACATCAACCCGATCCGCAACCGCATCAAACCGTAGCCGTCGGATCAGGGCAGGATTAAACGTGGACAAGCCACATGTGCTCCAAGATCTGTGCCCCGCTCTTCGATCCGATTTCGTTTCTGAATTAAATCAACCGTTGGATCTTGATCCGACAGTCGCGGTTACGTGCTCTTCGAATCCGCTGAGGGGTTGCCTCCCGCTGTTAGATCAGCATCCAATGGCCCTTGCACGTCCACGTCGCCCCGCAACTGCCGCTCTCCGCTGTCGAATCCGCCTCGTCTACGGGCCATCAGATTGGAATCGGACGGATCGAAATGCACCACGTGGCCAAGCTGAATCGCCCAGCGGCTGTGCGAAGGAGCGATTAGGATCCGTTCGATCTGCGCTCGACGGTATAGATGAAGTCACGTCACCCGAATCTCGATCGCTCAAAGACCGTTGGATTGAGATCCAACGGTGGGGATTAAATCACGGGGCAGCGTATGGCGACAACGGCGTATTCCGTATTTCTATGCGTAATTATGCCATATTTGTGTATTTTCTCCTTTAAAAATGTATTCCGCATTCAACAAATCATAGTAATTATCACAGATCTTAGAAAAATACAAATAAATATTCGTTGGAATCGTGAGATCGAGACCAATTCATGAAAAATATAAAAAGGCAGAAATACTCACTAAAATTCATACTTTGTTTACAAATCAAGTGATTTCTCTAATAAATGATGGTGTACAAAATACGAACGTATTAGAGACCAATTAAGCATCATATAAGCACAAAATAGGGATAAATGTGGGGGTTAAATATGCAATATTCAACCCGAATCATCACGGTCGCCCCGGTATTTTTCTCATAATTATCGGGCTCCGTTTGACCCGCCTTTACACTAATTTCCCCGTTAAACTGTATTAATCCTAAGTTTCATATGATTTTAATCCATTTAATTATTATTTATAACAGTTCTAATCACTTCCTAATTAGCACCCTACATTGGAACCTAGCCCCATGTTAAATCCCTCTTGGCTGCACCCACTGGTTCACGCACACACACAACACAGGAGAGAGAGGGAGAAAGGCTAATTGCTATATAATAATAATAATAATATAACATACTAACTTAACCTAGTAAACCCTAGCCCTCACATGAGCAGCCCTTCTCCTCTATTTATTAGACCTAGGGCTAACACCCTCTCTCACGCTACAACACACAGCGCCACCCCCTATTTTTTCCATGCATCTGCAGCGCCCCGTGCGTGCCTCCCGCAGCAGTGCACGGCCTCCCTCCTCCGCAGCACACGCCAGCAGCCTCCCCGCGTCGTGCCGGCCCTCTCCGGCCCTCCTTGCTCAGCCCCGGCGCGACTGCAGCACCGCCCGTGCAACCGTAGCATTGCCTAGCACTGACAGCGGCTGCAGTTGGCCGTTTCTGCACGGCTTTCACCCCGACAGCCCTCCCCGCGTCGCACTGATCTCCGTCAGCCCCTTGGCCACCCTGCGACGTGTTTAACGGCCTCCCCTCGTGCCGTTCGTTTCCCCTAGTTGCTGTCCTCTCGCGTCATCTATCGGTTAGTGATCATTCGTTATTATCTTTAAGATCAGATTGCTCGAATTTTTGGACAGCGATAACGAACAGCTAACAGACCTAATTATCTAAGATGGCATGCTAAATGATGAGTTGAAACTTGTTTTCATAATGTTAATAATAACGTATCACTAAGTTAGAGATTAATGGTGTTAGACTGTAATTGTAATAATGGTATTATCATTAACGATTAAATCTTGAAACACATCAGCTTATTAGGATGTTAGTAACTTAATAAAATGATGTTAACATTCTAATCGGTATGGTGGATAACTTTTATGTGATACTCCTAGCAGTTGTTAATCTAGGTTGCTTGATAGAATGTTGTAAACTTATTTAAACCAGTAAGTTGACTTAGATAACATGTTAGTATCATTAATTATATTGTTGTGGACCCCGCCTTAGGATAGAGAACTTAATAACAAATTGAATCACTAGACATTAACGGGATTGTTAAAAAGCTATTTCTGTCGTTACGAACTTAATCGAACATGTGATTTATCAAACAGAGAACCGGCCTTTTCGTTCCGTACGCGCTACCGTAATCCAACCCCTGACGTCGCTACCCGACGTCAGAGTAACTCTCGTGTCGTGTTGAGGTTAATTCCGTTCCGTAGGATTCACCACTCGCCTGTTAATCAACTAAAAATGGTAGCTTCTGATTGTTTTGTGACTCACTAATCAAGATTAATAATTTGGACTATAGGTTAGACTGGGATGTGAACACATAGTCTGTTTGGACTCTGGTTGATCGTGACTTCAGCATGATTATTCAGGCAAGTGACACTTGCCAGTAATTGTTTAGGCCACGTTTTAGGCCAATTTGTGTTGTAGCGTAAAAGAGACTAGGCGATGAAATGATAGTCGCCTAGACGACCATTTTTGATCTAGTTTGACAACGAAACTAGATCCGACACCTTACTTGATCTAGCTTGACAACGACGCTAGATCCAAAACCTTACCATTCTTTTATTCGTGATGCCTTGTCATGTTTAATTTCATTTAACGGTACGCACTTTAACTTCTCATTTTCATGTCATGTCATGCATCATATGTTCTATCGTGATTACGTAGAACACGCTACAAATATTGTTACTATTGAGGCTATGCACCTGCTTTGCGGGCACAACCCTATGCCAAACCAAATACACTTCCTGGCCCGTGATCCAGAAGCGAGCACAGTGTTGTTTGGAAACCAACGCTCAATACACGTGGAGGGGTAGGGTTAAGCGATCACTTGAGCGTAGAAGTGACCCCGTACAGCCACTTCAGCCAAAAGGCGTAAACCATATGCACATCGTGAATATAATTAATCGTGAAATAGCGAATATTGCTTAGTAGATCTCGATACAACGTGTCATGCATCGCAAGTATCTTGTTCATGTTTAAACTGCTGCATCCAATAAAACATCATGCCATGTCATCATTATTTTAGAATTGCTAGGCTGTATTTACTTTATAACTGCTGTGTTTTACGTTTCCTTGCACAAAATCTCCTTCCTCCCCTTGGAGATTTTGCTGACATGTGCCCTTTTCTCTTTGGGTGTCACATGTCAGGTTTTAAGCCTGAGTTAGTTGCAGAGGACGACATGTTGCTGACGTTCAGCCCGTGGATTCCAGTTCTACTCTTAGTCTCAGCTGGTGACTCTCTTTTACTTGTTGTTACCTTCTTAGTAGCTGTTGTTAGGTTGTTAGGTGCGCAGTGATCACTCCATATTTTACACCTTTTTTCTGCATGTTTTCATGACGTTTTGATCGCCCATATCGCGTTTTTCACAATTATTCGACAATATTGCGATGCTTTTCACTATTTATTGTTTTGTCGTATTTCAGGAAATATGGAGCGATTTGGAGCGAAAACGAGATCAAAAGAGTTTCACGCATTTCGGAGTGTCACCCACGGCCTATTCGATGAATTATCGCGATGGACGATGAGCGAAAGAAGAAGGAAATCGATAGGAGCGACGAGGAAGCGAAAAGGAGAAGAAATAGGCTCAGGAGCACCTCACTCGGCCGACCAAGACTGGTCATTCGGCCGAGTGACTGATCACACTCGCCCGAGTAGAACGGATACGCAATGCAGATTTTCAGCGTTCACTCGGCCGAGCAAGGAATTCCATTCGACCGAGTATGAAAGTTCACTCACCCAAGTGGTACAGGGAAATCAGACAGAAAAGAGCCGAAGTTACTGGAAAATCTGAGAAAGCTTACTCGGCCGAACGTTATAGCTACTCGGCCGAATGAATAAGTCTACTCGACCGAGCCACCCCCGGAGACAGACCCTGAGACCCCCCGAAGTTACAGTTTTTATACATGGTTTGTCACTCGGGCGAGTGACAAGGGTCACTCGGGTCACTCGGCCGAGTGACCCTCTCCGACTGCTGCCAGGATTGCGAATTCTGGGCTACGCAGGGGCAGTTTTGTGACGATTTTTTGGACGTTTTTGGCTTGTATTTAAGCCCTGTTTTTACCATAGTTTTAAGAGAGACTAGATTTATTTTCTTAGGGAGTTCTTTTAGGTTTTAGACGGCTATTCTTTGGAGAAATCTCAGTTGGAGATCATTGGCTACAACATTGGTTTGTTCTTTCTTATTAAAAACTCAATTTTTATGAATTGTTTCTCTTTTGCAATGAATTGTGCCATGATTTCTATTATTATTTCTGAGGTTTTCATAATGATTAGTGAGTAGTTCCGTCGTTCTAGGGCCTATGGATGAACCCTATGGACACGATCTTTTGAATTGTGATGAATTTGTGGATTTGTTGCTAAAATTAATAATGGTTAGGTTGTGATTGATATATTACTAGTAGCTAGGAATTCTCTAGATTTGGTTTGCAAGAGATTGGACCAAAGCTAGGATTTTTAATTATAAATCTATACTAATATTCGTTTGCAAGAGATTGGACAAATAAGAATTATCATAACCTAGATCGTAGCTTTAGTTTGCACGAGAATGGGCTCGAGATGCGATTGGACAATGATGTCATTCTTCGCGCTAGCGGCTTAGGCTAGGGTTTGCACGAGAGTGGGCCCTAACCTAGGTTTGCTATAGACCGGCAATAGCACGAGAGCGTGAGCTTGGTTCTATATTTAGTTGCGACTAGTTCACCTATATTCAAGCCTAGCAACAATGAAATTTATGATTCACAAGGATGAGAGACGGTCTGTAGTGGGGATTCCTTAGCTCTAGACGCTTTATTATATTGATTTTTCTTGCTATTGAATGATTGTGACGATACATCAAAATTATCATTATTCTCTTGATAGCTAGGTCCTCCCTGTGTTCGATACCCGCTCGCTGCTACACTGTGCGCTTGCGGTAAGACTACAAGTCGTTTTTCGGGTGAATATCTGGACGCGATCAAGTTTTTGGCGCCGTTGTCGGGGAGGCCTTTTGACAGTGTTCGACTTTTCTTACCCGGTTATATCTCACTTTCTTTCTTATTTCCTTTTTGACTTTGTTTGATGCCTAATTTACGTGCTCTCCCAGTATTTTCCACAGAATCTTAAGCAGGTAACATGGGAGACGCGATGATGAGAACTGAGTCTAGCCCGGGAGATTATGATTCCTTCACAGCTTTTCTGAAGGAGCTTATTGATGAGGTCCAAACCACAGGAGCTTTTGCAATCGATATCGAGGACCCCATTGAGCAACTATTTGCTAGCTTTGTGATGGATCAAGTCTCTCCCGGAAGGGACTATCGCGGGCAACATTAAAGTCGATGTGAGAGATGACAGGTTATGCTTTGAATACATTAGAGCATGCATCGAAGAGCACCACACTCCTGATGAGTTCGCTTGGCATGCCAATACTCAGGGAAGTACACTCTACGACCCTCCTTCCTACATTTATGAACCCACTGACATATATTTTGATCTCAGGTGTGGACCGGAGCAAAGTGGTACCCCTCAATGTCAACACGGAGCTATGCAGTGTCCATTCCGATGCACCGTCCTCACCAAGAAGCGAATCTGAGCCCGCATACGAAAGCCCACTCCCAGAGCAGGAACTAAACTCAGATGTCACAGAAGAGGTCAAGCTTTCACAAGAGGGGGAAGTAGGGGGTACAACGCCCCCTGAGGTAGAACTGAAACAATTACCTCCGAACCTAAGGTACGCTTTCTTGGGCAATAAATTGACCTATCCGGTAATTGTTAATGCCGCCCTGAACCATGATCAACTTGAAAGACTCTTAGATGTCCTTAGGAGTCATAAGGATGTCCTAGGCTACACCATCTCCGATCTAAAAGGAATAAGTCCTAGGCTTTGCACGCATAGAATCCATATAGAAAACACTGAAGCCACCTCCATAGAGCCTCAAAGGCGGTTAAATCCCAACATGAAGTAGGTGGTTAAGAAGGAAATTCTTAAATTGCTTGAAGCCGACATTATCTATCCAATCTCTGATAGTAGATGGGTTATCCCCGTTCATGTCGTCCCTAAAAGGGGGGATGACCGTTATAAAAAACGATAAGGGAGAACCCATTTGTACATGCACTGTCACGGGATGGCGGATGTGTATTGATTATAGGAAATTAAATAAAGCCACCCGGAAAGACCATTACCCATTACCCTTCATTGACCAAATGCTAGAGCGCCTCGCTAAACATAAATTCATTTGCTATTTGGATGGGTATTCGTGATTCTTTCAGATCCCTTTGCATGAAGATGACCAAGAAAAAACTACTTTCACATGTCCTTATGTCACATATGCTTACCGTAGAATGCCCTTTGGTCTTTCCAACACTCCCGCCACCTTTCAACGGTGCATGACGTCCATCTTCTCTGATTATATTGAAAACATTATGGAAGTTTTTATGGATGATTTTTCTGTCTATGGAAGTGAGTTTGATTCTTGTTTGGCCAATCTTACTAAAGTCCTTAAAAGATGCCAACAAAATAACCTTACTCTTAATTGGGAGAAATGCCATTTTATGGTCACCGAGGGGATGGTTCTTGGGTACCTTGTTTCATCTAGAGGGATTGAGGTTGATAAGGCAAAAGTTGAGGTAATCGAAAAATTCCCTCCTCCTATTAATGTTAAGGGCATTATGGGCTTCCTTGGTCATGCGAGATTTTACCGTCGCTTTATCAAGGATTTTTCCTTAATCACCCAACCCCTTACCCCTTTACTTTCTAAAGATGCTCCATTTGTCTTTTCAGGAGAGTGCTTGCAAGCATTTAATACATTAAAGGAAGCTCTCATCTCCGCACCCATTATACAACTACCGGATTGGAGTCTCCCATTTGAGCTCATGTGTGATGCAAGTGACCAAGCCATTGGAGTGGTGCTTGGACAAAGGAAAGACAAAAGGCTTCATGCAATATTCTATGCAAGCAAGACATTGGATGAGGCATAGAAAAATTACACCACTACCGAGAAGGAGCTCTTGGCGGTTGTCTATTCCATCGAGAAGTTTCGCTCCTACCTCCTTGGATCCAAAGTGATCGTGCACACCGACCATGCGGCCTTAAAGTACCTACTAAGCAAAAAGGAGGCCAAGACATGATTAATAAGATGGATACTTTTGTTACAAGAGTTTGACTTAGAGATTAGAGACAAGAAGGGGGCAGACAACGTAGTGGCGGACCATTTGCCTAGGCTTATTCGTGACGGGAAGGATGAAAGCCTACCAATTGATGACACCTTTGTCGACGAGAGGTTGTTCGCCATTAGACCCGGAGAGGTGCCTTGGTATGCAGATTACGTGAACTATTTGACATGTGGGATACAACCATGTGGGATGGCCACGCAACAAAAAAGGAGGTTCATGCACGAAGTCCGCAACTATTTTTGGGAAGACCCATACATCTTCAAGATATGCAAGGATGGTATTATACGGAGGTGTGTTTCACAGGAAGAGGCCACATCTATCATTTCACATTGCCATGGCATGCCTTGCGGGGGACATCACGCCGCCTCCAAGACCGCCGCAAAGATATTGCAATGCGGGTTCTTTTGGCCGACTATGTTCAAGGATACGCATGACTTCGTCAAGCAATGCGATAGATGCCAACGGACGGGAAATATATCGAAACGAAATGAGATGCCGATGAAGCCCATTTTGGAAATTGAGCTATTTGATTATTGGGGAGTGGACTTCATGGGGCCTTTTTCGTCAAGTAAGGGAAACAAGTATATCCTATTAGCGGTGGACTACGTCTCAAAATGGGTAGAGGCCATTGCCTCCCTAACTAATGATGCAAGAGTGGTGTCCAAATTCTTCAAGCAAAACATCTTCCCACGCTTTGGAGTGCCACGTACCTTGATAAGCGATGGAGAGAGCCATTTTATAGAAAATAAGTTTGAAGCCATGTTGAAAAAAATACGGGGTGAATCATAGAATTGGTATGGCGTACCACCTTCTGACGAGTGGACAAGTAGAGGTGTCTAACCAGGAGATTAAACAAATTCTAGAAAAGACCATCGATAGATCTAGAAAGGATTGGTCCATGAAATTGAACGATGCATTATGGGCATATCGCACGGCCTTTCGCACTCCCATTGGCACCACCCCGTACCGGCTTGTTTATGGGAAAGCTGTCATTTCCCGGTGGAGTTGGAACACCGTGCATATTGGGCCATCAAGACCTTTAATTATGACTACATGAGTGCGGCAGTGAGGCGGCTCCTAGATATCAATGAGCTTGACGAGATTAGGAGGGACGCTTACGACAGCTCAAGAAAATACAAGGAAAGGACTAGAATTCTCCACGACGCACGCATCACCGTTACGAACTTCAAGGTCGGAGACAAGGTCCTCTTATACAATTCTAGACTTCGACCCTTTCCCGAAAAGCTAAGATCGCGATGGTCGGGACCATTCACCATTAAGCACATACAACCGGGGGGAGCCTTTGAGTTGGAGGGAAAAGACGGTGCCACCTTCAAGGTAAATGGACAACGGCTCAAGCATTATTCCGAAGGAGCTCCTACCAGTGAAGTTAATCACATATATCTACTCAAGGGGTAGTCCCATGATCTTTCATACCTCCTTGATGAGGTGATCGATGAAGCTATTCCACACTCTATTGGCGCCTTACACGATGATGGCCTTGAAGAAGGCCAATCTTCTAGCAATGGAGAAAAGTTGGAAAACCCCCCAAACAGCTCTATGGGTGATGACAAAGAAGACGACGCTGATGTCGCGACAATTAGGGAGCTATGCAAGCTCTCTATGACCAACAATTTGAAGAAAAGTCTGCCGGATAAGAGATCGGCATCACCGGTGAAGAAAAAGATTGGTACAAGGTCAAGCTTGGGGGACTTATCCCCCAACACTACCCATGATGAGGGGATGCCGAGGAAAGCCCACGAGCATCAACAACCGAATCCAAGTGGCCTTCCTGGCAAATTTGACGGGCGCATCTCGTATGCGCCAAATATCACGCACTAAACGACAATCATAAGGGGTCGAGCTCAAGACCTTAAACGAGCGCTTGTCGGGAGACAACCCGACGGTTTTATATTGATTTTAGTTGAATTCTATTTTTGTTTTAGACTTTTCTTAGTGTTTAGAGTCTAGAGTAAATAAAAATCGTGACAACGGGCTCCATTTTTAATGACAGGAGATGGAGAACGAGAAATCATTCGTATGGAGGATAGCCATGGCAAGGGAGAGCGCTCCAGGAATGCACCCAGGCCCCAGGAGGAGGAAGAGACTAACTGAAAGAAGAAAAACAGAGAGTGGTGCGAAAACAGAGAGCCGTTGCAAAAAACAGGAAGCCACTCGACCGAGTGATACATTTCACTCGGGCGAGCAAAGACTCTACTCGACCGAGTAGAGTACCGATCAGGGAATATCCTACAGACCAACTCTCTGTTATTCTCTGTCATTTACAGTACTATTGCCTCTCGGCCGAATGGCTATGTTACTGGGCCGAGTGAATCTGATACCCTACACTCTTCAAAAATCGTTGAGTGGCCTTTCCACTCGGCCGAGTGGAACTTGTCCATTCGGTCGAATGGGAAAAGCTACTCGGTCGAGTCGTAACTTTGGGGAGATTTTGCAATTTATTTTGCGATGAGCCATTCAGCCGAGTGAGACTGTCACTCGACCGAGTCGCTACATCCTTATTTACGCTAAAGCGCTGCGCGAATTTCAAAAACCCAAATTTCCCAAATCTTTTTGCCCAGCACCCGAGCCTCTTCGAGTTTCCTCCCTCGAATCTCGCCTCCCATCGCCTGAGCCATCACTTCGCCGACGACCGACGACCGTCGCCGGTCGCCGCCGCCGCCCCGCCGCCGGTCATCGCCGACGCCATCCCTATCGCCGCCGCTCATCCCCATTTCGCCCCAAATTCCATTTTCTCCTCCATTTCTCCAATCCATACGCCAATTGCGCTCCAAATTCAAATTAATTCTAATATACATCTATTATCCCCTATCTTCCCCATGTATTTTGATTATCATTCGCTGGTTTGTTTGTTTGTGTTTCAGGTTAGCTTGGGGGAGCTTGGGGAGTTCCAGGACGCTCCAGAGCTTCGTGGAGGAGGCTTTTCTTCACACGCTTCAGTTTTTGCTCTCTTGTCGTGCTCAGGTATACTCGTTTCATTATATAGCATGTTGCATTTTCATTTGGGTGGGCATGTCTCGC
Organism: Scilla litardierei; assembly: GCA_030789695.1. Lineage (NCBI taxonomy): Eukaryota > Viridiplantae > Streptophyta > Magnoliopsida > Asparagales > Asparagaceae > Scilla > Scilla litardierei. The sequence continues at coordinate 214,180,124 of CM061142.1, read as the reverse complement.
GGCACACATACCGCCTCGCCTTAGGCCACGCACTCGGTAGCCCGCTTCCAAGCGGAAGAGGTCAAGCGATCCTGCTTCCGCTAGGACAGACTCCCCACCACCTAGCCCACCACCACCTACACAGACGCCTCCTATCGCACCCATTCCACCACCAGCACAGCTCGCACCCGCGTTCGATGCGATGGGGATTACGTTCAGAGACGACGACCAGCGTGCCAGATTTGCCCCCCCTCCCCTCACTCAAAAACTTGATCGCTCCGGGACGTAACCCCAAAGAACGGTTGTAGTTTTACCGCAAGTGCACGGTGTAGCAGCGAGCGGGTTATCGAACACAGGGAGGACGAATGACCGTGCTTGTTCCAATCAACCTGGCTATTTAAGAAGAGAGAAATTTGCCTTTGGCGATCCTGTCACAATCGTCAGACAAAGTACGGAAATATCAAATCAAATAAAGAACGTCTAGGGAATGGGGAATTCCCGCTACTCACCGTATTTCGTAAAAGCGTTTCATCGGCATCAAAATTGCTAGAATAAGATTTTGGATGAACTAGTTGCAACTGAATGTAGAACCAAGCTCACGCTCTCGCGCTGTTGCCGGTCTGTAGCTATCCTAGACTCGGGTCCAATCTCTTGCAAACCCTAGCCTAGGGAAGCTAGCATTAGGATCAACATCGTCGTTCAATCGCGCACCGAGCCCAATCTCTTGCAAACTCGGCCCACGACCTAGTTTGGGATAGTTCCTACCCGTCCAATCTCTTGCAAACGGGTATTGGCACGGAATTGGAACCGGAAACCCTAGTATCGGTCCAATCTCTTGCAAACCGATACTACGAAAATTCGATTCCAACCCAATTCGAATTTCTAGGGTTTCCTATCGAATCGGGATCCAATCTCTTGCAAATCCCAATCGATGTGAATTCCTAGCCATCCATAGTAAATTGATCCCAATCTAATCCCTAGTAGCAATTCTAGCAAAATTCCTACCAATTCATCACAATCATGAAATAGGGCTTGTAGGGTTCATCCCCACGCCCCAAGACGTGGCGACTACTCACAATTCATAGCAAGATCACAAAAATAATCAATGAAATAAGCAATAGAATTCATCACAATATTTAGATATGCAATAAAAATAGAATTTTTAGAGAAGAGAAAACACAAACCAATGGAGTTCTTCAATTAATCCAACAAAAATCCAATTTTGTCTCCTCTCCAATCACAAGAATAAAACTAAAAAGCTAATCTAAAAAGCTGCAAAAAATCTAAGAGGAAACCCTCAAAACTAGGGTAAAAACAGGGGTTAAATAGCCCCCAAAATCGTCCAAAAACTGTGACCAAAATACCCCTGCACAGCCTGTTTTCCGCAATTTTCGCTACAGGCAGCGCGTCGCACTCGGCCGAGTGACAAAAGTCGCTCGGCCGAGTGAAAACCCTGTAAATTTCCAGTAAGTCTCGATCTTCAGGGGTCTTCACTTCAGGGGCGGCTCGGCCGAGTGAGTTGTCGTCACTCGACCGATGGCTTCATGGTACTCGGGCGGTCGGGATTATCCACTCGGCCGAGTGGGTCTTCTGAAGCTCAGGCAGCCGAAAAATAGTAACATGGCGATTTTTGAAGGGCTTCGTCTGGGCGCCACTCGGGCGGATGGGGTCTCGTCACTCGGCCGATGTGGTCTCCGTCGCTCGGCCGAGTGCATGTATGAATCATGTCTGATCTGGTCGGTCGAACGGTGTCTCGCTTGTCGGCCGAGTGGCTCCTCCACTCGGCCGAGTGGGACAAAAAAAATGCCCAGATCGCTTGTTTTGGCCTCCTCGTCGCTCCTGCGACGTCCGTTCTTCTTCCGCTCCTCTCCAACAGCAAAATACCCCTCGGGGAGGTCGTCGGTGACCCTCTGGAGTAAGCGCATCTCGAGATCACTCCAACTCGCGCCAAATCACCTGAAATGCGACAAAAACAACAAATCATGAAAAGCATCGCAATATCGTCGATATATCGTGAAAAACATGATTTGGGCGATCTAAATGGCATGCAAACATGCGGGAAAAAGGTGTAAAATAAGGAGTGATCAAAATCCCCCAAGCTTACCTCTTACTCGTCCTCGAGGAAGATAAGTAAAAGGAGAACCCGGTGGATTCGGAAAACGAAAACGGCGAAAAATGAAGAATGAAAAACGGAGAAGAATGAAAAACGGAGAAGAATGAAAAACGAAATAAAAATAAAGAAGAAAGAAAGAAGCGAAGAGGTAAGCCGCTAGATCATTTTCTCAGGACGTGGGTTCCGCTTACTCATATGGCATGCACTGAACGAAAAACACATGTCAAAGAATTTTATTTTGATATCATAGTATAATAGCGTAAATAGAAATAGAAAACCCACGAACAACAATATAAACATGAAAAACGGAATAATTTTAGAATTAACATCGTCTGAATCATTTAAAGCGGTATACAAATCACAGATCACACACTTTTCAATTGAACGCTTTCTATCAGGAGTATAAGAGTATCACACAATAGAATAGAGAGAATAGAAAAGTACGGATTTCATGAAATGAGTGCTAGGCTTAGATTTCTGGACTTCATAAAGCTAGGAATAATCTCATTGAGTATAGAATATTACTTAGCCTAGGTTGTCGTGCAACGTCAAGTAGTCACTCTCTCACACATCAATGGATCCCATCCCCCAAGCTTATCATAAGCGTGGTGGCATAAAAAAAATATTTACATCCCCATTTTTGTAAAGCTCCAAAAGCAATGAAAAGAGAAGAGAAAGAAAGAAAGTGAGATGGGATCTTTTATTGAGGATTTTTCCTCTTTTCTTTTTCTCCCTTTTTTTGATGCAATAGCATATATACACAACGATCCCAACTCAAAGAGAGATAATGATAGACAAGAATATTTTCTCTTTTTTTTGATGCTTGGAGCTAGGAATTAATAGCGGGGGAAATGCCATATAATAGAATCGCTAAGGGGAGATTCACCAATGATTTTAAAAGTAGAGAAATGATGCTCAAGATTTGTGGAGAAAGAAACGAATATATCACTTGGTTCACTCTATAAGACATGCACGACAACTTCAGCAGGGTAATCTAATCTACTCAGTTTCGATCACAAAAAAGCTAACTAATCCAGATTTATCATAGCTAACATCATTCAATCATCCTGAAGTGAAATGTACAATTCATGCATATAGAAGTGATATAGGAAAAGAAATCAGTACTCCAGATATAGGCATTCAATGCGTGAATCTTGGTGTGTTTTCTGTGATAGCATACATATGAATATTCAGACTCAGCTAATAATAAAATTTCATCCATTTTCATGTGGAAAAAGTGTGGGTTACTATCTCTAGATGCAAGGCAAGTCATAGCATATGATATCAGAAATAAAGTCTAAGACATGACAAATATAGCATGCAAATAGAATAAGCTAACTCCACGTCATCATCATCATAGAAAAGTCATCTCTAGCATGAGATGAAAAAGAAAGAAATAAAGATAAAAGGGAAAATAGAACTATTTACAATGCGGCACACAGAAAAATAAGAAAAATGTGATGCATGGCAAAATAAAAGAAAAATGATGAAAAATAAGTGCAAAAGCGAAAAACGGTGTGAAAAACTAAAAATAAAGGTGGCAAACCGAAAAAGAACGTGAGAACTCACTCCCCCAAGCTAAATGGCACAGTGTCCTCAATGTGCAAAGTGTGGCACACCGAGATACAAGTAAGGTGAGGGGTAAGTGAGGATGCATGCATGATGGAAAAAAAGGAAAATAAACGAAAAATAAAGAAACGAAAAATATGATGCGGACATGATGCATACAGGAATGGAGTGATACAGATATAAAGGTGGGGCACCAAAAACTCTCCATCTCTCCCAAAAAAGATATATAAGGATACGATCTGAATGAGAAACCCAAAATAAGTGAGGGGAGGGGGGGGGGGGGGGGGGGGGGGGGGGGCAAAAATGCAACAGGACCCAGCAGAAACGGGCAGCACAACGGCAGGAATAATCGATGGCATCAAGGGTGCCTAAGAAGGTGGTGCTGCGCCGTCTCCGTCCTGAGGCGGAAGTGGTGGTGGTGGCTGGACAGGCCGCTGAGCGGGTGTGGGTGTGGAAGTGGTAGCAGGCTGAGTGTGTGTGGAAGTGTGGGTGGGAACCTGCTGGGTGGGTGGTGGTACGCGGGGGAGACGCTCCAGGACCTGGGTAAGACAATAGTGAATCTGGGGGATCAGGTCAAAGAGGCCGGCCATCGCAGAGACGGTGGAGGACAGGGTCCTAAGGTCGCCTCTGAGGCCACTCACCGCCCCCTCTAGAGCACGAATGCTCTGAAGTACAGTGTCAGGGGGAGGTGGTGCAGAGGGACGCACCGGTCGGGGCTGTGCAGGGCGGGGCTGGCGTACTCGGGTCGCGTATGTGACGGGCTCAGCGGGGAAGGGAACGAAAGGCGCTGCGCTCGCAAATGTGGGCCTGGCCTCAGTGTGAGGCCGGGGCACCGGCTGGTGAGAAGTGGAGGCAGCAGCAGCGAAAGAAGAGTGAAAAAGTGGCAGCGAGGCGGCCAGAGAGGTCAGTGGCACAGAAATGTGGACATACGCCACGACACTCTCGGAAAATACAGCAGTAGTGGAGACAGAGGGCTCTCCGCACTCAACTACGGTCGGCGGGCGCTCGGGTGGGGCAAAAGAAACAGGCTCAGCAGACAGAGGGCCAGTGGGGGTGGTGACAGCCTCGGAAGCAGTGGGGGTGGGCTCAGCTAAGGTACTCCCGACACCGACAGAGGTGGGGACAGAGGTGTCAGGAGCAGCGGAAGAATCAGGTATAGGCTGAGGGGCCACGGGGTCAACAGGGGCGGCAGGCTCGGCAGGGGCGACAGGGTCTGCGGGGGCAGCGTGGGCAGCGTGGGCCTGCTCGGCCTCCTCGGCCTCGAGCACGTAAGCAGCGGGGATGAGAACATCCATCGCAGGGAGCCAGTCAACGTGGGCTGGTGCAATCTGAGTCCGAGCTGGGCTCGGAAGAATCATGTAATCGGCACCGTAAGGGCCGTGCAACCAGACCCAGTGACGCTCACCGTGCGGACGAAGCATCTTCATCCGGGCCATAACATCAATCGACAAAGAAGTGGGGCCCGGTGCTCGTCGCAGGTCGTCAGAGAAGTCATCGCCGGTCATAAGGGCAAGCAAGGTGATCAAGCCGTCGCAGCATATCGGTGAGCGAGCGCCCACCGATACAATGATGCGGTCCAAAAACCAAGCCGCGACATCAATCACGACGGCGGGGACCAGCTCATCGCCATCCCTAGATAGAGCTCTGGGACGTGTCATCACGTAGAGCATGTAGAGCTCTGGCGTAGACATCGTGCCCGTCTCATATCTGGCCAAAAAGGTCGTCGCCATAAGGCGCTGAGCAATACGGAGGCAGGGATGGACAATGGCCGAGGCCTTGGCCCTACTAGGGTCAAAGGCAGCGTGAAGACCTGTAATCCGGGCCCAGAAGGCACCGACATCGAAGGAAGGTGGGGGGATATGGGTGGGGCCGTAACCGCGATCGGCTCCGGGGACAGCGGGCCACGAGAAAAATGCTCTCATCATATCGAGAGTGACATGGCACTCCCGGTCCATGAACCGAAACGAGCATCCCTCGTCGGTCCGGGCGATCGAACTAAGAATCTCAAGTGTCGGGCGGGTGAATGTGTCCGCCGACACCTGAAAGAAATCTCGCCAGCCCACGTTGTCGTACAACGTGAGCATCCCCTCTAGTACCCCCAGGCGTCCTAGGTCGGCAAGGTGTGCAAACCTGGAGGGTACGATCGAGCGCTGGGAGATACGCTCGAAGACGGTGCGGTGTGTGTCGTCTCAGAACGTAATCCCGAGCGGCCCGACCAGTGGAGCCGGAGGTGGTGGCTGTGGAGCGGCAGGGAGTGGCTGTGCGGGCTGTGCGGGCTGTGCGGGGCCTGCAGGCTGTGCGGGGTGTGCGGGGCCTGCAGGCTGTGCTGGGTGGATGGGGTGTGTGGGAGAAGGCGGAGGAGAGTCCTCCAACTCGTGGGAGGGGCCGGCATCATCCGACCGCTTCCGCTTGGCGGAAGCTCTCTTCGACCACGGCCGTGTCCGGGGCGGCATATCGGCCCCGAGCGCGCGCCGAAAAGTGTAAAAAAATGCGAAGTGTGCAAAAAAAATAAAGGAAAGAGTATACCCCGACACGCCGCGAGTGCTAAGCAATGGAAGCGTGCGAAGACAGCGCCTCTGCGAAGCCCAAATCAGTCCGTAGAAGCTCCCCTGCGCTCCCCTAAGCTCCCAAAAACAACCTGCGCATGAAATGGAGAAATCAGTGGGTAATATTCAAAACGTATGGAGCATTAGGGGTATAATAGATAGATATAGAAATTGATTAGGGTTTGGGGGTCGTTTAACACATGGATCCTCGAAAAATACACAAAAATAGGAGAAAAAGGTGAAATAGGTGATACCGGAGGTGGTCGGAGCGGCGGCCGCCGGCGGCGACTCGGGCGAGGCGCGGCGGGTGCTCGGCCGGCGGTGGCTGGCCGAGCGGTGGCGCTGCGGTGGGTGGTCGGGCGAGTGAGGGCGCGAGCGAGGGGAACGGGCGAGGGGAATGGGAAGTGTCGCGGGCGATTGGGATTTTGCGTTTCGAAAAACATGCCCCCCCCTCGGCCCATTTTATAATAAAAGTTACGACTCGGCCGAGTGACTAGGTCACTCGGCCGAATGGGATCAATGGAAATATCCTCCTCGCTTACGCTTCGGCCGAGTGGCTTTGCCAGCCTCGGCCGAGTGGAGTAAGTCCATTCGGCCAAGTGGCTCAAGCTACTCGGCAAGACTCGCCCTAGGAGCGTATCCGTTTTACTCGGCCGAGTGAAAATATATACTCGGCCGAGTAGCAGTTATACTGAAATCAAGAAAATAAACAGAGATTTGGGTACAGCAGACTTCCCTCGTTCGTGAGCGGCTCGGCCGGACGAACTTGTGTACTCTGCCGAGTGACTAGTATACTCGGCCGAGTGAGCCTTGTGTTCTGCTGTTTGTCTTCGTTTGGGCTCTAAACTCCGTCTTTCTTCCTCCAGTCGATTTCATCTTACTCCTAAGCATCGAGCATCTTCCTGGGGCGCTCCTCGTCGTCTCGTTCATCCTCCTCATGATGGATTTACCTATCTCCTCTCCTGTCAAGAAAAATAGGACCCGTTATCACAAAATTTTTGGGCGAACGACTCAAAACACTAAAATTTTTTAAAACAAAAATAAAGAAAAATTAAAATAAAGCAATAACCGTCGGGTTGCCTCCCGACAAGCGCTCGTTTAAGGTCGTGAGCTCGACCCCCTATGATTTTCAATTAATGCGGGATGTTTGGTGCATATGAGATGCACCCATCAAACTTTCCGGGGAGAACGCTTGGATTCGGAAGTTGCGGCGGCATGTTCTCCCTCGGTGGTCTCTCGTCTCGAATAGTGTTGGGGGGAGGCTCCCCCAAGCTAGCGTTTGCTCCGGTCAACGGCTTCACCGGTGACGCCGATTTCCGTATCGGCGGAGCTTTCTTTGGAGACTTTTGTTTCGAGAGCTTGCAGAGCTCTCGAATCCTTGCGACATCAGCGTCGCCTTCATCATTTTCAGCGGAGAGGTCGGGGGAATCATCTATCTTCTCATCTTGGCCTAAATCCGGGCCTTCATCAAAATCCTCATCGAAAAGAGCGCCAATCGAGTGGGGGATCGCCTCCTCAATTACCTCATCAAGGAGGTATGAAAGATCATCCGGCCGTCCCCTAAGCAAATATATTCTATTGGTTTCGCCCGTCGGGACTCCCTCGGAATAGTGTTTGAGTCTCTGACCATTTACTTTGAATGTGGAACCGTCCTTGCTTTCCAACTCGAAAGCTCCTCCTGGTTGTATGTGCTTGATGGTGAAAGGTCCGGACCAACGTGACCTCAACTTATCGGGAAATAGTCGGAGCCGGGAATTATAGAGCAAGACCTTGTCTCCTACTTTGAAGTCCGTGACGGTTATGCGGGCATCGTGGAGAATCTTGGTCCTTTCTTTGTAAATTCTTGAGCTTTCATAGGCATCTCTTCTTATCTCATCAAGCTCGTTGATGTCCAAGAGTCGCCTCACCGCCGCACTTTTGTAATCGTAATTAAAGGTTTTGATGGCCCAATATGCGCGGTGCTCCAACTCTACCTGTAAGTGGCAAGCTTTCCCATAAACGAGTCGGAACGGTGTGGTGCCTATGGGAGTGAGAAAGGCCGTGCGATATGCCCATAGAGCATCGTTTAGCTTCATTGACCAATCCTTTCTAGATCGATCCACCGTCTTTTCGAGAATTTGCTTAATTTCTCTATTTGAGACTTCCACTTGGCCGCTTGTCTGGGGGTGATATGCCATGCCAACTCTATGATTTACCCCGTACTTCTTTAGCATGGCTTCAAACTTGTTCTCTATGAAGTGGCTCCCCCCGTCGCTTATCAAGGTACGAGGCACTCCGAAGCGCGGGAAGATATTTTGCTTAAAGAACTTGGAGACGACCCTTGCATCATTAGTAGGGGTGGCGATTGCTTCCACCCATTTGGAGACATAGTCGACGGCCAATAGGATGTATTTGTTGCCATTGCTCGACAGAAATGGTCCCATGAAGTCTACTCCCCAACAATCAAAAAGCTCAATTTCTTGGATGGGCCTCATTGGCATCTCATTGCGCTTGGAGATATTCCCGGTCCGTTGGCATCTATCGCACCTCTTTACAAAGTCGTGGGTGTCTTTAAACATTGTCGGCCAGAAGAACCCGCTCTGCAAAATCTTAGCGGTAGTTTTAGAGGCGGCATGATGTCCTCCGCATGGTAGACCGTGGCAATGCAAAATGATGGATGTCGCCTCCTCTTTAGAAACACACCTCCGAATGACGCCATCCTTGCATATCTTGAAGAGGTATGGATCTTCCCAGAAATAGCTACGGACTTCATGAAGAAATCTCCTCTTTTGATGCATGGGCATCCCATGTGGTTTAATTCCACAAGCCAAGTAGTTGACGAAGTCCGCGTACCAAGGGACCTCTCCGGTCCTTATGGCATATAGCCTCTCATCCACGAAAGTGTCATCGATAGGCAAACTCACATCCTCTTTGTCGCGAATGAGCCTAGATAAATGATCCGCCACGACATTGTCCGTACCCTTCTTATCGCTGATCTCTAAGTCGAATTCTTGCAACAAGAGTATCCACCTAATCAACCGAGGTTTGGCCTCCTTCTTGTTTAAAAGATACTTCAATGCCGCATGGTCGGTGTGGACAATCACCTTGGAACCGAGGAGGTAGGAGCGAAATTTCTCTATGGAATAGACGACCGCTAGAAGCTCCTTTTCGGTAGTTGTGTAGTTTTTCTGCGCGTCATCCAATGTCTTGCTCGCGTAGTATATCGCATGAAGCTTCCTATCTTTTCTTTGTCCCAACACCGCTCCAATGGCTTGGTCGCTAGCATCACACATTAGCTCAAAAGGAAGGCTCCAATCCGATGGTTGTATGATGGGCGCGGAGACTAGTGCTTCCTTCAAGGTGTTGAAGGCTTGCAAGCATTCTCCTGAAAAAACAAAAGGAATATCTTTAGCGAGCAAGGAAGTAAGCGGTCGGGCAATCGAGGCGAAATCCTTGATGAAGCGGCGATAAAACCCCGCGTGACCAAGAAAGCCTCTAATGCCCTTGACATTAATAGGAGGAGGGAGTTTCTCGATTACCTCAATCTTTGCTTTATCTACCTCAATTCCTCTCGAAGAGACAAGGTGTCCGAGAACTATACCTTCCGTGACCATGAAGTGACACTTCTCCCAATTGAGAGTGAGATTGTTTTGTTGGCACCTTTTTAGGACTTTTGTAAGATTTTCCAAGCAAGAGTCAAACTCACTTCCATAAACCGAGAAATCATCCATAAACACTTCCATAATATTTTCAATGTAATGGGAAAATATTGATGTCATACACCTCTGAAAGGTGGCGGGAGCATTACAAAGGCCAAACGGTATCCTACGGTAGGCGTAGGTGCCATAGGGACAAGTGAAAGTTGTCTTCTCTTGGTCATCTTCGTGCAAAGGGATTTGGAAGAATCCCGAATACCCGTCTAGATAGCAAAAGTATTTATGTTTTGCAAGGCGTTCAAGCATTTGATCAATGAAGGGCAATGGGTAATGGTCCTTTCGGGTGGCTTTATTGAGTTTCCTATAGTCAATGCACATTCGCCATCCCGTGACGGTGCGTGTAGATATGGGCTCACCTTTTTCATTTTTTATGACTGTCATCCCCCCTTTCTTGGGGACGACGTGAACGGGGCTAACCCATCTACTGTCAGAGATAGGATAAATAATACCGGCGTCGAGCAATTTTAGGATTTCCTTTTAACCACCTCCTTCATATTAGGGTTTAACCGCCTTTGAGGCTCTATGGAGGTGGCGTCGGTATCCTCCAAATGGATCCTATGCGTGCAAAGCCTAGGGCTTATCCCTTTTAGATCGGAGATAGTGTATCCCAGGACATCTTTATGGCTCCTAAGAACGTCTAAGAGTTTTTCAAGTTGGTCCGGCGTGAGGTGGGAGTTTACTATCACCGGAAAAGTTAATTTGTTACCCAAAAAGGCGTACCTTAGATTTGGAGGTAATTGTTTAAGTTCTACCTGAAGAGGCGCCGCTCCTTTTACTTCATCAGCTCGCATGAGTTTGGCTTCTTCCTTGTCATCCGGGTTTAGCTCATGTTCAGGTGGTACGCTCTCTTGTGACGAGTCAGACTCACTACTTAGTGAGGATGAGGCATCGAAATAGGCGCTCTCTGATTCAGTGCTAGCATCGTCAGAGCCTTCACTCTGTTCTGGTTCGTGCCTGGAATCAAGAAACACCTCAGACGATTCATAAAAGCAAGAGTGAGCGTCATAGAGTGCAACTCCCTAAATGTCGGTGTGCTCAAAGGATTCTTCGGGAGTATAGTGCTCTTCGACATTTGTTCTACCATCTTCGAAATATAATTTGTCGTCGATCACGTCAACTCTGACATCGCCTCCGATAGTCCCCTCCGGGGAGACCTGGTCCATCACAAAACTAGCAAACAGTTGTTCGTCGGGGTCCTTGATATCAATAGCGAAAGCTCCGGTAGCGTGGACCTCGTCGACAAGCTCCTTAAGGAGGTCTGTGAAGGAGTCATAGTCTTCCTGACTGAGTTCTATTGATGGCGCTGTATCCTCCATTATTCCTGTAAAGACCTTATGCAAAATACAGGGAGAATATGCAAATAGAAGAAAGTAAAGAAAGAGAGAAAGAAGAAGTAACCGGGTGGTCGATGACGAACACCGTCAAAATGCCCTCCCCGGCAACGGCGCCAAAAACTTGATCGCTCCGGGACGTAAACCCAAAGAACGGTTGTATTTTTACCGCAAGTGCACGGTGTAGCAGCGAGCGGGTTATCGAACACAGGGAGGACGAATGACCGTGCTTGTTCCAATCAACCTGGCTATTTAAGAAGAGAGAAATTTGCCTTTGGCGATCCAGTCACAATCGTCAGACAAAGTACGGAAATATCAAATCAAATAAAGAACGTCTAGGGAATGGGGAATTCCCGCTACTCACCATATTTCGTAAAAGCGTTTCATCGGCATCAAAATTGCTAGAATAAGATTTTGGATGAACTAGTTGCAACTGAATGTAGAACCAAGCTCACGCTCTCGCGCTGTTGTCGGTCTGTAGCTATCCTAGACTCGGGTTCAATCTCTTGCAAACCCTAGCCTAGGGAAGCTAGCATTAGGATTAACATCATCGTTCAATCGCGCACCGAGCCCAATCTCTTGCAAACTCGGCCCACGACCTAGTTTGGGATAGTTCCTACCCGTCCAATATCTTGCAAACGGGTATTGGCACGGAATTGGAACCGGAAACCCTAGTATCGGTCCAATCTCTTGCAAACCGATACTATGGAAATTCGATTCCAACCCAATTCGGATTTCTAGGGTTTCCTATCGAATCGGGATCCAATCTCTTGCAAATCCCAATCGATGTGAATTCCTAGCCATCCGTAGTAAATTGATCCCAATCTAATACCTAGTAGCAATTCTAGCAAAATTCCTACCAATTCATCACAATCATGAAATATGGCTTGTAGGGTTCATCCCCACGCCCCAAGACGTGGTGACTACTCACAATTCATAGCAAGATCACAAAAATAATCAATGAAATAAGCAATAGAATTCATCACAATATTTAGATATGCAATAAAAATAGAATTTTTAGAGAAGAGAAAACACAAACCAATGGAGTTCTTCAATTAATCCAACAAAAATCCAATTTTGTCTCCTCTCCAATCACAAGAATAAAACTAAAAAGCTAATCTAAAAAGCTGCAAAAAATCTAAGAGGAAACTCTCAAAACTAGGGTAAAAACAGGGGTTAAATAGCCCCCAAAATCGTCCAAAAACTGTGACCAAAATACCCCTGCACAGCCTGTTTTCCGCAATTTTCGCTACAGGCAGCGCGTCGCACTCGGCCGAGTGACAAAAGTCGCTCGGCCGAGTGAAAACCCTGTAAATTTCCAGTAAGTCTCGATCTTCAGGGGTCTTCACTTCGGGGGCGGCTCGGCCGAGTGAGTTGTCGTCACTCGGCCGATGGATTCATGGTACTCGGGCGGTCGGGATTATCCACTCAGCCGAGTGGGTCTTCTGAAGCTCAGGCAGCCGAAAAACAGTAACATGGCGATTTTTGAAGGGCTTCGTATGGGCGCCACTCGGGCGGACGGGGTCTCGTCACTCGGCCGATGTGGTCTCCGTCGCTCGGCCGAGTGCACGTATGAATCGTGTCTGATCTGGTCGGCCGAGCGGTGTCTCGCTGGTCGGCCGAGTGGCTCCTCCACTCGGCCGAGTGGGACACAAAAAATGCCCAGATTGCTTGTTTTGGCCTCCTCGTCGTTCCTGCGACGTCCGTTCTTCTTCCGCTCCTCTCCAACAGTAAAATACCCCTCGGGGAGGTCGCCGGTGACCCTCTGGAGTAAGCGCATCTCAAGATCACTCCAAATCGCGCCAAATCACCTGAAATGCGACAAAAACAACAAATCGTGAAAAGCATCGCAATATCGTCGATATATCGTGAAAAACATGATTTGGGCGATCTAAATGGCATGCAAACATGCGGGAAAAAGGTGTAAAATAAGGAGTGATCAATCGTACCAACTAGGTTCGCGCACCTCGCTTACTTAGAGTGCCTAGGGGGTCCTAGAGGGTCTACTCCAGTTGTATGACAACGTGGGGTGGTGTGATTTCTTGTCGGTGTCGGCGAACACTTGCATCCGCCTGACACTAGAGGTCCTTAGCTCTATTGAGCGGACCCCTGAAGGATGCTCATTTTGCTTGATGGATCAGGAGTGCCAAGTCACTCTTGACATGCTCCGAGCATTCTTCCAGTGGCCCGCTGTCCCCGACCCAGACCGAGCTTACAGCCCCACGCACATCCCACCCCCTTCATTCGACACCCACGCTTTCTGGACACGGATCACAGGTTCACCCCTTGCATTTGACCCTAGTCGGGACAAGGCCTCTGCCGTCCTCCACCCGTGCCTCCGCATTGCACAGCGCCTTATGGCGACCACTTTTCTTGCGAGGTACGAGCCCGAGACGTTGTCGACGCCAAAGCTCTACATGCTCTATGTGATGACATGTTCTAGGGTTTATGATGGAGACGACGTTCTGGTCCCCGCTGTAGAGATCGATATCGCCAGTTGGTACATCGACCGCATCATTATTTCTGTCGGTGCTCGGACGCCTATTTGCTACGACGGTCTGATTACCCTCTTGGCTCTTTTGTGCGGAGTTGACCTCCCAGATGGCTTGCTGAGACCACCGGGCCCCACCTCACTTTCCATTGATGTTATGGCCCGGATGAGGATGCTTCGTCCTCATGGTCAGCGCCACTGGGTGTGGCTGCATGGTCCCCGCAACGCTGATTACATGATTCTGCCGAGCCCTACTCGGATGCATATTGGACCAGCAGGTGGGGATTGGATTCCAGTGATGGATCTCCTCATCCCCGTCACGTACATGCTTGAGCCTGAGGGTGCTCAGTAGGAGCCCCTCCTTCCACCCCTTGACCATGTGATCCCTTAGCCTATGCCTGCTTCATCTGCACCTCTCGACACGTCTGTCCACACGTCTGTTTGTGTCGGGAGCACTTTAGCTGAGTCCACCCACACCACCACCACCATTGTGCCCATGTCGATAGATCCCATTTCTGCTGTCAGCCCCGAGCATCCCCCCACCATAGTGGAGACCATGTCCTCATTTTTGTTCTCGACCCCTGGGGAGTCTTTTCCTACACATTTCACGACCTCCCCAGTCGTCGACCTCATTGTCTATCACGCCCCGCTTCCCTAAAATGGAGGTGAGTCGTGAGAAGGTCCGCTCAGACTTGGAGCTGTGAGGCTCCAGTCTGTAAAGCGTCTGGATTTAAACCAAGTAGAGGTCCCTGCAAGTGCGATACGGAACAAAAATAATAATAATGGAAGAGACATAAAAGCCAATCTCAGAATGTCCAAAAACAAGTTTCAACATCACAGAAAAGACACCAGGCTGTAAAGAAAAAGAGTCTAAAGGCCCAAGCATGGCCAACAAAAGTACAACGTATGGAAAGTAAAGTAATGGTGCTACGTACCGACAACTAACAGCAACCTAAAGCAAAGCAACTCAGAACAGTCTCTAAGACTGGTCACCGGTGTCCACAAACTCCTCGTCAAATGTAGGCTCAGGCTCAGCGTCAGTGAACACCTCGTCCTCAGCAACGGTCTCTGGCTCAGGGTCTAACATGTGACACCCAAAAGAGCAAGGGGCACATGTCAGCAAGTATACAAAGACTTGTGCAAGGAAACTGAAAGTAAAGCAAGCAACCTAGCAGTTCTAGCATAATGCAATGACATGGCAGTTAAAGTATGGGTGCAATAGGTAAAGTAAAGTACAACAAGCATCTAGCATGGCATGGAAAGAGTAGCAAACTACTAACATTCACAAGTCACGTTTTCATGTCGTGCACAGAGTTCACGCCTTACAGATGAAGTGGCTGTACAGGCACACATCTGCGCTGAGTGGTCGCTCAACCCTACCCCTCCACGTGTATCAAGCCAGGGCCTTACCCCCGAACATGAATGCTCGCTTCTGGATCACAAGCCAGGAAGTGTTTTTCAATATGGCATAGGGGTGCACCTAGCCTCAACAAGCAAGTACAAGTATAGTAGCGTGTGCAACGAATGCAACAATCAGACATGGATGGCATGACATGGCAAGCTGTAATTTAAACACGAACAGTTAAGGAATTTAAACATGGCAGTTACAAATGCATGAACAAAACAAGTTAAAGGGTTGGATCTAGCTTCGTTGTCAAGCTAGATCAAATGAGGTGACAGATCTAGTTTCGTAGTCAAACCATATCAAATAGGCGTCTAGACAGCTATCATTTCACTGCCTAGTCTCTTTTACGATACGGTACAAAAAGTGGCCTAAAACATGGCCTAAACAAGCAACGGGCAAGTTTCACTTGCCTGAATTCAAACGTCTGAAAAACACCGTCCAAAGAGTCCAAAGTCATAAATAACCTACGTGCACAAGTCCACCAGCCTACATTCCAAATTTAAATTATCTTAATTAGTGATTCTAAAACATTTAAAAACATCAATTTTAATCTTGATTAACAGGCTGTGGTTGGTGGTCCTAGGGGTGCAAAACGTTACCTCAACACGACGCGAGAGCTACACTGGCGTCGGGTAGCGACGCCAGGGGTTGGAATATAAGAACGCGCTCATAGTCTAATTTCCAGATCAGATTCCTCGCTCGAATAGTCTGGGCAGTAACCAGATCAACGAACCAAGATTCCAATGCTAGCACGTGCGACGAAGGGCTACGACGTGTCGCAACGTCGTAATCGGAAAATCCACGAAGAGAAGACACCTAGGTGGCACCCACAGTAGTGCTAGGGGCCAATGGGGGACCCACAACACCTCAGGAGAACTTGGGGGGCCCACGGAGGCAAGCGGTGCGACGGATGCGGGGTTGCGACGAATGTCGCTCGGTCAGACCGAGCCACTGAGAGGATTTCTCTCGGTCAGACCGAGAGAGCACAGCAGCGGGGTCGGTTGGTCGCTGCGGAGAGCGTTGCAAGGCGGGGGCGTTCGGTCACAGCGGGCCGGTGCGAGGGATTCCTTCGGTCGGGGCGAGCAGATGTGGGCTGCAGCGTTGCGGGGGTTGCAACGGAGCGGGGGAGCATTGCGGAGCGGGGGCGCGGGTCGGTCAGACCGGGCGGGAGCGTCGGTCGATGCGGGGTTGCAACGTTGCAGTTGAAACGTTGCGGAGCGGAGCGGAGCGGGTGCGGAGGCGGGGAAATCTCTCGGTCAGACCGAGAGAATCTCTCGGTCGTAGCGGGGATCGGGGGTTTTTGTGACGGCTAGGGTTGATTTCTTGAGGGAAATGGGTTTCCTAAGCCTCCTATATATAGTGTAGATGGGTTTGACCAAGTCTAGGGTTTAATTTGAATTAAAATTGCTTTTTAATCAATTTTAAACCCAAAATATCACCCACACTATATCTCAAGCTATAAGGGTGCGGCCAAGGGGCTAGGATTTGGGTCAAAAATATTTTGAAGAGTTATAATCTAATAGAAATTATATTGGGTCGAAAATACTTTAAAACTTGGTATTTAAAAATATTTTAAGCTTGGCCAAAAATGTAAAGTCAAATGAAATCCAAAAATTGTGAAATAAATATTGGGGTGATCGGGACGACGAGAGAAAGAAAACTAAGAAGACGGTTCGCAATTTCGACGTCGAGGGACGAAACTAAAAATAGAAACGTCTCACGTCAAGAGCGAAAACCGCGACGTTTCTTCGAATGAGATCAAATCGTGGGAGAACGACCCGTGAAATGTCGTTCCAAATTAGTGCCACAATTTAATACCCTCAGAGACGATCACAACGACATATCACACTAAAGTGTTCACAACAAACAGAGTCTAAAATAAATACGTGCACGATCAAAACTACGTGCACGTAAAACATACAACGAAAACAGACCGTTACATCCTCCCCACCTTAGAAATGATTCCGTCCTCGGAATCAACATCAAGCACTGCTCGGGAAGAGGTGCGGGAAGCGCTCTCTCATATCATCCGCATGCTCCCAGGTGGACTCCCCAGGGGAACCGTGACGCCACTGCACTCGAACCAAGTCGACGGTCTTATTCCTCAGCTGCTTCTGCCGTCGATCCAGAATCTCAACTGGCTGCTGATCATAGGTAAGATCCGGACGAACCGTGATCTTCGAGAAATCTACAGCATGGGACGGATCACTGACGTATCGGCGTAACCGAGATACGTGAAATACGTCGTGAACTCCCTCCAGCGATGGTGGCAACGCCAAGCGATAAGCCACAGCTCCAACTCTCTCCAGGACATCAAACGGCCCAATGTACCTCGGACCCAGCTTGCCTCTCTTCCAAAATCGAATAACTCTGCGGTTCGGAGAAATCTTCAGAAAGACGTGATCTCCAGGCTGAAACTCCAAAGGCCTCCGTTTAGCATCTGCCCAATGCTTGAAACAGTCATGCGCGATCCTCAGCTTCTCCCGGATGTTCCTCACAACATCCACGGCCTCCACGATCATCTCTGGTCCTAACAGCTCCCAATCTCCAATGTTATCCCAGCTCAGTGGCGATCGACATTTCTTCCCATATAGCGCGGCGAATGGCTCCATGCCAATACTCTCCTGGTAGCTGTTATTGTAGGCAAACTCAACATGATGGAGATGATCCTCCCAAGATCCCGTGAAGTCCAACATGCACGCTCTCAGCATGTCCTCCAAATTCTGAATCGTCCTCTCGGACTGGCCATCCGTCTACGGATGGTACGCCGTGTTGAAACTCAGACTCGTACCCAAGCTCTTCTGCAGACTCTGCCAAAACTGAGACGTGAATCTCGTGTCTCTGTCCGACACGATACTCAAGGGGACTACATGAAGTCAAACGATCTCCTCCATATATCTCCTCGCTAGCATCTTAGTGGACTGTCCTACTCGGAAAGGAATAAAGTGCGCAGATTTGGTCAATCGATCTACGATCACCCAAATCACTTTATTCTGCTTCGGACTCCGAGGTAGTCCAGTCACGAAATCCATAGTGATGTGTTGCCACTTCCACTCCGGAATTGGAATCGGTTGTAGCAACCCTGCCATACGCTAATGCTCTGCCTTTACCTGCTGGTAAACCAGACACTTGGTTGCCAGAAGCATCGCAAAAGATCTCGAATCCTCCACTCCGATCAGGCACAGCAAAAACAGGGGCAGTCGTCAGCCTCTCCTTCAGAACATTAAAGGCCTTCTCACAAACATCAGACCAAACAAATGGTACATCCTTCCGCGTCAGTCTGGTCATCGGCTCAGCAATACGGGTGAAGTCCTTAATGAAGCGCCGATAATAAACTACAAGCCCAAGGAAACTTCGGATCTCAGACGCTGACTGCGGAACATGCCACTCTCTGATAGCCTTAATCTTCTCGGGATCCACTGAAACACCATCTCCTGACACCACGTGTCAAAGAAAAGCAACCCTATCAAGCCAGAACTCGCACTTGGAATACTTAGCATACAAACGATGCTTCCTCAAAATCTCCAACACTGTCCTCAGGTGCGATGCATGCTCTTCCTCCGACTTTGAATAGATCAGGATGTCGTCAATAAAGATAACGACAAACTTATCTAGCAAGTCGTAGAAGATCAGATTCATCAAGTTCATAAAAACTGCGGGCGCATTGGTTACACCGAAGGGCATAACCACGAACTTGTAGTGACCATACTTCGTCCTGAACGCTGTCTTCTGAATATCTTCATTCTTCACCTTGAGCTGATGATAACCACTCCTCAGATCCAACTTAGAGAACACCCTCGATCCTCCAAACTGATCAAAAATGTGATCTATACGAGGCAATGGATATTTATTCTTGATGGTCACAGCATTCAGCTCCCTATAGTCCACGCACATGCGACGCGAACCATCCTTCTTCTTCACCAGCAACACCGGTGCTCCCCACGGAGACACACTAGGATTGATGTAACCTTTCTGTAAAAGCTCATCCAGCTGCATACGCAACTCCTCCAACTCAGCTGGAGCCATACGATACGGCGCCTTCGAAATAGGCCGCGCTCCTGAAATAAGATTGATCGAAAACTCGAGAGCTCGATCGGGCGGCAGTCCAGACATCTCCTCGGGGAAGACGTCGTCGAATTCACTCACCATAGCTGGTCTACTCTGCTCCATCTGCATAGCAACGATCTCCACTGGTCTGGCCCAAAATCTGACAGGGCCAAGCGAACTGCTACCTCGACTGAATTCAAACACTGGATGTCCTGGGATCTCGAACACCACCTTCTTCCTCTGACAATCGATCGTAGCATAGAAACTCGCACGCCAATCTATCCCGAGGATGGCATCATAGTTGATGATGTCGTGGACAATGAAATCAGCGTAAAGCTCATGTCCACAGACCACCAAAGGGCAAGAATTGCAACCACGATGCACCGAGATCACGCCATTTCCTGTAACGATGTTCCAACTCTTGGGAAGAGGGGATGTCGTCAAGGTATGCTTCTCCACGAAGATCTGGGATATAATACACTTCGATGCACCAGAGTCAAAGAGGACTCGTGCAGGAAATGTGCAAACCAAAATCACACCTAACAGACAATCTAACAATCAAACCCTATTCTAACAAACAATCATATGCAAGCAACAAAACATAATCTAACAAGCCAAAACTAACTAAGAAAGGAACTAACTAGATAGAGGGTTACCTGTGATAACCTCATCCACAGCCTCGCTCTCCACTGCAGTCATGAGGAAAGCATGCCTCCTCGGTTGAACAGCCTGCTGAAACGCCTGCTTCTGTGGAATAAGAGGTGCTCCACGTCCAGCAGGTACAGGTGCTCTCTGCTGCAACGGCTGAGCTGCAACTGGTCCCCTCTGTAGATGTGCTCCATCAGGTGCTCTCCCCATCTGGTTCGCATGCTGACAATCCTTCGCTACATGAGTAGCGTCTCCACAGATCATGCACTTCCCCAGAAATCTCCTGCACTGCTCCTTGATGTGGCCAGTCTTGCCGCAGAAATGGCAAGTCTTCTGAGTAGGCCCTCCTGGCCTCTTGAACTGCACTGGCTGGTTAGGCTTGAACCCAGGCCTAACCACTGCTCTGTCCTGCTCCATAGGCCTCTTCCCAGCTCCAGAAGTATGTCCTCTCTTCTGCCTCGCAATCAGCTCCTGCCTCCTAGCAGCTACCAGCAACTTCTGATACGACTCTAGATCTGATGAAGAAGGCTCTGCAAGTCTAGGGAAAGACCCTGCAGAAACCTCTGAGCCTTCTCCTCGGTATCCTCCACCATCTTCGGTGCGAAGTGACTCAGCCTGGTGAACTCCTGATGGTACTGGTCCATCGTTAGATTTCCATGCTTCAGCTCAATGAATCGCTGCAACATGTCCCTCATGGCAGCCTTCGGAAAGTACTCCTCAACAAACCTGGACTTGAAAGTAGCCCAAGGTATCGGCTTCACCAACAGCTCCTCTTCTGCATCCCACCAGTTGCGGGCATTATCACTGAGCTGCTTCTTCACCAACTCAACCCATCCAGCTGGGTTGTTCTTCGATATCTTCAGATTATCTTCAGTATTCCTGATCCACTCCTCAGTAGCTAACGGTCCTTCAGATCCATCGAAGTAAGTCGGGCCCAGCTCCCGAAACTGCTTCGCTCCTGGCTCGAAGCGAGATGCATTCTGGGTATTCTGAAGCATACCCTGCTGTACCTGCATCATGTGATGCCTCATCTTCATGATCTCAGCATTGGTGGGCTCTCTATCCAGCACCTCAACACGATTGGGCCCACCACCAGCTCGGGTCTGTCGTCTTCCAGCCATCTAATGACATAGAAAAACGAACAAAAATTAGACTCAAAGCTTATGACTCGGATGTCGAAATTTATTTATTGGACGTTCTATAATTATTATCATTGTTCTGATAATTCACAGTTGCAAGAGGGCCTGCATGGGCCACCAACAAAACCTGTCACGCCCCGCTTCCCTAAAATGGAGGCGAGACGTGAGAAGGTCCGCTCAGACTTGGAGCTGTGAGGCTCCAGTCTGTAAAGCGTCTGGATTTAAACCAAGTAAAGGTCCCTGCAAGTGTGATACGAAAAAAAATAATAATAAATAAAGAGCCAGAAAAACCAATCTCAGAATGTCCAAAAATAAGTTTCAACATCACATAAAAGCCACCAGGCTGGAAAGAAAAAGAGTCTAAAGGCCCAACCATGGCAAACAAAAGTACAACGTACGGAAAGCAAAGCAATGGTGCTACGCACCGACAATTAACAGCAACCTAAAGCAAAGCAACTCAGAACAGTCTCTAAGACTGTTCACCGGTGTCCACAAACTCCTCGTCAAACGTAGGCTCAGGCTCAGCGTCAGTGAACACCTCGTCCTCAGCAACGGTCTCTGGCTCAGGGTCTAACATGTGACACCCAAAAGAGCAAGGGGCACATGTCAGCAAGTCTACAAAGACTTGTGCAAGGAAACTGAAAATAAAGCAAGCAACCTAGCAGTTCTAGCATGATGCAATGACATGGTAGTTAAAGTATGAGTGCAACAGGTAAAGTAAAGTACAACAAGCATCTAACATGGCATGGCAAGAGTAGCAAACTACTAACATTCACAAGTCACGTTTTCATGTCGTGCACAGAGTTCACGCCTTACAACTGAAGTGGCTGTACGGGCACACATCTACGCTGAGTGGTCGCTCAACCCTACCCCTCCACATGTATCGAGCCAGGGCCTTACCCCCGAACATGAATGCTCGCTTCTAGATAACGAGCCAGGAAGTGTTTTTCAATATGGCATAGGGGTGCACCTAGACTCAACAAGCAAGTACAAGTATATTAGCATGTGCTACGAATGCAACAATCAGACATGGATGGCATGACATGGCAAGCTGTAATTTAAACGCGTACAGTTAAGGAATTTAAACATGGCAGTTACAAATGCATGAACAAAACAAGTTAAAGGGTTGGATCTAGCTTCGTTGTCAAACTAGATCAAATGAGGTGACGGATCTAGTTTCGTCGTCAAACTAGATCAAATAGGCGTCTAGGCGGCTATCATTTCACTGCCTAGTCTCTTTTACGATACGGTACAAAAAGTGGCCAAAAACATGGCCTAAACAAGCAACGGGCAAGTTTCACTTGCCTGAATTCAAACGTCAGAAAAACACCGTCCAAAGAGTCCAAAGTCACAAATAACCTACGTGCACAAGTCCACCAGCCTACATTTCCAATTTAAATTATCTTAATTAGTGATTCTAAGAAATTTAAAAACAACAATTTTAATCTTGATTAAAAGGCTGTGGTTGGGGGTCCTAGGGGTGCAAAATGTTACCTCAACACGACGCGAGAACTACAATGGCGTCGGGTAGCGATGCCAGGGGTTGGAATATAAGAACGCGCTCCTAGTCCAATTTCCAGATCAAATTCCTCGCTCGAATAGTCTGGGCAGCAACCAGATCAACGAACCAAGATTCCAATGCT
This sequence comes from Scilla litardierei, assembly GCA_030789695.1. Lineage (NCBI taxonomy): Eukaryota > Viridiplantae > Streptophyta > Magnoliopsida > Asparagales > Asparagaceae > Scilla > Scilla litardierei. Next base: position 214,157,518 of record CM061142.1, on the reverse strand, counting down.
AGCACGTGCGACGAAGGGCTACGACGTGTCGCAACGTTCTAATCAGAATATCCACGAAGAGAAGACACCTAGGTGGGACCCACAGTAGTGCTAGGGGCCAATGGGGGACCCACAACACCTCAGGAGAACTTGGGGGCCCATGGAGGCAAGCGGTGCGACGGATGCGGGGTTGTGACGAATGTCGCTCGGTCAGACCGAGCCGCTGCGAGGATTTCTCTCGGTCAGACCGAGAGAGCACAGCAGTGGGGTCGGTCGGTCACTGCAGAGAGCATTACAAGGCGGGGGCGTTCGGTCACAGCAGGCCGGTGCGAGGGATTCCTTTGGTCGGCGCGAGCGGATGCGGGCTGCAGCGTTGCGGGGGTTGCAACGGAGCGGGGGAGTGTTGCGGAGCGGGGGAGCGGGTCGGTCAGACCGGGCGGGAGCATCGGTCGGTGCAGGGTTGCAACATTGCAGTTGCAACGTTGCGGAGCGGAGCGGGTGCGGAGGCGGGGAAATCTCTCGGTCGTAGCGGGGAGCGGGGGTTTTTGTGACGGTAGGGTTGATTTCTTGAGGGAAATGGGTTTCCTAAGCTTCCTATATATAGTGTAGATGGGTTTGACCAAGTCTAGGGTTTAATTTGAATTAAAATTGCTTTTTAATCAATTTTAAACCCAAAATATCACCCACACTATATCTCTAGCTATAGGGGTGTGGCCAAGGGGCTAGAATTTGGGTCAAAAATATTTTGAAGAGTTATAATCTAATAGAAATTATATTGGGTCGAAAATACTTTAAAACTTGGTATTTAAAAATATTTTAAGCTTGGCCAAAAATGTAAAATAGGTCAAATGATATCCAAAAATTGTGAAATAAATATTGGGGTGATCGGGATGACAAGAGAAAGAAAACTAAGATGACGGTTTGCAATTTCGACTTCGAGGGACGAAACTAAAAATAGAAACATCTCACGTCAAAAGCAAAAACCGCGACGTTTCTTCGAATGAGATCAAATCGTGGGAGAACGACCCGTGAAATGTCGTTCCAAATTAGTGCCACAATTTAATACCCTCAGAGATGATCACAACGACATATCACACTAAAGTGTTCACAACAAACAGAGTCTAAAATAAATACGTGCACGATCAAAACTACGTGCACGTAAAACGTACAACGAAAACAGACCGTTACACTTTCTCTACCGTCGCTGTATTTTCCGAGAGCGTCATGATGTCTGTCCCCACGTCTGTGTCACTAACCTCTCTGCCTGCCTCGTCGTTAGCCACAACTTCTGCTTCTACTGCCGCTCCATCCTCTTCTACAATTCCTACGTATCGGCCTCCTACTGAGGCTGAGCGTCACTTAGCGAGCACAGCACCACCGCACCACCCCACTGTCGCACCTATTCTTTACAATAGCCGTGCAAGACAGCCTCGCGCTTCATCCGTTCGTCCGTCCTCTCCACCTCCCCCCGACACTCTAGTTTAGCACCTCAGTGCTCTAGAGGAGGCAGTCAGTGGACTTAGAGGATATTTTAGGGCTCTCTCCGCTACTATCAGCACCGTGCAGAGGCAGGTCACTTTACTGCATGGTATTCAGGCTTTCCTGAGCCATATCCTTGCCCGACTGCCTCCGCCACCCACACCCACCCAGCGTCCACCTCGACCACCACCTCCGCCACAGGATGGTGCTGGTGCACCCCCACCCCCTTAAGCAAACACTGGATGCCTATCATATTTTTGCTGTTGATATCTTGGATCTGTTGATTTTGCACCCCTCCTCCACACACTTTTTGGTCACTTTTTTTTCTTACCTATCTATATCCTTTTGGGAGTGAGGGAGTATTTTTGGGGACACCTATTTGATACTATTTTGATCTCTGCATGCACCACCCGTATATCTGCATTCATCACTTGCACTCCCATCACATTTTTCTTTTTATTTCCTTTTTTATTTTATTTTTATCATGCATGCATCCTCACCCACCCCATCCACTTTTTGTCTCTCAGTGTGCCACACTCTGCACATTGAGGACACTGTGCACTTTAGCTTGGGGGAGTGAGTTCTCACGAACTTTTTATTTTTGTCACATTTATTTCTATTTTCCCACCTTTTCTTTGTTTTTACGCTTATTTTCACCCACCTTCTCATTTTTTTCCATGCATCACGTTTTTCTTACCTTTTATGTGTGCTGCATATGTACAGTAGTTTTTACTTTCTTTTTATCCTTATTTCTTTTATCTTTTTTGCTAGAGATGAATTTTCTGTGATGATGATGACGTGGTATTAGCTTATCTCTATACGCATATTATCTTGTCATGCCATAGTTTTTGTTTTAGATATCATATGCTATGTCTTGCTATGCATTTGAGATAGTAACCCGCAATTTCATGTATGAATATGGATGAAACTATTTTATTAGCTGAGTTTGATGATTTTTACTGTATACTCTTCATAGAAAACACACCAAGCTTCACGCATTGATTGCTTATATCTGGAGTACTGCTTTCTTTTCTTATATCACTTCTTATTGCATGAAAATTGTACGCTTCACTTTCAAGTTGATTGAATGCATGCTAGATTGATATAACTGGATTAGTTTACTTTTTGAGATTAAACTGAGTAGATTACATTACTCTGCTGAAAGTTGTCATGCACGTCTTATAGAGTGAACTGAGTGTTACATATATTTCTTCCTCCACATATCCTGAGCATTATTTCTATACTTATGAAATCATTGGTTAATCTCCCTTTAGCGAATCCTATATTGGTATTTCCCCCCGCTATGAAAATTCTTGCTCCAACCCCCAAAATCAAAAAGAAAAAAAATACATGTATATCTTTCTATCTTTTGATTTGGGATCACATTTGTATATATGATTTTTAAAAAAAAAGAAAAAAAGAAAAAAAATGAGAAAAAGAAAAGAAAAGAGAAAAGATGCTTATACATGATCCCATCTCATACTCTTTTTCTCTTTCTTCCCTCTCTTGTTATTTTTATTTTTTTTTAGCTTCAAAAATGGGGAATGAGCTTATTGATTTATCTTATGCCGCCACGCTAATAGATAAGCTTGGGGGAGAGGATCCAATGATGTGTGAGAGAGTGACTACTTGATTGTGCATGACAACCTAAGCTAGGTAATTTTCTATACTCGGTGAGATTACTAAAAGTTTTACGGAATCCAGGAATTGAGACTTAGTATGCATTTCATGAAAACCATACCTTTCTATTCTTATTGATCCATATTGTGTGATATCTCTTATACTCCAAATAGAAAGCATTCAATTGAAAAGTGTGTGGTCTATGATTATGTATACCGCTTTAGATGCTTCAGATGATGTTAATTCTAGAATGATTCCATATTTCATACTATTTTGATATTCTTGGGTTTCTAATTTGAATGCATCCATATGATTATGATATCGAGATAAAAATATTTGGCATGTGTTTTATATTCACCGTATGCTATATGAGTAAGCGAAACCCACGTCCTGAGAAAATGATCTAGCATCTCTCTCTTTGTTTTCTTTCCTTATCTATTTGCCATTTCTTCCCTTTTTCCTTTTTATTATTTTTTCCATCGGGTTCGCCTTTTGTTCGTCTTCCTCAAGGACGAGTAAGAGGTAAGCTTGGGGGATTTTATCACTCCATATTTTACACCTTTTTTCTGCATGTTTTCATGACGTTTTGATCACCCATATCACGTTTTTCATGATTATTCGACAATATTGCGATGCTTTTCACTATTTCTTGTTTTTGTCGTATTTCAGGAAATATGGAGCGATTTGGAGCCAAAACGAGATCAAAAAAGTTTCACACATTTCGGAGTGTCACCCACGGCCTATTCGATGAATTATCAGCGATGGACGATGAGCAAAATAAGAAGGAAATCGATAGGAGCGACGAGGAAGCGAAAAGGAGAAGAAATAGGCTCAGGAGCACCTCACTTGGCCGACCAAGACTGGTCATTCGGCCGAGTGACAGATCACACTCGCCAGAGTAGAACGGATACGCACTGCAGATTTTCAACGTTCACTCGGCCGAGCAAGGAATTCCATTCGGTCGAGTATGAAAGTTCACTCGCCTGAGTGGTACAGGGAAATTGGACAGAAAAGAGCCGAAGTTACTGGAAAATCTGAGAAAGCTTACTCGGCCGAACGTTATAGCTACTCGGCCGAATGAATAAGTCTAATCAGCCGAGCCACCCCCGGAGACAGACCCTGAGAACCCCCAAAGTTACTGTTTTTGTACAGGGTTTATCACTCGGGCGAGTGACAAGGGTCACTCGGCCGAGTGACCCTCTCCGACTGCTGCCAGGATTGCAAATTCTGGGCTGCGCAGGGCCTGTTTTATCACGATTTTTTGGACATTTTGGCTTGTATTTAAGCCCTGTTTTTATCCTAGTTTTAAGAGAGACTAGAAGTATTTTCTTAGGGAGTTCTTTTAGGTTTTAGACAGCTATTCTTTGGAGAAATCTCAGCTGGAGATCATTGGCTACAACATTGGTTTGTTCTTTCTTATTAAAAACTCAATTTTTATGAATTGTTTCTCTTTTGCAATGAATTGTGCCATGATTTCTATTGTTATTTCTGAGGTTTTCATAATGATTAGTGAGTAATTCCGTCATTCTAGGGCCTATGGATGAACCCTATGGACGAACCCTATGGACCTGATCTTTTGAATTGTGATGAATTTGTGGATTTGGTGCTAAAATTGATAATGGTTAGGTTGTGATTGATATATTACGAGTAGCTAGGAATTCTCTAGATTTGGTTTGCAAGAGATAGGACCAAAGTTAGGATTTTTAATTATAAATCTATACTAATATTCGTTTGCAAGAGATTAGACGAATAAGAATTATCATAACCTAGATCGTAGCTCAAGTTTGCACAAGAGTGGGTTCGAGATGCGATTGGACAATGATGTCGTTCTTCACGCTAGCGGCTTAGGCTAGGGTTTGCACGAGAGTGGGCCCTAACCTAGGTTTTCTATAAACCGGCAATAGCGCGAGAGCGTGAGCTTGGTACTACATTTAGTTGCGACTAGTTCACTTATATTCAAGCCTAGCAACAATGACATTTATGATTCACAAGGATGAGAGACGGTCTGTAGTGGGGATTCCCTAGCACTAGACGCTTTATTATATTGATATTTCTTGCTATTGAATGATTGTGACAATACACCAAAATTATCATTATTCTCTTGATAGCTAGGTAATTAAAGTGAGATACTGTCATTTGTTCCTCCCTGTGTTCGATACCCGCTCGCTGCTACACCGTGCGCTTGCGGTAAGACTACAAGTCGTTTTTCAGGTGTATATTCGGACGCGATCACGCAGCACCATTACTTGTTGTAGTTTCGGCCATGCTTAGGGCTTCTTTTCGGACTCTGTACTTTTCTTTATGACTCTCTGTATGTTTGGAATAAAGTCTGTGGATGTTGAACGTTGGGTAATTTTTATTGTATATCCTTCTTTATCATTATTGTTGTTTCGTCGTAATGCAAAGAACCTGATAATGGATTAAACTACCAGACGCTTTGTCACGACCCGCTTCCCTGAAATGGAGGCAAGACGTGAAAAGGTCCGCACGGGAGTGGAGCTGTGAAGCCCCAAACCCGATAAGCGTCCACAATACATAAACAGGTCCCTGTAACCACAACAGAATAACAATAATAACACAAGGCGAGACTGAAATAAAGTTCCACATCTCACAAATTGTCCAACAAGAAAATAAGTTCAACATCCAGAAAAGCCACCAGGCTAAAAGAGAAGAGTCTAAAGGCCCAGAACAAGGCCAACAAAAGCAATAACAACAACAAAGTATAGGTGCTACACACCGATAACAAAACAACTGTCTAACAAAAGTAAAACACAACGAAGACACTAGGACTGGTCCCCAGTGTCCACGTACTCCCCGTCAAACACAAGCATGGGCTCGGCGTCAACAAACACCTCGTCCTCAGCAAGTAACTCAGGCTCGGGCTCTAACATGTGTCACCCAAAAGAGTAAAGGGGCACATGTCAGCAAGTCGAAAGACTTGTGCAAGGAAACAGGAATAATGGTAAACTAGCAACCTAGCAATTAAAACATGGTGCATGGCAAGTAAAGTACGGTGGTAACAAGTAAGGTAAAGGAGAGTACAAGTGGCAAGTATCAAGTGGTAGGGGTGACATGTAATGTCAAGTAACAAGTAAAGTACAAGGGATCACTCGACGAGTGCCCTATTGCCCGCAAGGCTGTGTTCAAGTATCAAGTACAAGGGATCACTCAACGAGTGCCCTATTGCCCGCAGGCTGTGATGAGCTCGTCTTCTGGAACATGAGCCAGAAAGTGTATTTGATAAGTATGGCGTAGGGGTGCACCTAGCCGGAACAAGTAGCACTAGTATGTAGCGATGCTACGCAATCACGATGAGTATTCAAGCATGCAATGACATGAGCAGATAATTCGCATACCGTTAATTAAATTAAACGTGACAGGCGAAATGCAATGACATGAACATATTCGCGTACCGTTAATTAAATTAAACATGGTAGGCGAAATGCAATGACAGTTAAGGATGCATGGATGACATGAACAGTTAATACGCGTACCGTTAAGGAAAGTAAACGTGACATACAAGCATGATGAAAGTGACGGACCAAGCTTCGTTGTCAAGCTAGGTCAATGGGGTCTAGAAGGATATCCTTTCACCGTCTAGTCTCTTTTACGCTAAAGCAAGGTAAATGGCCTAAGACATGGCCCAAATCGAGAGATGCAAGTTTCACTTGCCTAGCACCGGGGATGGCGACTACTTCGTCACACGGATGCCAATCTACGGGGGAATCGCTGTTTTGGGGGAACAATCATCAAACAACATGAATTTTATTAGGGTTTCATAAAAATACCAATAGAATATGAAAACAACGGTAGATCGATTTCTTACCGAGAGGAGACGGAAGAGACACTCTGGGGAACCCTAGGATCAGATCTGGAAAAGATTGGAGAAGTTTGGGAAAACTAGGGTTTTGGGGGATTTGGGGATTTTGATGGGTTTTGGTGAGATTTTGGGAAAGATGAGAGGTAAATGGAGTGAATGGATGGTTTGGATGATGGATTTAGGGCTTGGAATGGAGAAATGAAGCTTGGAGGAAGATGGGGGCTGAAGGGGGAAGATTTTAGGGTTTTAGGTCGTGTTGGAGAAGAAGAAGTCGTTTGGGTTGGGTATAAATAGGTTGAGCTGGCGGCTGCCCAGAAATTAGGGTTTTAACACTGGTTAGTCGGTCAAAGAGCAACCACTGACCGACTAGTTTGGCAACTAGTCGGTCGGTCGACCAACGCAGACCGACTAAGTGCAAACAGTAACTCCTGAACGAAAATAGGATTCTAGAGTTAGTCGGTCCATGAACAAATACTGACCGACTAGTTTGGCATCTAGTCGGTCGATGAACGTTCTTAGACCGACTAAGAGTGAACAGTAGCTGATACAAAAATAAGATGATGAGTTAGTCGGTTAAAGAAGCATTGCTGACCGACTAGTTTACAACCTAGTCGGTCAACCAACGTTCTTAGACCGACTAACGATAAACAGTAACTCCTGAATAATTTTAGAAAGCCGACTAGTCGGTCCAAGAAGGATTGCCGATCGACTGGATCGTCATCTAGTCGGTCGGTGGCCCTTCTTACACCGGCTAATGAGCACCAAAAGTACCGATACGGAGCGCGGGGCCCCGGGATCGATTCCTAAGACTCCTAGGCTTGATCTAACAGTTAGATACGACCGTTATGAAGTCCGTCACGAGTGACACACTTCGAAATTGACGATCCTAAGGAAGAAGCGAGAAAATACGACGAATCGATCGGAAATGAAAGCTACGGAGACGAAAACCACACAAGAGGAGAAAATCCACCAAAACATATATTATATTATATTCAGATACATGAAAAGCAGTCGTTACACGCTTATCATACTACAGCTTTACAGCTCCAAGTCTGAGCGGACCTCTTCACGTCTCGCCTTCCATACTTGGGAAGCGGGGCGTGACACCCATGACTGTGCATCATACCGAAAGTAGTGCAATCTTTTCATGGAGTAGTCATCAGCAACCTTTATGTTATTTTAATTATTTTGATGATTACATTTGGAATTTGTTTATGGAGAAAAATTTGGGACTAAATTGGACAGACATACCTCATCTCTTGCAGAACATACGTAATCACGTTATAGAGATGCTGGGAGTTACGTTGCAAAAATCCAATTTAGCTAGTGGAGGAAGAACACTTGTCGAAGAGCGCAAGGAATAGATAGAACAACTTCCTCCACCATTAAAGATCCGTGATCCGCCATTTGACCATTGTGTGTTCTTTCCATTAGCATAGATTTTTTCTGCTTTCTAGGATGTTAGCTTTTGAATAAACTTGTACCCTTTTTGACATTGACAATGTCCATCTCTAGTTGGGGGGAGTGTATGCGACCTTAGGATTTTTTAAAATAAAGAGAGAGAAAATAATAAATCACCATTACTCCTTATCTTATACTCCTTCAAGCATCATACTATTGAATGATTATGCATTAACTGAATTCTGAAAATTGTTTATGGCTTGAATTAATTATTTTTTCGTCATGTAATTAATCATTAATATGTCTTTTATGAAAACTTTCAATTGTCATGATTAATATCTCGAAATAGTTTGAATTTATTTCATGCAAGTTAATTGCGATGCATAAGCTTAAGTATACATGGTTTATTAGAATAATCTTCAAGTTGAAGAGGAATTTGGTCTTTGTTACTAAAGTTTATGTCCGATGAATGTGTATTGAATTTCTTACAGACACAAAAAAAAGAAAAAAAGAAAGGAGAAAATAAAACTTAGATGATTCGTGTTATTAGGTTCGAGGGGCTTTTCTGAGCCTAAAGCCAGAAGGTCGCCTGGCCCAGGAGTCATTAACTGAAAGCTCGTTACATGGATCATTCTAAGTCATAAAAAGGGAAAAGAAATACTTAAATGGTTCGAGTTATTAGGTTCGAGGGGTTCTTCTAAGCCTAATGCCCGAAGGTCATCTGGCCTAGGAGTCATTAACTAAAAGCTCATTATCGATCAATCTAAGTTATAAAAAAGAAGAAAAGAAAAAAGAAAGAAATAAAGAAATGGTAAATAAAGGAAGCAACTCAATACTCATGAATCGAACGATCCTTAAGAGATGCCAATTCCTTGGAAATCAGAAAACTAGGATACAACATCGTGTTATATTTTCGCTTGCGCAAAATGATGCTTATATGTTATTTATTCAAATTAAATTAGAAAATATCGTTTGATTGATCTTCTTCATGGATTATGTATATTGGTAGTTATAATCATGTTGGAGAACGAATTATTGAGCCATGCCATAGACGATCGATAGGATTTAATACTTTTACTAATTATCCGATTTAATCGCTCTTTTTCTTGGGACTAGCAAATCGCTAGTTGGGGGTGATTTAGAGTAGCTCTCAAGATCTAAGTAGAAACACTTAGCTATTTTTAGTTAATCAATCATAATCTAACCCTAAAATAAATTTAGCAACATGGGTTTTCAACAAATTTCACATATCAAGCTTTAAATCCATAAGGTTCTTTCCTTTGCCCAAGAGCAAAGAGACTACCCAGAGATATTTATGATCAAATCAATAGAATTCATGGAGACAATGGAAATCATCATAGATGTCACTTTTCGATCGTGTGTTTTTCGTGCGCGTACTTTATTTTTCGTACACCTAATTATTGTGACCTATTCTTGTATCCCAAACGCGCGAAGTTATATACCATTGTGACTCTCAGAGAGAGTAGTTACTTGTGGAATTTTTTATGAACGTCATTTCACGTGTCGTTCTCCCACAAATCAGCTTTGAATGAAGGGGTGTCTTAACTTTAGACTTCGACGTTTGACCTCTTTATTTTTAGTGCCATTTTTCGTTGACCTAGAACATGACCAAGCATCATAGTTTCGATCCTCTTGTCAACACGGTTGTCCCGATATTTTTCTTGTATTTATCGGACACAGTTAGACTGACCTTTCACCCGAATCACTTTTAATCTATAGTTAGCCCTAGACTTATCCCTAATTCAAATCCCTAATTAAAAATCAAATCAAATTCCATAGGAATCTTACGTATCATGTTAATATCACCCTTAGCTATTGGCCACACTAGTTGCACCCTTCCCCTCTCACACTCTCTCTCCAATCAACCCTTAAGTGCACCCCTATTCTACCATATTTAGAAACTTTCTCCATGATAAAACGTAAACAGCACCCTAGGGCTTTCTAGGTCTCGCAGCTGCCACATCCCATAAGCTGCCGGCACTTAGCACTTACCGCTCGGTCACCACCCTCTCCCCTAGCTCCGGCCTTCCTCCTCGCCTTACCGGCACATCCGGCCACCCTCTCCCCTCCACGCAAACCGCCCGGAGCCCCCCCTAAACTGCCGAACCTCCCCTCATATCCCACGCACTCCCTGCCCTCTCCACCTGCACCTGCCGGCCAACCACTCATCCATCCATTTCGTCGGCCAACCTCCACCCGAGCCCACTTGCCGGTGCATCACCCCCCAAAACTGCCGAACCTCCCCTACAATAAACTGCAAGCTCACTTTCTCCATCAACCCAGCCGGACACCCATTTGCAAGCCGCACCCCCTGTCATCCACCTGCCCCTCTCCCCTTAGCCGCGCCGACCAACCCCTCTCACGGCATGCCCTTCCCCATTGCCGGCAGCCCCAAAAACTACCTCACACCCCCTCGCAGCCACCCCCAGGCCACAGCAACCCCACGGCAGCCCCTGCCATTCATCTCCTTCGTGTTCGCTGCCCTTTAGTTGTCACCGTCTTCGCCGTAGTCCGCTGTACCTTGTTCGCTGCCGAAATCCAACCCCTGACGTCGCTACCCGACGTCAGTGTAGCTTTCGCGTCGTGTTAAGGTAAACCCGATTCATAGGAACCTTCACGCCTGCATGTTTAACAAGATAAAAATCGTAATTTCCTTGCTTTTGATTAAATCACTAATTGAAATTAAATAATATGTGGCTGTAGGTTGGATGATTGGTTGGAGCACGTAGGAAGTTTCTGGACCAGTTGATCTGAGACTTGCGGACGTTATTTCAGGCAAGTGAAACTTGCTCGGTTAAATATTAAGCCATGTTTAGGCTATTCTGAGTTTTTGTGTAAAAGAGACTAGGCGGTGAAATGATAGTTGCCTAGACACCATGCTTGATCTAGCTTGACAAAGAAGCTAGATCTGACACCCATGCTTGATCTAGCTTGACAACGAAGCTAGATCCGACACCCTTGCCATGTCATTTCATGCATATCACATGTCACGTTTAATTTTGATATACAGTACGCATTTAATAACTGCTTTTTATACCATCAATGTTGCATATCGCATGTCATTTCATGCATTTGAATGTCTTGTCATGAATGTGTAGCACACACTACAAATGAAATGTAAACTGCGGCGAGTAGGATTCTGACTCCTATAGCATGAAAATAAAATGTAAGCTGCGGTGAGTATGATTCTGACTCCTATAGCATGAATGAGGCTTGGTGCACCCCTATGCCAAATAAAGAACACTTTTTGGCTCATGATACAGAAGCTGAGCGCCAGTTCAGACACATGTGGAGGGGTTGGGTTAAGCGATCACTCAGCGTAGAACTGTGCCCGTACAACAACTTCAATTAAAAGGCGTAAACCCTGTGCACATCGTGAATGCATGTTTTTTGTGAAATCGTGAAATCGTGAAATCGTGAAATCGTGAATAATGTTTAGTAGCTTTTTTTTGCTACGACGTGACATGCATGTTAAATATCATGTTGATTTTAATTGCTGCATTCATTAACTATTATGCCATGTCATCATATCTTAAACTGCTCATTGCATTCATTACTATTATGTTTCCTTGTACAAAAATCTCCTCTTTTTCCCTTTGGAGTTTTTTGCTGATATGCACCCTTTTCTCTTTGGGTGTCGCATGTTAGGTTTTAAGTCTGAGGTTGTTGCTGAGGACGACCAGTTTGCTGACGTCGAGCTTGAGGCTTCTACTGACGTTCAGTTGGAGGATACCGAAGATCTATCCTAGTCTCAGCTAGAGGCTATTTCTTCGTTGCTGTTTGTTTTTCTAGTTACTGCTGTTAGGTTTTTCGGTGCGTAGCACCTTATCCATGTTTTAGTTTCGGCCATGCTTGGGGCCTTTCTTTTCAGACTCTTGTTCTCTTTAATGACTTTATCTCTGGATGCTTTGAATAAGATTTGGAAGTTGTTTTTGAATGTTGGTTATTTATTGCCTGCTTTCAAATTTATTATTATTGTTGTTTCATTGCAATGTAAGAATCTGCGAATGGATGAACACGCAGACGCTTATCAGAATGTAGCTTCACAGCTTCAAGTCTGAGTGGACCTCTTCGCATCTCTCCTTCCATAATTGGGAAGCGGGGCGTGACAATAGAAAAGAGAATTAAATAAGAAATATTCATAAAAGTTAAAAATATTAAGAGTTTAGACAAACCATGGTTTTCCAAAGCTTCAAATCAACTAGACAATTTAGAACTAGATCTCCAATCAAAAGCAATAGCTAACAAAAGTTGAGTCTTTTCTCTTTTCTCTATCTGTATCGTCTCTCTCTTTGACGGCTCTTAAAACTCTCTATTTATACTAACTCAAAATCCTAGGAAAAAGCTGACCAAAATACTGTTGACCCTAGACAAACCCTAGCTTTCATATTCTGGTCCGGCGGCTCACTCATCCGAGTGAGATCTTCACTCGGTCGAGTGGAAATCTCTGTAGAAAACTCCAAAATTGGCTCTATGTATCTCTGGCCACTCTGCCGAGTGGTCGACTCACTCGGTCGAGTGAGAACTCCTGCAAAAATCTTCAAAATTAGTGTTCTATTTCAATTCTACACTCGGTCAAGTGGCCGTTTCACTCGGTCGAGTGGAGATTTCACTTGGTCGAGTGACTTTGATGTGCTTGGCCCCTTGGGCTGGGTTGGTGTCAGCCTCACTCGGCCGAGTGGAGCGATCCACTCGGTCGAGTGAGCTGCTTTTTCAACTTCTTCTTCTTCTTCTCCTTCTTTCTTTCCTCTTTCTCTTCTCTTCCTTTTGCTCCTTCTTCTTTTCTAGAACTGTAAGCTCTTCGATATCATAGCCCCTGATGCTCTGGTACACGTACATATGCTCATAGCTCTAATTTGCCCCCGATTGGTCAATATTTCCTGAAAATCCAATAAAACAGATAAATAGTGAAATTCATCGAGAAATCGTCATTTTAGCTTCGAATATGCAATATGGGCAATCGGTATGACATGGAAATAGGCGAAAATAAAGTGTAAAATATGAGCATATCGTAGAGGCAGCCAAAGAGTGCTCCTGGAGCCATTGTGAAAGAAAGTAGGAGCAGCTAAAGGCGCATGGCCTGAGGAACTCCCCGTCATATTATGGTCGTACATGACGACTCACCAAGAATCGATGGGAGAGACCCCTTTCATACTCCCTTATGGGTGAGAAGTAGTCGTTCCTTTAAAGGTAGGTGAGGAGCCTCTTTGTTTCAGACACTTCGATGAAGAGATAAACTCAAAAGGACTCGAGCTCAATTTACATTTAATCGACAAAGTCAGAGATCGAGCCCTTACTACCTCATCAGGAAAAAGGGTCGTGAGGCCCGCTACTACATATCCAAAGTTCGGGGACGGAGGTTCCTTCTAGGCGACCTCGTATTACGAAAAGTTGTCTTTTGCACAGAGATTGATCGACAAGGAAATCTCGTTGCTAAATGGGAATGCCCCTATAATGTAACAGATGTCCTTGAGCCAGCCACTTATTGACTCTCTATAATGGAAGACAAAGAGCTCTATCATCCTTGGAATGCAGAGCACTTGTAAAGATATTATCAGTAAGCGTTCAGGCGAAGGGAATGAGTTATATCAATTGTATTTTTCCCTTGTAACTTGTCGAACAAATGGAAGCTTCATAAATACTAGGTTGGCCATATCTTGCCTAAATTATCGAAATGACTAAGTCATCGGCCATTGGTCTAAAGGGCCATGCCCTTGCAACCGAACGACCCAACTCCGTCATCGGGCGTAAGTCGAAGGGGCCATACCCCTCGCCATCGAATGACCCAACTCAGTCGTTGGCCGTAGGTCAAAGGGGCCATGCCCCTTGCAACCAAAAGACCCAACTCAGTCATCAGTCATAGGTCGAAGGGGCCATGCCCCTCGTAACCGAACGATCCAACTTTGTCATTGGCCGTAAGTTGAAGGGGCCATGCCCCTCACAACCGAACGACCCAACTCCATCATCGTTCATAAGTCGAAGGGGCTACGCCCCTCGCCATCGATCGACCCAACTCAGTCGTCGACTGTAAGTTGAACGGGCCCACCCCTCACAATCGATCGACCCAACTTAGTCGTCGGCTGTAAGTCGAAGGGGCCACGCCCTTTGCCACTAATCGACCCAACTCCGTCATCAGTCGTAAGTTGAAGGGGCCACGCCCCTCGTAACTAAATGACCAAATTCCATCGTCGGCCATAAGTTGAAGGGGACACGCTCCTCGCGACCAAACGACCAAATTCCATTGTCAGCTGTAAGTAGAAGGGGCCATGCATCGAAGGGGGCACACCTCTCACCACCAACTGACCCATCCTTATTTTCTATCGACGTTAAGGCTATTATGACAGTTCTGTTATGCCAGATATTTTAACGAGTCAAGCTTAATCATTTTTTCTCTTGATAAAACTCGAATTGTTGAGGGGCCATATATATGTGCTCATGTGGAACAGCTATACAAACGCTACATAAATGCTACAAAAGCTAAGCAAGACAGACATGCTCAAAAATTCTTTATTTTTATCAAAAATTTCACAGTTTATTATTAATCGTTTTAATACAGTTCCATAGACTATGATACAAGGTTGATATCACTAAGAAGAAGGGCCACCCCCGGACGCAAAAATATCCTTCACCGCCTTGGAGAGTTTGGCTTGAAGCTCAGCTTTTACGGTCTCAGCCAAAACTACTGACCTTTCTAAATCGGTAATCTTGGCTTGAAGCTCGAGCTTCTCTTTTTTTTAGCTTTCCAAGTTAGCTCAAAGTTGCGACCTCTCTTTCTTCCACTGAGCCTCACCAGTTTTTCTGGCCCAAGATAAGGAGTTGACGATGTCTCACTGGTAGAAAACAGGTCTGCGGCCGCGGCCATTAAGCCACGAACAAATCCATGACTGATAGCGGGCTGTCTGCCATGGATTTATCCGTGGCCAAGTTTTCGTGGCTGAAAAAAATTGCCAACGGAATATTGGCCACGGAAATTTCAGTGGCCGTTAATAGACCTTCAGCCACGGATAAGTTCGTGGCAACATATTTCCAGCGATAGATTAATTGTGAAGAAATTTTCTATGGCTTTAACATTTTAGCCAGTGACATTTCTGTGGCCCATAATAGTAATGGCCACGGATATGTCTGTGGCTAATAGTCTATTGCCATCCAAAAAAATTTACCTCAATTGGGGGGAGCCCGCGTAAGCCCCCCCACGCTCAAATTTCAGTAGATCGATAGAGAGGGGAGAGAGAGGGAAAGAGAGAGGGGGGGGGGGGGGGGGAGAGAGAGAGAGAGAGAGAGAGAGAGAGAGAGAGAGAGTTCCTTAGAGGGGGAGGATGACGATGACGATGATCATCGATGACGTCGTCGTAGTCAGCCGCCACAGCGACGATCGGCAAGGTAATTTTCGCATTCCGACAGGTTTAGCCTTAAATGATTGATATAGAGGTCATAGGGGGGCAGCGGCGGGGTCGGAGGGGGCGTCGCCCCTGCTGCCGTCCCAGCTCCCCTCTCTGTTGAGTATTGATTTCCCAGATTTGGTTTTGATGATGAACAAACATAAATATCGTGAATTAACTCTTTGTGAGGGCTGTTATGGAGATCGTCGCCAAAATTCTACATACATCAAAAGCGACGTCTCAAGACTTCTCAAAGCACATGATCGTGTGCCTGAAGCTTCGTTGAAGCTCTAGGAGCATTATTGAAGTCAAGAGATTCGGATTGAAGCTTTGAAGACGGTTCGTCTAGTTTATTTTATAGTCTTCTAGCTTCTTTTCGTAGAATGTTAAGCCTTGAGTAGGTCTTACTTTATAATCTTCATAACGCTCATATCTTTATTCCTAGGATTATCTTAGAAGCCCATAGAAACTTTCCCGAAGCTTCACGCTTCTTTTCGCGGCTTCTAGTGCATCTTAGTTGGTCCAAGAAGAAGGACCAACCGACTGATTGTCATCCAGTCGGTTAAGAATTCTTCTTGAACCGACTAGATCTCCTTGCTCAATTCAGCATCTTCACTGTTGATCAATTAGTCGGACCAAGAAGGTTCACCGACCGACTAGTTGTCAAACTAGTCGGTTAGAAATCCTTCTTAGACCGACTAGTTAGACTTTCACTTTCACGGCTGAGCTACTGTTGACTCGTTAGTCGGTCCAAGAACAACCATCGACCGACTAGTTGTGAAACTAGTCGGTTGGAATTTGTTCTTAGACCGACTAGTTCTCTTGTGTTCAGCTTATTGTTTTTCAACCGCTTAGTCGGTCAAAGAACACTCACCGACCGACTAGTTGTCAAACTAGTCGGTTGGCAAGTCTTCTTAGACCGACTAGTTCTTAACTCCTGAACTATCTTTCTTGGCTGTCAACCACTTAGTCGGTCCAAGAAGAATCACTGATCGACTAGTTGAGAAACTAATCGGTCAGTGATCCTTCTTAGACCGATTAGACTGCTTCAAAAATAGATCCGTTGGAGCATTAAATGCACGAATTTTCCCTCCCTCTTCTCTAACTCCTATATAATCTTGTAATGCTTCTTCATATCATTCAAGGCTGCCATTATTGAGTTTTAGAGATCAAAGAGAGAGCATTTAATTCGCATTTCCAAGCTCACTCATTTCTCACAAGAATCTCTCCAAACTCCTTGAGCCCTATTTCCTCAAGAGAGATTCTCTTCATTGTGAGCCTCTCAAGCCAAGAGCTTGATTCAAAGTCACTAATCTCTCCCTAGCCATCTATTTCTGGTCATCTTGGTGGAGCTAGGGTTTGGTGTCATCTTCTTCCTCAAAATCCTTCCTTGCCCTAAAATCGTAAGTTTACTCAAGGCATATGATTTTGTTGGTAAGTGTTTATTATTTCATTTACTTTGATATTGCAAGTTTTTCTCTCGGTTTGTGAGAGAAGTTTGTGATCCCGGTTTGTGGGCGTCATATTTTCATTTGTGTATGATTTGATCTTGTAGAGGTTTTCTACAAGAATTTCATAGTGCAAACTTGGGTTAGAGGATTCTAACTCAAGTAGCCGGAGGGGATCCGGGTGTTTGGGACGCAGGATCACCGGGAACAAGTCGGAGAGACTTGGGTGGATCCGAACCCATTATATCGTTTGTTTGCAATTGTCTTTTATTGTTGTCAATATTTTCATTCCGCATTGTTGGTTGAGTTTGCACGATAATTAGGAATAATTACTCTTGATTATTTTAAAGTACTATTCACCCCCCTCTAGTACTTGTGTAGTAGCTATCAGTGCATTACATTTGGTATCAGAGCCAAGTTCATAGCTTTGTCTACCAACGACAACAAGAACGTTCGTCCACCTTCAGACTATAGCAAATTCAAGAACCGTGAAGGAGATTCTTCGATGATGAAAGGACACTCCTTAACTAGGCCTCCTTTCTTCAACGGTGCCAATTATGGGTACTGAAAATGCCGGATGTAAACGTTCCTCTGGAGCACTTCACTATGGAGAGCTACGTTGATGGAGTATGTCGAGCCCGCCGAACCAGACTTCGCTAAGTGGACTACCGTGGAGGTCGCCGCGGAGGTAAACAATGCCAAGGAAATGAATGCCTTGCAATGTGCGTTGGATCCCGAAGACTTCAACAAGATATGCACATGTAAGAGTGCATATCAAATTTGGAACCAACTCCTCATCCTGCACGAAGGAACGAGTAGGGTAAGAGACTCCAAACTCACTGTTGTAAATAAAGAATTCGAATTATTTCACATGCAACAAGGTGAGAATATGAAGGAGTACTATGCTCACTTCGTTGACATTACCAACGAGTTGGAGGCTCTTGGAAAGACTTAAACCCAAAAGGAGAAAGTCTCAAAGATTATTGACGAACTTCCTTCTTGTTGGGAAAAGCGTACCTTCGCCATCGAGGAAGGTAACGATATGAATAAGTATATAGTCATACAACTAGTACCTTGATGTCCTATGAGGTACACAAGGACAGTAAACTAAAGATGTAGGACAAGATGAAGTCATACTTGAAGCAAGACGAGCCAAAGAAGAAGGCGATTGCATTCAAGGCCGCTCCATCTACATATACCGATGATGAAGAATCGGAAGACGATTTGGACTTAGAATCCATTGCCCTTATGGCAAAGAAGTTCAACCGATTCTTCCAGAAAGGTAACTTCAAGAACAAATCTAAATTTAGTTCTACTAACGCCTCCGCTCCTTTGTGTTTTAAATGCAACAAGCCAGGACACATCAAAGCGGATTGTCCTCAAAACAAACAAAAGGAGAAATGGAAGGCGCCAAAGTTCGACAAGTCTCGAAAGTACAAGAAAGGGTACAAGAAAAGACTTGTTGGCACATTCACCGACTCCGATGAGGCCTCCTCAAGTGGAGAGTCGGATGATGAACAAGTGGAGCAAGCACACATGTGCTTCATGGCAAGAGAGGACCATGATCAAGAGACCTCTTCCGATGAAAGCAAGGATGAAGGCGATGAGGTAACGATGGATGACCTTCGATTAGCTAACGAGCAAATTTGGTCAAAGTATTCTAAACTAGTAAATATATATACTAAGACTAAAGATGAGCTAACTAGTCTTCAAACCTCACCTAAGCCTATCATCATCAACAACGACAAAGTTGTTGAAGGTTTGAGAAATGAGATTGTAAATCTCAAATATCAACTTGAGCATGTTCATATTGAGAATTCGGATGAACTCGAGATAGCGGATTTGATTTCTCGAAACTCAACTTTGAGTATTGAGAATGATAATCTCATGTCTCGTGTTTATGTACTCACATCGCAAGTGTCCACCTTTGATGCTTCTATGCATTCTCTCACCGAGAAGTATGAGTGCACATTAGGCCGAATTAATAAATTCAATAAAGGTAAGGACCATTTGGATAAAATCCTAAATGACTTACTTCCGGCTAATCATCACATTGGCTTGGGGTATAAGATGGGAAATTCCTCCAAATCTTCCACCACCTTTGTAAGGCCATCTTCCGAAGCCTCAACGAGTGGGAGTAAACACCCCATTGGTAATTCATCTACCAATGGTGCTTCCACTTCGTACACACCCCCGATTGGAAAGAAACCCACTTTGGGTGGACCTCCAAAGAAGGGTCATTCATTTATGTACACCAATACTCTGCCACGTAGGAACACACCTCCTACTCCACATGTTCACATGTATGATGATTTTTATGCTCCACATCCACGAGCACGTGCACACCAAGTGAGAAACACTCACGCACGTGTTCCTCCACATGCATATGTTAATCCACATCACTATCATATGAACAATTACCATCATGCACCATATCATATGTCGCCACCACCATTTCATCATGTGCCATATGTTTATACACGACATGCATTTCCTAGGCCACCTCCTCGTAGGCCACATGCATCACGTAGACATCAACAACGTATGCATGCTCCCAATAGGAATAGGGCTCCCAAGACATTCACTATTTGGGGCCCGAAGGACACTAGCATGCATGAAAAACAAGCATACATTAATTCTTATTTCATGAATGTAGTGCACAATGATGATTATGTTGGGAAGTCGAAGTCCAATTGGACTTGGCTTGCAAAGGTCTAATCTTTTAGGACCCAATGTAGTGCACAATGCTTGATGATAGCCAACTTGGCCATCAATTTTGGGCGGAAGCGATACATACCGCTTGCTATGTGTTTAATAGGATACTCTTGAGGCCCGACACCAAACAAACTTATTATGAATTTTTGTTTGGTAGATTGCCTCAAGTTAAACATTTTCGAGTTTTTGGTGCAAAATGTTTTATTAAAAACACGTATGGGAGTTTGGACAAATTTGATCCGAGATCCGATGAGGGGATATTTGTTGGATATTCCTCACGTAGCAAAGCCTACCGGATATACAACAAAAGAACCTCAACGATCGAGGAATCACTTCATGTTTCATTCAATGAAAATTTTGTCCCAACTAGAATTATCAATGATGATGACTCCATGGAAGTTTTATGTGATTCTATTGGTAATTCTAATTCTATTGATTCTATTGATACTAACCCAACTGATGAATCTTTTGAGAATGTTCCTAGTTATCAGGGAGTTCCCAAACGGCTTCATACAGTTCGTGACCATCCCTATGAGTAATTCATTGGCAATATACTTGATAGTGTCAAGACGAGATCTCAAGTCAACTACTTCGCTCATTGTGCCTTTGCCTCTTCAGCAGAGCCAAAGAATATTAACGAAGCGTGCGAAGACAGTGCTTGGATCCTAGCCATGGAGGAGGAACTCATTCAGTTTGAGAGAAATGAGGTTTGGGAGCTAGTTCCATTGCCTTCAAAGAACCACACCGTTATAGGAACGAAGTGGATCTTCAAGAACAAGACCGATGAGAACCAAAACGTCGTCCAGAACAAAGCTCGGTTAGTGGCTCAAGGCTACAAGCAAGAGGAAGATATAGATTTCGAAGAATCCTTTGCTCCTGTAGCTAGATTAGAATCTATTAGGTTGTTGTTATCTTTTGCATGCCATAAAGATTTTAAACTCTTTCGAATGGATGTAAAAAGTGCGTTTTTAAATGGAGATGTCGTTGAGGAAGTTTATGTTTCTCAACCTCCGGGTTTTATAAATGAAAAATTTCCAAATCACGTTTTCAAACTTAAGAAAGCACTTTATGGTTTGACACAAGCTCCTAGAGCTTGGTATGACCGCCTAAAGAACTTTCTTTTGGATTTGGGTTTTAAAATGGGTGAAGTTGACTCAACACTTTTTGTTAAGTATGCCAATCATGATATTATTTTAGTTCAAATTTATGTTGATGATATCATTTTCGGTGCTACTAACTTCACTCTTTGCGAAGAGTTTTCTAATGTCATGAAGGACCAATTTGAGATGAGCCACATGGGTGAGCTCAAATATTTCTTAAGTCTCCAAATTCGCCAAATGCACGATGGAATCTTCATCCACCAAACCAAGTACACGGTGGAGTTGCTAAAGCGATTTGGAATGGAGAATGCCTCTGGCAAGAAGACTCCAATGAGCACTACTACACATCTTGATAAAGATTCGGGCGGCAAAGATGTAGACATTCGTCTATATCGAGGTATGATAGGTAGTTTATTATATCTTACTGCCAGTCGGCCTGATATTATGTTTGATGTATGTGTATGTGCTCGTTATCAGTCTCAACCTAAGGAATCTCACTTAATAACGGTAAAACGCATTTTCCGTTATTTAAGTTACACACTCGACTACGGATTATTTTATCCAAAGTCTAGCACATATGAGTTAATCTCATATAGTGACGCAGATTATGCTGGATGCAAATCCGACAGGAAAAGTACTAGTGGCACTTGCCATTTTATAGGAAATTCTCTTGTCTCTTGGTTTTCCAAGAAGCAGAATTCTGAATCACTTTCAACCACCGAGGCGGAATATATTGCCGCCGTTGCTGCGTGTGCTCAGGTTCTTTGGATGAGAGACACTCTTAAAGACTTCGGTATAAACTGTGATACTTGCCCTATCATGGTGGACAACCAAAGTGCAATATGTCTCTCTAAGAATCCGGTACACCATTCCCGTTCTAAACACATAGATGTCCGTCACCATTTCCTAGATGATCATGTTGCTAAAAAGGACATCATTTTAGTGTACATTGAAACCCAGTAGCAAGTCGCCGATATTTTCACGAAACCACTCAAGGAAGACTCTTTTGTGTGGTTACGTCGAGAATTGGGGATTATGGGTGAATCCGAGATTTAGGATTCATATTTTCGATAATCCCGAATGAAAATGTTATTCTTATATGTTCATGCTAAGATTTGTTGTGATATTCGGGATTTGTGAATGGTTTTTCGATTTGCGCGTCGAATTTATGATTTTCTATGTTTTATGGGGTAGAATAATGATGTGTGAGATTATTTCGATGTTTTGTCCAAGTGTTCTTTGGATAGAACTCAAAATTTCGAAATTTCAAATTTTTGGTCTCTCTTAGTCGATCCCAGTTCATTAGCCGACCGACTAGTTTCAGTTCTAGTCGATCAGTGAATGAACTTAGACCGATTAGATCTTGCCCTATTTTTGACTTTAGCTGATGTTTGCAGTTAGTCGGTTCAAGCTTATTGGCCGACCGACTAGATTGCATTCTAGTCGGTCAGCACTTGAACTGAGACCGACTAAATGCGTTGGGGCAGTTTCGTCTTTTCACTTCGTAAGTCGACTTATACTCTCCTCTGCACCGATTAGAATTCATTCTAATCGGTGCGCGATCACTCTCAATCCCTAAAACCCTTCATCTCCTCTCCTCCGTGTGTCGTCGTTTCTGGCCACCATCTGCCGTCGCCGTCCATCTCTCCTCCGTCCTAGGGCTTCCAGGGTATATCTCCTCTCTTTCTCTCTTAGTTCTAGGGTTTGTTTCGTTCAATTTCTATTTCGTTCGTATTAGGGTTTCGACCTAACTCTTCTTATTTCGATTTCGTGTCGATTTCGTTCGTTTGTGTTGTCTCGTCTCGATCATGGCGAGAACACGCATCCCTATCCATCCTACCTCTCCATCTCCCATGACCGTAGAACCTATTACCGACCCTCCTCAACCCAGACGCTGCGTCAAATCGACTCGTCCATCCTCTTCTTCGCCACCTCTTAAGAAGAAGAGGACGTCTACTTCTAAGCCTAGAGCCCGATCATCTTCTCAGCCCAAGCCCAAGCCTCAAACTTAACCCAAGCCTAGCTCCTTTCGTGCACCCACTCCTCCCGCTTCTTACTCTGATGAAGAGTATATCCCGGAGTCTGAGCCTACCGAGAAGGCTCCTACTCCTCCTCCTCATACTTCGTCTCGTCCGTCTAAGGGGAAGGCTCCCATGCCTTTGGGTAGGGTCGATATCTCGTTGTGTCGCGATGACCCGATGTGTCTAGCGGCATACAATCGTATTGAGCATTGTCCTTTGATTCTGGAGCACTTCGTCCATTTTTCTGACTTTTCTCATCTTGCAGATCTCATCTCCTATAGCGGCATACTAGACTATCTTCGCCATGATCCCAAGGCGAATCCTCACTCGTACCCCAGACTCGTCAAATTGTTCTATGCCAATCGAATACGGGGTGAGTATGACGACACTCACTGCATTGAGACCACTATCTTGGGGACACCTATTGTCCTCACGGCAGAGATCTTAGGGCAGTTGATTGGTGTCTCCTCCTCTGGCCTGCTTCCTTCTGATATCTATGTGGATGATATCCACGATCTTGACCAGACCATGCTTGCTGAGATGTTCCATGTCATCCCTCCCGCCATGATTGGCGTTCCCTCCAAATCATTCAAGCCTAATGCGTGGGTCTTAAATTTGATTCTGAAGATGTGTCTTCTACCGAAGTATGGCTCTTCTAGCTTGCCCTTCCAGCCATTTCTCAAGCTTATCTATGCTCTTTTTATGGGGAGCGAGATAAATTGGGCTCATATTATCCTTGACAAGATGGATTCCTTTGAGTGCATAAGGAAATCCACCAAGTCTGCCCGTATTCCTTATCCTTGCCTATTGACTCTCGTTTTTCGTCACTTCGGCATCCCTCTCCCTCCAGTTGATCAGCGTCCTTTGGTTCCTCCCCTGAACGTGACTGTCGTCAAGAAGTCTCTTGCGGCGCTGCGTCACGTTCAGAGGACTACCCCTGCTGCTTCTCCTACTCCTACTCCTCCTTCACTCTCTGAGTTTTCAGTTTCCCTGAGACGTCAGGAGTCTCGTATTTCTCGTTGTGAGGAGATGCTTGCTCGCATCTGCGAGTGACCGGCGTCCCGTTTACGGTATGGGCGCGGTGTCGTTTTACTGCAAGTGCACGGTTAGTGTAGGGTGCGGGTTTATCGAACTCAGGGAGGTGGATAGCTTGAATGGCTACTAGCCTCACCTAGGTCGCGTGCTAGCTATGCGGATGATATGGGTGGAGTGTACAAATAAAAGAAAGAATTTAAAAAGACACGAAATGAATCCCCGCCAACACGGGCTAGAGCACTCATGACACATGACATTTGACTTGACCCAGGGTGAGACATTGCCCCAAAAGGTGGTACCTAGCGTCCATAGCCCGATATTTCGGTCGGTGCTAAGCACGATAGGCCTACCCGGTTCCGGACGGTGGGCATTCCCATGTCCATTAACACCTTCCGCAACAAGTAGCATTAAGGCCACAATGATAACTCCCAACACTTCGTCCAAGCCGCTCCCGCGCGGGAGGACTCGATGTCTACACTAGGGGCGTGAGCTGTGGCTAGGGAGTCAACCGTCAAGTTTATTCCCTCTTGGCCCGATGGTCAGAGGCGGTCTTTCTCCCGCCAATGACAATGAAACGCCCCCGCGTAACCCTAATGGCCAAATAGGTCGAATGAGATTTCTAGCAATACATCGAAGCGGGTCTTGACTGGACAAGCACCCGGACCCCAATCCCCAACACATCTAGTGTGTTGCCGTACGAATTGGACCCAGATTGCTAGAAATCCCCATTGACGCATTTCATCGAACACATACCATGCAACCAAGTCAAATGAAAACAACCAAGCATCAATCCTACCCTAACCCGTATTAGGGTTCATCAATACTACTCCATGATGAAAGACATATAAACAAACAACACAAAAGACATACAAACATTCAACATGAAGCAAAAGAAATACAACACAAAAAATGGAGAACAAGAGAAAGAAATACTTATCTTGATTTTGAACCTCCAATCCAATACAAGACTTATTACTAGAGAAAACCTAATCTAACCTAATCTAAACTCACAAGAGAAAGGGGCAAAAAGCCCTAGAAAAACTGAAGAAGAACAAGAAGAAGATGCCCTAAAAGTCGGCCAGCATTGGGTATTTATAGCCCCCATTCCGAGCCCTAACGGATCGGGTCCAAAACCACAAGAAAAACGCCACCCGATCGGTTGACTTGTCAACCGATCGGATGATCTGTTACAAATAATAAACAGAAAACGGCGGAGCTTCACCCGGTCAGATGAACCGGTCGGTTGAGTTCTTGGGGTGACCGGTTGGATCATGGCGCCATCGGGTGAAGAGGTCGGTTCGATGCCCGTGTCTTGGCTCCTCAGAATCAGCTACAGATGAACCGATCGGGTGAGAGTCACCCGATCGGTTGGCATTTGGCTCGAAAAGACAGAGAAACGGCCGCAATGAACCGGCCTGAGAACCGGTCGGGTGACATCCGCTTGAGCTCTAGCTGAGACCGGGTGGTGCACGCGTGCATCACGCGATCGGTTGACTTTGTTCAACCGATCGGGTGAGGGGCTGAATGATGCAATCATCGTCGTTTGACCCCCTGGGTCACGCGTGACTCCTCCCTTTGCGCCGGGGACTTGTGATATCGTCGTTTTTATGTCCAAAATGCTAGAAATTCCTGTAAAATACCAAAAACACGGAAAAGTGAAAGAAAACAAGAAAATACAAGAAAACAAATAAAAGACGGCGGAAAATACGGAGAAACATGAAAGAAAACGCGCGCAAATATATGAAATATAAACGCACGTCAAAATCCCCCAAGCTGAACTCTTCCTCGTCCACGAGGAAGACGAGTGAGAGTAGGTGCTCGGAGGGAGAAAATAGAGAGAAGGAGAGAAAAAGAGAACTCTATATCCTAGATCGCCCATAAGGGCCAACAAAATCAAACACGCCACACGAAGCAAGCATACGACAAAACACAACACTAAACCAAGGAATGTGAGTCCAAACAAGTGCCGTGGGCCCACGCGGTGAAGCGCGAGTGAGCGTGGTCGTGTGCTAACAAACGGTATCACTAACTACATTGTGCAATAAAGCTCCATATACACATACCCAAAGAAAGACCCAAATATCGATTTAATTTGAAATTGCGGTGAATATTAGCTCAAGCATGCATGAGAAGAGTATAAGAATAGAAGCGTATCATGCATCGGGGACTCCACAGCTAGGGACTAGGAAATCACCACGCTATAGCCTAGGTAATCGCTAGAAGGTCCCTATGCCAAGTGTTTTCGAAAACGATGGAGGTTGAGAAGATGTGGAGTAGAACACTCGGTGCAAATTCTCGCCTTCCCCTTATTCACGACAAGTAGGAAAATATTCACACTGGAATTTTTTTTTGGGTTTTGGGTATTTGTATTTATTATTATTATTATTTTTTCTTTTCATTTCTCACCTTTTTGGGTTTTTCTTTTCTTTTCTCCTTTTTTTGGATTTTTGGGAATTGGGATATTTACATGTGTACTCTCCCAAGTAGGAGAACGGTACACGACGAGGGGATTTGCACCAAGTAAAATAAAAAATGAAATCAGATTCTAAACACTTGGACAAAGGAGATATTTCTCGCTAATCAGAGCATAGGCTAAATGGGTTATCCTAGTCCTTATTTGTGGAATCCTGACATATGCGAATTGAAATATACGATATAAATATATGTAACGACTGGTTTCTCATGTATGGATTTTATTATATATATATATATATATATATATATATATATATGGTTGCTTCTCCTTGAATGTGATTTCCATTTCCGTCTCCATAGTTTTCATTTTCGTTCGTTTCGTCGTGATTCTCTAGAATCTTCCGTCGATCGGCGTGTTTGAAGCAAGTCATTCGTAACGGGCTTCATAACGTCGATATCTTAGAGTTAGAACGAGCCTAGGAGACTTAGGAAACCATCCCGGAGCTTCGCACTCCATTTCAGAACTTTCTGTGCACGTTAGCCGGTGTAAGAAGGGTCACCGACCGACTAGATGACGATCCAGTCGGTCGAAAAACCTTCTTGAACCGACTAGTTGGCTTTGTTAAATGTTCAGGAGTTACTGTTTGTCGTTAGTCGGTCTAAGAAAGTTGGTCGACCGACTAGGTTGCAAACTAGTCGGTCGGCAATGCTTCTTTAACCGACTAACTCATTAACTATTTTTGGTACCAGTTACTGTTCCTTCTTAGTCGGTCTAAGTTCATCTTTTGACCGACTAGTTGTTAAACTAGTCGGTTAAGTTTTGTACTCAGACCGACTAATTCTTAGTTCTTCTGTACAGTCGAGTACTGTTCACTCTTAGTCGGTCCAAGAACGTTCATCGACCGACTAGATGTCAAACTAGTCGGTCAGTAATTGTTCTTTGACCGACTAAATCTAAATCCTAATCTTCGTCTGGGTTACTGTTTACACTTAGTCGGTCTGTGTTGGTCAACCGACCGACTAGTTCCCAAACTAGTCGGTCAGTGGTTGTTCTTTGACCGACTAAACAGTACAGGAAACCCTAATTTTGCCCTAGCCGCCACCAAACTCTATAAATACCCCTCCAAACGTTTTCTTCTCCTCCCTCATGACCTAAAACCCTAATTTCTCCCCCATTGTGCCCCCATCTTCCTCAAACCATTAATCCTTCATCCCAAGCTCATCCTTCATCATCCAAACCCTCCCTTGTCACAACCCACCTTCCATCTTCCCCAAACCTTCATCAAACCCCCAAAATCCACATCAAAACCCATTTCTCCAGATTTTTCCCTCATTTCCAGATCTGAGCCGGATCATTCTTCCGTTGCCGTGGTTGCTCTGCATCGTTCCTTCACTTCTTCACGGTAATACTCGATTCCTTTAGTTTTAGCATAACCCACATTGACATTGTGAAACCCTAATAAAATGGATTATTAGATGATTAGGGTTCTAATAAGAAACCAATTTAGAATCATTGTGCTAATGATTGTTTTGCCATAACAGTGATCCATTCCGTAGTTAGCTTGTGTGACGATCTTCATTGCTCGTCGATCCTGGTATCAGGCAAGTGAAACTTGCATATCTTGATTTGGGCCATGTCTTAGGCCATTACCTTGCTTTAGCGTAAAAGAGACTAGACGGTGAAAGGATAGCCGTCTAGACGCCATTGACCTAGCTTGACAACGAAGCTTGGTCCGTCACCCTCATCATGCTTGTATGTCACGTTTACTTTCCCTTAACGGTACGCGTATTAACTATTCATGTCATCCATGCATCCTTAACTGCTATTGCATTTTAACTGCCATGTTTAATTTAAATTAATGGTACGCGAATATCTGCTCATGTCATTGCATGCTTGAATACTCATCGTGATTGCGTGGCTTCGCTACATACTTGTACTATTTATACCGGCTAGGCACCCACCTTGCGTGGGCACAATCCTATGCCAATTACACTTTCTGGCTCGTGTTCCAGAAGACGAGCTCAACGTAGCCTGCGGGTAATAGGGCACTCGTTGAGTGACCCCTTGTACTTGATACTTGAACCCATCCTATGTGCAATAGGGCACTCGTTGAGTGATCCCTTGTACTTGTACTTGTTACTTGACATTACATGTCACAACAACCACTTGATACTTGTACTTTACTTTTCTTGTTACCATCTTACCTTACTTGGCATGCACCATACTTTAACTGCTAGGTTGCTAGTTTACCTTTCTTTCCGTTTCCTTGCACGAGTCTTCCGACTTGCTGACATGTGCCCCTTTTCTCTTTTGGGTGACACATGTTAGAGCCCGAGCCTGAGTCACTTACTGAGGACGTGGTGTTCGCTGACGCTGAGTCAGAACCCGCGTTGATCGAGGACTTTGTTGACACTGGGGATCAGTCTTAGTGTCTTCGTTTAGCTTCTTTTGTTAGACTGCTTAGTCGTCGGTGCGTGGCACCTAGTTTGATACTCTGTTATGTTTGTGTTGCATTTGTTTGGCCTTGTTCTGGGCCTTAGACTCTTTCCTGTTAGCCTGGTGGCTTTTCTGTGATGTTGAATATTTTGGTGGACAAACTTTGGGATTGGTTATTTCATATCCGTCTCATTCCATTATTATTATTGTTGTTGTTCCTTTTGCGTTTACAGGGACCTGCTTATACTAAATTGACGCTTATCAGGCGTGCAGCTTCACAGCTCCACGTTTGAGCGGACCTTCTCACGTCTCGCCTCCATTTTAGGGAAGCAGGGTGTGACAGGTTTTAGTGGTGGCCCATGCAGGTCTCTCTGTAACTGCAATTATTAGGGATAACAATAATGATATAAGATTGTCCAACAAATAAATTCGATATCCGAGTCATAAGCTATGAGTCTAATCTGCTTCGTTTTCTGTGTCACTAGAGGGCAGGAAGGCGATTCACCCGTGGTGGAGGTAGTGGTGCGCCCCCTCATGATGAGGAGCCTGAGCGGGAACCCACCAATGGAGAGATGATGCGGATGATGATCCAGATGATGCAAGTGCAGCAGGGCGTGCTCCTGCAAGTCCAGAATGCTCCACTTGCTCGAGCTACCCGGGCACTTCCGGATGCCCCTCGCTCCGAGCCGGGAGTGAAGCAATTTCGGGAGCTGGGTCCCGCATATTTTGATGGGTCTGAGGGTCCTCTGGCTGCCGATGAGTGGATTCGGAACATTGAGGATAACCTGGCGATGGCAGAGATTAACCCGGCTGGATGGGTTGATTTGGCTAAGAGGCAGCTGAAGGACAATGCCAGAAACTGGTGGGATGCTGAAGAGAAGATGCTGGTGGAGCCGATAGTTTGGGCTACCTTCAAGTCCAGATTTGATGGAGAGTTCTTCCCGAAGACTGCTAGGCAGGTGATGCTGCAGCACTTCATAGATCTGAAGCACGGGAGCTTGTCGGTGGATCAGTACCACCAAGAGTTCACGAGGCTCAGTCGGTTTGCACCTAAGATGGTGCAAGATGCCGATGAGAAAGCTCAGCGATTTCTTCAGGGACTTGCCTTGGAGCTTTAGAGCTTTGTGACCTCTTCTGACCTGGAGACATATCAGAAGGTTCTGATTACTGCGAGGCGGCAAGAGTTGAATTTGAACCAGAGGAAGGGACATGTTTCAGGAGCTGGGAAGAGGCCTATGGAGCAGGCCAGGGCGGTGGTTAGGCCTGGTTTCAAGCCTAATCATCAGGTGCAGTTCAAGAGGCCAGGAAGGCCTATTCTGAAGACTTGCCATTTTTGTGGCAAGACTGGACACCTCAGGGATCAGTGTAGGAGGTTTCTAGGACAGTGCATTGTCTGCGGAGATCCTGCCCACACCATCAGGGAGTGTCCCAAGTCGAAGCAGCCTTGGCGGGCTCCTATTGCAGCACAACCGTTGCAGCAGCGAGCTCCTATGCCCGTTGGACGTGGAGCGCCTCTTGTTCCACAGAGACAGGCCTTTCGGCAGGCTGTTCCGCCGAGAGGGCATGCCTGTCTGATGACTGAGGAGGAGAGCATGGCTGTGGATGAGGTTATTACAGGTAACGCTCATTCTAGCTATTTTTCTTCCTTAGTTTGATTGTTGATTATGTTGGTTGCTTGCTCATGCTTGTTACTAGAATAGGATTTGATTGTTAGATTGTTTGCTAGGTGTGGTTTTGGTTTGCACATTTCCTGCACGAGTCCTCTTTGACTCAGGTGCGTCGATGTGCATTTTGGCCCGGAGCTTCGTGGAGAAGCATTCCTTGTCGACGTCCTCTCTTCCTAAGAGTTGGAATATCGTCACAGGGAATGGTGTGGTCTCGGTGCATCGTGGGTGCAATTCTTGCCCGTTGGTGGTTTGTGGATGTGAGCTTTGTGCTGATTTCATTGTCCACGACATCTGTCACGCCCCGCTTCCCAAAAACGTGGAGGCGAAGCGTGAGAAGGTCCGCTCAGACTTGAAGCTACAAAGCTGCAAGTCCGATAAGCGTCAATCAAATTAAAACTGCAGGTCCTTGCAACGCGAAACGAAACAAAGATAATAATAACGAAAGAGACAAAAGAAACATCTCAGAATATCCATAGCAATAAATCTCAACATCACAGAAAAAGCCACCAGGCTAAAAGAAAAGAGTCTAAAAGTGGCCCCAGCATGGCCAACAAAAGTACAGAATCCAGAAACAAAGTAATGGTGCAAGCACCGACATCTAACAGCAACCTAAAGCAAAAGCAACGCCAACGGTCTCTAAAACTGGTCACCGGTGCCCACGAACTCCTCGACGTACGTAGGCTCAGTGTCAGCAACCACCTCATCCTCAACAACTGTCTCTGGCTCAGGGTCTAACATGTGACACCCAAAAGAGCAAGGGGCACATGTCAGCAAGTCTGTAAGACTTGTGCAAGGAAACTGAAAGTAGGTACAAGTAGAGCAACCTAGCAGTTTTAGCATGATGCAATGACATGGCAGTTAAAGTAATGAGTGCAACAGGTAAAGTAAAGTACGAGCATGGCATGGATGACAAGTTTTACATGAATCATTCACAAGACAAGTACAAGACAAGGAAAGTAAGCACCTCGTGCACAGAGATTCCGCCTTTTGGCTAGAGTGGCTACGCGGGCCAACTCCTAAGCTCAAGTGATCGTTTATCCCTACCCCTCCACGTGTGTCGAGCCAGGGCCTTACCCCCGAACGGGAATGCTCGCTTCTGGAACACGAGCCAGGAAGTGTTTTATCTTGCTGGTCTAGGGGTGCACCTAGCCAGTCAAGGGAGTACAAGTACAAGTATTGTAGCGTGTGCTACCAATGCGACATTCAATGCATGGATGACATGACATGACAAGTAGTAAGGCGTACAGGTAAGGAAAGTAAACGTGACAGTTTAGTATGCATGAACAACAGGTTTTAAGGGTTGGATCTAGCTTCATTGTCAAGCTAGATCAATTAGGTGACGGATCTAGTTTCGTTGTCTCTTTTACGCTAGGAACAAGGAAGTGGCCTAAAAACATGGCCCTACACAAGAGTTGGCAAGTTTCACTTGCCTGCAACTATCACGTCAAGAAAACACCATCCAACGAGTCCAAAGTCACGATTCCTACGTGCACAAGTCCACCGGCCTACATCCGTTTTATTAATCTTGATTAGTGATTGCTAAAACATTTAAAATACTTTAAAATACTGATTTTTAGTCTTGGTTAGCATGCAATTTGGTTGGGGGTCCTAGGGGTGCAAAACGTTACCTCAACACGACGCGAAAGCTACACCGGCGTCGGGTAGCGACGCCGGGGGTTGGAATAATAAGATCGCGCTCCAAGTCCAGATTCCAATTAGATTCCTAGCTGGAAATTTCAGAGCAATCAACCCGGTCGACGATTCCAGATTCCAAAGCTCGCACGTGCGACGACGGGCTACGATGTGCGACGACGTCGTACGCGGCAAGTCGTCGAAGAGAATGTACCTAGGTGGGGCCCACAGTAGTCCTAGGGACCTTTGGGGGACCCAAAATACCTCTGGAGAACTTGGGGGGCCCACGGAGGCAAGTGGTGCGACGGATGCAGGGTTGCGACGAGTGGCTCTCGGTCGTACTCAGCCAATGCGGGGGATTTGGTCGGTCAGACATGCTGGGTGCGGAGCTTGCAGCGCAGCGGGCTGCAGTGGAAAGGCGGGGCCTTGGTGCGGGGGATTTGGTCGGTCGCTGCGGGCGTTCGGGTCGGTCGCTGCGGGCGACAATGCGTTGCAACGTTTGCAACGTTGCAACGAATTGGCGAGCGCACGGTGCGGGCGGGCGCCTCGGTCAGGTGCGGAGCGATGCGGGCGACAGCTGCGGGCGACAATGCGGGCGACAATGCGGGGTTGATGCGGAGCGGGGTGCGGGGGGGGTCGTCGGTCAGACCGAGGGCTTCTCTCGGTCGGAGCGGGCGAACGGGGCAGCTGCGATGCGAGCGGCTTGGATGCGGGGGCGGCTACCGGTCGGAGCGGGGGAACGGGCGAGATTTCTTCGGTCGTGCGGTGGCTGAACGTCGCAACGTTGCGACGAATCGTCGCTACGTCCAATTTTGGTTTTGGAAGAGGCTAGGGCTAATTTCTTGCGAAAATAGGTCTTCCTAGGGGTTGTTTATATAGTGTAGATGGGTTGACTTGGTCTAGGGCTAAATCTAATAGGATTAGAAGTTTAAAAAGATTTAAAATTTGAAATTCAACTTCTCCAACTCACCCAAGGATTTGACTTGGTCCAAATGAGCTGGAAATTGGATCAAAAATTCTTTAAAACGTTTAAAACTTAAATACATTTTATTTGGCCGAAAATAATTTATAAATTAATTATTAAAAATAATATAAAACTTGTTAAAAATATAAAAGTGGTCAAATAAACTCCAAAAATTATAAAATAAATATCGGGGTGATTGTGATGACGAATGTGAGCTAACTAAGAAGACGGATCTCAAATTCGACGTCGGACGACGAAAGTAAAAATAGAAACGGCTCCCGTCAAAAGTGAAAATCGTCACGTCTCATCGAGTAAGTTTAGATTGTGGAAAAACGACTCGAGAAGTGTCGTTCCAAGATAGTGCCACTATTTAATACTCTCAGAGACGTTCACAACGGCATATCACACTAAAGTGTTCACAAACAAACAAAGTCTAAAACAAACACGTGCACGGTCAAAAGCACGTGCACGAACAACGTACAACGGAAAGTGGTCGTTACATCCTCCACACCTTAGAATAAAGTCCGTCCTCGGACTTTCTAATATAGCTAGTCACTCTAGTAACTACCCCAAATCAAGTCACATTATATTTCAAACCAGGTATAGTCATTACAGGTGCTCATATACGCACTAGGTAGTCAAACATTGATACTACCAACAAGTATATTTATACATTCACGTACGTATACACTTGTACCTATTATAGACAGTCAACTTCATACATGTATTTCAATCAGGTATTATAAACATACATCCCTTATATAACTGTTACTCACAAAACAATAGTTCAGATGCTTATATAAGTAGGATCTCACACTAGCAAATACAATCATTGCTCTACGTATAGATAGCTACCTATGCACAAACATCAAGGGTATACTACCCTCTAATATTCATCCAATACCAAACATCTCAGCACATATAGTCACACCATACCATTATTAATCAAGTTTCACTATATTTATATATATATACTCACCACTACTATGGTTTCACAATATATAGTCATTCAAATGCATGCAAATAGTTCACCATATATTCTCATCACATACGGTCCTATAACTGTATTTACGACACGCCACATATATCGTAGTCATCAATTCCTATAACTAAGCACATACTTACCCGTGCATGGTGCACACCAATACACGCTAGCATTTCATTTACGCATACCAATCATACCATTATATAACTAGCACACATACACACCTAGTTTTAGCTAGTACACATACGTTCACACGAGCAAGTCCTTAGTAAATAACTATTCCACAAGACCAGCACCTATAACTATATACTGGCGTAGCGACCCACAATCATGTGTGTAGCACAACCAGGCACAAACACTCCTATCACTATACATACATCAAACATTGCTATATTCAAACTACAAACATACATACAATGTACTTAGAGTATACCCACTCAAGCTTGAGTGAGACTCAATACACATATCAGAATATTCTATATACGTAACACGGCATTCATACATATACCAATACCACTCCAACATAATATTTATATATGTCTACCAATACAACCATATGCATACCATAAGTCAATCACACTTTAATATTTAGTCAGGTAACACCCACATAGTTAAATCAATTTACATACCATAATAATAGTAACACAGACGTCAGCACCCACATATTCATAATATACTCCCTAATACATGCATACGTACTCATCGTATAGTCACTCACATGTAACACACATATATATTCACAATATAGCCTACTACCTATAATTAGTATACTAACACATCTATACGTACATAATTAAGATGTGCGATAGTCGTGTATACCTCACGGTATGCACGCATGCAACATCCCGCAAAAGCAAGCAATACCAATCAAACTTATAATCCTACTATCATATGTATAACACATATATAAAACATAACTACTTACATATAAGCACCATATATATCTACCTACGAGCACATACTCACTCATACTAATATATAGGTCACACAATAGGCCTACTTACTTATCTATATGTACACCTATTATCATCACACCTAGCATATACATAGCTTTACCAATTATTACTTCAACCATTATAAGCATTCTCTAATTGCATACACTCCATTAGACATTCCAACGCTAACTATTATATACACAGGCATCCCTAGAATAGTATAGCTATCCACACAAAATCTATAACTACTAACACAAAACAACTTCATACTATCACGAATAACTCCGAGTATATATATATATATATATATATATATATATATATATATATATATATATATATATATATATATATATATATATATCACACAATAGGCAAGCATCAATACACTATGGGGGGTACACTCATTCAAGCCCACGTACACAACTTAGGTACGTGCACTATGACTACCTCACAAGGTCCAAGGGCCTGCTAACAATTAAGAGTTGACACAGACATTGACGGACCCTAAGGTCTAAGCAATAAAGAGAGGTCGAGAGCGTGACGAGGGAAGGATCGATAAGCACGAGCTCAGATAGGACAAATACAAGGAGACGGCTTGGTTAGGGAAAACATTGGCTCAATGGTGAAATTTAGGTCGAGGGGAAAAGGAGATGTAGTGATGCTTAAATAGGATACAGAAGAGATAACAGGGTGAATAGCATAAGCTAAAATACGTGGATTTTGAAAACTGTCGTACTTCAAAGTTAAAATCATCGTCTGTAAAGAAATATTTGGAGATCGATAAAACGTGTTGTTTCAAAATAAGTTTGAGTCGAACATTCATAATAAGAGAAAATGGTCTATTGGTTTTAAAAAAATCATTAAAAAGGAAGTAAAATCATTTACACGAATATTGAAGACGTAGTTTAGAAATTATTATACGGCAGTAGTTTAGTATAATGTTTGTGAAAGTCAAAAAGAAATCAAGTAACTGAAAGATTTAGACTCATGTCAAATGCCTTCAAAACTTTTAGGTTATGGAAAATTTTAAAATAATCAATATCGAAACTACGTTTTAGAGAACCAGGGTTTGCCAGAAATGAGAAACTAATTTACATAAGGTTCTTAATATACGAACACAACAAGTCTGGTACAGATATAAAAAATAATTGAAAGTATGTATGGTGCACGGAAAAATAATATTAACGACTTAGTATAAGAATTATCAAGATCGAATAGCAAGTCTTTAAAATCAAATCATGGAGGGTCTAAATCAGAAAGTGGTTATGAAAATAGTAATTTTGCAAAAATCTGAAGTAGCGAAAACGACGAGCAAAACCAACTTGCTGAAAGCTGAAATTCCATGTGTCTTGAAAGTATATTAAAGTAAACGCGACGTTTCATTCGTATAAGAAGGAAAATTATAAATTGTATTGGGAAAAATAAAAGTACGGTTCTATATAAAATTAATATATGAAGGGCAACGCAATTACATAAGTACGAAAAATATAGGCTGGAAAAATATTATAACTAGTGTTCAAAAATTCCGACAAAAGTTTTAAAAAAAATTTAAATCAATGAAGGAGTATGAAGTATAAGTATATTAAAATTTTGAACAAAGTTAAACTTAGGGAAAGAGGAAATCGAAAAATACTTTCAGAAGATTCAGGATTTGTAATGGAGATGTTCGAAGAGTGACGACGATCGTCATGAGGCGATCTCGTGAATCGAGGCAAGGAAATTTGGTCAGGTGATCAGAACACACATACGCCTAGGATATGATTCTGAAGGATCTACGGGGAAACTCCTACGGTCGACCAACTAAAGACTTGGAACTAGGCACTAAGACCTTCTAAGGGGTTGGACGGTAATGAAATGCGTTCAGCTTGGTCCGAAATCGATGAACCCAAGTGAACGACAAAAGGAAATTTTAGAGGTCTAATACGGTCAGGGTTAGGCAATAACCGCTAAGGTAACTCCTACGACGATTAAATCAATTGCTAAAAGGGAGTCTAACTACAATCAGGGCCTCTAATTAGCAAGCACAGACGTCTAACTAAGCCTTCTTATCACCTAGTGTCCTAAGAAAACAACTAAACTCAGGGCTTATTGCTCGGATGTTGCAATTTATTTAATGGACATTCCGTTATTATCGTTGTTCCGTTAATTCGCAATTGCAAGACCGGACCTGCATGGGCCACCAACAAAACCTGTCACGCCCCGCTTCCCAAAAACGTGAAGGCGAAGCGTGAGAAGGTCCGCTCAGACTTGAAGCTACAAAGCTGCAAGTCCGATAAGCGTCAATCAAATTAAAACTACATGTCCTTGCAACGCGAAACGAAACAAAGATAATAATAACGAAAGAGACAAAAGAAACATCTCAGAATATCCATAGCAATAAATCTCAACATCACAGAAAAAGCCACCAGGCTAAAAGAAAAGAGTCTAAAAGAGGCCCCAGCATGGCCAACAAAA
The DNA here is from genome assembly GCA_030789695.1 of Scilla litardierei. Taxonomy (NCBI): domain Eukaryota; kingdom Viridiplantae; phylum Streptophyta; class Magnoliopsida; order Asparagales; family Asparagaceae; genus Scilla; species Scilla litardierei. The sequence goes on along the minus strand of CM061142.1, from coordinate 214,120,008 downwards.
GTACAGAATACAGAAACAAAGTAATGGTGCAAGCACCGACATCTAACAGCAACCTAAAGCAAAAGCAACGCCAACGGTCTCTAAAACTGGTCACCGGTGTCCACGAACTCCTCGACGTACGTAGGCTCAGTGTCAGCAACCACCTCGTCCTCAACAACTGTCTCTGGCTCAGGGTCTAACATGTGACACCCAAAAGAGCAAGGGGCACATGTCAGCAAGTCTGGAAGACTTGTGCAAGGAAACTGAAAGTAGGTACAAGTAGAGCAACCTAGCAGTTCTAGCATGATGCAATGACATGGCAGTTAAAGTAATGAGTGCAACAGGTAAAGTAAAGTACGAGCATGGCATGGATGACAAGTTTTACATGAATCATTCACAAGACAAGTACAAGACAAGGAAAGTAAGCACCTCGTGCACAGAGATTCCGCCTTTTGGCTAGAGTGGCTGCGCGGGCCAACTCTTAAGCTCAAGTGATCGTTTATCCCTACCCCTCCACGTGTGTCGAGCCAGGGCCTTACCCCCGAACGGGAATGCTCGCTTCTGGAACACGAGCCAGGAAGTGTTTTATCTTGCTGGTCTAGGGGTGCACCTAGCCAGTCAAGGGAGTACAAGTACAAGTATTGTAGCGTGTGCTACCAATGCGACATTCAATGCATGGATGACATGACATGACAAGTAGTAAGGCGTACAGGTAAGGAAAGTAAACGTGACAGTTTAGTATGCATGAACAACAAGTTTTAAGGGGTTGGATCTAGCTTCGTTGTCAAGCTAGATCAATTAGGTGACGGATCTAGTTTCGTTGTCAAACTAGATCAAGTAGGCGTCTAGCCAGCTATCATTTCACTGACTAGTCTCTTTTACGCTAAAAACAAGGAAGTGGCCTAAAAACATGGCCCTAAGCAAGAGTTGGCAAGTTTCACTTGCCTGCAACTATCACGTCAAGAAAACACCGTCCAACGAGTCCAAAGTCACGATTCCTACGTGCACAAGTCCACCGGCCTACATCCGTTTTATTAATCTTGATTAGTGATTTCTAAAACATTTAAAATACTTTAAAATACTGATTTTTAGTCTTGGTTAGCATGCAATTTGGTTGGGGGTCCTAGGGGTGCAAAACGTTACCTCAACACGACGCGAAAGCTACACCGGCGTCGGGTAGCGACGCCGGGGGTTGGAATAATAAGATCGCGCTCCAAGTCCAGATTCCAATTAGATTCCTCGCTGGAAATTTCAGAGCAATCAACCCGGTCGACGATTCCAGATTCCAAAGCTCGCACGTGCGACGACGGGCTACGACGTGCGACGACGTCGTACGCGGCAAGTCGTCGAAGAGAACGCACCTAGGTGGGGCCCACAGTAGTCCTAGGGACCTTTGGGGGACCCACAATACCTCTGGAGAACTTGGGGGGCCCACGGAGGCAAGTGGTGCGACGGATGCGGGGTTGCGACGAGTGGCTCTCGGTCGTACTCAGCCAATGCGGGGGATTTGGTCGGTCAGACACGCTGGGTGCGGAGCTTGCAGCGCAGTGGGCTGCAGTGGAGCGGCGGGGCCTTGGTGCGGGGGATTTGGTCGGTCGCTGCGGGCGTTCGGGTCGGTCGCTGCGGGCGACAATGCGTTGCAACGTTTGCAACGTTGCAACGAATTGGCGAGCGCACGGTGCGGGCGGGCGCCTCGGTCAGGTGCGGAGCGATGCGGGCGACAGCTGCGGGCGACAATGCGGGCGACAATGCGGGGTTGATGCGGAGCGGGGTGCGGGGTGGGTCGTCGGTCAGACCGAGGGCTTCTCTCGGTCGGAGCGGGCGAACGGGGCAGATGCGATGCGAGCGGCTTGGATGCGGGGGCGGCTACCGGTCGGAGCGGGGGAACGGGCGAGATTTCTTCGGTCGTGCGGTGGCTGAACGTCGCAACGTTGCGACGAATCGTCGCAACGTCCAATTTTGGTTTTGGAAGAGGCTAGGGCTAATTTCTTGCGAAAATAGGTCTTTCTAGGGGTTGTTTATATAGTGTAGATGGGTTGACTTGGTCTAGGGCTAAATCTAATAGGATTAGAAGTTTAAAAAGATTTAAAATTTGAAATTCAACTTCTCCAACTCACCCAAGGATTTGACTTGGTCCAAATGAGCTGGAAATTGGCTCAAAAATTCTTTAAAACGTTTAAAACTTAAATAAATTTTATTTGGCCGAAAATAATTTATAAATTAATTATTAAAAATAATATAAAACTTGTTAAAAATATAAAAGTGGTCAAATAAACTCCAAAAATTATAAAATAAATATCGGGGTGATCGTAATGACGAATGTGAGCTAACAAAGAAGACGGATCTCAAATTCGACGTCGGACGACGAAACTAAAAATAGAAACGTCTCCTGTCAAAAGTGAAAATCGTCACGTCTCATCGAGTAAGTTTAGATTGTGGAAAAACGACTCGAGAAGGGTCGTTCCAAGATAGTGCCACTATTTAATACTCTCAGAGACGTTCGTAACGGCATATCACACAAAAGTGTTCACCAACAAACAAAGTCTAAAACAAACACGTGCATGGCCAAAAGCACGTGCACGAAAAACGTACACCGAAAAGTGGTCGTTACAACATCATCAACTACGATGCGATCCTTGGGATGGATTGGCTTGCGAGCTTCTATGCTACGATTGACTGTCAGAGGAAGAAGGTGGTGTTCGAGATTCCCGGACATCCGGTATTTGAGTTCAGTCGTGGTAGCAGTTCGCTGGGTCCGGTCAGATTCCGGGCCAGACCGGTGGATGTTGTGGCTATGCAGATGGAGTTGGAGTGGCCAGCTGTGGTGCGAGATTTTGGTGACGTCTTCCCCGAGGAGATGTCTGGATTGCCGCCTGATCGAGCTTTGGAGTTTTCTATTGATCTTATTCCAGGTGCGCAGCCCATTTCGAAGGCACCATATCGTATGGCGCCAGCAGAGTTGGAAGAATTGCGTAGGCAGTTGGATGAGCTTATGTATAAGGGTTACATCAACCCTAGTGTGTCTCCGTGGGGAGCACCGGTGTTGTTGGTAAAGAAGAAGGATGGTTCGCTGATCGAACCCGAGTATACACCCAGAGAACAGTTGTAGTTTTACCGCAAGCGCACGGTATAGCGGCGAGCGGGTTATCGAACACAGGGAGGACGAATGATCGTGCTTGTTCCAATCAACCTGGCTATTTAAGAAGAGAGAAATTTGCCTTTGGCGATCCTGTCACAATCGTCAGACAAAGTACGGAAATATCAAATCAAATAAAGAACGTCTAGGGAATGGGGAATTCCCGCTACTCACCGTATTTCGTAAAAGTGGTTCATCGGCATCGAAATCACTAGAATAAGATTTTGGATGAACTAGTTGCAACTGAATGTAGAACCAAGCTCACGCTCTCGCGCTGTTGCCGGTATATAGCTATCCTAGGCTCAGGTCCAATCTCTTGCAAACCCTAACCTAGGGAAGCTAGCATTAGGATCAACATCATCGTTCATTCACGCACCGAGCCCAATCTCTTGCAAACTCGGCCCACGACCTAGATTGGGATAGTTCCTAACCGTCCAATCTCTTGCAAACGGGTATTGGCACGGAATTGGAACCGGAAACCCTAGTATCGGTCCAATCTCTTGCAAACCGATACTACGGAAATTCGATTCCAACCCAATTCGGATTTCTAGGGCTTCCTATCGAATTGGGATCCAATCTCTTACAAATCCCAATCGATGTGAATTCCTAGCCAACCGTAGTAAATTGATCCCAATCTAATCCCTAGTAGCAATTCTAGCAAAATTCCTACCAATTCATCACAATTATGAAATAGGGCTTGTAGGGTTCATCCCCACGCCCCAAGACGTGGCGACTACTCACAATTCATAGCAAGATCACAAAAATAATCAATGAAACAAGCAATAGAGTTCATCACAATATTGAGATATGTAATAAAAATAGAATTTTTAGAGAAGAGAAGAGCAAACCAATGGAGTTCTTCAAATAATTCTACAAAAATCCAATTTTGTCTCCTCTCCAATCACAAGAATAAAACTAAAAAGCTAATCTAAAAAGCTGCTAAAAATCTGAGAGAGAGCTCTCAAAACTAGGGTAAAAACAGGGGTTAAATAGCCCCCAAAAGCGTCCAAAAACTGTGACCAAAATACCCATGCACAGCCTGTTTTCCACAATTTTCGCTACAGGCAGCGCGTCGCACTCGGCCGAGTGACAAAAGTCGCTCGGCCGAGTGAAAACCCTGTAATTTTCCAGTAAGTCTCGATCTTCAGGGGTCTTCACTTCGGGGGCGGCTCGGCCGAGTGAGTTGTCGTCACTCGGCCGATGGCTTCATGGTACTCGGGTGGACGGGATTATCCACTCAGCCGAGTGGGTCTTCTGAAGCTCAGGCAGCCGAAAAACAGTAACATGGCGATTTTAGAAGGGCTTCGTCTGGGCGGCACTCGGGCGGACGAGGTCTCGTCACTCGGCCGATGTGGTATCCGTCGCTCGGCCAAGTGCACATATGAATCGTGTCTGCTCTGGTCGGCCGAGCGGTGTCTCGCTGGTCGGCCGAGTGACTCCTTCACTCGGCCGAGTGGGACACAAAACATGCCCAAACAACTTGTTTTGGCCTCCTCTTCGCTCCTGCGACGTCCGTTCTTCTTCCGCTCCTCTCCAACAGCAAAATACCCCTCGGGGAGGTCGTTGGTGACCGTCTGGAGTAAGCGCATCTCGGGATCACTCCAAATCGCGCCAAATCACCTGAAATGCGACAAAAACAACAAATCGTGAAAAGCATCGCAATATCGTCGATATATCGTGAAAACATGATTTGGGCGATCTAAATGGCATGCAAACATGCGGGAAAAAGGTGTAAAATAAGGAGTGATCAAAATCCCCCAAGCTTGCCTCTTACTCGTCCTCGAGGAAGATAAGTAAAAGGCGAACCCGGTGGATTCGGAAAACGAAAACGGCGAAAAATGAAGAATGAAAAACGGAGAAGAATGAAAAAAAACGAAATAAAAATGAAGAAGAAAGAAAGAAGCGAAGAGGTAAGCTGCTAGATCATTTTCTCAGGACGTGGGTTCCGCTTACTCATATAGCATGCACTGGACGAAAAACACATGTCAAAGAGTTTTATTTTGATATCATAGTATAATAGTGCAAATAGAAATAGAAAACCCACGAACAACAATATAATCATGAAAAACGGAATAATTTTAGAATTAACATCGTCTGAATCATTTAAAGCGGTATACAAATCACAGATCACACACTTTTCAATTGAATGCTTTCTATCAGGAGTATAAGAGTATCACACTATAGAATAGAGAGAATAGAAAAGTATGGATTTCATGATATGAATGCTAGGCTTAGATTTCTGGATTTCGTAAAGCTAAAAATAATCTCACCGAGTATAGAATATTACTTAGCCTAGGTTGTCGTGCAACGTCAAGTAGTCACTCTCTCACACATCAATGGATCCCCTCCCCCAAGCTTATCTATAAGCGTGGTGGCATAAAAAAATATTTACATCCCCATTTTTAGAAAGCTCCAAAAGCAATGAAAATAGAAGAGAAAGAAAGAAAGCGAGATGGGATCTTTTTATTGCGGATTTTTCCTCTCTTCTTTTTTTTCTTTTTTTTTGATGCAAAAGCATATATACACAACGATCCCAACTCAAAGAGAGACAATGATATACATGAATATTTTCTCTTTTTTTTGAATAAGAAATTTGGAGCTAGGAATTAATAGCGGGGGAAATGCCATATAATAGAATCGCTAAGGGGAGATTCACCAATGATTTTAAAAGTAGAGAAATGATGTTCAAGATTTGTGGAGAAAGAAATGAATATATCTCTCGGTTCACTCTATAAGACATGCACGACAACTTCAGCAGGGTAATCTAATCTACTCAGTTTCGATCACAAAAAAGCTAACTAATCCAGATTTATCATAGCTAACATCATTCAATCATCCTGAAGTGAAATGTACAATTCATGCATATAGAAGTGATATAGGAAAAGAAATCAGTACTCCAGATATAGGCATTCAATGCGTGAATCTTGGTGTGTTTTCTGTGATAGCATACATATGAATATTCATACTCAGCTAATAATAAAATTTCATCCATTATCATATGGAAAAAGTGTGGGTTACTATCTCTAGGTGCAAGGCAAGTCATAGCATATGATATCAGAAATAAAGTCTAAGACACGACAAATAAAGCATGCATATAGATTAAGCTAACTCCACGTCATCATCATCACAGAAAAGTCATCTCTAGCGTGAGATGAAAAAGAAAGAAATAAAGATAAAGGGAAAATAAAACTATTACAATGCGGCACACAGAAAAATAAGAAAAACGTGATGCATGGCAAAATAAAATAAAAATGATGAAAAATAAGTGCAAAAGCGAAAAATGGCATGAAAAACTAAAAAATAAAGGTGGCAAATCGAAAAAGATCGTGAGAACTCACTCCCCCAAGCTAAATGGCACAGTGTCCTCAATGTGCAAAGTGCGGCACACCGAGAGACAAGTAAAGTGAGGGGTAGGTGAGGAGGCATGCATGATGGAAAAAAAAGGAAAATAAACGAAAAATAAAGAAACGAAAAATATGATGCGGATATGATGCATGCACAGATAGGAGTGATACAGATATAAAGGTGGGGCACCAAAACTCTCCCTCTCTCCCAAAAAAAGATATATAAGGATACGATCTGCATGAGAAACCCAAAATAAGTGAGGGGAGGGGGGTGGACAAAAATGCAACAGGACCCAGCAGAAACGGGCAGCACAACGGCAGGAATAATCGATGGCATCAAGTTTGCCTAAGAAGGTGGTACTGCGCCGTCTCCGTCCTGAGGCGGAGGTGGTGGTGGTGGCTGGACTGGCCGCTGAGCGGGTGTGGGTGTGGAAGAGGAAGCAGGCTGAGTGTGTGTGGAAGTGTGGGTGGGAACCTGCTGGGTGGGTGGTGGTACGCGGGGGAGACGCTCCAGGACCTGGGTAAGACAGTAGTGAATCTGAGGGATCAGGTCAAAGCGGCCAGCCATCGCAGAGACGGTGGAGGACAGGGTCCTAAGGTCGCCTTTGAGGCCACTCACCGCCCCCTCTAGAGCACGGATGCTCTGAAGTACAGTGTCGGGGGGAGGTGGTGCAGAGGGACGCACCGGTCGGGGCTGTGCAGGGCGGGGCTGGCGTACTCGGGTCGCGTATGTGACGGGCTCAGCGAGGAAGGGAACGAAAGGTGCTGTGCTCGCAAATGTGGGCCTGGCCTCAGTGTGAGGCCGGGGCACCGGCTGGTGAGAAGTGGAGGCAGCAGCAGCGAAAGAAGAATACAAAAGAGGCAGCGAGGCGGCCAGAGAGGTCAGTGGCACAGAAGTGTGGACAGACGCCACGACACTCTCGGAAAATACAGCAGCAGTGGAGACAGAGGGCTCGCCGCACTCAACTACGGTCGGCGGGCGCTCGGGTGGGGCAAAGGAAACAGGCTCAGCAGACAGAGGGCCGGTGGGGGTGGTGACAGCCTCGGAAGTGGTGGAGGTGGGCTCAGCTAAGGTACTCCCGACACCGACAGAGGTGTGGATAGAGGTGTCAGGAGCAGCGGAAACATCAGGTGTAGGCTGAGGGGCTACGGGGTCAACAGCGGCGGCAGGCTCGGCAGGTGCAACAGGGTCTGCGGGGGCAGCGGGGGCAGCGTGGGCCTGCTCGGCCTCCTCGGCCTCGAGCACGTAAGCAGCGGGGATGAGAACATCCATCGCAGGGAGCCATTCAACGTGGGCTGGTGCAATCTGAGTCCGAGCTGGGCTCGGAAGAATCATGTAATCGGCACCGTAAGGGCCGTGCAACCAGACCCAGTGACGCTCACCGTGCGGACGAAGCATCTTCATCCGGGCCATAACATCGATCGACAAAGAAGTGGGGCCTGGGACTCGTCGCAGGTCGTCAGGGAAGTCCTCGCCGGTCATAAGGGCAAGCAAGGTGATCAGGCCACCGCAGCATATCGGTGAGCGAGCGCCCACCGATACAATGATGCGGTCCAAAAACCAAGCCGCGACATCAATCACGACGGCGGGGACCAGCTCATCGCCATCCCTAGATAGAGCTCTGGGACGTGTCATCGTGTAGAGCATGTAGAGCTCTGGCGTAGACATCGTGCCCGGCTCATATCTGGCCAAAAAGGTCGTCGCTGAGCTATACGGAGGCGGGGGTGGACAATGGCCGAGGCCTTGGCCCTACTAGGGTCAAAGGCAGCGTGGAGACCTATAATCCGGGCCCAGAAGGCACCGACGTCGAAGGAAGGTGGGGGGATATTGGTGGGGCCGTAACCACGATCGGCTCTGGGGACAGCGGGCCACGAGAAAAATGCTCTCATCATGTTGAGAGTGACCTGGCACTCCCGGTCCATGAACCGAAACGAGCATCCCTCGTCGGTCCGGGCGATCGAACTAAGAATCTCAAGTGTCGGGTGGGTAAACGTGTCCATCGACACCTGAAAGAAGTCTCGCCAGCCCACGTTGTCGTACAACGTGAGCATCCCCTCTAGTACCCCCAGGCGTCCTAGGTCGGCAAGGTGTGCAAACCTGGAGGGTACGATCGAGCGCTGGGAGATACGCTCGAAGACGGCGCGGTGTGCGTTGTCTCGGAACGTTATCCTGAGTGGCCCGACCAGTGGAGCCGGAGGTGGTGGCTGTGGAGCGGCAGGGAGTGGCTGTGCGGGCTGTGCGGGCTGTGTGGGCGCTGCAGGCTGTGCGGGGTGTGCGGGGCCTGCAGGCTGTGCTGGGTGGATGGGGTGTGTGGGAGAAGGCGGAGGAGAGTCCTCCAACTCGTGGGAGGGGCCGGCATCATCCGACCGCTTCCGCTTGGCGGAAGCTCTCTTCGACCGCGGCCGTGTCTGGGGCGGCATATCGGCCCCGAGCGCGCGCCGAAAAGTGTAAAAACTGCGGTGTGTGCAAAAGAATGGAAGGAGTATACCCAGACACGCCACGAGTGCAAAATAATGGAAGCGTGCAAAGTCAGCGCCTCTGCGAAGCCCGAATCAGTCCCTAGAAGCTCCCCGGGGCTCCCCTAAGCTCCCAAAAACAACCTGCGCATGAAATGGCGATATCAGCGGGTAATATTCAAATCGTATGGAGCATTAGGGGTATAATAGATAGATATAGAAATTGATTTGGGTTTGGGGGTCGTTTAACACATGGATCCTCGAAAAATACCCAAAAAGAGGAGAAAAAGGCGAAATAGGTGATACCGGAGGTGGTCGGAGCGGCGGTCGCCGGCGGCGACTCGGGCGAGGCGCGGCGGGTGCTCGGCCAGCGGTGGCTGGCCGAGCGGTGGTGCGGCAACGGTCGGTCAGGCGAGTGGGGGCGCGAACGAGGGGAACGGGCGAGGGGAGCTGAAGGGTCGGGCGGTTTTGGGTTTTTTTGCGTTTCGAAAAACGTGCCCCCCTCGGCCACTTATATAGTAAAAGGTACGACTCAGCCGAGTGACTATGTCACTCGGCCGAGTGGGATCAATGGAAATATCCTCCTCGCTTACGCTTCGGCCGAGTGGCTTTGCCAGCCTCGGCCGAGTGGAGTAAGTCCATTCGGCCGAGTGGCTCAAGCTACTCGGCAAGACTCGCCCTAGGAGCGTATCCGTTTTACTCGGCCGAGTGAAAATATATACTCGGCCGAGTAGCAGTTATACTGAAATCAAGAAAATAAACAGAGAGTTGGGTACAGCAGACTTCCCTCGTTCGTGAGCGGCTCGGCCGGACGAACTTGTGTACTCGGCCGAGTGACTAGTATACTCGGTCGAGTGAGCCTTGTTTTCTGCTGTTTGTCTTCGTTTGGGCTCTAAACTCCGCCTTTCTTCCTCCAGTCGATTTCATCTTACTCCTAAGCATTGAGCATCTTCCTGGGGCGCTCCTCGTCGTCTCGTTCATCCTCCTCATGATGGATTTACCTATCTCCTCTCCTGTCAAGAAAAATAGGACCCGTTATCACAAAATTTTTGGGCGAACGACTCAAATCACTAATAATTTCTAAAACAAAAATAAAGAAAAAGTAAAATAAAGCAATAACCGTCGTGTTGCCTCCTGACAAGCGCTCGTTTAAGGTCGTGAGCTCGACCCCCTATGATTTTCAATTAATGCGGGATGTTTGGTGCATATGAGATGCACCCATCAAACTTTCCGGGGAGAACGCTTGGATTCGGAAGTTGCGGCGGCGTGTTCTCCCGCGGTGGTCTCTCGTCTCGAATAGTGTTGGGGGGAGGCTCCCCCAAGCTAGCGTTTGCTCCGGTCAACGGCTTCACCGGTGACGCCGATTTCCGTATCGGCGGAGCTTTCTTTGGAGACTTTTGTTTCGAGAGCTTGCAGAGCTCTCAAATCCTTGCGACATCAGCGTTGCCTTCATCATTTTCAGCGGAGAGGTCGGGGAATCATCTATCTTCTCATCTTGGCCTAAATCTGGGCCTTCATCAAAATCCTCATCGAAAAGAGCGCCGATCGAGTGGGGGATCGCCTCCTCAATTACCTCATCAAGGAGGTCCGAAAGATCGTCCGACCGTCCCTTAAGCAAATATATTCTATTGGTTTCGCCCGTCGGGACTCCCTCGGAATAGTGTTTGAGCCTCTGACCATTTAGTTTGAATGTGGAACCGTCCTTGCTTTCCAACTCGAAAGCTCCTCCTGGTTGTATGTTCTTGATGGTGAAAGGTCCGGACCAACGTGACCTCAACTTACCGGGAAACAGTCGGAGCCGGGAATTATAGAGCAAGACCTTGTCTCCTACTTTGAAGTTCGTGACGGTTATACGGGCATCGTGGAGAATCTTGGCCCTTTCTTTGTAAATTCTTGAGCTTTCGTAGGCGTCTCTTCTTATCTCATCAAGCTCGTTGATGTCCAAGAGTCGCCTCACCGTCGCACTCTTGTAATCGTAATTAAAGGTTTTGATGGCCCAATATGCGCGGTGTTCCAACTCTACCGGCAAGTGGCAAGCCTTCCCATAAACTAGTCTGAACGGTGTGGTACCGATGGGGGTGCGAAAGGCCGTGCGATATGCCCATAGAGCATCGTTTAGCTTCATTGACCAATCCTCTCTAGATCGATCCACCGTCTTTTCTAGAATTTGCTTAATTTCTCTATTTGAGACTTCCACTTGGCCGCTTGTCTGGGGGTGATAGGCCATGCCAACTCTATGATTTACCCCGTACTTCTTTAGCATGGCTTCAAACTTGTTCTCTATGAAGTGGCTTCCCCCGTCGCTTATCAAGGTACGCGGCACTCCAAAGCGTGGGAAGATATTTTGCTTAAAGAACTTGGAGACGACCCTTGCATCATTAGTAGGGGTGGCAATTGCTTCCACCCATTTGGAGACATAGTCTACGGCCAATAGGATGTATTTGTTACCATTGCTCGACGGAAATGGCCCCATGAAGTCTACTCCCCAACAATCAAAAAGCTCAATTTCTTGGATGGGTCTCATCGGCATCTCATTGCGCTTGGAGATATTCCCGGTCCGTTGGCATCTATCGCACCCCTTCACAAAAGCGTGGGTGTCCCTAAACATTGTTGGCCAGAAGAATCCGCTCTGCAAGATCTTAGCGGTTGTTTTAGAGGCGGCATGATGTCCTCCGCATGGTAGACCGTGGCAATGCAAAATGATAGACGTTGCCTCTTCTTTAGAAACACTCCTACGAATGACGCCATCTTTGCATATCTTGAAAAGGTAAGGATCTTCCCAAAAATAGCTACGGACCTCATGCAGAAATCTCCTCTTTTGATGCGTGGGCATCCCATGCGGTTTAATTCCACAAGCCAAGTAGTTGACGAAGTCCGAGTACCAAGGTACTTCACCGGTCCTTATGGCATATAGCCTCTCATCCACAAATGTGTTGTCGATAGGCAAACTCTCATCCTCCTTGTCGCGAATGAGCCTAGATAAATGATCTGCCACGACATTGTCCGTACCCTTCTTATCTCTGATCTCTAAGTCGAATTCTTGCAACAAGAGTATCCATCTAATCAACCGAGGTTTGGCCTCCTTCTTGTTTAAAAGATACTTCAATGCCGCATGGTCGGTGTGGACGATCACCTTGGAACCGAAGAGGTAGGAGCGAAACTTCTTTATGGAATAGACGACCGCTAGAAGCTCTTTCTCGGTAGTTGTGTAGTTTTTCTGCGTGTCATCCAATGTCTTGCTCGCATAGTATATTGCATGAAGCTTCTTATCTTTTCCTTGTCCCAACACCGCTCCAATGGCTTGGTCGCTAGCATCACACATTAGCTCAAAAGGAAGGCTCCAATCCGGTGGTTGTATGATGGGCACGGAGACTAGTGCTTCCTTCAAGGTGTTGAAGGCTTGCAAGCATTCTCCTGAAAAGACAAAAGGAATATCTTTAGCGAGCAATGAAGTAAGCGGTCGGGCAATCGAGGCGAAATCCTTGATGAAGCGGCGGTAAAACCCCGCATGACCAAGAAAGCCTCTAATGCCCTTGACATTTATAGGAGGAGGAAGTTTTTCGATTACCTCAATCTTTGCTTTATCTACCTCAATTCCTCTCGAGGAAACAAGGTGCCCGAGGACTATGCCTTCCGTGACCATGAAGTGACACTTCTCCCAATTGAGAGTGAGATTGTTTTGTTGGCACCTTTTTAGGACTTTAGTAAGATTTTCCAAGCAAGAGTCAAACTCACTTCCATAAACCGAGAAATCATCCATAAAAACTTCCATAATATTTTCAATGTAATCGGAAAATATGGATGTCATACACCTCTGAAAGGTGGCGGGAGCATTACAAAGGCCAAATGGCATCCTACGGTAGGCATAGGTGCCATAGGGACAAGTGAAAGTTGTATTCTCTTGGTCATCTTCGTGCAAAGGGATTTGGAAGAATCCTGAATACCCATCTAGATAGCAAAAGTATTTATGTTTTGCAAGGCGTTCAAGCATTTGATCAATGAAGGGCAATGGGTAATGGTCCTTTCGGGTGGCTTTATTGAGTTTCCTATAGTCAATGCACATTCGCCATCCCGTGACGGTGCGTGTAGATATGGGCTCACCTTTTTCATTTTTTATGACAGTCATCCCCCCTTTCTTGGGGACGACGTGAACGGGGCTAACCCATCTACTGTCTGAGATAGGATAAATTATACCGGCTTCTAGCAATTTTAGGATTTCCTTTTTAACCACCTCCTTCATGTTCGGGTTTAACCGCCTTTGAGGCTCTATGGAGGTGGCGTCGGTATCCTCCAAATGGATCCTATGCGTGCAAAGCCTAGGGCTTATCCCTTTTAGATCGGAGATAGTGTAGCCAAGGACATCTTTGTGGCTCCTAAGAACGTCTATGAGTTTTTCAAGTTGGTCCGGCGTGAGGTGGGAGTTTACTATCACCGGGAAAGTTAATCTGTTACCCAAAAAGGCGTACCTTAGATTCGGAGGTAATTGTTTAAGTTCTACCTGAAGAGGCTCCGCTCCTTCTACTTCATCAGCTCGCATGAGTGTGGCTTCTTCCTTGTCAGCCGGATCTAGCTCGTGCTCAGGTGGCGCGCTCTCTTGTGAAGAGTCAGACTCACTACTTAGTGAGGACAATGCATCGAAATAGGCGCGCTCCGATTCTGTGCTAGCGTCATCAGAGCTTTCACTCGGCTCCGGTTCGTTCCTGGAATCAAGAAACACATCAGACGACTCGTAGAAGCAATGGTAAGTGTCATGGGGTGTAATTCCCTGAACGATGGCTTGCTCTGAAGATCCTCCCGGAGTATAGTGATCCTCGACACTTGTTCTACCGTCTTCGAAATATAGCTTGTCGTCCATCACATCAACCCTGACGTTGCCTCCTATAGTCCCCTCCGGGGAGACCTGGTCCATCACAAAACTAGCAAACAGTTGTTCGTCGGGGTCCTTGATATCAATAGCAAAAGCTCCGGTAGCGTGGACCTCGTCGACAAGCTCCTTAAGGAGGTCTGTGAAGGAGTCATAGTCTTCCTGACTGAGTTCTATTGATGGCGTTGTATCCTCCATTCTCCCTGAGGTCGGCTGGTCGATGCCGAACACCGTCAGGATGTACTCCCCGGCAACGGCGCCAAAAACTTGATCGAACCCGAGTATACACCAAGAGAACGGTTGTAGTTTTACCGCAAGCGCACGGTATAGCAGCGAGCGGGTTATCGAACAAAGGGAGGATGAATGACCGTGCTTGTTCCAATCAACCTGGCTATTTAAGAAGAGAGAAATTTGCCTTTGGCGATCCTGTCATAATCGTCAGACAAAGTACGGAAATATCAAATCAAATAAAGAACGTCTAGGGAATGTGGAATTCCCGCTACTCACCGTATTTCGTAAAATTGGTTCATCGGCATCGAAATCACTAGAATAAGATTTTGGATAAACTAGTTGCAACTGAATGTAGAACCAAGCTCACGCTCTCGCGCTGTTGCCGGTCTATAGCTATCCTAGGCTCGGGTCCAATCTCTTGCAAACCCTAGCCTAGGGAAGCTAGCATTAGGATCAACATCATCGTTCAATCGCGCACCGAGCCCAATCTCTTGCAAACTCGGCCCACGACCTAGATTGGGATAGTTCCTAGCCGTCCAATCTCTTGCAAACGGGTATTGGCACGGAATTGGAACCGGAAACCCTAGTATCGGTCCAATCTCTTGTAAACCGATACTACGGAAATTTGATTCCAACCCAATTCGGATTTCTAGGGCTTCCTATCGAATTGGGATCCAATCTCTTGCAAATCCCAATCGATGTGAATTCCTAGCCAACCGTAGTAAATTGATCCCAATCTAATCCCTAGTAGCAATTCTAGCAAAATTCCTACCAATTCATCACAATTATGAAATAGGGCTTGTAGGGTTCATCCCCACGCCCCAAGACGTGGCGACTACTCACAATTCATAGCAAGATCACAAAAATAATCAATGAAATAAGTAATAGAGTTCATCACAATATTGAGATATGTAATAAAAATAGAATTTTTAGAGAAGAGAAGAGCAAACCAATGGAGTTCTTCAAATAATTCTACAAAAATCCAATTTTGTCTCCTCTCCAATCACAAGAATAAAACTAAAAAGCTAATCTAAAAAGCTGCAAAAAATCTGAGAGAGAGCTCTCAAAACTAGGGTAAAAACAGGGGTTAAATTGCCCCCAAAATCGTCCAAAAACTGTGACCAAAATACCCCTGCACAGCCTGTTTTCCGCAATTTTCGCTACAGGCAGCGCATCGCCCTCGGCCGAGTGACAAAAGTCGCTCGGCCGAGTGAAAACCCTGTAATTTTTCCAGTAAGTCTCGATCTTCAGGGGTCTTCACTTCGGGGGCGGCTCGGCCGAGTGAGTTGTCGTCACTCGGCCGATGGCTTCATGGTACTCGGGCGGACGGGATTATCCACTCGGCCGAGTGGGTCTTCTGAAGCTCAGGCAGCCGAAAAACAGTAACATGGCGATTTTAGAAGGGCTTCGTCTGGGCGCCACTCGGGCGGACGGGGTCTCGTCACTCGACCGATGTGGTATCCGTCGCTCGGCCGAGTGCACATATGAATCGTGTCTGCTCTGGTCGGCCGAGCGGTGTCTCGCTTGTCGGCCGAGTGACTCCTTCACTCGGCCGAGTGGGACACAAAACATGCCCAAACAGCTTGTTTTGGCCTCCTCTTCGCTTCTGCGACGTCCGTTCTTCTTCCGCTCCTCTCCAACAGCAAAATACCCCTCGGGGAGGTCGTCGGTGACCATCTGGAGTAAGCGCATCTCGAGATCACTCCAAATCACGCCAAATCACCTGAAATGCGACAAAAACAACAAATCGTGAAAAGCATCGCAATATCGTCGATATATCGTGAAAAACATGATTTGGGCGATCTAAATGGCATGCAAACATGCGGGAAAAAGGTGTAAAATAAGGAGTGATCATTCGCGTCGCATGTGCGTGGACTATCGGGAGCTGAATGCGGTGACCATCAAGAATAAATACCCGTTGCCTCGCATCGATGATATCTTTGATCATCTGGGAGGATCGAGGGTGTTTTCTAAGTTGGATTTGAGGAGTGGTTATCATCAGTTGAAGGTGAAGAAGGGAGATGTTCCGAAGACAGCGTTCAGGACGAAGTATGGACACTACGAGTTTGTGGTTATGTGTTTCGGTGTAACCAATGCACCCGCAGTTTTCATGAATCTGATGAACTTGATTTTCTATGACTTTTTGGATAAGTTTGTCGTTATCTTTATTGACGACATTCTGATCTATTCGAAGTCGGAGGAAGAGCATGCCTCGCACTTGAGGACGGTATTGGAGCTTTTGAGGAAGCATCGGTTGTATGCTAAATTTTCGAAGTGCGAGTTTTGGCTGGATAGAGTTGCTTTTCTGGGGCATGTGGTGACTGGAGATGGTATTTTAGTGGATCCCGAGAAGATTAGGGCCATCAGAGAGTGGCATGTTCCGTCGTCTACGTCTGAGATCCGGAGTTTTCTTGGGCTTGCTGGTTACTATCGGCAATTCATTAAGGACTTTTCCCGCATTGCCGAGCCGATGACCAGATTGACGCGGAAGGATGTTGCTTTTGTTTGGTCGGGTGATTGTGAGAATGCTTTTGGTGTTCTGAGGGAGAGGTTGACGACTGCCCCTATTCTTGTTGTGCCTGATCGCAGCGGTGGATTTGAGATCTTTTGCGATGCTTCTGGCAAGGGTCTCGGTTGTGTGTTGCATCAGCACGGGCATGTTGTGGCTTATGCTTCTCGTCAGCTCAAGGTTCATGAGAAGAATTATCCGACGCATGATTTGGAGTTGGCTGTTGTTGTGTTTGTCCTTAAGATTTGGAGGCACTTCCTGCTGAGTGAGAAAGTGAAGATCTTCACCGATCACAAAAGCTTGAAGTACATTTTTACTCAGAAGGAGCTCAACATGCGACAACGTCGATGGTTAGAGCTCATGGAGGATTATGAGATTGATTTGCAGTATCACCCTGGCAAAGTGAATGTGGTTCCTGATGCGCTGAGTAGGCTTCCAGCGGTGATGATTTTAACCTCACAGTGGAGATTGCAGCAGGATTTTTGCGAGTCTGGTGTGGAGATTGTTCTTCCTGAGGGGGCTTCTTCGTTGATGTGTATGCATGTACAGTCGACGATCGTGGATCGGATCAAGGCCGGCCAGGCTGAGGATCCGAAGCTGGTGAAGATTCGGGAGCAGGTGGAAGCTGGTCTGCGGACTGACTTTTTGATTCATGAGGATGGCTCGCTGAGGGTTGGAGCCAGGTTGTGTGTGCCAGCTGGAGATATTAGAGAGGAGTTGTTGGTGGAGGCACATAGCTCGCCGTATTCTGTGCATCCTGGAGGGACCAAGATGTACAAGGATCTTCGTCTGAACTATTGGTGGCATGGTATGAAGAGGAGTGTGGCTCGGAGTGTAACCAAGTGTTTGGTTTGCCAGCAAGTTAAGGCGGAGCATCAGCGTACGACAGGGTTGCTGCAACCACTTCCGATTCCGGAGTGGAAGTGGCAACACATCACTATGGATTTCGTGACTGGACTACCTCGGAGTCCGAAGCAGAATGACGCGATTTGGGTGATCGTAGATCGACTGACCAAATCCGCGCACTTTATTCCCTTCCGAGTGGGACAGTCCACTGAGGCGCTAGCAAGGAGATATATGGAGGTAAATTCTTTTACTCTCCGTTTTTATTTCCTTTTCCTAGTTTGGATAGTGATGTAACGTGAATCGTGCAGGAGGTCGTGCGACTTCACGAAGTCCTTGTGAGCATCGTGTCAGACAGGGACAAAAGGTTCACATCTCAGTTCTGGCAGAGTTTGCAGAAGAGTTTGGATACGCGTCTGAGTTTCAGCACGGCGTACCATCCGCAGACGGATGGCCAGTCCGAGAGGACAATTCAGATTTTGGAAGACATGCTGAGAGCGTGCATGTTGGATTTCAAGGGTTCGTGGGAGGACCATCTACACTTGGTAGAGTTCTCATACAACAACAGCTACCAGGCGTCTATTGGCATGGCGCCTTTCGCCGCATTGTATGGGAGGAAATGTCGATCGCCATTGAGTTGGGATGACGTTGGTGATAGGGAGCTGTTGGGACCTGGGATAATTGTGGAGGCTGTGGAGGTTGTCAGGAATATTCGGGAGAGGTTGAGGATTGCTCAGGACCGTTTTAAGCATTGGGCGGATGCTAAACGTCGTCCTTTGGAGTTTCAGCCGGGCGATCATGTGTTTCTGAGGATTTCCCCGAATCATGGAGTGATTCGTTTTGGGAAGCGAGGGAAGTTGAGCCCGCGATACATTGGACCATTTGACATTCTGGAGAGAGTTGACGAGGTAGCTTATCGCTTAGCCTTTCCGCCAACTTTGGAAGGAGTTCACAATGTTTTCCATGTGTCGCAGCTTCGTCGATACATCAGCGATCCATCTCATGCTGTGGATTTCTCGGAGATTACCGTTCGCCCAGATTTGACATATGACCAGCATCCAGTGCAGATTCTGGACATGCATCAGAAGTCGCTTCGGAACAAGGTTGTCAATCTTGTGAGGGTGATGTGGCGACACGGCTCGCCCGGAGAGTCTACTTGGGAGAATGAGGATGAGATGCGAGACCGCTACCCACTTTTGTTCCCGGACACGTGAGTGTTGGGAAATTCCGAGGACGGAATTTTTCTTAAGTTGGGGAGGATGTAACGACTGGTATCTCATGTATGGATTTTATTATATATATATATATTTGGTTGCTTCTCCTTGAATGTGATTTCCATTTCCGTCTCCATAGTTTTCATTTTCGTTCGTTTCGTCGTGATTCTCTAGAATCTTCCGTCGGTCGGCATGTTTGAATCAATTCATTCATAACGGGCTTCATAACGTCGATATCTTAGAGTTAGAACAAGCCTAGGAGACTTAGGAAACCATCCCGGAGCTTCGTGCTCCATTTCGGAACTTTCTGTGCGCGTTAGCCGGTGTAAGAAGGGTCACCGACCGACTAGATGACGATCCAGTCGGTCGGAAAACCTTCTTGAACCGACTAGTTGGCTTTGTTAAATGGTCAGGAGTTACTGTTTGTCGTTAGTCGGTCTAAGAAAGTTGGTTGACCGACTAGGTTGCAAACTAGTTGGTCGTTAATGCTTCTTTAACCGACTAACTCATTAACTATTTTTGGTACCAGTTACTGTTCTTTCTTAGTCGGTCTAAGTTCATCTTTCGACCGACTAGTTGTTAAACTAGTCAGTTAAGTTTTGTACTCAGACCGACTAATTCTTAATTCTTCTGTACAGTCGAGTACTGTTCACTCTTAGTCGGTCCAAGAACGTTCATCGACCGAATAGATGTCAAACTAGTCGGTCAGTAATTGTTCTTTGACCGACTAAATCTAAATCCTAATCTTCATTTGGGTTACTGTTTACACTTAGTCGGTCTGCGTTGGTCAACCGACCGACTAGTTCCCAAACTAGTCGGTCAGTGGTTGTTCTTTGACCGACTAAACAGTACAGGAAACCCTAGTTTTGTCCTAGCCGCCACCAAACTCTATAAATACCCCTCCAAACGTTTTCTTCTCCTCCCTCATGACCTAAAACCCTAATTTCTCCCCCATTGAGCCCCCATCTTCCTCAAACCATTAATCCTTCATCCCAAGCTCATCCTTCATCATCCAAACCCTCCCTTGTCACAACCCACCTTCCATCTTCCCCAAACCTTCATCAAACCCCCAAAATCCACATCAAACCCCATTTCTCCAGATTTTTCCCTCATTTCCAGATCTGAGCCAGATCGTTCTTCCGTTGCCGTGGTTGCTTGGCATCGTTCCTTCGCTTCTTCACGGTAATACTCGATTCCTTTAGTTTTAGCATAACCCACATTGACATTGTGAAACCCTAATAAAATGGATTATTAGATGATTAGGGTTCTAATAAGAAACCAATTTAGAATCATTGTGCTAATGATTGTTTTGCCATAACAGTGATCCATTCCGTAGTTAGCTTGTGTGACGATCTTCATTGCTCGTCGATCCCGGTATCAGGCAAGTGAAACTTGCATCTCTTGATTTGGGCCATGTCTTAGGCCATTACCTTGCTTTAGCGTAAAAGAGACTAAACGGTGAAAGGATAGCCGTCTAGACGCCATTGACCTAGCTTGACAACGAAGCTTGGTCCGTCATCCTCATCATGCTTGTATGTCACGTTTACTTCCCCTTAACGGTACGCGTATTAACTATTCATGTTGTAACGACCGGTTTTTATCGCTACGTTATTTCTATTTCCTCTCGTGTATTATTTTGTCTGTATCCGTAGTTCAACGTTTCTGCCACCGTACCTGTACACGTATCCACTTCTTCTCCATATTTATTATTATTATTATAACCCTTTATTATAATTATTTTTTTAAACACATTTTCTTAAAATTTTTTTAAGTTACCAATTCAAAATTCAATTTGAATTTTTAAAAACTTTTTAAATGTTTAAAGTACCTTCCATGTTAAAACACTTTTAATTGACTTGATTACCCTAATTTCCCTTGATTAGGACTATTAAATATTAATATTAGTATTTCAAACCTCCCTAATATGTCCTATTCCTATTAAACCCATTAAACACTAAGTACTTTTCAAATTACTTCCTATTAAAACTCTAATCACTTTGAAAACCCCTTTTGGCCGAACCCAATGTATCACACGCACCCAGTTCTGCACACACCAGCTTGCAGCATTGCAATATGAGAAGAAATAGAGGCTAGAAGCTATAAAATAAACCACTCAAACACAGGCTATACAACCCTAAAAACCGCAACTCATAAGGGCCCTGTTACTCCTTCATGTAGGCACCCTCACTCTACCAATTTATAGAAACCTAAGCCTAGCCCATACCGCAACCTAACCTATCCCACGTACTGCCCACATCTCACAACCATATTTCTTTATAATAAAACCCAAGCTATATTCTTAGCCCCAGGGAACCCAGCCCACGTGAGCAAACCTACCCTTGTTTTAAATACAAACCATAGGCCTAATATTAAAAAAAAGAAAGAAACAAACCCTAGAGGACAAACACAGCCGCCCCTATTGTTATTCATCTTCTCCATGCTAGCACAGCGCACGGCGCTCCTTCGACGTCATTATTCCATCGTCCGCCCTCGCGACAACGCAAACCACGCCCAGCTCCCCCTTCACGACACCACCCAACGCCGATCACCCCCGCCCCTCTCCTCTTCTTCTCGCCATCAACGCGAACCGCGGCCTCCTCCTTCTCCCACAACCCACGGCCAGGCCGCCTCCACCTCCCACCGCCCGCTGCTTCCACCTCCTTATCCAAACTCGCCCCCTAGCCTCGCAGACGCCGGCAAAGCCCCCGGCTCAAGTGGCCGCTGCTCTGACTTCTTCACCCCGGCCTCCTCCTCTTCATCGCCTCCCTTCGACCCTCCTTCGACCGGCAGTCCCGTAGCGCCCAATACCGCTGTACCCCCGCCAGTCCTCCTCCTTGCGGCAACCCGTAAGCCTTCAACCTCAGCCCCTTAATCTCGCGCCGTTCGACCTCTCATCTCCGACCACCATAAACTCCGGCCAGCACCACTACCTCTCCAAGCTTCGCCAACGCCGACACTGTCCGCCTTCCTCCTCTCGTCGCACCACCAGGCCAACAACCCCGACTCCAGTCGCGTCCTCATCCTCCCACGCGATCAAGCGCATCCCTCCCTTCAACGCTGCCGCAAGCCCCAGTCACCGACGCCACCTCGACGCCGCTGCTCCGTCCCAGTCCGCTGTCGACTAAGCTAGGCCACCTGCATATAACAACGAAGAAACAACACAAACCGTGAGTTGTCCTCTCATTGCTTGGAACTTGTTATATATGTGGTCAGGTTATATATAATAGTAATATATATAGCTTATATACAAGTTATACAGTCTTAAAAATATATCATCTTTATGTAAACTTTGAATTCCATGTCATATAATGTTTTAGACCTTATTTTGCAAACATGGAGTATATTGGCTCCTAGGTTAGCTTAATACTTTGCAAAACAGTAAATTATAAGTAGTAGTTATGGGTATATATACTTATATGTATATCTGTTAGTTACAAGCATTTTTGGTTACGAACTCTTGGTGTAACCTCGCAAATTTAATGTCACAGATGAACAACGCGCCACCCATTTCGATCGCTTGGACACCCACGATCCCCCCGAAATCGTCTGATCAGGCAAGTGTGCACTTAAATATGAATTTTTGAAGTTGGTGAATATTTGTGTCATTTTCCTTACTTTAATGCGTATATCTTGAAAACCGCGCGTATAACGGCACATGAAAATGTTTTAGACTAAGAATGTGACATTTTGTCATACAACTCGATAAGTTTCAACTTTGGACATTAGCAGAGAACATTGTTTCCTGTAACCAGTAATTCATCTCGACATCCCTTCAATTTTGTAAATATTGTGCACTATGAAACATTGACAACTGGAAATGAATGAATATCTTGCTTGGACATTAATGAGAGTGACATCGTGAAATCGTGCGCCTCAAAGGCGAACTCGTGATTCGTGATGTCGTGTGAGTCGACTAGGCCGGCTCGTGTTCCGGCAAACTTTTGGGTGGGGTTAGGGTTGAGCGGCCACTGGGCGTATGAAAGGTACTCTCCTCAAGAGCACCACCCGATGCGGTGGGTTAGTGTCAATCACGGTAAGCCCCCGTGAGAGGAACGACCTTCTCATCACGACCTAAAGGCGAGAACCCTAGATTAGATGTGAATTCTTGACATGGACTTTGAACGCTAACCTGGTCATCGTGAACATTGAAATGCTAACAAACTCAGAGAAAACTTACTTTAATTCTTGCAACTGCTTAGAACTACATGCTAGGGATGTTTACTTTTCGTTCCATCACAATTTGTCTCGTTAATTTTATTGCAGTCATCTTTTTAAATATTTAATGCTTTCTAAATTCATATCAATTGCACATTCTTGCCTTGGGATGCTAATCTTTCCTTGCAGACCTTGCTGACATACATTCATTGTTTGTGGATGTATGTCAGATTCAGCGCTTGGGTACCCAGAGGATTCGTACGTGACGCCTGGCTCGGAGAGCCAGAGTTGGTCGTAGACGCTGAGCCGCTTTCTACGGAAGACTAGGGCCTTCGTCACTGCTTGAGTTTTAGTTTAGTTTCTTTGTAGTAGGATTAGTGTGTTATTGTAGTTCTTTTTGGCCCTGCTGTGGCTTGTCTTGTAATTTCGTGTACGCATTATATATCTAGATGTGGCATTTACCTTTGATTGTTCTGATTGTTCTGATACGCAAATGCAAGGACCTCTTCTGTGTTTTTATCACAGACGCTTATTGGACTTGAGCTTCACCGCTCCAGTTCAAGCGGGCCGTGTAACGCTCTCGCTTCCGGTGTCTTTTGGGAAGCGGGGCGTTACAGGTTTTAGTGGTGGCCCATGCAGGTCCTACAATTGCAAAATTCAGAACAATGAGGACACTTTCCATTAGCCAAAACATCCAGAATTAGTTCGTACGCAAAATTACTCGAGTGCCTTGTCTCAACACGATAGGAAACCCAATATCAAGATAATAGGAAGAGTTAGTTAGACGCTCGTACTCGTTAGTTAGGCGCCCTGTCCACGACTTAGTGTTATCATCTAGGGAGTCACCCTAACGATTGATCAACCAACTCTGACCATATCAGACTTTTGAGTTCGTTAGTCGTTCTCTTAGATTTATCGAATCTAGGGCCCAACCGGACATTGCGATCGTCACCGTGCAAGTCGAACCCGAGGCGCCTACAAGGAGTAGACTTCGAGGCGTAGGATATTCCAGATCTACAGATAAGATCTCGACCTCGATCCTCAACGAACTTTCACCTTGGTTTTCCCTAATCAGTCTAGTTCGTTGTTGAACCCTAGTGCTAAACCTTAGTCAGCCCGATGATTTTTCCCCTAATTTTACTATTTCCTAATCATTACACTTCTAGGTTAGTGATCGTAGAAAACCACCGTAGCATATTCCCGGAGCTACCTCTTAGTCGTCCTATGTTTCGAATCGTCGAACCTATTCCTTGTCCTCGTTTCGCATAAACTTTTCAGGTCCGCCATCCTTAACCTTGAACCTCCCCATTGCAGATCCATGGTCCTTTAAAAAGTATTTTTGATATTTCTTTTATTGAATTCTTTGCTAAGTTTAAAATCCTTTCGAAAGCTTTTTACTTAAAATTTCTACGCTTAGTCGACTTAAACCCAACATTGATCACGAAACTCTTCCGACGCGATCTTTATTATTATTTTATAGCGAATTTCTAACATACTTTTTCTGCACTCCTATTTCACATAATCTCACTTAGCTACTCCATTTTTCTCATATAAAGAACTTTTAAAAAAAAACTTTATTTCTATTTCACTGGTTCAAAATATCATCTCTTTTTTTACTAACATATTACAAAACAGTCGTTCCTACATATTTTTTTAAAAAAATTACTTTCCTAAGTTAAATAGAATTTCAAACCTTGTGTGTCAGTTTTATAATCATCGTTTTTATATATTCCTTTAAAAAAACATTTCCTTTTTTACAAGCATATTCCCATTTACAAACAAACACTACACCTCTATACCCGTATTTCTCTTTGCCTATTATTGACTAATCCTATTTTACGTTTTAACTTCTACCGTCTGCTTGCCATTTTACGTAAGTTATGACGATGTTATTATTTTACACATATCCTATTCTTCTAAATTATTTAATTATTCATAAATGTTTTATGTCACTCAACCAAACTAAACCTCTTATCCATGCCACAACCGGAACCATCCATCACAACATAAACTCGTCGCCTCATTCAACTCTAAATCCTATCCTATTACTTAGTTACCACATTAGTGCTTATCCTTGCTTATGTCAGCTTTAGTTTAAGTATGAAGACAATTAGCATTGACTGTGGTGTTGTTATGGTGCATGTAAATAGATTTTGAGTTTGGACCCGTGTGTTCGAATCTCTATATACCACCCACGTGTGAGTGTGTTTACCCTTAATATGTTGGTATAGTGTGATTATCTATTGTGTTGTATGTGCATGTACGGAAATTGTGATATGTATGTATATGGTCGAATATATAATAATAACCTTTATATTTATACTTAAGCGAGTGATCGGCTATATCACTATAGGAATATTGGTGTGTATTAGATTTAATAATGGCTAGTTACTAGGAGTATTTGTACCTTAGTCGTATTTGTTAATGGTTGTAATTATATGCTAGTTATATGCATGTTAAGTATAATGATAATAGTGTACATATAGTTGTGTGTGCATATTTATTGTGTGATTTATATGTTAGCATGTCTGTGTGTACTTGTGCGTGTATATGTATGTGGTTAGTTATAGGTGTGTCTATAAATATATATTGTATGAACAAGTGTGTTTTATGTATGGTAGAATTGTTATATTACCCATACGGGATGATATATGAGCATGTGTGCACCAGGAAGTATGTATAGTCGTATGTTTGTGACTACGTATATGTGGATGTATGTAATAGTGTACTAGCCCTATGTAAATTACCATGGTTGTGAATACCGGTGTGTGTATATGAATGTTCTATATATATATGAGGTAGGCGTGTAATAGTGTGAGTATGTGTATGTGTGTGAAATAAACGTATGTATAAGTATTTGAAAGTGCGCGATATATGAGTAAGTGTATGCAAATGGATGTATATAGTTTCATCACGATGTATGTACGCCTGGGATAGAATGACCTTAGCGTCTAAGTCCGCTCACCCCTTTGTCGGCCTATTTAGGGAGGACTGAAGTCGAACTTGATCTTAAGGTGGGTAGATTACGTTGACCCTAGTGCTATGGGTAAGGCTTATAAACCTGTGTATGGTGTAAGGTATTACGTGCATGTATATACGTATAGTGATATGTATTATTACGTGTATATAATAATATACGGTATGTGAAAGTGATCGTATGATTGAAATGTTAATTGACAAAGAATGATTGTATTTTTTTGTGGTATATTCATGTATAGATTGTGAGTGTATAAGATGTATGATATTACCTTGTGTATTGGTAATAATGTGAGTGTGTAAATTTATGTGGTGGCGTAGTAGTGTGTTACTATTCACCCAAGTACAATATTGGTTGGATGATATTTTTAGGAGGATATTATATTGAACGTGTTATGATAATATGTAACTAGTAATGTATGTACGTGTGTTGTTACTACTAGTAGCATAGACATTGATTGGTATTATCGGTAGTAATACTATTGGTATGGGTATTAGTGTTAGAGATACTATTTGGATATGGCATGACGTTTATTTACAGTGTGTATACCTTAGAAGAGAGATGTGAGTGTTACCCTAATGCTTTCCGGTACCTTAGCCGATGAGATTCCGAGGACGGAATCGTTTTTAAGGTGGGTAGAATGTAACGACCGGTTTTTATCGCTACGTTATTTGTATTTCCTCTCGTGTATTATTTTGTCTGTATCCGTAGTTCAACGGTTCTGCCACCGTACCTGTACCCGTATCCACTTCTTCTCCATATTTATTATTATTATTATAACCCTTTATTATAATTATTTTTTTTAAACACATTTTCTTAAAATTGTTTTAAGTTACCAATTCAAAATTCAATTTGAATTTTTAAAAACTTTTTAAATGTTTAAAGTACCTTCCATGTTAAAACACTTTTAATTGACTTGATTACCCTAATTTCCCTTGATTAGGACTATTAAATATTAATATTAGTATTTCAAACCTCCCTAATATGTCCTATTCCTATTAAACCCATTAAACACTAAGTACTTTTCAAATTACTTCCTATTAAAACTCTAGTCACTTTGAAAACCCCTTTTGGCCGAACCCAATGTATCTATGCACCCAGTTCTGCACACACCAGCTTGCAGCATTGCAATAGGAGAAGAAATAGAGGCTAGAAGCTATAAAATAAACCACTCAAACACAGGCTATACAACCCTAAAAACCGCAACTCATAAGGGCCCTGTTACTCCTTCATGTAGGCACCCTCACTCTACCAATTTATAGAAACCTAAGCCTAGCCCATACCGCAACCTAACCTATCCCACGTACTGCCCACATCTCACAACCATATTTCTTTATAATAAAACCCAAGCTATATTGTTAGCCCCAGGGAACCCAGCCCACGTGAGCAAACCTACCCTTGTTTTAAATACAAACCCTAGGCCTAATATTAAAAAAAAAGAAAGAAACAAACCCTAGAGGACAAACACAGCCGCCCCTATTGTTATTCATCTTCTCCATGCTAGCACAGCGCACGACGCTCCTTCGATGTCATTATTCCATCGTCCGCCCTCGCGACAACGCAAACCACGCCCAGCTCCCCCTTCGCGACACCACCCAACGCCGATCACCCCCGCCCCTCTCCTCTTCTTCTCGCCATCAACGCGAACCGCGGCCTCCTCCTTCTCCCACAACCCACGGCCAGGCCGCCTCCACCTCCCACCGCCCGCTGCTTCCACCTCCTTATCCGAACTCGCCCCCTAGCCTCGCAGACGCCGGTAAAGCCCCCGGCTCAAGTGGCCGCTGCTCTGACTTCTTCACCCCGGCCTCCTCCTCTTCATCGCCTCCCCTCGACCCTCCTTCGACCGGCAGTCCCGTAGCGCCCAATACCGCTGTACCCCCGCCAGTCCTCCTCCTTGCGGCAACCCGTAAGCCTTCAACCTCAGCCCCTTAATCTCGCGACGTTCGACCTCTCATCTCCGACCACCATAAACTCCGGCCAGCACCACTACCTCTCCAAGCTTCGCCAACGCCGACACTGTCCGCCTTCCTCCTCTCGTCGCACCACCAGGCCAACAACCCCGACTCCAGTCGCGTCCTCATCCTCCCACGCGATCAAGCGCATCCCTCCCTTCAACGCTGCCGCAAGCCCCAGTCACCGGCGCCACCTCGACGCCGCTGCTCCGTCCCAGTCCGCTGTCGACTAAGCTAGGCCACCTGCATATAACAACGAAGAAACAACACAAACCGTGAGTTGTCCTCTCATTGCTTGGAACTTGTTATATATGTGGTCGGGTTATATATAATAGTAATATATATAGCTTATATACAAGTTATACAGTCTTAAAAATATATCATCTTTATGTAAACTTTGAATTCCAAGTCATATAATGTTTTAGACCTTATTTTGCAAACATGCAGTATATTGGCTCCTAGGTTAGCTTAATACTTTGCAAAACAGTAAATTATAAGTAGTAGTTATGGGTATATATACTTATATGTATATCTGTTAGTTACAAGCGTTTTTGGTTACGAACTCTTGGTGTAACCTCGCAAATTTAATGTCACAGATGAACAACGCGCCACCCATTTCGATCGCTTGGACACCCACGATCCCCCCGAAATCGTCTGATCAGGCAAGTGTGCACTTAAATATGAATTTTTGAAGTTGGTGAATATTTGTGTCATTTTCCTTACTTTAATGCGTATATCTTGAAAACCGCACGTATAACGGCACATGAAAATGTTTTAGACTAAGAATGTGACATTTTGTCATACAACTCGATAAGTTTCAACTTTGGACATTAGCAGAGAACATTGTTTCCTGTAACCAGTAACTCATCTCGACATCCCTTCAATTTTGTAAATATTGTGCACTATGAAACATTGACAACTGGAAATGAATGAATATCTTGCTTGGACATTAATGAGAGTGACATCGTGAAATCGTGCGCCTCAAAGGCGAACTCGTGATTCGTGATGTCGTGTGAGTCGACTAGGCCGGCTCGTGTTCCGGCAAACTTTTGGGTGGGGTTAGAGTTGAGCGGCCACTGGGCGTATGAAAGGTACTCTCCTCAAGAGCACCACCCGATGCGGTGGGTTAGTGTCAATCACGGTAAGCCCCCGTGAGAGGAACGACCTTCTCATCACGACCTAAAGGCGAGAACCCTAGATTAGATGTGAATTCTTGACATGGACTTTGAACGCTAACCTGGTCATCGTGAACATTGAAATGCTAACAAACTCAGAGAAAACTTACTTTAATTCTTGCAACTGCTTAGAACTACATGCTAGGGATGTTTACTTTTCGTTCCATCACAATTTGTCTCGTTAATTTTACTGCAGTCATCTTTTTAAATATTTAATGCTTTCTAAATTCATATCAATTGCACATTCTTGCCTTGGGATGCTAATCTTTCCTTGCAGACCTTGCTGACATACATTCATTGTTTGTGGATGTATGTCAGATTCAGCGCTTGGGTACCCGGAGGATTCGTACGTTACGCCTGGCTCGGAGAGCCAGAGTTGGTCGTAGACGCTGAGCCGCTTTCTACGGAAGACTAGGGCCTTCGTCACTGCTTGAGTTTTAGTTTAGTTTCTTTGTAGTAGGATTAGTTTGTTGTTGTAGTTCTTTTTGGCCCTGCTGTGGCTTGTCTTGTAATTTCGTGTACGCAGTATATATCTGGATGTGGCATTTACCTTTGATTGTTCTGATTGTTCTGATACGCAAATGCAAGGACCTCTTCTATGTTTTTATCACAGACGCTTATTGGACTTGAGCTTCACCGCTCCAGTTCAAGCGGGCCGTGTAACGCTCTCGCTTCCGGTGTCTTTTAGGAAGCGGGGCGTTACACATGTCATCCATGCATCCTTAACTGCTATTGCATTTTAACTGCCATGTTTAATTTAAATTAACGGTACGCGAATATCTGCTCATGTCATTGCATGCTTGAATACTCATCGTGATTGCGTGGCTTCGCTACATACTTGTACTATTTATACCGGCTAGGCACCCACCTTGCGTGGGCACAATCCTATGCCAATTACACTTTCTGGCTCGTGTTCCAGAAGACGAGCTCAACACAACATGCGGGCAATAGGGCACTCGTTGAGTGACCCCTTGTATTTGATACTTGAACCCAGCCTGTGGGTAATAGGGCACTCGTTGAGTGATCCCTTGTACTTGTACTTGTTACTTGACATTACATGTCACAACAACCACTTGCTACTTGTACTTTACTTTTCTTGTTACCATCTTACCTTATTTGCCATGCACCATACTTTAACTGCTAGGTTGCTAGTTTACCTTTCTTTCCGTTTCCTTGCACGAGTCTTTCGACTTGCTGACATGTGCCCTTTTTCTCTTTTGGGTGACACATGTTAGAGCCCGAGCCTGAGTCACTTGCTGAGGACGTGGTGTTCGCTGACGCTGAGTCAGAACCCGCGTTGATCGAGGACTTCGTTGACACTGGGGATCAGTCTTAGTGTCTTTGTTTAGCTTCTTTTGTTAGAATGCTTAGTCGTCAGTGCGTGGCACCTAGTTTGATACTCTGTTATGTTTGTGTTGCCTTTGTTTGGCCTTGTTCTAGGCCTTAGACTCTTTCCTGTTAGCCTGGTGGCTTTTCTGTGATGTTGAATATTTTGGTGGACAAACTTTGGGATTGGTTATTTCATATCCGTCTCATTCCATTATTATTATTGTTGTTGTTCCTTTTGCGTTTACAGGGACCTGATTATACTAAATTGATGCTTATCAGGCGTGCAGCTTCACAGCTCCACGTTTGAGCGGACCTTCTCATGTCTCGCCTCCATTTTAGGGAAGCGGTGCATGACAATATAGCATGCATATAGAAGCAGATAGTAGAAGCAAATACCGCATATTCAAATCGAAGCATGATAATCTAGGGGTCAACCAAGGATATGTATATAAAACATAATCACAAGGTAGAAGCACACCAAACAGCTAGGCACGACGCACGACTCACAAAAAGCTAAGTGGACCCGCGATGCATGAAATGCAAGAGGACTCGATATCCTAGGGTTAGTGAATGTGATTATCGAAGCTGTGCAAGGTGCGCGTGTGACTTTCGTGGCAATTCATCATAGGGTTCATCTCTAGGAGAAAGAGATAAAAAGAAGAAAAGAAAAAGAAAAAAAAAGAAAAACACGTAGAAAAACGACTCAAATAACGAAGAAAAAGAGACAAATGACGCACGAAGTGTGACTCCCCCAAGCTGAAACTTGCATTGTCCTCAATGCAATAGTAGTAAATACGGGAGGGCAATGAAAAACACGAAAAATACATGAACGAAACAGGAAAATAAACAAAAAGAAACATACAGAATAAAAGATATAAAACGCAACGAAGGACTCAAAGACACAAATACACGACAACGACACACGAAAACATGCACACAAAAGTCGATTTCCCCCAAGCTGAACATGACAATGCTAGCAAAATGATATGATCAATGGGGATGTAGAGATATGCTATGGGGAAAATCGGAAAAGAAAGAAATCAGAATGCAGGAGAGACAGTCTGCTCGTTCTCCTCGGAAGAGGATGTGGGGTGAAATGATAGACGGGCACGACATGAAGGGTTATTAAGATGCAAAAGCAAATCCTAGATACGCTCCCCTCGCTAATGAGAGGAGATGAGATTATTCAAAGCTAAACTAGAAAGCGGTAAATTTTTACACTACTGGATTAGGATACACCTGAGCATAGGCGGATCCAAGATCTGAAGTGGGGCAGGTAGCTGCTCTAACTGCTCCTTCTGTGGCTCCGCTAGAAGAGCTGTGCCACGTGTGCCAATGGACCCAAGCAATGCACCTCCAAGCATCCCTCGTAGGTGTCCACTAGTGGCTTGCAAAGGATGAGGTGCATTAGTCCATGGCAAGAAATTATTTCCCAAAATAAATGTATCCCAGAGATAATCGTCAACATGAGATGGAAAAATAATAAAAGGGTGACGAATACTCCCTGAGAATGGGTCGCTATCCTCTGTACTAGTGATGACCAAATCCTCGCTCTCCTGAGAAGTGGCTCTTCAGGTAGTGACGCACCGCAGCATACCTCAAGGGAAGTAGATCATGTGTCCTGCGAGAGATATGGCGTGTCAAAAATATATGAGTCTAAAGAAATAGGACGTGAAAAGCGAGACTCAAATGTGGAGTGAGAGTGAGTATGAAAATCTCCCTGAATAGGGGCAATATGCTCAAGTAGATGCTCAGCCGCAGAAGAAGTGGAGCGTGACGGTAGAGGTAGATGTGGCTCGGGCTCCATGAAGTGGATGATCGTATCCAAGCCCTCATGCACATCCTCCTTGACGATATACTCATGCTCCTCCATCTGCCCGATGTCCTGAATGACATCCTCATGGTTGACCACCGACCAAGGAGGAAGCTGTGACAGAGATGGCTGAGGAGGTGGATGTGGAGCGGACCCCTCGTATGTGGTCTTGGTTTCCTCGTCCTCACGCACATCCTCCTCGCCGGTATGCATAATCTCTATAAAATCCTCAGTGCTCTCATAGGACTCATGTGGGGTATCCAAATCAAGACAAGAAATCTCTCCCACAGATCCAAGATAAATCTCCCCATCCTCACTATCATCATCAAAAAATGCTTCGTCATCCAAGTGGTAGTGATGGAAAAATGGGGTATCAGCTTGGGATGTGTCTATGGTGGCCGATGGCATGGTGGTCTCAACCATGAAAATGGGTGTATCCTCTCCTTCATCCCCTCTCCTCGGTGTCGGCTCG
This sequence comes from Scilla litardierei, assembly GCA_030789695.1. Lineage (NCBI taxonomy): Eukaryota > Viridiplantae > Streptophyta > Magnoliopsida > Asparagales > Asparagaceae > Scilla > Scilla litardierei. The sequence continues at coordinate 214,087,558 of CM061142.1, read as the reverse complement.
GTGATTGGTACCATTAAGTTTTGTAATATTTGGCCTTGGTTAAACATGGCACTTTCAAGGAGATACACGAGGCTTGATTCTTCTTGTGTTTGTGGAGGGGTATAAGGTTGAGAAAATGGATGGGAGGTGTTTGGGCTAAGGTTGTGGGAAAATGTTTGGCCTTGGAGTGGGGGGAGGCTCTCAAGCGTAAATGGGCAATCATAATACACGTGCCCCGCCATCCCACAAGTCTCACAAACCACAACTGGATAAGGATTGTATCCTCCCATCTGAGCATCGAAATTTGATCTCCACATGGTAATATCAAAGATACCTGGACAACAAAAATAAGAAAACTAGAGAGGAGCGTCAATAGAACAAGAGAATAACAAAAAGATAATATAATGGTGGGGGAAAAATTTCTTGGTTATTGAATATTTTTTTAAAAAAAATAAGCAAAAAGAAAAAGAATTTTTTTTTGTTTTTATGCGTAGACTAACGAACCCAAGCTAAGCTAATATCAAACCGAACGCCTCCCCGGCAGCGGCGCCAAAAACTTGATAGGCGCCCCGTTTACGGTATGGGCGCGGTGTCGTTTTACCGCAAGTGCACGGTTAGTGTAGGGTGCGGGTTTATCGAACTCAGGGAGGTGGATGGCTTGAATGGCTACTAGCCTCACCTAGGTCGCGTGCTAGCTACGCGGATGATATGGGTGGAGTGTAGAAATAAAAGAAAGAATTGAAAAAGACACGAAATGAATCCCCGCCAACACGGGCTAGAGCACTCATGACCCTTGACATTTGACTTGACCCAGGGTGAGACATTGCCCCAAAAGGTGGTACCTAGCATCCATGGCCCGATATTCCGGTCGGTGCCAAGCACGCTAGGCCTACCCGGTTCCGGACGGTGGGCATTCCCATGTCCATTAACACCTTCCACAACCGGGAGCATTAAGGCCACAATGATAACTCCCAACACTTCGTCCAAGCCGCTCCCGCGCGTGAGGACTCGATGTCTACACTAGGGGCGTGAGCTGTGGCTAGGGAGTCAACAGCCAAGTTTATTCCCCCTTGGCCCGACGGTCAGAGGCGGTCTTTCTCCCGCCAATGACAATGAAACGCCCCCGCGTAACCCTAATGGCCAAATAGGTCGAATGTGATTTCTCGCAATACATCGAAGCGGGTCTTGACTGGACAAGCACCCTGACCCCAATCCCCAACACATCTAGTGTGTTGCCGTACGAATTGGACCCAGATTGCTAGAAATCCCCATTGACGCATTTCATCGAACACATGCCATGCAACCAAGTCAAATGAAAACAACCAAGCATCAATCCTACCCTAACCCGTATTAGGGTTCATTAATACTACTCTATGATGAAAGACATACAAATAAACAACGCAAAAGACATACAAACATTCATCATGAAGCAAAAGAAATACAACACAAAAAATGGAGAACAAGAGAAAGAGATACTTATCTTGATTTTGAACCTCCAATCCAATACAAGACTTATTACAAGAGAAAACCTAATCTAACCTAATATAAACTCACAAGAGAAAGGGGCAAAAAGCCCTAGAAAAACTGAAGAAGAACAAGAAGAAGATGCCCTAAAAGTCGGCCAGCATTGGGTATTTATAGCCCCCATTCCGAGCCCTAACGGATCGGGTCCAAAACCACAGGAAAAACGCCACCCGATCGGTTGACAAGTCAACCGATCGGATGATCTATTACAAATAATAAACAGAAAACAACGGAGCTTCACCCGGTCAGATGAACAGGTGGGTTGAGTTCTTGGGGTGACCGGTTGGATCATGGCGCCATCGGGTGAAGAGGTCGGTTGGATGCCCGTGTCTTGGCTCCTCAGAATCAGCTACAGATGAACCGATTGGGTGAGAGTCACCCGATCGGTTGGCATTTGGCTCGAAAAGACAGAGAAACGGCCGTAATGAACCGGCCTGAGAACCGGTCAGGTGACATCCGCTTGAGCTCTAGCTGAGACCGGGTGGTGCACGCGTGCATCACCCGATCGGTTGACTTTGTTCAACCTATCGGGTGAGGGGCTGAATGATGCAATCATCGTCGTTTGACCCTATGGGTCACGCGTGACTCCTCCCGTTGCGCCGGGGACTTGTGATATCGTCGTTTTTATGTCCAAAATGCTAGAAATTCCTGCAAAATACCAAAAACACGGAAAAGTGAAAGAAAACAAGAAAATATAAGAAAACAAATAAAAGACGGCGGAAAATACGGAGAAACACGGAAGAAAACGCGCGCAAATATATGAAATATAAACGCACGTCAGCGAGCATCTGGACATTGAGGTCCCTCCTATGATTTCTGACGAGGAGGTTTTGGATGTTGATGAGGATGTTGAGCGAGATGCTTCTCCTCTTCGTGCCCCCGAGGGTACGTCTGCTGCTGCTACTTCTGCTGGTGCTCCCGAGAGCACACCTGCTGTCACCATTCCTTCGGTGGATACTTCTGCTGGTGCTTCCAAGACCACTCTTGTCGTTCCTGAGACTTCTACTACTCCAGTTGACCTAGAGACTACCACCTCTTCTGGACAGCCTGCTGCTGCTGATCCTGCCTCCGCCTCCTGAGCTTGCATTAGAGGACTCTCCTATGTGCACTTGGATGATATATCTGTTGTGAGAGAGTGGGGTAGGATAGTTGGGTGGTGATGTATTTATGATGTATTCTTGGATGTTTTGATGATACATTTTGATGTATATTCATTTTGATGTCTGTTGAGACATGTGTTGTATTTTGTGCACCGATCTGATGATCGTTTATATTTGTGTTGGCAGATGTATACCTTTTTGATGTACCATGTTTTATATATATATATATATATATATATATATATATATATATATATATATATAGGAGAATATGCTTTGCATCTTTATTGATACTATGTAAAATGTACAAGACTCAGTGGAGGAAGAAGGATGCTCGTGAGGCGAGGTGAGAGCACAGGCGCCATCACCCCCAACCCATACAAGAACCTTCCGCTATCCAACATGAGTCAAAAAATATCAAAGAATACATGAATACATGATAAGCCAATTGTATACTCACTCAAGAAGCCCCCAATTTGAAGGAGGGCCCTGATCATCCTCACGATCCCAATTCGCGTTCCTCAGAGCAATTCTGACATCATCAGCAATATTTTCAAATAGAAGCGTCTTCATCTGGGGAGAAGTTTCCCGGGTGAGAAGTTTCCCGTGGAAAGCCCGTAGTAGAGTAATAGCCATCTTGGGGATATGCCCCTGGAACCAGACCACCTTGTAGTAAGGAAAGAGGGGTTTTATAACCCGCGAACCATCCCAAGCATTTTGTAGTGTTGGAGACTTAGTAACCCATGACCATGAATCACTGCCAGCTGTCAAGATCACCATATCGATAAGATGACGAACTGGAAGTAGGGAGTTGTTGTTAACCCATCCCTCAGAAGTCCAGTAATCACTGACCAAACTCCTCTCCTCCCCAACCGGGACATTATAGGTATCACAGAGGGGACCACAAGTGAGCCAATTATCATACCAAAAAAATGTGGAAGTGCTATCCCGAACATTACGTTTAATAAGTTTTTTGGTGTGCTCACAGCATTGAAGGATAAATTTCCATGTTCCAGAGTGCATAGGATGAGCTTTGCCTTGCAACAATCCAGAATTACTGAGATACTGATTCCTCATATGAGAGGCCCATATACCTTTATGCGTGAGCATGCGCCATGACAGTTTAACACCGTATGCAATGTTGAGTTCAGAGAGATTTCTGATCCCCACTCCCCCTTCCTGTTTGGGGACACACATATCATCCCAAGCCCAGAGATGGTTCTTCCCCCATATGGTTCTTCCCCCAGAGATGGTTCTTCCCCCAGAGTGCATAGGATGAGCTTTGCCTTGCAACAATCCAGAATTACTGAGATACTGATTCCTCATATGAGAGGCCCATATACCTTTATGCGTGAGCATGCGCCATGACAGTTTAACACCGTATGCAATGTTGAGTTCAGAGAGATTTCTGATCCCTACTCCCCCTTCCTGTTTGGGGACACACATATCATCCCAAGCCCAGAGATGGTTCTTCCCCCAAATAAACTTTCTGCATATGGAATTAAGAGAGCGAAGAACAGACTGGGGCATTCGAAAGGCCTACATCCAAAAACTAATCATGCCATATATAACAGATCTGACAAGCTCAAAGCGCCCGGCTATGGATAATAACGATGAGGACCACCCCTGTAATCTACTCTTGCATTTATCAATCAGGCACCCATACATGGTAGCATTGGGATACTTAGGGGTCAGAGGTAGACCCAGATATGTGGATAGGGACTGTACACGCCGAATACCCAGTATATCAGCAAGACTGCCAGGCCCCTTGGCCCCCTTACTAAAAATGCCAGCACTTTTTGTCCAGTTAACCTCAAGGCTAGTGAAAGACTTGAACTCAGTGAGTAGATTCTTAAGTCCCTCGAAAGATTTAGAATTAGCCCGACAAAAAACCAACAAATCATCAGCAAAAAGCAGGTGAGTGACAGCTCCTACTCTATGCATGGGCATGATGTTATTCGAAGCGTTGGCCCTGGCCATGAGCAAGAAGAAAGCCTCCATAACGATCACAAAAAGATACGGGGATAATGGATCTCCCTGCCTTAGCCCCCTATTAGACTGGAACATGCCGTAGGGGGAACCATTGATCATGACAGAGAAGGAGGGGGTGGAAATACACTCGCATATCCAACTTATAAATTTGTGTTTGAACCCCATCTGATGCATCATGTAATAGACAAATTCCCTGTTAACACTATCAAAGGCTTTACGTAAATCCAGCTTGAGACAGGCCCTAGCCCCCATAGGGTTAGTGAAGCCCCTAATATACTCATGGGCTAGTAAAGCACAATCAGCAAGCAATCGATCTTGGAGGAAGGCTGCTTGATTAGGGGAAATGAGCTCGATAACCGCCCTACTCAGACGATTACAAAGAATTTTTCTTATGATCTTATATACAACATTGCAGCATGATATAGGTCTATAATCTCCAAGCCCAGAAGCGTTGGCACTTTTAGGAATTAGCGTGAGGAAGGTATGGTTAATCTGCCTAAAAATCTTCCCAGATTTAAAAAAATTGAGAACAGCAATGATGACATCTTGGCCAATGACATCCCAGGAATTTTGGTAAAAGAACCCATTAAAGCCATCAGGCCCCGGGGATTTATCAGCCCCAATTTGAAAAACAACATTTTTGAATTCCTCGGCACTCACGGGTCTTTCAACCCAATTGGCAGCATCAGTAGTAAGAACTCTTTTCGTGAGAAGGTGAGGGAAGACTCTCCAGTAGTCATTCTGATTATATAAGCTAGAGTAGAACTTGGGAGCTTCAACCTTAAGCAACTCAATAGAACTGTTGTAAGACCCATCAATAGAGATAATATGCCCAAGGTTATTGTGACTTTGCCTGGCTCTCATGGCAGTATAAAAGAATCGGGAGTTACGATCTCCAAGGTGCAACCACTCCTGCCTGCTTTTCTGTTTAAGAATGGACTCTTCATTATCAATAGCTTCAGCAAGCTTACTGGTAAGACTACGCTCTTTTCTTTGTAGTTCATCGCAAAAACATAGATTAGGGTTATTCTGAACATTTTCAAGCTCATCACGGATTTTAACGCATCATTATTCCCTCTAAAAACCGCCCCAAACTTTTTGAGCTCAATTTTCAAATTTTTAAGCTTATTCACCAGCCTAATCATCGGGCAACCACTAACCCTGGTGTGCCAACTTTCCTTCAACACATTCATAAACTCAGGGCTTCTTTGCCAAGCATTAAAAAATTTAAAGGGCTTAGGATTAGCCCCACCAACCTGATGAGTATGGATAATGAGAATAGAGTGATCACTAGTACCGCCAGCACAATATTCACAGTAGGAGGCCGTGAGAACATTCATCCAAGAGCTATTACAGAACGAGCGATCCAGGGCAGCCGTAATTCGCTTTTGCCCAATACTACGATTGGTCCAGCTAAGAGTGTTACCAACCGTTTTAAACTCCAGGAGGGCACTGGAATTAATGCAATTGTTAAAATCATCGACCATGTGCCCATCAACATTTCTACCACCCATTTTATCCATAGAATATCTGATACAGTTAAAGTCACCCCCTATAATCCAAGGGGTACTTCTATATTTGTTGGCGGTATTCATAATATCCTTCCAAAGGGTCTACGCTCAAGGTAAGATTTGGAAGCGTAAACTATGGTAGCCATCATAGTAAAACCACCGACGTTGATACATTCTATGGAAATGTATTGAGCCTTCACCTCATCAACCCTGCACTTCCAAACCTCGGGGTTAAACATAATGACAATACGTCCATTTCTGTGGGCGGAGCGATTGTCAATAGATACCCAATTCTTAGGAAAGCACTTGAGGATTCTATGAGCATTATGGCTAACCACCTTAGTTTCAAGAAGCCCAACAATAGAAGGAGTATGTTTACGAACTCGGATTATGAGCTTATTATGCCTAGAGACGTTATTGAGCCCCCGAGTATTCCATATTAGCAAGGTCATGAAATTGGGGGATGCTCGTTATCCCTATTGATTCTAGCACTTTTGCGAGTGCCCTTCCCAGACCCCCCTTTACTCGTTTGTTTTTTCTTTTCTTTGCTTTTTTGTTTCAATTCTTCTTGCTCCTCATACCAAGCATTGTTGGTAATAGTCATGTCCTCAGGCTCCTCTTCAGACTCTATGGACGAGTCATTGATTAGGGAGGCTCCTAATCGAGAACCGTCGCCATATCCTAGGACACTAAAAGGATTGCTGCTGCTCAGGATAGGCTTGATGATATCGCATGGATCTATTACAGTGTTCAATTGCGATTGGGGCTTGGCAAGCGCCGAGAGCCCCGACGTGTCTAGGATCCCCGTCCCTTCCCCCGCCATTTCATTAGTTTTTTTAGTACATGGGGCATCCTCCCCCCCAATACATGGCGAGCTCTTCTCAGCTCCTTCATTGGTAGATGCAACTAGCATGTTGTTTGTTTCAAACATCTCAAATTTGTTGCCATCGGGAGAGCGATCAGCTCCTGAGCCACCCGTGCTCCCATCCCCTCTTTTAGCTTTGATTTTCTTGCTCCCGCTGCTCTCCCCCCTGTGGTGGCTGAACGAGGCATCTGCAATATTTACATCGTTTCCTTTACAATTCTTCACACTACTGGACGCAGCCAGCTGCTTAACATCCCGTCTACTCCCCGAGTCACACAAGCTCGGAGTCACACTACATTGTACAGTGCCATCTCCCGAGCCACACAAGGTCGGATGAACACTACGAATTACAGAGCCATCTCCCCCCGTTACACCAGAACTTCTCACCCTCACTTCCTCCCCATCCGCAGCGGGATAACAACCTATGTTCACCTTACATACCTCTATAGGCTTCATAGCTACGACATCAGCCATACAACCCACCGTGCCCCTTACAGCATCATCATTACAATCACTCCCCGTGTTACAAGCCATCTCCTCTCTCTGCTCAACCTGCCTATCCCCAAAGTGAATACCCTTGCCAGACACATAGTCATGGCTTTTACTTCCAATTTCATCCCCACAACCCCCCAGCACCTCAGAATAGTCCGCCACTCTTGTAGAAGGAGGAACCGAAGGAGAAGGAGTAGTAGCACTTACAATAACCATAGCCTCCCTCAGGTTCACCTCCTTGACAGCTTCCTTCGCATCTCCTATCTTAGCAGTGCATTGCTGTACGAGATGGCCGAAGCATCTGCAATTAACACATCTTGGAGGGGATCCTTCATATCTGACCGCAACTTCAAATAGATCTCCATCTTCAACTTGGACCGCCACCGTCTGCGGAAGCTCATGTTTTGCTGAGATTTCGACCAGACATCGTGCATAGCTCATTCTTTCCATTGTTGCCGTAGCTCTGTCCAAGCATATCGGAGCACCAAGCACACTGGCGATGATGTTTAATATTTTAAGCGACCAGAACTTCAGCGACAGATTGGGGAGTTGAATCCACAAAGGCACAGAGGAAAGCATGTCTCTGTCGTATACCATGTCCGGTGCCCATCGTTGGATTACGACGAGACGGCCATCAAACATCCACGGACCCCCGAACAACACGGCGTCGCTGTCGACTCTGTCTCTGAAGCGGAAGAAGAAAAATCCGTTATGACAAGAGAAGATCATCATACCTGGCTTCCTCCATGTTCTAGTAGCCCAAGCTTTCAATTGGCTATAGAATGGGACATCGCCCAGGATGTATACAACCAAGGTGTTCTCCCAATTCTTAGCTGCTTTGTCAATGATCTCTTGAGGAAGAACAGCGATGGATTGCCCCTCATCATCAAGAGATGGCGGAACATAGCTCATTTCCAGTGCATCTGCTATCTTCCGTTTGCTTGTGCAGACATCCAGCCATGATTGTTTAGCTACAAGAGGATTGATCTTGATATCAACCGAGGGCCTCGCCATTCGCCTCTCAAACACTTTCCTGCTCCCAGGTAAGTGAGCATCATCATATCGTGATCCGCCCTGAATACGAGATCTGAAATCACCTATAGCACCTTTCCCCTTGTACATTGCATTGTTCGGCCTTCTTTTGTTCATCGCCATTCTCCAATCTCCCGGATTGTCATCAGCAGCACCATCGGGTTTAGACTCAGCCATGACAGGGACCATGACAAGCAAAGTATCAGAATCAGATCTGGTAATTGAAAGGAGCACTCCTAGGGAAGACACTCACCGCCGGATCGAGGACTCCGCCTGAGTTCTCGATCCGTTCGATAATATCGTCGTTGCCTGATCCAGATCTCCACCAAGTTAACCAGATCCAGCGATCAGATCGAAAACATGAAACAACGACTCCCCACTCGATCCACAGACAAAGCAACACATGAATTAGATCGAGAAAAGATCTAACCAGGATATTGAAAACGAAAAAGGGAGGAGTGATCGGAACTCATCGCCGGATCAGGATCTAGGCCTAGATCCCGATCCAGACCAGACCAGAGCAAGAATCCTCCCTCAGGTCGAGCACTCGCCAATAGATCTGAAGACAACACCGATCGTCGAGGATCGAAGCACAAGCTCAGATCTGGAAGCAACACCGGACCGACGCGATCACCGCACCTCGCCTAGCTGCAAGCACAGACAGCCTTATCGAGACTCAGATCTGAGCCGAGCTTCACAGATCTAGACTCGAAATCGCCGCTCCCCAAATCTTCTACTCGAAAGCAAAGATCTCGAATCACCGAAGAAACGAATATCGATCAAGCAACCCTCACAGATCCGTCAGCGAGACGACGAAGAAGTGAAGGAGAATCGCTTCCGCCGAGGCCAGCCGCGGAGGCGGCCGGCGAAGGACCCCGCTCCAAGATTCTCAAAACGCCAGAGCGTCTCTCTCTAGAATTGAGAGAGAGAGAGAGAACTTATATATATATATATATATATATATATATATATATATATATATATATATATATCTATATCTATATTATAAAAGAGGGATGTTATCAAGAGAAATTGGATAAGAGATATTGGAAAAGAGAAATTGGAAAAGAGATATCTATATTATAAAAGAGGGATGTTATCAAGAGAAATTGGATAAGAGATATTGGAAAAGAGAAATTGGATAAGAGATATCTATATTATAAAAGAGGGATGTTATCAAGAGAAATTGGATAAGAGATATTGGAAAAGGGAAATTGGATAAAAGATATCTATATTATAAAAGAGGGATGTTATCAAGAGAAATTGGATAAGAGATATTGGAAAAGAGAAATTGGATAAGAGATATCTATATTATAAAAGAGGGATGTTATCAAGAGAAATTGGATAAGAGATATTGGACAAGAGTAATTGGATAAGAGATATCTATATTATAAAAGAGGGATGTTATCAAGAGAAATTGGATAAGTGATATCTATTTTATAAAAGAGGGATGTTATCAAGAGAAATTGGATAAGAGATATTGGAAAAGAGAAATTGGATAAGAGATATCTATATTATAAAAGAGGGATGTTATCAAGAGAAATTGGATAAGAGATATCTATATTATAAAAGAGGGATGTTATCAAGAGAAATTGGATTAGAGATATTGGACAAGATAAATTGGATAAGAGATATCTATATTATAAAAGAGGGATGTTATTAAGAGAAATTGAATAAGAGATATTGGACAATAGAAATTGGATAAGAGTGATGTTATCAAGAGAAATTGGATAAGAGATATCTATATTACAAACGAGAGATGTTATCAAGAGAAATTGGATAAGAGATATTGGATAAGAGAAATTGGATAAGAGATATCTATTATATAAAAGACGGATGTTATCAAGAGAAATTGATAAGAGAATTTGGACATGAGAAATCGGATAAGAGAATTTGGATATCTATTATATAAAACATGGAAATTGAATAAGAGAAAATATAAGAGATGAGATTTTGAGGGATAAAAGAGGAGGTGGGGAATTTTGCACATACAACCCCGGTTTTTGTATTTTTGCCTATGGACCCTCCCCACACACACACCCACAATCTCATCCCTCCCGGCCATTTTATTTCCAGTTCTATGAAGATTTTGAATCTTATCCTACTAGGACAAAGCTTTGTCCTACGTGGCAAGTTTGCCCTAGGTGATAATGACAATTTTGGGGGGACTTAAATTTTGGGGGAAAACTTAAATTTGGGGGGAAACTTGAAATTTTGTGGGAAACCTTGAAATTAGGGGGAACTTGAAATTCGTGGGGGAGAAAAACTCAGCCATTAAATAAACCGTGCCCTATGGGCACGGGTAATGACTAGTATATATATATACACACATCGTGTTGCCATTTACTTCAGTGTGCACATTATATTCTTTTTTTCTCTGATGTTGATTTCGTCGCTCGACGAATATATTGATTAAATAGAATTCTTTCTATGAAAACATAGAAGTGTTTTCCATGCACTAAATTCACCAAGAATGTTGATATTGGAGAGTATGTTCCATAACTCAATAAGTGAAATTGATTTGAGTTTTGATGATTTCATTTTTCGATTTTCGACTACGGTCTCGTTGGCACACTTTGATTTTCTTCCTGATTTTACTTTGGTGTCATTTAGACCGTGGTCGTATTCTTCAACTCTCGTGCTATTTTTGGCCATTGTTGTTGTCGTTAACCTCCTCCCGCTCTTTTTGCTAATGCCAAAGCGGGAGAGAATTAATAATGACGATGTGCTAAATGATAATTTAAAGAAATTTACCGTGAATCTAATTTGATATGTTAGTTTCAGGGGGAGTTAAGCTATAAAAATGGATTTAGATCCTAAATTTCAATAATTGGGTTCATATTTTATACTTTCCTCGTCTGCTTGATGCGTATGATTATTATTTAATATGGAATTAACGTGTCATCAATGCAGTGGGAGTAAGTAAATTTCTTCCGACTCATTATTATTGATTATTATTTATGTTGGTTTGTCATCACCAAAAAGGTGGAGAATGTTGAGTATTGATTCCCCGGATTTGGTTTTGATGATGAACAAACATAAATATCGTGAACTAACTCTTTGTGAGCGCAGTTATGGAGATCGTCGCCAAAATTCTATGTACATCAAAAGCGACGTCTCAATATTTCTCAAAGCGCGTGATCGTGTACCTGAAGCTTTGTTGAAGCTCTAGGAGCATTATTGAAGTCAAGAGATTCGGATTGAAGCTTTGAAGACGGTTCGTCTAGTTTATTTTATAGTCTTCTAGCTTCTTTTCGTAGAATGTTAAGTCTTGAGTAGGTCTTACTTTATAATCTTCATAACGCTTATATCTTAGAGCTAGGATTATCTTAGAAGCCCATAGAAACTTTCCCGAAGCTTCACTCTTCTTTTCACGGCTTCTAGTGCATCTTAGTTGGTTCAAGAAGAAGGACCAACCAACTAGATTATCATCTAGTCGGTTAAGAATTCTTCTTGAACCGACTAGATCTCCTTGCTCAATTCAGCATCTTCACTGTTGATCAATTAGTCGGTCCAAGAAGGTTCACCGACCGACTAGTTGTCAAACTAGTCGGTTAGGAATCCTTCTTAGACCGACTAGTTAGACTTTCACTTTCACAGCTGAGCTATTGTTGACTCGTTAGTCGGTCCAAGAACAACCATTGACCGACTAGTTGTGAAACTAGTCGGTTGGAATTTGTTCTTAGACCGACTAGTTCTCTTGTGTTCAGCTTATTGTTTTTCAACTGCTTAGTCGGTCAAAGAACACTCACCGACCGACTAGTTGTCAAACTAGTCGGTTGGCAAGTCTTCTTAGACCGACTAGTTTTTAATCTCCTGAACTATCTTTCTTGGCTGTCAACCACTTAGTCGGTCCAAGAAGAATCGCCGACCGACTAGTTGAGAAACTAATCGGTCAGTGATCCTTCTTAGACCGATTAGACTGCTTCAGAAATAGATCCGTTGGAGCATTAAATGCACGAATTTTCCCTCTCTCTTCTCTAACTCCTATATAATCTTGTGATGCTTCTTCATAGCATTCAAGGGTGCATTATTGAGTTTTAGAGATCAAAGAGAGAGCATTTAATTCTCATTTCCAAACTCACTCATTAATCTCTCCGAACTCCTTGAGCCATATTTCCTCAAGAGAGATTCTCTTCATTGTGAGCCTCTCAAGCCAAGAGCTTGATTCAAAGTCACCAATCTCTCCCTAGCCATCTATTGTTGGTCATCTTGGTGGAGCTAGGGTTTGGTGTCATCTTCTTCCTCAAAATCCTTCCTTGCCCTAAAATCGTAAGTTTACTCAAGGCATAGGATTTTGTTTGTAAGTGTTTATTATTTCATTTACTTTGATATTGCAAGTTTTTCTCTCGGTTTGTGAGAGAAGTTTGTGATCCCGGTTTGTGGGAGTCACATTTTCATTTGTGTATGATTTGATCTTGTAGAGGTTTTCTACAAGAATTTCATAGTGCAAACTTGGGTTAGAGGATTCTAACTCAAGTAGCCGGAGGGGATCAGGGTGTTTGAGACGCAGGATCACCGGGAACAAGTCGGGGAGACTTGGGTGGATCCGAACCCGTTATATTGTTTGTTTGCAATTGTCTTTTATTGTTGTCAATATTTTCATTCCGCATTGTTGGTTGAGTTTGCACGATAATTAGGAATAGTTACTCTTGATTATTTTAAAGTACTATTCACCCCCCTAGTACTTGTGCAGTAGTTATCAGGGCATTACACTCTCCTCCTTCCGATCTGAAGGAGGAGAGCGGGAGATGGAGCAGCGGCGGTTATCGATGCCCCCTTCAACCAAGCATGACGATCCCCCCTCCTCCTACACCAATCCCCCCCAAATGTCACCCCCCCCCCCTCCGAACCTTCCATCTGCTAATTATTAGGGGTAGGATTAGGGTTCAGGCTAGGGTTAGGGTTAGGGTTAGGATTAGGGTTAGGGTATGTGTTAGTGTTGGGTTTAGGAATAGGGTTTGGGTTAGTGTTTGGGTTAATAGGGTTAGGGTTAGGGGTCGGTTCGGGTTGGAGTTAGGGTGAGTGTAAGGGTTAGGGTTAGGGTTGGGTTAATAGGGTTTGGGTTAGGGTCTGGTTAGGGTGGGGTTAGGTTGAGTGCAAGGGTTAGGGTTAGGGTTAAGGTTAGGGTTGGTGCTAGGGTTCAGGTGCTAGGGTAATGGTTAGGTTTTGGGTTAGGGTTAGGGTTAGGGTTGGGGTTAGGGTGAGTGCAAGGGTAAGGATTATGTTGGGTTGGGGTTGGGGTTGGGATTAGGGTTGGGGTTATGGTTGAGGCTAGGGTAGGGCTAGGGCTAGGGCTAGGGTTACGGTTACGGTTATGTTTATGTTTACGGTTACAATTAAAGTGGTTATAATGAAGCACTAACCATATACCTAACACTAACCATAATAACCCTAATTAGGTGTGGGGATTTAGGTCAATGCTTAGGTTTAGGTTTAGGGGTGGGGATGGGGTGGGGTTAGGTTTACGGTTGGGGTTGGGGTTAGGGTTAGGGTTAGTGTTAGGGTTAGAGCTAGGGTAAGTGGTGCAATGTGTGGGCCCATAAAATTTAAATCATAAAATTTATTATAGTTATATTGTCGATATCAAGGGAAAAATAGACTTTATTTTAATTTTAGATTAATGAGAACCTAGCCATGTTAAAACATACACTCTTGGTATCACATTGATAGCCGCCTACTTTTATGAAAGAGTCGACTTCCATTTAAAGGATCACAAAATAGTTAATTTAGAATTGAAAATTTTATTTTGGCACATATATAAATGGTTGATACTCAATTACATGTAAATTTCATCGTCAATTACAGATGCCGGAGGTTCCTGACAAGTCAATTATGGAAATATCGGATCTAAATATGACTAGAAACCGAAGATACGTAGAGGGGATAGATGCATTCTTAGCGTACTCTGATGCCAATCCACTACGCATGTCTAGTGGCAAAATCCGTTGCCCTTGCAAGAGGTAACAGAACAATGCAATCCTTCAGATGTACATTGTACGTGTCCATTTGGTGTCTCACGGGTTCGACCCCAATTATAAATTTTTGAGTTACCACGGAGAAGGTGTCGTAACAGAGGAGATGCTTTGGGTAGAAGAGGGTATTATGCATGGAGATCAAAGATCAGATGACATAGATATAATGCTGGAAGATATGGGTGCTTCGAGCGGGAACCATTCAGATGATCTTCACTCCGTTGACTATGATTAATTGAATAAATTAGTGTAGGATAATGTGTCTGATTTATACGAAGGATGCACGGAGTTCACGATGTTGAGTATTGATTCCCCGGATTTGGTTTTGATGATGAACAAACATAAATATCGTGAACTAACTCTTTGTGAGCGCAGTTATGGAGATCGTCGCAAAAATTCTACGTACATCAAAAGCGACGTCTCAAGACTTCTCAAAGCGCATGATCGTGTGCCTGAAGCTTCGTTGAAGCTCTAGGAGCATTATTGAAGTCAAGAGATTCGGATTGAGGCTTTGAAGACGGTTCGTCTAGTTTAGTTTATAGTCTTCTAGCTTCTTTTTGTAGAATGTTAAGCCTTGAGTAGGTCTTACATTATAATCTTTATAACGCTCATATCTTAGAGCTAGGATTATCTTAGAAGCCCATAGAAACTTTTTCGAAGCTTCACGCTTCATTTCGCGGCTTCTAGTGCATCTTAGTTGGTTCAAGAAGAAGAACCAACCGACTAGATTGTTATCTAGTCGGTTGAGAATCCTTCTTGAACCGACTAGATCTCCTTGCTCATTTCAGCCTAGGCACTGATGACCAATTAGTCGGTCCAAGAAGGTTCACCGACCGACTAGTTGTCAAACTAGTCGGTTGGGAATCCTTTTTGACCGACTTGTTATACTTTCTTTTTTTCCGCCTAAGCTACTGTTGACTAGTTAGTCGGTCCAAGAACATCCATCGACCGACTAGTTGTGAAACTAGTCGGTTGGAATTTGTTCTTAGACCGACTAGTTCTCCTGTGTTCAGCCTATTGATTTTCAACTGCTTAGTCGGTCAAAGAACACTCACCGACCGACTAGTTGTCAAACTAGTCAGTTGGCAAGTCTTCTTAGACCGACTAGTTCTATATCTCCTGAATTCTCCTTCTTGGCTGTTCACCTTTTAGTCGGTCCAAGAAGAATCACCGACCGACTAGTTGTAAAAGTAATCGGTCAGTGATCCTTCTTAGACCGATTAGACTGCTTCAGAATAGAGTCGTTGGAGCATTAAATGCCACGAATTTTCCTTCTCTCTTCTCTCTATCCTATATATACTTGAGATGCTTCATGTTAGCATTCAAGGCTGACATTTATTGTGATTTAGAGATTCAAAGAGAAGCATTCAACTCCATTTCTAAAGGTTCCTCATTCTCACAAGAATCTCTCCAAACTCCTTGAGCCCTATTTCCTCAAGAGAGATTCTCTTCATTGTGAGCCACTCAAGCCAAGAGCTTGATTCAAAGTCACCAACTCCATC
Source organism: Scilla litardierei (assembly GCA_030789695.1). Classification (NCBI taxonomy): domain Eukaryota; kingdom Viridiplantae; phylum Streptophyta; class Magnoliopsida; order Asparagales; family Asparagaceae; genus Scilla; species Scilla litardierei. The sequence continues at coordinate 214,071,586 of CM061142.1, read as the reverse complement.
CTAGCCTTCGATCGCTGTTCATCTTGGTGGATCTAGTGTTTGGTGACATTCTCTCCTTCAAAATCTTCCTTGCCCTAAAATCAGTAAGTTTACTCAAGGCATAGGATTTTGTTGGGAAGTGTGTATTATTTCATTTACTTTGATATTGCTAGTTTATCTCTAGGTTGTGAGAGAAGTTTGTGATCCCGGTTTGTGGGAGTCACATTTTCATTTGTGTATGATTTGATCTTGTAGAGGTTTTCTACAAGAATTTCATAGTTCAAATGTGAGTTAGAGGTTTCTAACTCAAGTATCCGGAGGGGATCCGGGTGCTTGGGACGTAGGATCACCGGGAACAAGTCAGGGAGACTTGGGTGGATCCGAACCCGTTACATCGTTTGTTTGCATTGCTTAATTCTTATTTGTCAATTTTCATTCGGCATTGTTGGTTGAGTTTGCACGATAATTAGGAATTATACTCTTGATTATTTTAAATTACTATTCACCCCCCCTCTAGTACTTGTGCTGTAGCTATCAGGGCATTACATTTGGTATCAGAGCCAAGTTCAGAGCTATGTCTACCAACGACAACAAGACCGTTCGTCCACCTTCAGACTATAGCACCTTCAAGAACTGTGAAGGAGCTTCTTCGGTGATGGAAGGACACTCCTCAACTAGGCCTCCTTACTTCAACGATGTCAATTATGGGTACTGGAAATACCGGATGGAAACGTTCCTCCGGAGCACTTCACTATGGAGAGCCACGTTGACGGAGTATGTCGAGCCCGCCGAACAAGACTTTGCTAAGTGGACTACCGCGGAGGTCGCCGCGGAGGTAAACAATGCCAAGGCAATGAATGCCTTGCAATGTGCGTTGGATCCCGAAGACTTCAACAAGATATGCACATGTAAGAGTGCATATCAAATCTGGAACTCACTCCTCATCTTGCATGAAGGAACGAGTAGGGTAAGAGACTCCAAACTCACTGTTGTAAATAAAGAATTCGAATTATTTCACATGCAACATGGTAAGAAGATGAAGGAGTACTATGCTCGCTTCGTTGACATTACCAATGAGTTGGAGGCTCTTGGAAAGACTTACACCCAAAAGGAGAAAGTCTCAAAGATTATTGACGGACTTTCTTCTTGTTGGGAAAAGCGTACCTTTGCCATCGAGGAAGGTAACGATATGAATAAGTATACTGTTGTACAACTAATGGGTACCTTGATGTCCTATGAGGTACGCAAGGACAGTAAACTAAAGATACATGACAAGATGAAGTCGTACTTGAAGCAAGACGGGCAGAAGAAAAAGGCGATTGCGTTCAAGGCCGATCCATCTACATCTACCGATGTTGAAGAATTGGAAGACGAGTTGGACTTGGAATTCATTGCCCTTATGGCAAAGAAGTTCAACCGATTCTTCCGGAAAGGTAACTTCAAGAACAAATCTAAATTTAGTTCTACTAACGCCTCCGCTCCTTTGTGTTTTAAATGCAACAATCCAGGACACATCAAAGCGGATTGTCCTCAAAACAAACAAAAGGAGAAATGGAAGGCGCCACAGTTCGATAAGTCTCGAAAGTACAAGAAAGGGTACAAGAAAGGACTTGTCGGCACATTCACCGACTCCGACGAGGACTCCTCAAGTGGAGAGTCGGATGATGAACAAGTGGAGCAAGTACACATGTGCTTCATGGAAAGAGAGGAACATGATCAAGAGACCTCTTCCAACGAAAGCGAGGATGAAGGCGATGAGGTAACGATGGATAACCTTAGATTAGCTAACGAGCAAATTTGGTCTAAGTACTCTAAATTAGTAAATAGATATACTAAGACTAAAGATGAGCTAACTAGTCTCCAAACCTCACCAAAGCCTATCATCATCAACGACACCGTTGTTGAAGGCTTGAGAAATGAGATTGTAAATCTCAAATCTCAACTTGAGCAAGTTCATATTGAGAATTCGGATGAATGCGAGATGGCGGATTTGATTTCTCGAAACTCAACTTTGAGTATTGAGAATGAGAATCTCAAGTCTCGTGTTTATGTACTCACATCGCAAGTGTCCACCTTGGATGCTTCTATGCATTCTCTCACCGAGAAGTATGAGTGCACATTAGGCCGAATTAATAAATTCAATAAAGGCAAGGACCATTTGGATAAAATCCTAAATGACTTACTTTCGACTAATCATCACATTGGCTTGGGGTACAAGATGGAAAATTCATCCAAATCCTCCACCACCTTTGTTAGGCCATCTTCCGAAGCCTCAACGAGTGGGAGCAAACACCCCATTGGTAGTTCATCTACCAATGGTGCTTCCACTTCGTACACACCCCCGATTGGAAAGATACCCACTTTGGGTGGACCTCCAAAGAAGGGTCATGCATTTATGTACACCAATACTATGCCACGTAGGAGCACACCTCCTACTCCACATGTTCACACGTATGATGATTTCTATGCTCCACGTCCACGAGCACGTGCACACCAAGTGAGACACACTCACGCACGTGTTTCTCCACATGCATATGTTCATCCACATCACTAGTATATGAATGATTACCATCATACACCATATCATATGATGCCAACACCATTTCATCATGTGCCATATGCTTATCCACGACATGCTTTTCCTAGGCCACCTCCTCGTAGGGCACATGCATCATGTAGACATCAACAACGTATGCGTGCTCCCAATAGGAATAGGGCTCCCAAGACATTCACTATTTGGGGCCCGAAGGACACAAGCATGCATGAAAAACAAGCATACATTAATTCTTATTTCATGAATGTAGTGCACAATGATGATTATGTTGGGAAGTCTAAGTCCAATTGGACTTGGCTTCCAAAGGTCTAATCTTTTAGGACTCAATGACCTTGGGTACCATGGAATGATATCTTTATCTTCATATACTCAAGAAAAAGAAACGGAGCAACAAATCCAAATTTAGCTCCAAGGATTGGTGGATACTCGATAGCGGGTGTTCAAAACACATGACGGGTGAAGTTCAATTGCTCTCCGGAGTGGTGCCCATTGAGAATGGGAACCGAGTAGTCTTTGGAGGAAACGAGAGCGGAACCATCATTGGTGTTGGTAAAGTTGGTAACCCATCTAAACCTCTAATAAGTGATGTTTACCTTGTTAAAGGCTTAAATCACAATCTCATTTCAATAAGCCAACTTTGTGACAAGGGTTACAAAGTTAGCTTTGCGAAAGGAATGTGTCATATTTTTAGTAAAGATAATAATAATGTGTTATTTTTTGGCACACGCCATAAGGATATATTTATCCTAGACCTCCCCAAGTCACATGAACAATGTCTCATTGCCAACACAAGTGAACAACACTTATGGCATCGACGTTTTGGTCATGTGAACTTTGGAACACTTTTTAAGCTATCCAAGTTAAACTCTATAAAAGGATTTCCTAAGCTTGCCTTTCAAAAGAAAAGCTTTTGTGACTCGTGTCAACGAGACAAACTTCCAAAATCGTCATTCAAACCTAAGAAGAGCATATCCTCTAAACGGCCTCAAAAGCTTTTACATCTAGATCTTTTTGGGCCAACTAGAGTTGCTTCATTAGGGAATGCTCGATATGGACTTGTTATCGTTGATGACTTTTCTAGATTTACTTGGGTATTTTCTTTAAGTAATAAAAATGATTCTTTTGAAAACTTCACAATATTTGTGAAGAAAGTACTAAATCTCATTGGAACCACCATTGTCACTATTCGTAGTGATCATGGAGGGGAATTTGAGAATGAGTCTTTCTCAAATTTTTGTGATGACGTTGGTATTACACACACCTTTTCTTTCCCTCGCGCACCCCCTCAAAATGGTGTTGTTGAGAGAAAGAATAGGACGCTAGTGGAATATGCTCGCACAATGCTTGATGATAGCCAACTTGTGCCATCAGTTTTGGGCGGAAGCGGTACATACCGCTTGCTATGTGTTTAATAGGATACTCTTGAGGCCCGGCACCAAACAAACTTGTTATGAATTGAAGTTTGGTAGATTGCCTCAAGTCAAACATTTTCGAGTTTTTGGTGCAAAATGTTTTATCAAAAACACGTAAGGTAGTTTGGACAAATTTGATCCAAGATCCGATGAGGGGATATTTGTTGGATATTCCTCACGTAGTAAAGCCTACCGGATATACAACAACAGAACCTCAACGATCGAGGAACCTCTTCATGTTTCATTCAATGAAAATTTTGTCCCATCTAGAATTATCAATGATGATGACTCCATGGAAGTTATATGTGATTCTATTGGTAATTCTAATTCTATTGATTCTATTGATACTAAACCTACTGATGATTCTTTTGAGAATGTTCCTAGTGATCGGGGAGTTCCCAACCGGCTTCATACAGTTCGTGACCATCCACATGAGCAAGTCATTGGCAACATACTTGATAGTGTCAAGACGAGATCTCAAGTCAACTACTTCGCTCATTGTGCCTTTGCCTCTTCAGTAGAGCCAAAGAATATTAACGAAGCGTGCGAAGATAGTGCTTGGATCCTAGCCATGGAGGAAGAACTCATTCAGTTTGAGAGGAATGAGGTTTGGGAGCTAGTTCCATTGCCTTCGAAGAACCACACCGTTATAGGAACGAAGTGGATCTTCAAGAATAAGACCGGCGAGAACCAAAACGTCATCCAGAACAAAGCTCGGTTAGTTGCTCAAGGCTACAGGCAAGAGGAAGGTATATACTTCGAGGAATCCTTTGCTCCTGTAGCTAGATTAGAATCTATTAGGTTGTTGTTATCTTTTGCATGCCATAAAGATTTTAAACTCTTTCAAATGGATGTAAAAAGTGCGTTTTTAAACGGAGATGTCGTTGAGGAAGTTTATGTTTCTCAGCCTCCGGGTTTTATAAATGAAAAGTTTCCAAATCACGTTTTCAAACTTCAGAAAGCACTTTATGGTTTGAGACAAGCTCCTAGAGCTTGGTATGACCGCCTAAAGAACTTTCTTTTGGATTTGGGTTTCAAAATGGGTGAAGTTGACTCTACACTATTTGTTAAGTATGCAAATCATGATATTTATTTAGTTCAAATTTATGTTGATGATATCATTTTCGGTGCTACTAACTTCACTTTTTACGAAGAGTTTTCTAATGTCATGAAGGACCAATTTGAGATGAGCCACATGGGTGAGCTCAAATATTTCTTAGGACTCCAAATTCGCCAAATGAATGATGCAATCTTCATCTACCAAACTAAGTACACTGTGGAGTTGTTAAAGCGATTTGGAATGGAGAATGCTTCTGGCAAGAAGACTCCAATGAGCACTACTACACATCTTGATAAAGATACGGGCGGCAAAGATATAGACATTCGTCTATATCAAGGCATGATAGGTAGTTTATTATACCTTACTGCCAGTCGGCCTAATATTATGTTTGATGTATGTGTATGTGCTCGTTATCAATCTCAACCTAAGGAATCTCACTTAGTAGCGGTTAAACGTATTTTCAGTTATTTAAGTTACACACTCGACTACGGATTATTCTATCCAAAGTCTAGCACATATGAGTTAATCTCATATAGTGACGTAGATTATGCTGTATGCAAATCTGATAGGAAAAGTACTAGTGGCACTTGCCATTTTATTGGAAATTCTCTTGTCTCTTGGTTTTCCAAGAAGCAGAATTCCGTATCACTTTCAACCACCGAGGCGGAATATATTGCCGCCGGTGCTGCGTGTGCTTAGGTTCTTTAGATGAGACACACTCTTAAAGACTTCGGTATAAACTGTGATACTTGCCCTATCATGGTGGACAACCAAAGTGCAATATGTCTATCTAAGAATCCGGTACACCATTCCCGTTCCAAACACATAGATGTCCGTCACCATTTCCTAGATGATCATGTTGCTAAAAAAGACATCATTTTAGTGTACGTTGAAACGCAGAAGCAAATCGCCGATATTTTCACGAAACCACTCAAGGAAGACTCCTTTGTGCAGTTACGTTGAGAATTGGGGATTATGGGTGAATCCGAGATTTAGGATTCATATTTTTCGATAATCCTGCAAGATAATGATATTTATATGCTCATGCTAGATTTGTTTTGATATTCTGGATTTGTGATTGGGTTTTCCATTTGCGCATCGGATTTAAGATTTTTTGGTATTTATGGGGTAGAATAATGATGTATGAGAGTATTTCGATGTTTCGTCCAAGTGTTCTTAGGAGAGAACTCAAAATTTCAAAATTTTAGATTTTTGGACTATCTTAGTCGGTCCCAGTTCATTAGACGACCGACTAGTTTCAGTTCTAGTCGGTCAGTGATTGAACTCAAACCGACTAATTCATGCCCTATTTTTTGACTTCGGTTATTGTTTGCATTTAGTCGGTCCAAGCTCATCGACCAACCGACTAGATTGCATTCTAGTCGGTCAGCACTTGAACTTTGACCGACTAGATCTGCAGGGGCATTTCTGTCTTTGACTCCGTCAGTCGATTTAATACGTCCCCGCACCGATTAGAACTCATTCTAATCGGTGCATTATCTCTCCTCAGCCCTAACCCCTTCAACTCCTCAGCCTCCTCCGCTCCCTCTGCCGTGCGCCGCCGTCTCCGGCCACCGTCAGCCATCGCCGATCACTCTCCTCCTCCCGTCGACCTAGGGTATATCTTCTCTCAGCTCTTTAGGGTTCAATCGTGTTCATTTTCCGCTATATCTCGTTCGTTCTAGGGTTTCTATCTAGCTCGTTTTCGTTCGATTTTTCGTTTGATCTCGTGCGTCGTATGTGTTGTCTCGTCGCAATATCATGGTGAGAACTCGCATCCCTATTCATCCTACCACTCCGTCTCCCATGACCGTCGAGTCTACTCCTACCGACCCTCCTCAACCCAAACGTCGTGCCAAAACCACTCGTCCTTCCTCTTCCTCGCCTCCCCTCAAGAAGAAGAGGACTGCCGTTTCCAAGCCTAGAGCCACATCTCAACCCAAGCCACAGCCTAAGAAGAAGACTGTGTCGTCTGGACCTTTCCGTGCTCCCACTCCTCCTGACTCAGATGATGAATATATCCCGGAGTCTGAGCCTACTGAGAAGGCTCCTACTCCTCCTCCTCGTACTTCGTCTCGTCCGTCTAAGGGGAAGGCTCACATGCCTTTGGGTGGTGTCGATATCTTGTTATGTCGCGATGACCCGATGTGTCTTGCAGCATACAACCGTATTGAGCACTGTCCGTTGATTCTGGAGCATTTCGTTCAGTTCTCCGATTTTCCTCAGCTCACAGATCTCCTCTCCTATAGCGGCCTTCTAGATTATCTTCGCCATGATCCCAAGGCGAATCCATATCCATACCCCGGACTCGTCAAATTGTTCTATGCCAAACAAGTCCGTGGTGAGTATGATGACATCCACTGCACTGAGACCACTATCTTGGGGACACCTATTGTCCTCACGGTAGATATTTTACGGCAGTTGATTGGTGTCTCATCCTCTGGCCTGCTCCCTTCTGATATCTCCGTGGACAATGTCCATGATCTTGACCAGACCATGCTTGCTGAGATGTTCCACGTCTTCCCTCCCGCCATGATTGGCGTTCCATCGAAATCTTTCAAGCCTAATGCGTGGGTCCTAAATCTCATTCTGAAGTCGTGTCTTCTATCGAAGTACGGCTCTTCTAGCTTGCACTCTCAGCCGTTCCTCAAGCTTATCTACGCTCTTTTTATGTGGAGCGAGATAAATTGGGCCCGCATTATCTTAGATAAGATGGATTCCTTTGAATGCATATGAAAGTCCACAAATTCAGCCCATATTCCTTATCCCTGCCTGCTGACCCTTGTCTTTCGTCACTTCGGCGTTCCTCTCCCTCCCGATGATCAGCGTCTGTTGGGTCCTCCCCTGAACGCGACTGTCGTCAAGAAGTCTCTTGCGGCCTTGCGTCATGTTCAACGGACTACCCCTTCTGCTCCTCCTCTACCTTCACACCCTGACTCTTCTGCTTCTCAGAGCCATCAGGAGGCTCGCATTGCTCTTTGTGAGGAGATGCTTGCTCGCATATGTTCTCACTTGGGCATTGAGGTTCCTCCGACAGTTTCTGACGAGGAGGACATGGACGATGCTGATCTTGAGGAGCTTGTCGCTTCTCCTCTTCGTGCCCCCAAGGGCATGTCTGCTGGCACTTCTTCTGCTCGTGCTCCCGAGAGCACTCCTGCCGAGAGCACTCCTGCTGCCACCATACCTTCGGTGGATACTCCAGTCGACCCAGAGACCACCACCCCTTCTGCACAGCCTGTTGCTGCTGCTGATCCTACCTCCGCCTCCTGAGCTTGCGTTGGAGGACTCTCCCATGTGCACTTGAAAGATTTTTTTTGTCGTGAGAGAGTGGGGTAGGATAGTTGGGTGGTTATGTATTTTTGATGTACTTTTGTATGTTTTGGTGATACATTTTGATGTATATTCGTTTTGATGTCGGTTGAGACATGTGTTGTATGTTGTGCACCGATCTGATGATTGTTTATATTTGTGTTGACGGATGTATACCTTTTGATGTATCATGTTATATATATATACATCGTGTTGCCATTTACTTCAGTGTGCACATTACATTTCTTTTTGTCTCTAATGTTGATTTCGTCGCTCGACGATTATATTGATTAAATAGAATTGTTCCTATGAAAACATAGAATTGTTTTCCATGTACTAAATTCACTAAGAATGTTGATATTGGAGAGTATGTTCCATAACTCAATACGTGAAATTGATTTGAGTTTTGATGATTTCATTTTACGACTTTCGACTATGGTCTCGTTGGCACGCTTTGATTTTCTTCGTTATTTTACATTGATGTCATTTGGACCGTGGTCGTATTCTTTGACTCTCGTGCTTTTATTTTAGCCATTGTTGTTGTCGTTGATCTCCTCCCGCTCTTTTTGCTAATGCCAAAGGGGGAGAGAATTAATAATGACGATTAGCTAAATGATATTTTAAAGCACTTTACCATGAATCTAATTTGATATGTTAGATTCAGGGGGAGTTAAGATATAAAAATGGATTTAGATCCTAAATTTCAATAATTGAGTTCATATTTTATACTTTCCACATCTGCTTGATGCGTATGATTATTATTGAATATGGAATTAACATGTCATCAATGCAGGGGGAGTAAGTAAATTTCATTTGAATCATTATTATTGATTATTATTTATGTTGGTTTGTCATCACCAAAAAGGGGGAGAATGTTGAGTATTGATTCCCCGGATTTGGTTTTGATGATGAACAAACATAAATATCGTGAACTAACTCTTTGTGAGCACAGTTATGGAGATGGTCGCCAAAATTCTACGTACATCAAAAGCGGCGTCTCAAAACTTCTCAAAGCGCATGATCGTGTGCCTGAAGCTTCGTTGAAGCTCAAGGAGCTTTATTGAAGTCAAGAGATTCGGATTGAAGCTTTGAAGACGGTTCGTCTAGTTTATTTTATAGTCTTCTAGCTTCTTTTCGTAGAATGTTAAGCCTTGAGTAGGTCTTACATTATAATCTTCATAACGCTCATATCTTAGAGCTAGGATTATCTTAGAAGCTCATAGAAACTTTCCCGAAGCTTCATGCTTCATTTCGCGGCTTCTAGTGCATCTTAGTTGTTTCAAGAAGAAGAACCAACCGACTAGATTGTCATCTAGTCGGTTGAGAATCCTTCTTGAACTGACTAGATCACCTTGCTCATTTCAGCCTAGGCACTGTTGACCAATTAGTCGGTCCAAGAAGGTTCACCGACCGACTAGTTGTCAAACTAGTCGGTTGGGAATCCTTCTTAGACCGACTAGTTATACTTTCTTTTTTTCCTCCTAAGCTATTGTTGACTAGTTAGTCTGTCCAAGAACATCCATCGACCGACTAGTTGTAAAACTAGTCGGTTGGAATTTGTTCTTAGACCGACTAGTTCTCCTGTGTTCAGCCTATTGATTTTCAACTGCTTAGTCGGTCAAAGAACACTCACCGACCGACTAGTTGTCAAACCAGTCGGTTGGCAAGTCTTCTTAGACAGACTAGTTCTATATCTCCTGAATTCTCCTTCTTGGCTGTTCACCTTTTAGTCGGTCCAAGAAGAATCACTGACCGACTAGTTGTAAAAGTAATCGGTCAGTGATCCTTCTTAGACCGATTAGACTGCTTCAGAATAGAGCCGTTGGAGCATTAAATGCCACGAATTTTCCTTCTCTCTTCTCTCTATCCTATATATACTTGAGATGCTTCATGTTAGCATTCAAGGCTGACAGTTATTGTGATTTAGAGATTCAAAGAGAAGCATTCAACTCCATTTCTAAAGCTTCCTCATTCTCACAAGAATCTCTCCAAACTCCTTGAGCCCTATTTCCTCAAGAGAGATTCTCTTCATTGTGAGCCACTCAAGCCAAGAGCTTGATTCAAAGTCACCAACTCCATCCTAGCCTTCGATCGCTGTTCATCTTAGTGGATCTAGTGTTTGGTGACATTCTCTCCTTCAAAATCATCCTTGCCCTAAAATTAGTAAGTTTACTCAAGGCATAGGATTTTGTTGGTAAGTTTTTATTGTTTCATTTACTTTGATATTGCAAGTTTATCTCTCGGTTGTGAGAGAAGTTTGTGATCCCGGTTTGTGGGAGTCACATTTTCATTTGTGTATGATTTGATCTTGTAGAGGTTTTCTACAAGAATTTCATAGTGCAAATTTGAGTTAGAGGTTTCTAACTCAAGTAGCCGGAGGGGATCCGGGTGTTTGGGACGTAGGATCACCGGGAACAAGTTGGAGAGACTTGGGTGGATCTGAACCCGTTACATCGTTTGTTTGCATTGCATAATTCTTGTTGTCAATTTTCATTCTGCATTGTTGGTTGAGTTTGCACGATAATTAGGAATTATACTCTTGATTATTTTAAAGTACTATTCACCCCCCTCTAGTACTTGTGCAGTAGCTATTAGGGCATTACACACGAGGCTATCATTCATGATTAGACTGCTACATATACAAACCCTTAGCGAAATGGAAATTACAGATTTTGAGATGATGTTGGATTTGTTGAGAAGGGTAGTTCCTGGTGGGAAGGAAAGCATTTCAGTTACTTGATATGTCCATATTTTACATATATTTATTGCATCATTGCATGTCATATTCGTCTCCAAAATCCACATTTTCATACAGTATCGCGCTTCTAACGCCATATTCGAGTTTTGTATAGCTTTATGAATTTTTAGGAGTTTTGGAGTGAATTGGAGTATTTTGGTACATGGACACATCTGGTACGTCTGGGACGCCATTGAAAAGGCTTCATGAGAGTTCGCCAATGCAAGGAAGAAGATTGGAGGGGAGGAGGCGAAGAGAGCGAGAGATGCACACTCATGTTCAGTTTCCAAGGCGACTCGACCGAGTAGCAACAGCTAATCGGTCGAGTCGACACACAGAATTTGCAAGAAAATGGCCATGCCCCACTCGACCGAGCAGCCAGCCAGCTCGACCTGAGCTATATCAAACAGAGCGACTATTTTGGGTCATTCTCCAAGGCACTGTAGGTCGATCGAGCAGTTCACCTACTCGACCCGAGTCGTCATCAGACAGAGCAGTGTTTTGGAGAAGCTTCAGACCTACTGTAGCTCGACCGAGTGGATGGGCTACTCGACTGAGTAGCCCGAATCAGCCAGAGCAGAAGTAGCAGCAAGCGGCAGCCTTATATCAGCTTGACTGAGCAGGCGCCGCTACTCGACCGAGTAAGGCGACGCGACCAGTCAAGTTAGTATGCCCAAGTGCCCAGATTTTATTAGATTTTGTGGGGTCCATACCCCTTGTATATAAGCACAATTTTTACCCTATTTGCGAGGAGACTAGACTTTTAGTATTTTCCTTAGTTTTAATTAGAATTTTTAGATCTAGAGAACTTGCGTGCCGTCGCTAGGTTGTAGAGACTAAAGATTGGATTTTTATTGATCTTTATTGCATGAAATCTTTATATTCTTAATTCTCTTTGGGTTGCAATTGCTCTACGACGCGTTGGTATGATCCTCTAAACTTTCTATTGTTTTTGATGTTTTCTATTGCCAAGATGATTCCTTTGCATCCATTGAATCTTTAATTGCTTTTGCTATGATGCTTGAGTAGTTCTATCTAGGGCTAATGGATTATCCCTAGGATCTTAGGATTTAGAGGTAAAGTTAGAATTTGTCACGTCCCGCTTTCCATTGTACTTGGGAGCGAGGACGCGACGAAGGTCCGCATGTGCTTAAAGCAAAAAGGAGGTACTTTTTCTTTTCTATCCTCCTTGGTTTAAGCACATTACGCGTCCGTGTGATAACATCCTGCAGGTTCTTACATGCGACTCAAACAACACAGATAAATTTTATTACAATCTTAATGTCTCAAAAATGAATACAAAAAAAGGGAATATAAAAGAGAGAGGGTCATATAGCCCATAAAAGTTTTGTAAGAAACAAAAAGTACATAGATGTTGCAAAGGTACGAAGCTTGTCAGCAGGGAAACTCAGCGGCAAGGCACTCCTGGTCAACATGCTTAGTCTCTAAGCAACTCCTCTGCAAACCTGTCTAATACCTGACGTATATTTCACAAGACAAGAAATATACATCAGCGAGGGTTGCTCGGCAAGATTTTAAGCATTAAGTATAAAAGACCCTCGGCAAGGTTTTCAAAATCATTTCATGATTTCAATAATTTAAACATAACAGCGTAAGAAGCGGTGAGCATGACAAGAGTGGTGTACAAAGTAATGAACATGACAAGTGTAATGTGTACAGTAATGAGCATGGCAGGTGTATGTGTGTACAGCAATAAGCATGGCAAGAGTGATGTGTACAACAAGTAGTGTAGCGAGTGTGATGTGTACGGCAGTTATCATGGCAATTATGATGTGTACAGCAGTAACGTGACAAGTGTAGTATGTATATCAATTAACATGGCATTTCTAAACAAGTTGAATTAAATTAATGACTTGGAAATTCGTAATTTCACTTCCGTGGTTTCTATTCACTCCTAGGGTTCACGCCTGTAGGTCGTGATGAGAAGGTCGTTCCTCTCACGGGGGCTTACCGTGATTGACGCTAACCCACCGCAAGCGGGTGGTGCTCTTGAGGAGAGTACCTTTCATACGCATAGTGGCCGCTCAACCCTAACCCCACCCAAAAGTTTTCCGGAACACGAGCCGGCCTAGTCGTATTACAAGCACAAAGTTTGTCAACTCACATGACGCTCACGAAAGTCACAATTTCGCCGCTTGGGCGCATGAACTCACAATTTCACGATTTCAAGTATTCCAATATATTCTATCATTGTGCATTCCATCAATAACCGTTCAATCGATCAAAAGTGTGCAAAACATGATGTGTAACATGACATAGGGTAAACTAGCAGTCTTGATTTATCATTTAAAAGTAGCGATATCAAAAATTGTAAATGTACACTTGCCTATCAGAATATCTCAGGTCAAAGCGATTAAAGCAAGATATGTAAAAAGTGCACTTGCCTGATCTGACGTTTCGGGCGTTCTGGAGGTCACTGTTATCTGCGATACCGGATTCTTGATATTAGGCTAAACCAAATAAAATGTTACAACTTACCGTATATAACTATATAACTAACATACTAGCAGCTCATAGGTTTAATCTTTAAAATGGGTTACTATTCAGATATGCAGGGCACTCTTGTTCATTACTCTACCCTATATTCCAAACTAACTTGTGTATTATCAATATTTTCAACATTAGCATAACGATTTTTGACACTAATTATGTACCACTATAGAGCATCATATATTAAGGTCTCACTGACAATGTTAATTACTTAACATCTATAAAGATACAGCTATCATTCTATCATTCAACTGGGATTAATGTAAACGAAAGTGATGTTAACTAACGCATACATACATGCTAACAAAACTAATCCCTTAATACTCTAGTACTTGTATTATTGTATTAAGATAATATATCCTACTAGTTGATGTAAAGTAACATGTACGGTCCCTCCCAAATGAGTAATGTTTAACATCAGCATATTATAAAACAATTAATAAACTAACCTTATAACTTAAGAAAATATCTTCAGACCTTGCTTCTATCACCTGGCACTTCAATCGCTGTCTTTCTTTTGTCTGCAGGGAGATAAAGAGGGGAGCGATCGACAGGGCGGCAAAAGGCGGCGGCGCGGCGGCACAGGGTAGCGGCGGGAAGTCGGAGGTCACGAGGTCGTGGGGTCGCGCTGCTCGATGGAAGGCGAGCGACGACGATGAATGGCGAGGCTGGCACCAGGCAGTAGGTGAGTGCGGCTCCTGCGGTGATCTGAGGTCGGAGGGGACGCCGGAGTGATCGGAGAAGTATAGGGAGGAAGGGTTGCGGTTGAGGGCCTCTTGGGTTGCCGGTGAGGGTTTGCAGCGGGTCGGAGGCGTGGTGGGGTCGCCGTATGATCGGAGAGCAGGGGAGGTCTTGAAGCTCTGTTTTGAACAGAGGAAGAGGAAGAGGTGCATGTTCGGAGATGAGCGCCGGCAGTGGGAGACTTGTGGGAGAAGCGGGGGTCTGTGGAGAGGCGGTGCTGGCTGAGGTGTTCGGACGGGGAAGTGACGATGGGAGTGTCGGAGTGCCTGGGTGGTTTGTCGAGAGGAGGGTGGAAGGAGCCTGTGTGGCTGCGGGAGGTCGGAAATGACGTCGGAGTAGGGGAAGTGGCGCTGGCATTACGGAAGGGGCTTTGGGGCAGAGGCGATGAGGTGGCGGAAGGGCGGAGGAAAGAGGAGATCAACAGAGGGGGTCGGATCTGGTGGCGGCTGCGAGTCTACGGCTGATTCGGTGGTGAAGGAGGCCGAGGTGGTTCGTGCCTGGGCTGTAGGGAGAAGAAGAGGCTGACTGGGCGGAGGGGTCTGAACAGGGGAGATGATGTCGGAGTTGGGCGGTGGTGGACGGAGGTCTAAGGTCGCGGCGAGCATGCGGGCGTGGATGAGACGAGAGGCCGCCATAGATCAGGGAGCTAGGTTGTTGGGTTTGCGGAGGAGCGGGGAAGACTGCCGGAGTGGCTGAGGTCGAGGCGAAGGGCTGACGATGAACGGAGCGGGGAGAGCGAAGGACGGCGAGGTTGAAGGCGTAGGTCGCTCGGCGGCGGGATGAGGCGAGGAAGGAGCGGGTTTGAGGAGGGAGGACACCGGAGGTGCGGGATGCCTGGGTTTCGGGGGAGGTGTGGTGACTGGGCATGGGTTCTCATGGTGGAGGCGTTGTGTGGGTTATGGGAGGCTGTCTTGACGGTAGGAGGTGGTCGCCGGAAGCAGGGGATGGGGTTCAGCAGAGCTTGTGGGGAGGGAGGCTGTTATCTTGGGGAGAGAGATGGGTTCGGCACTTAGGGAAGGCGAGTAACCGGAGATTGTGAGAAGATGGTGGATCGGTTGCCGCGTGGTCGCAAGGAGGGAAGGTCAGAGGTCGGTGTGCGGGCGGCTGCGCAAGGGGAGGGTGGCGCTGGCCTCTCAGGGTTGACGGGTCTGTGGAGAGAAAAGGAGAAGAGGATGAGGAGAGGGGGGTCACAGGTTGCCGGTGATTGGGTTTTCCTTCAGCATTTGTTTTATAAAACCAAGTGATTGCGGTTAGACAGTTACGTGGAAGGGAGAATAGGAAATAGGGGAGAGTTTGAAGGAATCACGTGGGTTGTTGCGAAAGTAAAGGGAAGAGTTGCTTGGGTGAGGCCATGCTGAGGGAGAGGATCATACGGGAAAAACGTGGGTGTAATGCTAAGAGGAAAAGGAAGGAGAAAATGTAATTGCAATTTTATTATTATAGGAATTAGGTGCTATTAATATATGGTAAGGGTCTCATATGTCTATATGGAAGGGTAATTTGAATTTGAATTCAAAACTAATATGTATAATTGATTTGGTTTAATAGTTATATTAGGGAAATTTAATAGCAGAAGATAATTAGGAAGGTTTTGAATTTTAAATATAAATAGGGAAATTAAAGCTAAGTTAATAAGGAAGGTTGGAATCTTACTAATAATTAGGGAATTAAGAGCAGGGGAAGAAAAGGAAGGTTTTTTGAAATTTAAAAGGATTTGTTTTAAAACTACTTGATTTGATACGATTTAATTATGGGAAAATTAAAACCTAATGTAATTTAGGAAAGTGGAATAATACAGAATAATTGGGAGGAAGAATACTACTAAATCAGTTATATACTTTATTAAAATAGGAAGTTTTCAAAATGAATTTTGAATTCATTTTTATAATATTTGAATTTTGAAAGCATTGAGTTTTGAAAATTTAAACCATTAATAATAAATTTAAATAAGCTAACCTAATGCAAGTGTACTAATGAGACTAACACATCAAGGGTAATAAATGAATTTAAGGGTTGGATATGTTTGGTCTAGTTTATAAAAGATTTGATATAGATATTGATTTAGTAAGATCTATTAGTATAAGAGATATGATTTGTGTGATCCGTTAACTAAGATATGACAATGTATTCGTTTAGGATATCTGACAGATTAGGATTAGTTATGATCTTCCATTCGGTTAAGATATTGGTTAAGATTGGGTTAGCAGGAAATCAATTTGGTTAAGGTTTGATCAAGATAAGATTTGAGGGATAATCTGATTAGGGTGATCAGGTTATTACGATCTCGCCCCTGCAATAATATCAATCAAGTTGTGGAAGATATAACGTGATCGCTAAGTCGCGCGTTCGAGCTATTAAAATAATAATAATATAAATAAACAAACTCATATGTTAAATACTTTAATAAGTCACTACACTAATTAAATACGTAAGAAATACGTATATGCAAAAACAGGCCGTTACATCCTACCCACCTTATAAAAATTCCGTCCTCGGAATTTAATAAAGATAACGGGGGATGCAATGACCGAAAGAATCAAATGAGCTTTAAGATATACAAAGACGGAGAGGACCCAAACGGATAATATGAAGTAGAAAGGTGGTGACATAGATGTCACGATGGGAATCAAGTGAATCATTAATAAGGAAAAGGATATGATCACAAAAGTAAAGATGACCAGGGAATGATATTATGTATATACTACTAGGTATTTCTATGGTTGTCGACGAAAGAATGTAATGTCGAATATGATTTTAAGATCGAGGGGAGACTTATTGGGCCAACTATCGTTTAGAAATCTTAAGACTAGGATTTCTTAGGGAACAAGGATGTGATAGAGAATTCGAAAAGAGGTGTCATTGGGAATTAAGATGGTAATCTTATCTATGTTGTTTGAAGTATTTTGCATAGCATAACCTGAATGGGCCACCACTAAAGCCTGTCACGTCCCGCTTTCCATTGTACTTGGGAGCGAGGACGCGACGAAGGTCCGCATGTGCTTAAAGAAAAAAGGAGGTACTTTTTCTTTTCTCTCCTCCTTGGTTTAAGCACATTACGCGTCTGTGTGATAACATCCTGCAGGTTCTTGCATGCGACTCAAACAACACAGATAAATTTTATTACAATCTTAGTGTCTCAAAAATGAATACAACAAAAGGGAATATAAAAGAGAGAGGGTCATATAGCCCATATAAGTTTTGAAGAAACAAAAAGTACAAAGATGTTGCAAAGGTACGAAGCTTCTCAGCGGGGAAACTCAGCGGCAAAGCACTCCTGGTCAACATGCTTAGTCTCTAAGCAACTCCTCTGCAAACCTGTCTAATACCTGACGTATATTTCACAAGACAAGAAATATACGTCAGCGAGGGTCGCTCGGCAAGATTTTAAGCATTAAGTATAAAAGACCCTCGGCAAGGTTTTCAAAATCATTTCATGATTTCAATAATTTAAACATAACAGCGTAAGAAGCGGTGAGCATGACAAGAGTGGTGTACAAAGTAATGAACATGACAAGTGTAATGTGTACAACAATGAGCATGGCAGGTGTATGTGTGTACAACAATAAGCATGGCAAGAGTGATGTGTACAACATGTAGCGTAGCGAGTGTGATGTGAACGGCAGTTATCATGGCAATTGTGATGTGCACAGCAGTAACGTGACAAGTGTAGTATGTATATCAATTAACATGGCAGTTCTAAGCAAGTTGAATTAAAGTAATGACTTGGAAATTCGTAATTTAACTTCCGTGGTTTCTATTCACTCCTAGGGTTCACGCCTGTAGGTCGTGATGAGAAGGTCGTTCCTCTCACGGGGGCTTACCGTGATTGACGCTAACCCATCGCATGCGGGTGGTGCTCTTGAGGAGAGTACCTTTCATACGCCTAGTGGCCGCTCAACCCTAACCCCACCCAAAAGTTTTCCGGAACACGAGCCGACCTAGTCGTATTACAAGCACGAAGTTTGTCAACTCACATGACGCTCACGAAAGTCACGATTTCACCGCTTGGGCGCATGAAGTCACAATTTCACGATTTCAAGTATTCCAATATATTCTATCATTGTGCATTCCATCAATAACCGTTCAATCGATCAAAAGTGTGCAAAACATGATGTGTAACATGACATAGGGTAAACTAGCAGTCTTGATTTATCATTTAAAAGTAGCGATATCAAAAATTGTAAATGTACACTTGCCTATCAGAATATCTCAGGTCAAAGCGATTAAAGCAAGATATATAAAAAGTGCACTTGCCTGATCTGACGTTTCGGGCGTTCAGGAGGTCACTGTTATCTGCGATACCGGATTCTTGATATTAGGCTAAACCAAATAAAATGTTACAACTTACCGTATATAACTATATAACTAACATACTAGCAGCTCATAGGTTTAATCTTTAAAATGGGTTACTATTCAGATATGCAGGGCACTCTTGTTCATTACTCTACCCTATATTCCAAACTAACTTGTGTATTATCAATATTTTCAACATTAGCATAACGATTATGTGACACTAATTATGTACCACTATAGAGCATCATATATTAAGGTCTCACTGACAATGTTAATTACTTAACATCTATAAAGATGCAGCTATCATTCTATCATTCAACTGGGATTAATGTAAACGAAAGTGATGTTAACTAACGCATACATACATGCTAACAAAACTAATCCCTTAATACTCTAGTACTTGTATTATTGTATTAAGATAATATATCCTACTAGTTGATGTAAAGTAACATGTACGGTCCCTCCCAAATGAGTAATGTTTAACATCAGCATATTATAAACAATTAACAAACTAACCTTATAACTTAAGAAAATATCTTCAGACCTTGCTTCTATCACCTGGCACTTCAATCACTTTCTTTCTTTTGTCTGCAGGGAGATAAAGAGGAGAGCGATCGGCAGGGCGGAAAAAGGTGGCGGCACGGTGGCACAGGGCAGCGGCGGGAAGTCGGAGGTCACGAGGTCGTGGAGTTGCGCTGCTCGACGGAAGGCGAGCGACGACGATGAATGGCAAGGCTGGCACCGGGCGGTAGGTGAGAGCGGCTCAGGCGGCGATCTGAGGTCGGAGGGGACGCTGGAGTGATCGGAGAAGTAGAGGGAGGAAGGGTTGCGGTTGAGGGCATCTTGGGTTGCCGGTGAGGGTTTGCAGCGGCGTCGGAGGCGTGGTGGGGTCGCCGTATGATCGGAGAGCAGGGGAGGGCTTGAAGCTCTGTTTTGAACAGAGGAAGAGGATGAGGGGCATGTTCAGAGATGAGCGCCGGCAGTGGGAGACTTGCGGGAGAAGCGGGGGTCTGTGGAGAGGCAGTGCTGGCTGTGGTGTTCGGACGGGGAAGTGACGATGGGAGTGTCGGAGTGCCTGGGTGGTTTGTCGAGAGGAGGGTGGAAGGAGCCTGTGGGGCTGCGGGAGGTCGAAAATGACGTCGGAGTGGGGGAAGTGGCGCTGGCATTGCGGAAGGGGCTTTGGGGCAGAGGCGATGAGGTGGCGGAAGGGCGGAGGACAGAGGAGATCAACAGAGGGGGTCGGATCTGGTGGCGGCTGCGAGTCTACGGCTGATTCGGTAGCGAAGGAGGCCGAGGTGGTTCGTGCCTGGGCTGTGGGGAGAAGAAGAGGCGGACTGGTCAGAGGGGTCTGAACAGGGGAGATGATGTCGGAGTTGGGCGGTGGTGGACGGCGGTCTAAGGTCGCGGCGAGCGTGCGGGCATGGATGAGACGAGAGGCCGCCTGAGATCAGGGAGCTGGGTTGTTGGGTTTGCGGAGGAGCGGGGAAGACTGACGGAGCGGCTGAGGTCGAGGCGAAGGCCAGACGATGAATGGAGCAGGGAGAGCGAAGGACGGAGAGGTTGAAGGCGTAGGTCGCTTGGCGGCGGGATGAGGCGAGGAAGGAGCGGGTTCGAGGAGGGAGGACGCCGGAGGTGCGGGATGCCTGGGTTTTGGGGGAGGTGTGGTGCCTGGGCATGGGTTCTCTTGGTGGATGCATTGTGTGGGTTATGGCAGGCTGTCTTGACGGTAGGAGGTGGTCACCGGAAGCAGGGGATGGGATTCTGCAGAGCTTGTGGGGAGGGAGGCTGTTCGGCTTGGGGGGAGAGATGGGTTCGGCGCTCAGGGAAGGCGAGTAACCGGAGATTGTGAGAAGACGGTGGAGCGGTTGCCGCGTGGTCGCAGGGAGGGAAGGTCAGAGGTCGGTGTGCGGGCGGCTGTGCAAGGGGAGGGTGGCGCTGGCCTCTCAGGGTTGTCGGGTCTGTGGAGAGAAAAGGAGAAGAGGAGGAGGAGAGGGGGGTCACAGGTTGCCGTTGATTGGGTTTTCCTTCAGCATTTGTTTTATAAAACCAAGTGATTGCGGTTAGACAGTTACGTGGAAGGGAGAATAGGAAATAGGGGGGAGTTTGAAGGAATCACGTGGGTTGTTGCGAAAGTAAAGGGAAGAGTTGCTTGGGTAAGGCCATGCTGAGGGAGAGGGTCATACGGGAAAAACGTGGGTGTAATGCTAAGAGGAAAAGGAAGGAGAAAATGTAATTGCAATTTTATTATTATAGGAATTAAGTGCTATTAATATATGGTAAGGGTCTCTTATGTCTATATGGAAGGGTAATTTGAATTTGAATTCAAAACTAATATGTATAATTGATTTGGTTTAATAGTTGTATTAGGGAAATTTAATAGCAGAAGATAATTAGGAAGGTTTTGAATTTTAAATATAAATAGGGAAATTAAAGCTAAGTTAATAAGGAAGGTTTGAATCTTACTAATAATTAGGGAATTAAGAGCAGGGGAAGAAAAGGAAGGTTTTTTGAACTTTAAAAGGATTTGTTGTAAAACTACTTGATTTGATACGATTTAATTATGGGAAAATTAAAACCTAATGTAATTTAGGAAAGTGGAATAATACAGAATAATTGGGAGAAAGAATACTACTAAATCAGTTATATACTTTATTAAAATAGGAAGTTTTCAAAAAGAATTTTGAATTCATTTTTATAATATTTGAATTTTGAAAGCATTGAGTTTTGAAAATTTAAACCATTAATAATAAATTTAAATAAGCTAACCTAATGCAAGTGTACACACACCAAGGGTAATAAATGAATTTAAGGGTTGGATATGTTTGGTCTAGTTTATAAAAGATTTGATATAGATATTGATTTAGTAAGATCTATTAGTATAAGAGATATGATTTGGATGATCCGTTAACTAAGATATGACAATTTATTCGTTTAAGATATCTGACATATTAGGATTAGTTATGATCTTCCATTCGGTTAAGATATTGGTTAAGATTGGGTTAGCAGGAAATCAATTTGGTTAAGGTTTGATCAAGATAAGATTTGAGGGATAATCTGATTAGGGTAATCGGATTATTACGCTCTCGCCCCTGCAAACAATTTCAACCAAGGTTAAGGAAGATATAAACGCGATTCGCTAAGCCGCCTACTCGAGCTATGAAAAAATAATAACAATAAATAAATCATATATTACTCTATTAAATCACTATACTGGTTAAATACGTACAAATTACGTGTATATGAAAACAGGTCGTTACAGAATTTATAGGTTGCGTTGGTATAAAAGGGACGTGTTTTGGTTGATCTAGCCAAATTTATAGCAGATCTCAGACTGAGATCGTGACCACGGTCGGTGGAAGCGATTAGCTTAAGGAGTATCCTATGGATTTAATTAGGGAGTTAGAGAGTTCAATTAGGGCATGTGACGCCTATTGCGGGAGCGGGGCGATCACACATTCCTTGACGGGATCCACAGACGTCCTATATTACTAATTGACGGCTACCGTAAATGCGTCAATAAGAGCCACCAAAACACATCGAAGCTCTAATCCATGAGAGTGGCATGAGTTGAGATCATTCTATCCTCGAGAGTGGTAAGAACATTGTCGATTCTTAATGCACGGATCGTGTGCACCTATCGCAAAAGCGGGGTATAGTATGCGATACGTTAGATTCATGGCGATTAGAGTCATGAGTTCTCCATCTTAGATGTGACAATTCCTAATAAATCCAATGCAACGTAAGAGTCCTAGCCTAGCATCGATATCTGACTATCCTAGCAGTGAGTCCTAATGCCCTAGTCTTTTTATTATTGAATACAATCTTGCAACAAACAATCCTCTGAAACCGACTGCTAGCTTTATTCTAAGATCAAGATATCACCCAAGACAATAACGTCACTTACCTCCCTGTGGGATCGATATCTTTTATACTATTACTTGACACCGTACACTTGCGTTAGGTACCGGGAATTCTCACTTGGGATACTTTTAGCCCTCGGCATTCGTGCCTTTGCTAGGAGGGTTTTAAGTGTTGGGTTCGGGAGTATCATGTTTTTGGCGCCGTTGCTGGGGAGTTAACGGTGTTACTTGGGTTATTTATTTATTGATGAATTTTCTAACAAATCTTATCATCTCTTATCTTTCCACATTATTATTATTATTATTCCTTCGCTACTAACACTTTTCTCCCGCCAATCTCCTCTAAGAAAGCAAACAGATATTATGAATATGGATGTGAAGATGCGAGTGTACTGAAGTAGTGATTCTGATAGTGACCCCGATGGGTTTGGCTTCTCCCTATGCCAAGCATATAGTCTTCTAGACTCAGGCATGTATGGAGCCATGGTTGAATGTGCAGCAAGGGAGCTACTGGATGCAGTCCGGTTTATTGGAGCAGGAACCGACGCGGCAGGTAATGAGAATCAATAAATGATTATGGATCATATAATGAACAATGTTTCTGATGCAGGTACCATTGAGGATGACATCCATATAAGCTTTGAAGGAGATGTGATGCATCTCTGCACTATTGAGACTTCGCCAGTTGAGGCATACTATCGAGCGATTCCAAAAAATTGAACTACTAAGTGACTCCGGATTCTTAAGTATATTGGAGAGCGTGGTGGCTGATGTATGGACCAACGGGATAGTACAGTTCCTTACAGAGGACCCAATTGTACGAGGTCTCTTAATCTTCATTGCACGTACCTTCAAAGATGCAGAGTCCTTAGATGGCATCCAAATCTCTGACGGAGTCTATGTACGGTTCGAATGGGACGTTCTGCACTTCTATGGTGACAATATCCCCCAACCCGATACATACGAGGACTATGCTCACGGAGAGTATGCAGATATTGAACAATCTCAAGTCGAACTCATTTAGGGAGGCCCTCTTGACTCTATACCTGATAATGCGTGTGCAATTGAATGCCTTGTGCCTATTGACAGGTGCATTACGGAGCCCATTCCTATGGAGGTGGACCTTGCAGACATTTATCACGATGCATCATCATCACCTTGCTCATCGTATGAATCTGTTGAAGAAGAGTTCCCAGTAGCCGAACCCACAGTTGAGGACATATCCTTATCAAAGGCGCGCGATGATGGGGGTACAGTGCCCCCTCAGGTAGAACTAAAACCTCTTCCTGCTAATTTAAAATACGCATTCCTAGGGGATAACGTCACTTACCCCGTCATCATCAATGCCTCCCTAACTGAACCACAATTAGAGAGACTCCTGAAACCCCTCAGACCACATAGGACGGTGATAGGGTATAGCATTGCCGACCTAAAAGGCATTAGCAAAACCATATGCACCCATAGAATCTACCTCGAGGATAATGCGGCTACCTCTATTGAGCCTTAAAGGCAATTGAATCCCAATATGAAAGAGGTAGTCAAAAAGGAGGTGTTGAAATTACTAGAAGCCGATATTCTCTATCACATTTCCGACATTAGATAGGTTAGCCCAGTTCAGGTCGTCCCTAAGAAGGGGGGTATGACGATTGTAAGCAACAATAAAAATGAATTGATACCCCCTAGAACTGTCACTAGTTGGTGCATGTGCATTGATTATAGGAAACTTAATAAGGCCACCAGAAAAGCCAGAAAAGACCATTTTCCACTCCCATTCATCGACCAGATACTTGAGCGGCTTTCCAAGCATAAATATTTTTGTTACCTTGATGGGCATTCCGGATTCTTCCAAATCCCATTGCATCGTAAAGACCAAGAAAAAACGACATTTACATGTCCTTACGACACCTTCACATACTGAAGAATGCCATTTGGATTATGTAATGCACCCGAGACATTCCAAAGGTGCATGTCGTCTATTTTCTCAGACTTCATTGAGAATATAATGGAAGTTTTCATGGATGAATTTTCCGTTTATGGCACCGATATTGATGCTTCCTTAGCTAACTTGTCTAAAGTCTTAGAACGATGCCAATATAATTACTTGACTTTAAATTGGGAAAAGTGCCATTTCATGGTAACATAGGGAGTTGTCCTTGGCCATGTCATCTCCTCTAAAGGGATCGAAGTTGATAAGGCTAAGCTTGAAGTAATTAAAGATTTTCCACCACCACTAATCTCAATGGCAACTGTGGTTTTCTAGGCCATACGAGATTTTACGGCCGCTTCATAAAATATTTTTCAAGCATTGCTCGCCCTCTTCTGGAGCTCCTTACGTAGGACGCTCCTTTTTTTGTTTTGTGAAACTTGCTAGCTAGCTTTTAACAGGTTAAAGAAACTCACATTTCAGCTTGTATTATACAACCGCCAGATTGGATCCTACCTTTTGAGTTGATGTGCGATGCTAGTGACCAAGAAGTTGGAGTTGTTCTAGGACAAAGGAAAGAGGGAAAACTTCATGCAATATACTATGCTAGCAAGACCTTGGATGATGCCCAGAAGTTACACCACTACGGAAAAGGAACTACTAGCCATGGTGTACTCCATCGAAAAGTTCAGATCTTATCTTCTGGGATCCAAGGTAATAATGCACACAGACCATGCAGCGCTGAAGTATTTACTAAGCAAGAAGGATGCCAAGCCACGCCTAATACGATGGATCCTCCTCCACCAAGAATTTGATTTAGAAATCAAGGACAAGAAGGGGGCCGAAAATGTAGTGGCAGATCATATATCAAGGTTGATTCATAAGCATGGAGACGACAGCTTACCGTTTGATGATTCTTTTACTGGGGAACAATTATTTGCGGCATCCCCTTCTGATACACCTTGGTACGTCGATTTAGTGAACTATCTGGCGAGCGGCATACTCCCCCATGGGATGGGAACTCATCAAAGGAGAAAAATCCTATATGACGCCAGAAATTATATTTGGGACGATCCATACTTGTTCAGGACATGTGTTGATGGGATTATCTGACGTTGCATCCCAAAAGGGGAGGTCGACTCTATTATCTCACATTGTCACGATCAACCTTGCAGGGGCATGAAGCGGTTACCAAAACCACAACAAAAATTCTCCAATTCGGTTTCTATTGACCTACCATCTTCAAGGATGCGATTGATTACATTAGAGCATACGACAGGTGCCAAAGAACTGGGAACATCACGCAAAAAATGAAATGCCCCTACAAGGTATCCTGGAGATAGATTTGTTCGACTGTTGGGGTATTGATTTCATGGGACCCTTCCCGCCAAGCAGCGACAACAAGTTTATCTTAGTTGCAGTTGACTATGTCTCAAAGTGGGTGGAGGCCATAGCCACCCCAACGAATGATGCGAAGGTAGTGGCCAAGTTCTTCAAGCATACAATCTTCCGTGCTTTGGAGTTCCGAGAATGGTTATAAGCGATGGGGGAGTCACCTCATTGAAGAGAAGTTCGAGACGGTGCTTAAGAAGTATGGAGTACATCAAAGGTTGGTCTCGCCTATCATCTCCAAACAAGTCGCCAAGTTGAGATCTCCAATAGATAGATCAAGAGCATCCTAGAAAATATGTTTAGCGGAGCAAGGAAGGATTGGTCCCAAAAATTGAGCGACGCCCTTTGGGCATACCGCACCGCCTTCAAGACCCCAATCGGAACAATACCCTATGGGTTAGTATATGGGAAAGAATGCCATTTACCGGTGGAGTTGGAAAATAGAGCATATTGGGCAATAAAGAAATTGAACTATGACGACAAGAGTGCCACCACACGCTGGTTTTTGAGCACCAACGAGCTTGAAGAAATCCAGCAACATGCTTATGAGAACGCAAGGATCTACAAGGAGATGACCAAAGTCTACCACGATAAGAAAATCACGATGAGGCGTTATGACGTAGGTGACCTAGTGCTTCTATACAACTCAAGGCTACAAATATTCCTGGGAAAACTAAAGTCAAGGTGGTCTTACCCGTATAAGATAACAAGTATGCCTCCGGGAGGTGCTATAGAACTTGAGGGGAAGCATGGAAAATTCAAGGTGAACGACCAAAGGATTAAGGCATACGTGGAAAGCGAGGCGATTGAACGAGGAGAAACTTACCTTATCGGAACATCCCCAACCATTGATTGAATACCTTGAGGGAGTCGAGCTTACGACTTAAAACAAACGCTTATCGGGAGGCAACCCGATTTTATTCCCCTTAGTTTTGTTTTTTCTTTTTGATCTTCTTTCTTCTATTCAAAAACCAAAACAAATACATTTTTAATTCTAGAAAAATACAAAAATATAAAAATTTGATGATTTCTTTCTTCTACAGGTTGAACAATGAGGAGAGCGTGCCAAACGATGAAAAGAAGGATAAGAAACTGAGAGGAGAGTATCAAAGAACAATACATAGCATGGAGAGTCAAGAGAGGCCACTCGACTGAGTAGCTACCCTACTCGGTCGAGCTATAAAGAGCTGGTGGAGTAGGCCAAAAATTCGCTCTGGAAATCAATTGCGACTCGACCGAGTAGCTGCCTACTCGGTCGAGCTACATTCAGAGTCCTAAGAGGTCGAAAAGAGCACTCTATTTCTAATTTGACTCGACCGAGTAGCTTCCCTACTCGGTCGAGCTATAGGAGGAGTCTAAAAGTGCTAAAAGGGCACTCTGGAAAGCCTAATGGACTCGACCGAGTAGCTACCCTACTCGACCGAGCTACAGAGGGAGCAAAAGAGAGCTGAATCAACATCTGTTTCAATTTAGCTCGACCGAGCTGACTAAGCAGCTCGGTCGAGTGCTAGGCATAACTTCTGGGTTTAATTTCAAATTTTTCTATCTTTTATACTCGGCCGAGCAGCTATCGCTGCTCGACCGAGAGCGACTAACTACTAGGGCCCACACTTAACCAATCCGAATCCCGTTATATTAAACTGACTCAGGCTTAAGCCTTAATCCTATTCGAAATCCCCAAACCCAGACCCGAGCTCCCCTAACCTTCGCCCTAACCCTCTACTCGTTCCGACGACCACCGCCACCGTAGCCGCCTACGCCACCCAAGTGTCGACAGTGCCGCTGCTCAGTCCGCCCCCTGTGCCCCTATCTCCAGCTCCTCTCGTTCTCTCTCTCTCTCTCTCCATCTATCTCTCTCTATCCTTCATTCACCTCCGCCCGTCCCGACCACCGACGCCGGAGCACCGTCGCGCTTGGCCCGAGCACTGCCGTGCCCAGCTGCTCAGTACGACCACCTACCACCCATCTCTCCACCCTTCTTCTTCTCCATTCTCTTTGTCGTGCCCCGCATCCCAAGTATGGAAGGTGAGACGCGAAGAGGTCCACTCAGACTTGAAGCAGTGAAGCTAAAGCCTGATAAGCGTCTGTGTGTTCATCCATTCGCAGATTCTTGCATTGCAATGAAACAACAACAATAATAATTTAGAAAGCAGGCAATAATTAACCAACATTCAAAACAACATCCAATCTTTATTCAAAGCATCCAGAGATAAAGTCATAAAAGAAGTACAAGAGTCTGAAAAGAAAGGCCCCAAGCATGGCCGAAACTAAGACATATATAAGGTGCTATGCACCGAAAACCCTAACCGCACCAACTAGGAAAACAAACAGCAACTAAGAAAAAGCCTCCAGCTGAGACTAGGATAGGTCTCTGGTATCCTCGAACTGAACGTCAGCAGAAGCCTCAAGCTCGATGTCAGCAAACTGGTCGTCCTCAGCAACAACCTCAGACTCAAAGCCTAACATGCGACACCCAAAGATAAAAGGGCACATGTCAGCAAAAGTCTCCAAAAGGTAAAAAGAAAGAGACTTTTGTGCAAGGGAACATAAGGGTAATGAATGCAACTAGCAGTTTAAAACATGATGACATGGCATAATATTTAATGAATGCAGCAATTTGAAATAAACATGATAGTTAACAGTGCATGTCACGTCTTAGCAAAAAGCTACTAAACAATATTTCATGATTTCACGAAAAAATAGTAATCACGTCGTGCACAGAGTTTACGTCTTTCAGCTGAAGTTGCTGTATGGGCACACTTCTACGCTGAGTGATCGCTTAACACTATCCATCCACGTGTGTCTAAACTGGCGCTCAGCTTCTGGTTCACAAGCCAGGAAGTGTTGTTATGGCATAGGGTTGTACCTAGCCTTTACAGGATATAGGAGTCAGAATCCTCCTCGTCGCAGCTTATGATTCATTGTCGTGTGTGCTACGCATTCATGGCAAGGCAATCAAATGCATGAAATGACATGTGATATGCAACATTGATAGTATAAAGGCAGTTATTGAATGCGTACAGTATATCAAAAGTAAACGTGACATGTGATATGCATGAACATGGCATGGTAAGGGTGTCGGATCTAGCTTCGTTGTCAAGCTAGATTAAGCTTGGGTGTCTAGGAGACTATCATTTCATCGCCTAGCCTCTTTTACACAAAATCTAAGAATAGCCAAAAGCATGGCTTAACATTAACTGAGCAAGTTTCACTTGCCTGAAATAACGTGCCGCAAATCTCAGATCAAAGGGTCCAGAATCTTCTTATGTGCTCAAACCAAATTCCAACCTACAGTCCCATAATAATTAACTTCAATTAGTTATTATCCTGAGGAAAGGAATTACATCTTTTAATCTTGTTAAACATACGGGTGTGCAGGTTCCTACGGATCGAGGGCTTACCTTAACACGACACGAAAGCTACATTGACGTCAGGTAGCGATGTCCGGGGTTAGATTCCGGCAGCGAAACGGTGGACTACAGAGCAACGGGCTGCTGTGAGAATGGCAGAGCAGCGAGGCAGCACTCGGTCGGCTGAGCAGCACGCAAACGGCTGCCAAAGGAGCGGCCTGAGGTGGTGCAACCGTAAGCTGCGGTGACAGAAAGGCCGCGAGAGGGTCGGCCTGGGATACTGCTGGGCGCGGCCTGGCTGGGCTGCCCGCAGGGTGGCTCGTCGGCCTGAGGGGAGGCCGGCAACGGCAGGAACACGCGCGGGGTGGCTGCGGCCTGGGGGAGGCCGGCAGGCGGATGGTCGGCCTAGGGGAGAAGAGGGTCAGCGGGGTGAAGAGGGGGCTGGTCGTCGATGGCTAAGGGGAGAGGGGGCCGGTAGTTTGAGGGGTGCGTGCGGAGGGGATGAATGGCACGGGGGTATCGCGTGGAGGGGCCGACGGCAAGGGGAAAGATGGAAGTCGACGGCTAAGGGAAGTGGCGACTGATGGGTTGGTTCAAGCGTGGAGATAGAAACCCCAGGTTGTTTACATTATAATAGAAGGGGCTTTGCTAAGGAGGGTAGGAAAGGGGTGGACCTAAGGGGTAGATTGGAGAGAGTGTGTGAGAGGGGGAGGGTAGATTTAGTGTGGCAAATTGTAACTGTCGTATTCCAATCGTATGTATTTCTACGTGTATGCTCTTTTTCGTACGTGTATTTTATTTGACTTTCTCTTGTATCTGGAGCGTGCGATGTGATATGTCGTTGTGACCCTCTGAGAGAGTAGTTATTTATGGGATTTTTAGTGAACGTCATTTCACGGGTCGTTCTCCCACAAATCAGCTTTGATTGAAGGGGCGTCGTAACTTTAGACTTCGACATCGGACCTTTTTATTTTTTGTTTCTTCTCCGCGAACCTAGCATGCGATCGACCACCGTACCCTTGAGCCTCTCGTCGTCACGGTCGTCCCGATACTTTTTTCATAATTTTTGAACACCGTTAGCCCAACCTAACCCACTAATCACATTCGAAGCCCAATTAGCCTAATCAATTTTGAATTTCAAACTTAATCCCAAATCACATGAGATTCTTACGTATCAACATGGGATTTCCTATAGCTACCCTCACCTTAGTTTTCCCCTCTTTGCACACCCCCTCTCACACACTCTCTCTCCTAGTCATCCAAACTATACCCCTATTTATACCCAAATAGCAAATTATCATCTTATAAACAAACTCAACCCGCAAGCCTAGGTCACGCAGATACCCAGCCCTAGCCGCCGCCTGTTTCATCTTGTGCCCTCCTTCTTCCTCGCCGCCGGGGTGCCACCAGCCACCCCAAAGCCTGGCGACCTTCCCCCCCCTCTCTCTCTCCCTCCCTCCCCCCTAAAACCGCAACAACCCCAGGCTGTCGCCCAGGCCGCCGAAAAAACGCACGGCCGCCGCCCTCTGGCCCTCGCCGGTGACCAGCTCCGCCACCAACGGGATCCCCTAGACCCCCTCTACCTACTGCCGTGCCTCCTTGTCCCCTCAGGCTGCGACAAACCTGCTGCGACCCAAAACAGCGACCCGGCACGCGCAAAAACTGTCGTTGCTCCATCAACTCGCGGCCGTCACCTCGGCAGCCCGTGCTGCTGTCCCGACACTTCCTACTCGTTGTTCTCTCCTTTCCCTCGCTGTCCGTTCCAATCTCGCTGTGCTACCCACTGTCGATACATTGTCGTCGACGTGGATCTATCGCCGTTCAGACCCGACGTCCGATCTACGTTCAAACGCCATAAAGGTTGGTCCTCTAACTCTTAGTAAGAACCCAAATCGTATCAAACCAAAACTTAATCTAAAAATCGCCAACTTTAAGTAAAGTTTACTTTACGTCTTTATAACGATGGTCAACTCCAGAAATCGACGAACGGACTTGATTATCTGTGCACATAGGATAGTCGTCGATTAGGCAGAACGAATCAAATCAAAATCGTGACTTCGAATTATTAGGGTAGCCCCGTTGAATTTAAAAACGGACCATAATAGGATTGATGAAAAACGCGTTCTGACACTGCCGTTGGCTCGTTTCAGACGAACCATCGTTGACGCACCGCTTCGACGAGACGGTCCAGACCGACGACTCACTCGCCACCGCAGGCAAGTGTTCCCATTTGCGTACTTTCGGCCACGTTTAGGCCATCGCCACTTAAACTGTAAAAGTATGAATAAATAGAACCGGACGTGAAATGATAGCGTCCGGGACCCCCCTTGGCAGCTTAAAATTGACGACGAAGTCTAAGCACAAATAACTGTTGGATCCTGTGGATGGCAAACAACACTAGAAGGGGGGTTAAATAGTGTTGTACAAATAGTAAAAATTTTCGTTCGGTGATTAGCACAATTGAAAACCCTTCTAATGTTGCCTAAGAAAGCAAGTAGAGTGATCTACGCTTGGTTCTTAATCAACAAAGTAATCTTACAAGTAATATGATAGAGATAAGATTACAATCAGATAAGAGATCTTTACAAAGAGATCTTTACATAGCAGAATTAAATTAATAAATAATCTTTGCAATAATGACAAGGAAGTACAAAGATATAATAATAAAAAAGTAAATAAGAATTGCTTGCAGAGAAAAATAATCAAACACAGAAAAGCAAACACAGAGACACGCGATTTTTATCCTGGTTCCCCACAACTTGGGTACGTCCAATCCCTGACCAATCCGTTACGAGATTTTCCACTATTGCCTTAGCAATACATGTACCTAACTTCACTCGTTAGGATTTCCCAAACACCTAGCCTTGACCAGGATTTCCGACCACCCAGACTTTTCTAGGATTTCCACTATTCCCTTATAACATGGGAATTTACAATTCATAGTCTTCTTCAAAGACTTGCAACAAATATGAAATAAATTACAAGATTTCCTAAAGCTAAAAGAATATATTTGTGTATATATGGCTTAAAGAAAATCAGAAAACTCTTGATCAAATTAAATGATATAGATGAGCACAAATTTGATCAAAGGAGTTAGGTTGAAAATTGATCTTCTAAAAATATGCACTTGGGCTTTTAGAGATCAAAGATCAAGTCTTTTTAATCTTTGAAAGAATATAATTATAAAACACAAAGATTAAAAAGAAAGACTTGTATTTTGAATCTCAATATAAAAAGCTTTTAGCTTTGGAGATCAAAAACAAGTAATTCAAAAACGGTTGTCTTGATCAAAATTGATCTTCTAAAATATGCACTTAGGCTTTGGAGATCAATGATCAAGATTTTGATCTTTGAAAGAAATATAAAAGTTAAGAACACAAAGTTCAAAAAGAAAAACTTGATGTTTGAATCTCAAGAAAAAAGGCTATGAGCTTTAGAGATCAAAACAAGTTATAAAGGCAAGAAATGATCAAAGAAAATAATTGCGAAATTAAACACAATAGAATTAAAAACTTAGCCTTTAGAAAAACTGAAGAACTTTGAGCGCTTGAAAACTTTGAGAACTTTTTGAGAGAATTATAACTTTGCTCAAGAATGAATTTCTCATGGAAAAATGTTCTTTTATGGTTCTCTATTTACAGAGTTTAAGAGAGGATTTTGAATTTCAAAATGATTTGACTTCAGCCCAAAAATCAAGCAAATAATAAATGGGAGAGGCAATCAAGGAAGTCAAATCGCACAGCTGGTAGTCGACTCCCTAAGGTTGGTAGTCGACTCCTAGAGTAGTTTCTGAGAAAATCTGTTCACTGGTAGTCGACTCTTAATATTGGTAGTCGACTCGCAGAGTATCTTTTCAAGGAGAAGGCAGAAATCAGGGTAGAGAACTACTAGGTGTTTGTAGTTGACTACAAGTTGAAACTTAGCTTCTATAAAAAGTATGCTCTCAAATAAGTTTAAAAAAAGTTTTAAAACATTTTCGAAAATCATTTTGTGTGTGTGTGTATAGAATATTCATTTGGCTTTTACATTCTAAATACACAACTTACTAATACACACATCTTTAGCTCTCGTTCTTCAATCTTTGACTTGAGCCATCTTATCTTGATCTTAAGTCTTCATATGCTTCATATTGTTGAGCCATCATATGCTTCGTATTGTTGGCTCGTAAGTAGACTTCCGATCATGGCTTCTAAGTCCTTCATTTAGCTTTTCAATGCATTTGAACTTCATGACTATAGAATAATTGATCAATGCCTATACACACTTGAATTAAACATATTAGTACACATATCACTTTGTGCACATCATCAAAATTCATTGTGGTGTGTCTCAATATCCCAACATTCTCCCCCTTTTTGATGATGACAACAAATGATATAAAATATTGAAAATATAATATGATAACAAAAATAACTTACGCTCCCCTGTAGAAATGCATGAGCATGATTGCTATAGAGAGGTTACTCCCCCCTGCATTAAGGCTGGTTAGTAATAAGAAGAAATGTGTACATTTCCATATTATATTTCTTTTTCACGTGTGGAACAGTATCATTTTACCATGAAACATTATTTTATATGCATTGTATTTTTCTCCCCCTTTGTCACATCAAAAAGTGTGACTTGAAATACAATCCCAGTGTTAAAAATATTCGTGACACCAAGTGTGAAGAAAAAAAATTACATGGTGAAGATAATATGCATACTATGTGATAAAGTTATTTAAACATTCATAGCATGCAATATTTCAATTATTCAATGACATAAAAATGTCTCAATATCCATTCATGCATATATTTCAATTTAACATAAATTGAAGCATGAATTAAAAGAAATCATACTTGCTCCTCATATAATAATGCATTAATCTCATGGAGGTTTTCTCTCTCGGCATTAAAAGCAAGCAACATTTAAACATAGAATATATCCAAAAACAACAATTGTAGTTAATACGAATATTCAATTCCAATATATAATCTCTAACATAAAAAATATTTATGATCTTAACATATGAATAAAGTCAAATAGCATGCATAAAGATGCATAACAACCAAGTATAATACAATCTTTTGCTTTCCATGAACAAATGAAATATTATTCATTAAGGATGACTCAATAGCAATTTTTTTAAATCTTTTGAGTCATAAAATAATTTTGTTTCCAAATGAAATAAATATTCGAGAATTCATTGATTTTAATAGAAAGTATGATATCAGGTGTTATATCAATACCACGTATAGATAAAAAATTAATAGGCATGGATTCATATGTTATCAATGGTCATATTTCACAAAATGAATTGCATAAGCAAGAAATGTGAACAAGTGAAATGTGAACATGCTGTGTCATTTAGAGAATAATTCTCTCATGAATTTTATGACATTGTATCTAAAAGTATGCATTACGATAGATGTATGTGCATGTCAATCATAAATGCAATCAAGCACATATGTGACTATTAAAAGATGAACTCCAAAAGAGGTATAAGCACAAGATGTTTCAAAATAAGCCTAACTCAAAATATTTTCATGGATGTCACATATCAACATACGCATGTCTTAGCATTTTTGGAATATATCATGATTATTTTTCCATAATTTCAATATACCGTATTCCAACTTATTAAATGTAGAGTATACTCTAGAATAATATCATAAATAATGTTGACATCAAATATTTTGCAAAGAGATGATTTCTATGAGTATGATATTCACAAAAAATGAATCAGTGAATATACATCAATTAAGGATTTCAATATTTTAACAATGTGTGACAAAACTCACCATTTCCAAATTATCCAAGATATCAACAAGTGTTGAAATGGATATCTAATTGATATCATGTAACGGTCGCTTTCCGACCTTATGAGTTTCTACGTGCACGTGCTTTTTCGTGCACGTGTTTTATTTGACTCTTTCTTGGTTTCGGTATATACGATGTGATATGCCGTTGTGACCGTATGAAAGTGTAGAATTTTATGGTAGTTTTTGGGAACGTCATCTCACGGCTTATCTTCTCGCAAAACAGCTTTGAATGGAAGGGCGTTTTGGTTTTTTGGCACCAATACGCGGTTCCCGATTTTATGATAATTTTTGGTAGGTGTAACACCAGATCGGACACCGTAGCCCCGTACTTCTCGTCTCCACGATCGTCTCGGTATTTTCGGATTATTTTTCCGATACTTGTAGTGGAAGATATCTCCTAATCAATTCTCATCTGTTGATTAGCCGCTAATCTATTTGAATTTCAAAACTAATCACATCCCTTAATTGTCTCCCACGTTTCATGGCAATAAGTTGCAGCCACTATTCACACATCCCATTTCCTCTATCTCCACTCTCCCTATCTCTATCTCTCTCTCCCAATTAACCAAAACCCCAAACTTAAATAGCAAAACCCTTCTTCATTTTAAGGAAACATTGGCCAGCCGCACAACATGCTCACGCAACACATCTTGGCTGCATTTTCACCTTCTCCTCCAGCCACCCAAGCTCACCGGCAACCACCCCTGGCCGTCGGCCACCTTCCCCCTCCGGCCCCCTTTCTCTCTCATCCGTTTTCTCTCTCTAAAGAGCCCCCAAAGCCAAAGAGTCACAGATCTGGCCGCCTGCACTTAAACTCACGGCCAGCCGTCACCGGCCGTTGCCGCTAGCGACCACCACCGTCACTTTGTTCCCCTTTGACCCCTCTCCGCTCTGCAACTTCCCTCACGCTCATAGCCCATCTGTAGCTCCCGGAATCTTTGTTGTAACACGCCGTATCGGATGTTTTTCACAGATCTGGAAGCTGAACTTCAACGACGGCTCACGCCCACCTCCGGCCACCCCCTCAGGCGAACTCCACCACCGTCGAACTCTCCTTTGACCTCCCAATCATCTTCAACTCCCCTTACCCTCGTTCCTCATCTATACCTCCTCGAAACATCTCTCGAACTCGACGTAACGACAGTTTTACAGATCTGTGCCACCGTCGGAAAAACTCAGGTCCACCGGCCATCCGACCACCTACCACGATAACCCTACCGCCGTTGGATTCCTATCGAAACCCCCTACCAACTGCAATTTCCCTTACCCTCATAGCCCACCTGTAACTCCTGGAATCCTCGTTGGAACACGTCGTATCGGTTGTTTTTCACAGATCTGGAAGCTGAACTTCGACGCGCGCGCACGATCACCTCCGACCAACCCAGATGACAAGTCCACTGCCGTTGGCTTCATCTTGAAGTTCTTTACCTTCTGCAACTTCCCGTTTTCTCTGTTCGTCGCTGAAATTCCACTGAGACGTGCGACAATGGACGTTGCGCAAATCTGTCCTCTCCGGCTTCTCACGGCCACCCATCACCATACGCCGCCGCCATCGGCCACCCACCAGGAAGAGCATCTTCCTCTGTTCCTACTTCATCTACCAACAGCCCCCTTGGACTCTCGGAGTTCACGTGCATTGCCGAACGCACGTACTTTTAGCCGACGTCGTCGTTATCGTGAAGATCCATTGCGCTACTCGCAAGGGGAAGAGAATCGCTGTTAGCTCGCTGATTTCGTGCCACCACCCCGCTGTTCAGAGGTACCTAGCTGCGCTACATGCGGCTTAGGAGTTCCAGACGACGATGACGTCTCGCCGTTCAGACCCGACTTCTGCTTGTTGGACGACATCACGAGGTTGGTTTCCCTAGCGAGTAGTAAAACCCACACCGTAGCTAACCAAAACCTAAACTAAAATTGGTCAACTCGAACTAAATTTATTTTCTGCATTTTTAAAATGTTGCCCACCATAGAAAAGATCGACGAACGGACTTATTTTCTGTGCACATCGGGTAGACGTCGATCTAGACTGAACAAACACCAAAAACGTGACTTTTTGATAGATAGGTTAGTCCCGCCAAATTTAGAAACAAACCATAATAGGATTGACAAAAAGCGCGATCTGACATCGTCGTGAACCTGTTTCAGACAGACTACTACAGACGCGATGCTTGGACGGGATGCTCCGGACGGACGACACACTCGCCACCGTAGGCAAGTGTACTCACTTGCGCTTTTGGCCGTTCCTTGGTCTTAAACTGCTAGAACTATTAGACTATGAACAAAGAGAACCTGACGTGAAATGATAGCATCCGGGACACCCTGACGACTTAGACTTGAGGACGAAGTCTAAGCGTAACAACAACAACTTTTTGACACCGTAGGGTTATCTTGTGGGTGCGTGCGTGTGGACCCCCTAGAAGAACTATCACTGTCGTGTCACGTCGTGTCTTGTTTTGCATAGCCGGCGGGCAATAGCGCTCTCTCTGAGTGATCTCTTGTACGGATACACAGCCTGCGGGCAATAGGGCACTCTCCGAGTGATCCCTTGTACCGATACACAGCCTGCGGGCAATATGGCACTCTCCGAGTGATCCCTTGTACGGATACACAGCCTGCGGGCATTAGGGCACTCTCCGAGTGATCCCTTGTACGGACTTGTCTTGTCTTGAGCACTTGGGTTGGGGTAGGATTGAGCGTGCGCATTGGAAGAGGGTCTGATCCCCCTCGAACCGTAAGGCGTGAACCCTTCGAGTCACATGTGTCTTGTCTTGTCGTGTTCTGTCTTATCTTGCTGGTCCTGTCATGTCTTGTCACGACCCTTTTAGGTTAGTCCCGTAGTCTGTAGCATACGCTACGACTACTACTTGCTACGCTTTACTTTCCTGCTGCGTTTACTTCCTTTTGATACTCTGTTATAACCCCAGCATGCTAATCAATCAGTAAACTGTTGTTTAATAGTTCGGTACACTTGCAGTAGAGTCTAACCTCTTTTGTAGACTTTACCTGATGTACAGTTCTTTTCTTTTGGGTGCTGTACGTCAGGTGTCGAGCTAGAGTTCGTGGACGAGGCGGACTTACCGGAGTACGTGAAGCCCGAGGACGTCGACCCGGAGGACGTACCTGACGAGGACCAGACTTAGAGGTCTCTTCTAACGTGAACGTTCAGAGGTTACTACTTTTAGCTTCTCTCGGTAGTTGTTGCCATGCTTAGGCTTCCCTCTTTTTAGACTCTTGTACTCGCTGGATATTAACTCTCTATATTAATGAATGCAACTTTCCTTCTGTACTTTCAGTTGTTTCGAACTTTATAAATGCAAGAACCTGAAAATTTTAAATGGTTCCCCTACAGACGCTTATTGGGCCCGGGCTTCACAGCTCCGGCCCAAGCGGGCCTTAATCACGCTTTGCCTCCGTATTTTTTTGGGAAGCGGGGCGTGACAGGTTTTAGTGGTGGCCCATGCAGGTCATGCAAAAGTTCGGAACAATAAGAGTACCGCATTCATTTAATATCCATGTACAAGTCTAAATTAGGTTTTCCCAGTCTTAGATGGTAGGAAGACTTAGATAGACGTCACAGTTTGATAGTCAGACACCTTGGTTAAGATTTAGTCATCCTCATCCTAGGATACCTTAGTAGCCCACACTTGACTCTGACCGTGTTAGATTTCTAGAGCCCTCTTTTAGTCGTTCGCTTGGGTCCATCGACTTCGGGCCCAGCAGAACGTAACCTTGATTCTCTTAGGAACCTTCCCCTTAGATCCTGATTACAGTCTAGCTCATTAGGAAGTCTTAGTGCCAAGCTCTCCTGATCTTTAGACGGTCCGATAATTAGAATCCCTGACCTCTAGCATCTTTCTGATTATTACCCTTCTGTGCCATTGATCGTAGGATTCCACCGTGACTTTTCATTGTTCATCTCCTCGTCATATTTACGTTTGGATCATTCGATTCTTTTCCTTGCCCTTGAATCACGTGATCCGTACGTCGTCAGTCGTCAATCGTTGAATCTTTTCCATTCAGCCTCCCGATCCTTCTAAAGAATTTTCAATATTATATTTTTCGAATTCCTCCCCCAGTTTCAATTCTTTGAAAAAAAAGCATGAACTTAGATTTCCTACCTTTCGGTTAACTTGAATGCATTCTTTGAATTTCGAAATTTCTCATCAAAAATCTTTAATTACCATCTTATAATGTTTCTAACCTATATCTTTCGAATTTCAGTATATATATATATATATATATATATATATATAGGTAAATCTTCATGTGAGAACATTTCGCACGGTGCGAAAATGTTTTTATCTTTTTTTTGAAATTTTTTTTTCAAAATCTCTTTTTTCCACCCTCATTATATGTTGTTATATCCCCCTCAAAAAATAATGGTTGAGAAATAATGTCATTTGGCCTTCGATCAAGGCA
The DNA here is from genome assembly GCA_030789695.1 of Scilla litardierei. NCBI lineage: Eukaryota > Viridiplantae > Streptophyta > Magnoliopsida > Asparagales > Asparagaceae > Scilla > Scilla litardierei. The sequence continues at coordinate 214,032,244 of CM061142.1, read as the reverse complement.
TTTCATCAAATTCGCACGTTTTGAGACCGTTAAATTTGTAACGGGTGGATGGGTGCTCTAATGCCCAACGGGTTCACCCATTATTTTCCCTGGGGAATATAATTGTATGGATTAAACATCAAAAAAAGAATTTTTGAAAAAAAAAATTTCAAAAAAATAAAAAAAATGTTTTCGCACGGCATTTCGCACCACTTTTTCGCAATGGAAGATTGCCATATATATATATATCTATATTATAAAACAGGGATCTTATCATGGGTTTTTGGATAAGAGTTTTTGGATAAGAGATTTTGGTTATATGTATTGTTGTATGTGGATATGTGTGTATTGTTGTATAAGATATTTTGGTTAAGAGATAATGGATAAGAGATAATGGATAAGAGAATTTGGTTATGCGTAATTGGGTGTGTTGTTTATAGAGATTTGTATGTAGATATGGGATATGAGAAATTGAGATATGAGAAATTGATATAAGATAAGAATGATTTCATTTGTATTGGAGGGAAAATGATCAAATTGGAGGGAAAAGATCACATCAACATGATCAAAATCTCGATTTGGAGGGAAAATGATTTTGATCACATCATTATTGCGCGCCATTTTGAGGGTTACTGATCTCCTTTGCACGCCAAGAGGAAGCAGAGCAAGGGAGAGCTCCATCATCCTCATCTTTTCCTACCTCCTCCATCTACCTCCTCCAGCTCAACACTCAGCTCCTCTTTTACCTCAGCTCAATCACCCTCCCTCAACGAAGAGCAAGCCAATGTATTTTTACGAGAACATCGCAGCTAATCTCATTTCCCCCACTCCATCTTCTTCTACCTCCAGCTTCCTCCAAGCAGCACATCAGCAGCCTCTTCTACCTCCAGCACAACGGAGAGCAAGGAGATCAAGGCAAGCACCCTCCATTTCACAAATTTGAGTTCAATGTATGCAAAATAATTTTTCTGTTGTTAATGGCTAGAATCCTGAATTGAGTTTGAAATTCTATATTGAAATTGTAGACATATATATCAGCATATATATATAGAACTTTGAACTTTGAACTTTGGCATACATAATTTTCTATTTTGAAGTGAAATTTTTTGTATTATGCATATATTTTTTGTATTATACATATATTGAAGAGCAACATTGAAGTTGCATAACATTGAATAACATTGATATACATTGAAGTGAACTTTGGAGTGAACTTTGTATTATACATATATTGAAAATTTTTTGTATTATGCAACATTGAAGAACTTTGGAAAATTCCTGTTAATATATATGTGTAATATATGTTGTATATATGTGTAATATATGTGTAATATATGTGTAATGCTATATATATGTGTAATGCTATATATATGCTGTAATATATATGTGTAATATCTATGTGTGTATGCTGTAATATATATGTGTAATATATGTGTAATATACATAGATATGTGTAATATATGTATAGATAATATATGTGTGTATGCTGTAATATATGTATGCTATGTGTAATATATATCCTGATATATATGTCTACATACATATCCTGATAGCAAGGAGATCAGGATTTGGCAAGCACCCTCCATTCAACTTTGAACTTTGAAACCCATGATATCACATATCCTGATATATATTACACATATCCTGAAACTTCTATTTCTCAAGCACTCCAATGTGCATATGCTTTGACTATCCTGAATATTAGATATGCTGATTACATTGTATATAGAATTTTGCATATGTAATTCAAGATATGTCCTGAATTTGTAATTGATATTGGTTAATAATGTCCCAATTCACTTAGTCATCCATCCATCCATTCAAATGTTAAGAGATATTCAATAATGTCCTGAATTTGAATTGGAATGGAAGTGACTAAGGATTTGGAATGGAAGTGAATAATTCACCAATCAAATTCACTTCAATAATGTCACATTTTTCAATATTTGAATTTTAACAGGACAAAGGTATTCAATGTTGCTCTTCAATATTTGAATTTTAACAGGACCAATCAAATTCACTTCATATTTGAATTTTAACAGGACAAAGCTCTACAATGTTGCTGCAAACAGGGTTGGTTAATTTTTGGTTAATTTTTGAATTTTTGAATGTTGAAATGGAAATATGAGCTTGAAAAATTAACTAAACCCAACAGGAATGGACAAAGCTCATATTTCCATTTCAATTTTTCATTTCCAAATCCATTCTTCATTTTTCATTTCCAAATCCAAATTTTTATAGGTATCAATAATGTGACTGCAAACAGGATTTGGAAATGAATGGATGACTAAGTGAATTTTAATTTGGTGACATGAAAAATGTGACATCCATTCCAAATCCTTATTGAAAATCCTATGAATTATTGAACTGTGAATTGAAGAGGTTATATCACCTCTTCAAAATCAATAATGTGACTGCAATTTGCAATAGAGATATTCATTAGCATTGGTGAGAATGTTGGGTTTGAATGTTGGGTTTGAATGTTGGGTTTCAGTGAGAATTCATTAGAATTGGTGAGAATTATCAGTAGCATAATTGAAAAATGTGATAATGTGAGAATTCCTTAGTCATCCATTCCAAATCAATAATGTGACTGCAAACAGGAAAATGTTTATAGGAATGGAATGGATGACTAAGGATTAACCAACAACAATTTCAATAATGTCCTGATTTTGAATTGGAATGGAAGTGACTAAGGATTTGGAATGGAAGTGAATAATTCATTGGAATGGATGTCACCAATCAAATTCACTTCAATAATGTCACATTTTTCAATAATTGTCCTGTGAATAAGTACTCCTAAAAATATTAAAGTTAACATTGTCCTGTGAATTTTAAACTTGATATCACAGGATATGCTGATACTTTTGACAGGATAATTTTAGGAGTACTTATTCACAGGACAATTTAAACTTGAATTTTAAACTTAGCATTGTCCTGTGAGAATTATCATGTGAGAATTATCAAGTTTAAACTTTTAAAGTTAGCATTATCCTGTGAGAATTTAAAGTTAGCATTGTCCTGTTAGAATTTTTTATTGATCTCAAGTAGCATATTTGATCTCAAGTAGCATATGAGATTTGTAATAATTGTCCTGATTTTTTATTTGTTATTTATCTCATGTAGCATATGTGATAACTCAGATTTACATATAAATTCATATATCCTGTGAATTGCAAGTAAATTCAAAATTTATAACAGGACAAGCTTGAGATAAAATTGGTTGTGTAATCTACTATTTTGAATAAGCTTGAGATAATTTTGAATCTACTATTAGGATGTAAAAATATGTCATTATACAAGATAATTTTGCATACATGAAAATTGGTTGTATATAGAATGAGATAAAATTTTGCATCTTGATTCAGCATGTATGAAAATTGGAATGACATTTGTGATAACTGCAATGGAATGACATATGTGATTTGCATACACATATCAACATATCTTGAATCTCATTATATAACTCAGAAATGGATAGGGTGTGTTGTTTGTGTAATTGGGTGTGCTGTTTGGGTAATGGATTGTTGTTTTGTGTAATTGGGTAATGGATTATATAACTCAGGACAATGAGATAATGTTTTGTGTAATTGGGTGTGTTGTTTGTAGAAATGGGTAATGAGATATTGGATAATGTTATCCAATCTAAAAAAATTACATATCCTGTAATTATAAGGATATGTCCTGTTAATAACCCAACACTATCAGGATGTATGACAATGTTTAAGTACTCAGAATGTATGAAAATTTTATATATGCTATCAGGATATGTCATGTGATAGTCTTGATAATTACATATGCTATCAGAATGAGATAATTTTTAACATTTAAATGTATTTAGAATCTTGATATTAACAGGACAATGAGATAATTTTGTTGGTTTTTACAATCTTTATACGTACATATGTTGAAAATTAATATTCTTAAGGATGTAAAAATTGGTTGTATAAGGTTGCAAAATTATCTTGATTCAAGTTTTCATCCATGCTGAAATCAAGATTCAAAATTGCTGACATGCTGAAATCACATATGTCATTCCATTAGATATGAGATAATGCAAATCAAGATAACTTGAAATTTGATTAGATTGGTTGTATATGAGCCATTTAATTTGAGTAGATTGCAACTGAATAACAGGACAATGTTTGAATTTGATTAGTTTGATTATTTCATACATTTTGAGAAATTGATTTCTCAAGTTTTTTTGAACTTAATAACAGGACAATTGGATTTCTTTTGAATCATGGAAGTTTGCAACTGAATAACAGGACAAGCTTGAGAAATTGGTAAGTTTTTTTGAACTGAGAATTTTGCCACTGTGAATCATGTGAATCAATTCCATGATTTAATATGAAATTTCTCAAGTTTTGTTGGCAATTGGCAATTCCATGTTTTTTTGAACTGAAATTTGAGTGATATTGAGAATGATTTAATATTGAGTGATATTTGAGTGATATTTGTTTCCCTCCCATACGTATTTTTTCTAATAGGTTTGAGTGATATTTCTTGATATAAAATTCCTGAGTGATATTTTTGAGTGACTTGAGCAATTTAATATCTCAATTCACACATCCATTCACACAAATTTAAATGAAAATGCTATTTATCTCAAGAGCACTGAGTGACTTGAGTGCTTATTTTTTTGATTTTTTTGATTGGTTATCAACTCACATTGATAATTTGCATTCAAAGATTTAAATTGATTTTTTTGATTGGTGCTCAAGGAATATGATTCCAATGAAAATCATTTTTGCTCAAGGAAAAAATCATTTTTGATTTTGCCATCAAGCAAAAAATCATTCAGATATCCAATTTGATCTGCTTGATTTTGTGGAATTTTGATAGCCAATCATTCAGATAGCCAATTCATTGGAATTTTTTGCTTGATTTGCTATCTGAATGATTGACCATCAAAATTGGCTTGATCAAGGATTGTCAATCATTCAGATAGCCAAAAATTGGAATTTTTTGGCTATAGCCAAAAATTGGAATTCAGATAGCCAAAAATTTGATCATATAGGACAGCATTCACTCATAGGACAGCATTCACTTATATGGATCAAGGATTGTCAATCATGAATGATTAAGGATTGTCAATCATTCAGATAGCCAAAAATTCAGATAGCAAATCAAGAAAAATTGGCTATCTGAATGATAGCCAATGATTGGCCATCAAGCAAAAAATCCTTGATCAAACCAATCATTCAGATAGCCAATCTGAATGAATTGGCAATCTGAATCATTAAGATAGCCAATTTTGATGGTCAAGCAAAAAATCAAGCAAAAAATCCTTGATCAAACCAGTCCATGCAAAAATATGATTCCAATGAAAATCATTTTTGCTTTTGCCAGTCCATGAATTAGATAGCAAAAATATGAGTCCATTAGATAGCAAACTTTTCCTTTTTTCAGTCCTGTGGCTAAATGATTATCAATGGACTCATTTACTTTTTTAGCTAAATGAAAACAAATCACAGTCACTCATACTTTTGTCCTGTGTCTAACTGATTTCATTTCACACTATACTTTTGTCCTGTGGCTAAAATTTTAAGATTGGACTAAGATTGGCAACATTCAACATAGACTTTTGAAATTTTAGTCCCTGAAATTCAAATATACAAATTTTAGTCCCTGAAATTTAAATATACAAATTTTTTTGCATTTGTTTCCTTTTATATATAGACTCTGAAATTTTTGTCTATGAAGTTGATATATGAATGTCTAAGCTCTACGCTCTGAAATTAAAATAGTTGAAAGTCTATGTTGAAAGATAAACCCAAGTGAGAAGCTCTGCATATGAAGTTGCAATGAAATTTATAATATCTTTCTAATATCTTTCAACATAGACTTTTGTATATGTTTTTAATATCATTCATATACCAACATTCATATACCAACATTCACCTTTTGTATATGTTTTTTGAATTTTGTCAATTTTCCTGCTTGCTATTGGTAATATCATGGATTTTGCAAGTTTGCTACTTGAAGCATCACATGTATTGCACTGAAATACATGCACTGATACTACAAAATTGCACATGTATTTACATGAAGAATAAATAACACTTACATGTGTTTGGTTTAAATATTTGCAGGACAAATTAATCATGGCTGTGCTTTGAAACTTTTGCACCAATCAATAGCATTTACTGAAACTTTTGCAAAAATCTGAAGAACACACCAATTTGCTTGAACATACATCAAGCTTGCAAGCCAAGGTATTATTGAAAATACATCAAGCTTTGTTGTTGATTAATTTGCAGGACACTGTTTTGTCTTATTGAAAATACACCAAACTTTTTTACATTTTCCTTCAGCCAAATGTTCCCAAGTTTGATGTAAATTTCATTATATCCATATTTCAGCAAGCTATTTTGAAATTGAGCTGGCCTTGGATGTAATCCTTGGAAATTGATTTTGACACCCAAAAATGAAATTTGAAACTTTTATTTGTGGGACAACTCTTATCCATTTTGAAACTATTAGCAGGACAATGCATTGCCAGGATTCAAATCTGAGAAATGTCTTTAAATATGCAAATACTCAGCAATTGAAATGTCTTCACATTCAGTTGCTAAGTATTAAGTATTAAGAATTAAGAATTTCATTTAGTTCAGCAAATACTAAGCATAACATTTAGTTGACTATATTAGCTGAGTATTAAGAATATTTGCATATTTCATTCAACATAGCTTAGTATTTGCTAAGTATTTGTAAGTATTTGCTGAAGTTCTTATTACTAGCTATATTGTTCTTCATTCAACATAGCTATTTTATTCTTCATTCTTAATACTGAGTATAACATTAATATTTCAAAATAGCTATTTTGTTTTTAATACTCAGCTGTGCTTTTCACCTATGTTCACCTATGAAATATTAAGAATTTCAGCTATGCTGTAGTATTTGCAAATTGCTGAAGTTCATAATAGCTTAGTATTTGCTGAGAATTAAGAAGTTCTTAATATTATGTGGAATGCATACATAATTAGCTGAGTATTAAGAATTTCAAATTAGCTGAGTATTAAATGAAATATGCAAATACTAAGCATAACATATTTTGAAGACAAATTATGTGCCCAAATGTAATTCTTAATGTGAGAACTAAATAGGTTGGCTGTCAATATGTGAGTATTAAATGTCAATTTGTTGTTTTTGCAGTGGTTATGTAATTACACTTCAATTTTTGACTATTACTTGATATTTTTGTTTAACAGGGAGAACTTCATTTTGAATATTTCTATCAAGTTTACAATCAAGTTTACAGTCAATTGGAGTAAACTTGATATTTCCATCTGCTATGAATGTGAATATTTCTACCAAGTAACAGGGATTGAGGTAAAATATTCATACATTTACTGAATTGATACTTTATTCAAATGAATATGCCAATTTTGCAGCTTGGAATGTTGGAATATTGGAATGTGCCAATTTTGCAGCTTTAAAAAGTCAAATTTATCTCTATTCATTTTTAGATTTTTAGAATACTGGAATGTAATCAGGATATCCTGATATAACAATGCATTCAAATTTTGTTTTTTATCTATATCTTGCTGCACATTCAGAGATTGGTGTTTTTTATTTTTTTTTATTGGTTTTTTTCCATCCTTATATACAAGAATGTATACCTGATAGTGTAGCATATGTAATTTTTAGTGGTTTTAAGAATATTGGAATGTATTCAAGATTGTAACATCCTTATATAGCTCATTTAGATCAAGTTCAAGTTTCAAACTGAAATGATATTCTCAAACTGAAATGAAAATTTCAAACCAATGACAAATTTTTGTGCTTATTTTTCAAACTATTTTGACTGAATATTTTCAAAGAAATTAGAAACATATTCAATTTTGAAACTTGAAAGAATTTCATTTCAGTCAAAAGACTTAAATTTTGCCTGAACTTGAAAATGAGTATTGCTAACATGAATATTGAATATTGCACCTTGCATTTTGAAATTGAATTTTGTCTCATCTTATTTGAATTCAAAATTTCAAATTTTCATTCTAAATTTAAATTGCAACTGCCAATCCAAATAAAAATGCCTATTGCACCTTGAATTTTGTGCGTTTTGTTTTTTGCATTTCACCATATGCTTATGAGAATGCTGTTTAAAAATTATCAGGCAAGTTGATATTTTTGAATCGAGTATTCCATGAAATATTCCTTGAAATATTTTTGAATCAAATTGATAATTCCATGAAATATTTTTGAATCAATTTCATTTTTTATTACTGTAAAATATATGTGACTGAATTTGATATTCACATATTCATCATTCTCTTCATCATTTTTTGAACTCAATTTTGAAGTGGGATATGCTAAAGTTCAAGTAACTGGATCCTAGCAATATCCTGGGATATGAACAATTGAGTTCAAGATTGGGATATGTGAATTGAATTGAATTGGGATAGCAATATCCTGTCAAGTAACAATTTTGAATATGTGAATTTAATTGGGATTTTGTATATGAATTGGAATTTTGAATATCAATTTGAATTGTTATATGATATATTCTCAATTTGAATTTTGAATTTGAATTTTAGTTACTTGGACTGGGTAAGCTAAAGTTCAAGTAAATTGGATACATGATATCCTAGAGTTCAAAATAGAGTTCATATCCTGGGTATGCACTCAAGATAATTCTCAATTTTCAAGTAACCTCAACTTTCAAAATTTAATGTTAATTCTCAAATCAAATCAAATCAAATCCTGGGTATGCACTCAAGATTAACCCATTCTCAATTTGAACTCAAGTTCATATCCCAGGACAAGTTCAATTTTGTTATGTTCATACATGATAATTCATATCCCGGGACAGATAACATAACACTCATGAACTGTATGAAAGAGATACAACTTTAAAATCAAGATTGAACTGAAGTTCAATTTTCAAGTTATACTCAAAATTAAATCAACTTCATATCCTGGGATACAGATAATTCTCTATTTCATGTTAAGTTCAAAATAGAGTTCATATCCTGGGTATGCACTCAAGATTGAGATCAACTGAGTTCAAAATTTGCATTTTGAATCAAGTATGTTCACCAAGTGAGTTGTTCACATTACCAAGTGAATATTCTGTTTTCTATTTACATTATATAGGAATTGAAGTCATGATGTATCAAAATATCAAAATACATCAGGATATGTATTTGATATGTCAATAAAAAAATACACTGAAAGTTTTAAGATAAACCAATTCATGGCAGTTGCATTAGAATGAAACTTGACTGAAAGTGCAACTGCTATAAACCAAATCAAAAACTTGACTATTGGCATTGTTTTTCTCAGTTTATATTGGCATTGTCCAGGATTCAAAAATGGATATTGGCATTAATATCAGTTTATTCATTATTCTCAGTTAATGAATATTGGCATTATTTGGGGTTAGTCCAGTTTATATTCTCAGATTGTGTATGAGATTTCTGTGATTTATATTGGCATAGTCTAGGATTAATATTGGCATATTCTAGATTTTTGTGATTTTTCTTAAGTTAGCTATATCACATAAATATTGGCATAGTCCAGGATTCAAAAATGATTTTGATGAATATTGGCAGATTTATGTTGTGTATAATGCCAATATACACAAATCTCATGCACAAATCAGATTTATGTTATGGGTATTGGCATTATACACAAATCTCAAATATATGCAATGCTAAACTTGATATCCTGTTAATTATGTTGTGAGTTTGATATTTTGATACCATTCAAAGTGTCCTGAGGATCATAGAAGCAATGCTAGAATGCAAAAATTCTCAAGTGATCCTAATCAAATATTCAGATATATGTGTCCTGAGGATTGAGATAATTCAGATATATTCAAAAATTCTCAGGACACATAGAAGTAGCAAAAATTCAAAGATTTTAATGAATGTGTAATTTTTTAATGCTAAACTTGATATCATGTTAATTTTGTATTATCATGTACCCAATTGAATTTCAAAATGTTAATTTCAAAAATGAAGAGCTTGATTATGTAAATGGGAGTATTTTAATTGAACATATACCATATTCTCAAAATGAACATCTAATATACGCTAATAATGTATTTTAATTGTAATTAGTTTGGGCTTAATTTGGATAGGGCTTTAGCTCAACGCAGTAGGATAGAACGAGAACGTGAACAAGAACAACGTAACATATCTCACGCTCTGCCTTCTGACGGTGTACTTGATATACCTCACATAACACCAGCCATGACAACTTCTCCGGTTGAACAAGAAGATGATGTCTCGGCCTCGCGTAACGATATGATTTCCGGACAAGTTCCTGGACCATCTGTCAGGTCATTATCAACCCGACTGTACATAAAACCTTTTCACCAAGCCATGTATTTTAGTAGTGTTTATTTTTGTGTTTAAATTTGGATAGGGATTTAGCTCAACGCAAAAGGAGAGAACGAGAACATGAACAACGAACCATATCTCACGCTCTGCCTTCTGACGGTGTCCTTGATATACCTCACATAACACCAGCCGTGATAACTTCTCCAGTTGAACAAGAAGATGCTGTCTCGGCCTCGCGTAATGCTATGATTTCCGGGCAAGTTCCTGGACCATCTGTCAGGTCATTATCAACCTGACTGTACATAAAACCTTTTCACCAAGCCATGTATTTTAGTAGTGTTTATTTTTGTGTTTAAATTTGTATAGGGCTTTAGCTCAACGCAAAAGGAGAGAACGAGAACAGGAAGAACGAAACATATCTCACGCTCTGCCTTCTGACGGTGTCCTTGATATACCTCACATAACACCAGCCGTGACAACTTCTCCGGTTGAACAAGAACATGCTGTCTCGGCCTCGCGTAACGATATGATTTCTGGGGAAGTTCTTGGACCATCTGTTAGGTCATTATCAACCCGACTGTACATAAAACCTTTTCACCGAGCCATGTATTTTAGTAGTGTTTATTTTTCTGTTTAAATTTGTATAGGGCTTTAGCTCAACGCAAAAGGAGAGAACGAGAACAAGAACAACGAAACATATCTCACGCTCTGCCTTCTGACGGTGTCCTTGATATACCTCACATGACACCAGCCGTGACAACTTCTCCGGTTGAACAAGAAGATGCTGTCTCGGCCTCGCGTAACGATATGATTTCCGGGCAAGTTCCTGGACCATCTGTCAGGTCATTATCAACCCGACTGTACATAAAACCTTTTCACCAAGCCATGTATTGTAGTTGTGTTTATTTTTCTGTTTAAATTTGTATAGGGCTTTAGCTCAACGCAAAAGGAGAGAACGAGAACAGGAACAACGAAACATATCTCATGCTCTGCCTTCTGGCGGTGTCCTTGATATACCTCACATAACACCAGCCGTGACAACTTCTCCGGTTGAACAAGAAGATGCTGTCTCGGCCTCGCGTAACGATATGATCTCCGGGCAAGTTCCAGGACCATCTGTCAGGTCATTATCAACCCGACTGTACATAAAACCTTTTCACCAAGCCATGTATTTTAGTTGTGTTTATTTTTCTGTTTAAATTTGGATAGGGCTTTAGCTCAACGCAAAAGGAGAGAACGAGAACAAATACAAGCAAGAACATCTCGATATATGACTCCTACCAGTGTACTCGACATGCCTCAAATCACATATGCAGTACCAACTTCTCCCGTTGAACATGTAGATGAGGTCTCAGCCTCGCACAACGCTACGATATGTGCTGAAGATGATGAACCATATGCCAGGTTATTATTCATAAGAGCTCCTCTGCTTTAATGTAACTTAATTTTATTTAATTATTATGGTTTTATTTTGGCTAGGTGTTTAGCTCAATGTCAAAGGAGAGAACGAGAAAAAGCTCAACGAAACATATCTCGATATATGACTCCTATCTGTATACCTCAAATAACACCTGGATTAACAACTTCTCCAGTTGAACAAGAAGACGCTGGCTCTTCCTCGATCTTCCGAAGTCAGTCAACTCAGCATGGCTCTGGTCCACCAACTCTGGTTGATTTTGGTCGGCACCATCATGGATTAATGAACATTCCATGCCCTCATTGTTCAGCCTTACACTGGTTGGATGAACAGTTGTCGAAGTCAACTTTGAGAACACATCTTTTTGGAACATGTTGTTTGCAAGGAAAAGTAAAATTGCCGAAACTTAATGAACCCCCTCCATCACTTAGAGAATTATATGATGGTTACAGTGAGGCATCAAAATCATTTCGAATGTATACTCGGGAGTATAATGCAGCTAATGCATTTACCAGCCTTGGTGTGACAATGGATCAAAGATTGATTGCTGGCAGGGGCCCGAACATATTTACAATTCATGGAGAATTACGCCATCGAACAGGATCACTTCTGCCCCAACCGGATCAAACAGCAAGTTATTGTCAACTTTACATATATGATCCGGATTCTGCTATGGAGTTCCGAAGTAATAGAAATCCACATTTGAGCAAGGATGTCTTAAAAATTATTCAAAATTGTTTATCGGGCATAAATCCATTCATCAAACTATATTGTCAGGCGTATTCTGTTTTATCTCAAGCAGATTCATGTGGTCATGATCTTCCTGTATATCTGCATTACAATTCAAACAAGGATCGTCGCCGTTATAACCTCCCAACCGTAGATGAGATTGCGGTTATTTTACCTGGCGATGGCTATCGACCTTCCGGGATGCGAGATATAGTTTTACATCTTCGAGGAAATCATCAATTAATGCAAATCAATGAGACTCATCCTGCATACTTACCATTACACTACGTCTTATTATTTCCTGATGGTCAGCTTGGATGGGAACCTGAGTTGAAGCAGTGGGATCCAGTTCAAAACATAGCATCAAGTAGACGCCTGACTATGTGTGAGTTTTATAGCTACCGTCTGTTTGAAAGACAGAACGAGTATTCTTCAATTTTGAGAGCGGGAAAGTTATTCTAGGAGTTCATAGTTGATGCTTGGGTAGCAATTGAGCAACATCGTTTGACATTCATCAAACTTAATCAACGAAAACTCCGCTCAGAGCTCTATCAGGGTCTTGCAGATATCGATGCATATGCCAGATGCGACCAAATTGGACAGCGCATGATACTTCCTTCCTCTTTCACTGGCAGTGCACGTCACATGTTTGAAATATTTCAAGACTCGATGGCTATCACACGTTATAACCAGCACCCGGATATTTTTCTTACCATGACCGCAAATCCAATGTGGCCAGAAATTACTTCGGCTCTACTGCCCAATCAAAAGGCTACCGACCGTCCAGATTTAGTCGCACGTGTATTTGAGTTAAAAAGAAAGGCTTTGATGAAGGAGATTGATGGCAATAATGTATTTGGAAAGAAAGTAGCACATGTATTTACAATTGAATTTCAGAAACGGGGTCTTCCACATATGCATGCTCTTTTCTTTCTTCGTGGACCCGATAAGATTCATACATGTGATCAAGTGGATAGAATTGTATGTGCTGAATTTCCTGATCCTGCTCAAGATCCTGCATTATTCGATACTGTGTCAAAATGTATGGTACATGGACCATGTGGTGCTCGGAATCCAAATGCCTCATGCATGGAAAATGGTAAGTGTACTAAGAAATACCCTCGAAATTATGCAGATGCAACAACCTTGGATCGTGATGGATATCCTATTTACCGTCGTCGTAGTAATGGGCATCTATATACTGTAAGGGGGCATCAGGTTGATAACCGCGATGTTGTGCCGCACAACAGGTATCTCTCAAGGCGCTTTAACTGCCACATTAATGTTGAAGTTTGTGCCGGGGTAAGATGTGTGAAGTACATTCATAAGTATATTTATAAAGGTCATGATCGGACCACAATGGTATTGGGCGCAGTAAATGAGATCCAACAATATCTTGATGCAAGATATATTGGACCACCTGAGGCTGCCTGGCGAATATTCGAGCATCCTTTGCATCAAGAGATTCCGGCAGTTCAAAGATTGATACTTCATTTATCAGGGCAACACCGTGTTATTTTTGATCCAGATGAAGATGTAGATGCAATAAGGTCTAGGGCTGAAAATGATAAGACAACTTTGACTGAATTTTTTACATGTTGTGCTTTACATGAGTCTGCGCATGATCTCACATATCAAGAATTTCCCCAAAAGTTTGTGTGGCATTCGTCAACAAAGGTCTGGACTCCAAGACAATCTGGATATGCCATTGGCAGAATGTATTTTGCCTCCCCTAATTCTGGTGAGAGATTTTATCTACGGTTGCTACTAACAGTTGTTAAAGGGCCAACATCGTGGGAAAATTTACGCACATTCAATTCGATCGAGTACCCTACATTCAAAGCAACATGTATTGCAAGAGGTCTTCTTGAAGATGATTCCGAGTGGAGACAATGTCTTGCCGAGGCTTCAATTATGAAAACAGGATATCAACTACGAAGACTGTTTTGTATTATTCTTATCGAATGTGTGCCGATCGACCCCCTTGCATTATGGAATGAATTTTCAACGCACATTTGCGATGATCTTCCACATAAATTGCAAACTTTATTTGCAATTTCTACCCCAACTCAGGGCCAACTTGAAGATTATGGATTATTCCTTATCAATGAATTGCTTGAGGAGTATGGTAAGTGTCTATCCGACTTTCCACCAATGCCACTTTCTGCTGGAGATTGGAATGAAATTGTTGGCAATAGATTGTTGCATGAACATCAGGAACTTATAAATAAAGCAAAACAATTGGATGCACAAAAAGACATTGATTGCCTCAATGATGCACAACGCAATGCTTATTCAGCAATTACTTCATCAGTATTTGAAAATAAAGGTACTACATTCTTCTTGAGCGGTGGTGCTGGAACTGGAAAGACTTTTTTGTACAATGCAATAGCAACAATGTTGCGTAGTCTTGGAAATATAGTTATCATCGTCGCGTCTTCCGGTATTGCATCATTGCTACTTAGCGGAGGTCGGACTGCACATTCCACATTTCGTATCCCGTTAGATGTGCATGATACTTCAATTTGTAATTTTAGCAAGCAATCCATGCAAGCTCAATTGTTCAGAAAAGCAAAACTTATAATATGGGATGAAGTACCTATGCAACATCGGCACTGTGTTGAGGCAGTGGATTGATCGTTACAAGATATGTGTGATAACCCCAGAGCATTTGGTGGTATTACTGTTGTTCTTGGTGGGGATTTCCGACAAATCTTGCCCGTCATACCAAAGGGGGTTCGAGAAGAAATTGTTGGTGCCTCATTGAGACGATCTTTATTATGGTGCTCTGTACAAGTTTTGATCTTGGATCAAAATATGCGGTTAAATAACTCATCGGTTGAGAATGCAAATTTTGCAAAATTTATTTTGGAGGTATTTTATTTCATGCCTAATTTAATTTTACTTACTATTT
This sequence comes from Scilla litardierei, assembly GCA_030789695.1. NCBI lineage: Eukaryota > Viridiplantae > Streptophyta > Magnoliopsida > Asparagales > Asparagaceae > Scilla > Scilla litardierei. Next base: position 214,016,913 of record CM061142.1, on the reverse strand, counting down.
TTATCTTCGCCATTCCTTCACTAAAATTATATCTATATGTATTAGGTTGGGACAAATCCTACAGAAGTGGTAGAACTTCCTTCTAACATATTCAGGTGCAAGGATTTAAACGAGTTAATACTTCGAATTTATCCGCAGCTTGATATTGAGGGTGCCGTGACTCCGGCATACCTTACTGAATGAATAATTCTTTCTGCACGGAATGATGATGTTACTTTTATAAATGCTGCTGCATTAAACATTTTTCCAGGACAGAAGATTACGTATCAAGCTGCAGACAGTTTTTCTGAAAATGATGAAACCGATCCAACCATTATGAATAGATATCCAACTGAGTACATAAACTCTTTGGATCCTCCTGGGTTGCCACAATTTACACTTGAGCTTAAGGTTGGTTGTCCTATTATTTTATTACGAAATATTGCACCAAAAGACGGGCTCTGTAATGGCACTCGATTGATGGTTGTCAGATGTGCATCACGTGTCATTGAAGCTCAAATTTTAAATGGGGATAAAGCCGGTTGTTTTGTGTTTATTCCAAGAATATCTTTGTCACCATCGGCTACAGAATTACCTTTTCATATGACAAGAAGGCAGTTTCCTGTCCGTGTGACATATGCTATGACGATTAATAAAGCCCAAGGACAATCTGTAAAATTCGTTGGAGTTGATTTGCGGACCCCAGTTTTCAGTCATGGACATCTTTATGTTGCACTTTCAAGGTGCACATCTTTTGATCGTGTATGTGTCCTTCTTCAGCCCAACATAAATAACACAGTAAACATCGTTTACCCAGAAGTTCTGCTATGATTTCCAATGTATGATAAAAATTGTATGTAAGTTTTTTAACTCTCTTTCTTTACATTGTTTTATTTATATTATTTGTTTAAATGATCTTTTAAAAAATTATTATCGATTGTTGTCTAACATGCAGGTATAGCATTATCATACGTTACCAAGCTCTAAAATGTGGACCCACATTACCATATATGGCAGGGTAAGAAATTTTTTCCTTTACTACATTTCATTGCATGACTTAATAGTTTTCAGTATGCATTGTTTGATAAAATATGGTTTGTATTTTTATATAGATAGATGATGATGCAGATTTGGCAAAAACTGTAAGTTTCTTATCATAATTCTACATTATATTTTTAATATACTATGTTTGCATTAACATTTTTCTTCTCACAGGTTCTGTTACTTCAAAATAATCACATAAATGTCAGGCTACGGGGTTATATCGGATTTTGTTTTGATAAGGTATGCATACCGTTACAAACATTCCCATTTTGAAATTAAAAATTATTGACTGTTTATTATTATTATTATTATTATTTCCAGCAAATTGCTAAAAGAACTTTACAAGCAACGGCGACGAGTCACATTGAAGACAAAGCAATCTTCTTTTCCGAGGTAATATAAAAATCTTAGATTTTGTTTTTCAAAATATCCTCTTCATTGACCATCCAAATACCTTTTTTGTTATAGAAGTGGAAGATGGTTCTTGCCGAGCTTGCTTGGTTCCAGAAAGCACGACATCCACCACTCCAACGAAAAAAGGTAAATAAATGTATAAATTTAAAATTTTCCTTATTTTCAAATATTTATTAATTTTTCTAGGAATTTTATGTTCTTAATTTATCTAGGTTATTGCTCATCCCATTAACTCTCCACTTTGGATTGAGCTTGACACATCATCTTTTTATAATGTGATGATGAAAAGGTTTTCTGCTTAAACACGATGAAGGTAATAAAAGTGAGTTGTACAAAGTAATTAGATATTTCTTCGTTTCTAATTTTTCTATTCTAAGCTATGATTTTATTTTTAATTTTCAGGACACACGGCCCTAGCTTCAGATGTAAATTTTGTTGGTTTTAAATGCCGGTGTGAGAGATGGTGTTTTTGAAATTGGACTGCATGGTTGTTCAATCCAAAATGTATTTTTGTGTATATTTGTTCATAGTTAAGGGTTTTTTCTTTTGGCATATAGTTTAGGTTGTGTGATATTATAAGTCGATGTAAAAAAATGTTGTCTTAAGTCCTGAAATAGTTCTCTTTCAATTTTATGACGTTTTAGGTTTTGGATTTGCAAGTAGTATTCTTGATACGAAGGCGGGCAAAGTAGACTGAAATGCCTAAAATAGTTCGATTTGAATTTTATGTTGTTTCAGTTTTTGGATTTGCATGTAGCATTCTTGATACGAAGGCTGGCAAAATATACTAACCACTAATTCATAGTGAAATTTTGTGCTTGGCATATCAGTACAAGAACTTAAATACAATTTTCCATGATAATGACAGGTATGTGTATCGGTATGTGAAATTTGAACATGGGTTCTAAGGAAAAATATGCTATCACATAATGCATCCAAATTTTAGTACTATGCCGAAAAGTTAGTCAAAAATACATCTAAAAATTAAAGGATAATAACTGCTATGGAGTTGCCTCTACCGTCAAAGGGTGTTTGGCCACGAAGAATTTCCCATGGAACAATGCGAGGATCCTGATTAAGATCTGAATACACCATTCCATGAAATACATATGCTGTGCAATCATCAGAACATGATGCAAATTGATTATGACTTACTAGCTACATATGTGGTCCTGAATTGGGATGTTTTGCTCAATGGGAGGAAGAGAAGGCTTGATTATGGTGTGGTGGTGAGTTTTCTATTTTCAAGTAATGGTTTTGTTTTGAAGTTCAGGTTTCAGGGTTCTATTTTCAAGCAATGGTTTTGTTTTGAAGTTCAGGTTTCAAGGAGCAAGAATCCTGAATCTCTATCAATCTCGCGATGCACATATTCTACAAGATGAAGACCAAGGTACCGCAAAACAATCAATCAAATCCGTTGTTTTCTCATAAAAATCTGTTCTTTATCATAAAATCTGTTCTTTGATGGTGTTAGGGATGATGAGTCCAGTGCTTCATGTATTTGATATTATTTTTGACTTCTGTGAAGGTTATTATTATGATGATTGAATGTGAGCATCAGAATTCTGTGAAGGTTATTATTTTTGAATGTGGGAAGTATCAATCATCCTATTTTGAATTTGAGTGTAACAGTGTTATATGTGAACATCCTATGTGAACTCAATCTTGCATAATTCATCCTATGTGAACATCAGGTGAGAGATATTATTTTTGAATGTGAAGAATTCTGTGAAGGTTATTATTGTAAGCATGAATAATTATGATGATTGAATGTGAGCAATAGCAAATTTATTTTTGAATTCTGTGAAGGTTATTATAATGATGATTGAATGTGAGCATCAGAATTCTGTGAAGGTTATTATTTTAACAGGATTTCAAAGTTCAAATCAGGATATAAAATGAGTTCAAAGTTCTGTGAATGATTAACATGTGAACTTGAAGTTCTGTGAATTATCATGTAAAAATCATGTTAATGATTAACAGGATAGCAAGTATCAAGTATCTTGAATTATCTCTAATTATATGTGAACTTTACATGATAATTCCTGTTAAGTATCAAGTAAAGGATATCCTGTGAACTTTACATTATTTTCAATATTTGTGAGTTAATGTGAATGATTAGTGAATGATACATTATTTTTTGAATGTATATGTGAACTTTACATTATTTTCAATATTTTCAATATCCTTTGAACTTTACATTCCTGTGAATGATTAGAGATATGTGAACTTTTCACAGGATATCAACATTTTTGAATGTTAATGTTACTTTTCACAGGATATCAACATTTTTGAATGTTAAATTTCACATATAAGTTCAAATTTATAATTTCACATATAATTTCACATATAATTTTTGAAATTAACAGGATATCAAAAAGTTCACATATAATTAGAACTTCAAGTATCATGTAAAATTGAACTCATTGTTATATTCTTGATAATTCAGGATATCAACATTTCTGTGAATGATTTTTACATGTTATCCTGTTAATTCAAGATACTTGATACTTGCTATCCTGTGAATGATATCCTGTGAATGATTAGAGATAATTCAACCTCAGGTGTGTTAGTCATTCACTTGCTATCCTGTGAAGAATACTTCCCACTTGACTCAAATTGAAGTGAGTTACCAACAGATCAAGTGAATTCAAGTAGTCCAAAACACCAACTGAAATTGCTATCCTGTGTTAGTCATTCCAAAACACCAACTTGATTCACCAACATATAATTCTTCACAGGATAGAAAGTCAAGTGGGAATGATTAGAGATAACACCAACTTGAATGTGGGAAGTATTCACCTGAGGTTGCTATCCTGTGAATTATCATGTAAAGGATATCCTGTGAACTTTACATTATCAAGTATCAAGTATCCTGTGAAGTATCTTGAATCATTCCTTTTAATTCACAGAAGTTCTGATAATTCAGGATATCCTGATTTATCATGTAAAAATCATGTTAATCATTCACTGAGTTCAAAGTTCAAAGTTTTGTGAATGATTAACAGGATTAACATGATACTTCAAAGTTCTGTAAATCCTGTAAATATACTTCTGGAAGGAAAATCTTTGAAATCCCAGGATTAACAGGATTTACAGGATTTTTGAAGTAAATTAATTTTCAAAGTTAATTTTAGATATCCTGTTAATTCAAGTTGAACTTTGAAATCCTGAACTTTGAAGTATATTCCTGTTGATTTTATCTAAAATTCAAATTCTAATATACTTCAACTATTTTAATTTGAAGTATAATTCAAATCCTGATAATTCAAATCTTGATATCCTGATTTCTAACATATCTTGAATATACTATGAAATTTATTGAAGTATATTCATGATGATTTCAAATTTTCAATATATATTAGAAATATGCAAAAGAAGTGATTGCGAATGGAATACAAAAGAAGTATATTCATGTGGATGCAAGATTGGGGTGACACACAGTTTTAACAGGTTGGGAAGAGAAGGTTCACGATGTGTGCATTCTTATCACCACAAAGTGTGCATTCTTATCCTGCTTCTCTGATGGTGCATACATAGACATGTGAAACAAAAGTTACCTTGCTACTTTTATGTTGTCTTCTTCTAAAGTTTGACTATTATTTCAAGACTGGGCTCTTTTTTTGCTTCAGAAATGTGAAACTTGATTTGTTGCCCTGAACGAACATATATAGTCAACACTTAACAAGATTGGTTGTCAATCTCTTTACAAGATTGGTTCCTGATGTCCGCAGGTGTGGAGACAACACGACATTTCCTGTTGGAATGGTTGAGTTACACATATAGATACATTCCGGTTGTTCTATTGGATGTCATCCCTCAACGGTTGAACTGGAGACCTCCCAGCTATTTTGGTCGCAATGACCTTGAGACCCTAATGCCTCAGATTCCGCTGCTGACTGTGTACATTTTCTCCCATAGTTCGTGTATAACCTGTTTTAATCCAGAACCAAATTTTTGTACGTCTTTTTGTTGTGTTGCAGTTGTTGTTATGAGATGTAAATACATGATGTTAACAAGATGCTTCCCAAAAAAATTTTATGTGCATATTTATCATTAGCATGTACTTCTCATTAGCAAAAAACATCATGTTAACATGATACTTCTCATTACCATGTTAACAGAATGCTTCATTCGCATGTTTTTTAAACAGGATGCTCTCATTTGTTAACAAGATACTTCTCATTAGCATGTACTCTCTAATACAGGATGTTTTTTGACATATAAATAGCATATAAATTTTTTTGACATACATGTCTATTAACAAGATGATAATGATAATGATAATGATAATGTTTATGTGTCTTTCTAAAAAAATTCTCATCTGTAAGTTCTCAAATTAGCACCCAAATTCATGTTAGATAGGCAATGTTAGATAATGGTGCTCTCATCAAGGGCCCCTTACATGTATTATGATGAGAACTAACAATGTTAGATATGGGTGTTCTCATCTGAAAGTTCTCAAATTAGCAACCAAGTGAAATTTTTTTGAACATTGTAATAAAGTTTCTAAACAATTATGCAGGACATTCACTCTCAATTTTTTTTTTCATTTCATGACCTGCACAGTTTTTTTAAACTATTGTTTTAGCACAATTGTGCAGGTTAACTTGATCCATGACTTATAGTTCAATTTTATTTGAACTTTGATGTATTAGAATGTAGTAAAAATATTGAACTTTTAGAAACTGAGGCAATTGCAGGTAGTAAAAATGTTTGTATGGGACTGTTGAAAAAACTTTTTTTTCCATTTGCGTTTATTACTGTACTTTTTGTTCGTGAAGACTTCTTTAATGTTGCCTGCAATGCATGGAAAGATTACTCCCGTGGACACTTTTGTGGCTTTTTGATTATGCATGTAATGATGTTGAAAGAATCTTACTTTTTTGGTACCATACTAGCAAATTTTGGTCCTTTGCTAATTGAATTTTGGCATACCTAATAACACAATATTGTCACTTAACGAGCATATATGTGAGATGATGCATCAATTTTGGCATTTAAGCAATCATTTTTTGGAATTTTGTTATATAAGCATCTTAGGGTATTTTTGGAACATGCGATGGATAATGATTAATTAACAAGACATTAATCATAGAGGATTAACTGAATATTCTTTTGTGAGAATATTTGATATGCATTTTGTTACTTCGGCACATCCATATTTTTTGCACATCATCTTTTTGTGTTGAACATATTACTAATGTTATTTATATAGGTGATGTTACTTGCTGAGTCGTGTAGCTCACTCTAAAGATGTTGGGGAACTGAAATTTTGTGAGAAAAAAATTTGGATGTCCATTTCTCTCCCAATATTTTGGGTTGAACTAAATCTTGATGGATTTATGGGTAGAACTAAAAATTTTTGGAGAATCAAATTCTATGGGAAGAAATTATTTTTAGGGAAACTAAAATTTTTGAAAACTAAATAACTTTAGGGGAAACTACAATTTTTAGGGGAAACAAAATTCTCGGGGAAGAAAATTTTTGGGTGAAACTAAAATTTTTGAGAACTAAATAACAATGGCGGGAACTAAATTTTATGTGCTAACTACATTTTGGGGAGACCGCCGGCCCTTAAGCTAGATGGTATCCCCCCTCCCTCTTATGTAGTAGCGACCCGAGATCTAATCCCGGTCCCTCTGTGTTACCAAAAAAACTAAATTTTGGGGAGAACTAAATAACTTTTCGAGTGAACTTTAATTATTGCCGGCCATTTAAATTTTGGGAGAAACTAAGATTTTTGGGGGAACAAAATTCCTTGGGATGAGCTAAATTTTTGGGGGAACTAAGATTTTGAGGGGGGGATTTCTAAAATGAATCATGTCCACATTTTCAGGGGAACTAAGATTTTGAGGGGGGAATATCTACAATGAATCGTGCCCACATTTTCGGGAGAACTAAGATTTTGAGGGGGAAATATCTAAATTGAACCGTGCCCGCGGGCACGGGGTATGACTAGTATATATATATATATATACTAGTCATAACCCGTGCCCGCGGGCACGGTTCATTTAAGATTTTTTCCCGCGAAATCTTTGTTCCCCTAAAAATTATTTCCACAACTTAAATTGCATGGAACAACAAATTAGCGTAAAAATATTTAGCTACATGGGTGCCTTCGGTGTGGAACAACAAATTCGACGCAGACGCCTTCGACACGGAACAACAAATTCGACGCGGGCGCCTTCGGCACGAAACAACAAATTAGCGTAAAAAATTTAGCTGGGCCCCTTCGGTGCGGGCCCCTTTGGGTACGGTTCATTTACGACCCCCTCCTCCCTCAAAATCTTAGATCCCCCAAAATTTAGCTCATCCCAAGAAATTTAGTACTTCCCAAAAAACTTAGTTTCTCCAAAAAATTTAGTACCCTCCAAATTTAATTCCGCTCTAAAATTTGGCACCCTTCAAAAATCCCAGGAAAACATTGCAAGCTGGCTGTGTATGAAAGACCTTGTAAATTTCAACTTCCCTTAGGGCATGCAACATTAAAAGTGTCTTTTCTTAAAATTTTCAATTTCATTCAAAATCTTCATCGTAAAAAGTTTATGCATGCTACAGGTTTGGATTGCATGTAACTGGTTTAAATTATTGATTGTAGGTTTTAGGTGATTTCAAATTAGTTTTTCTCATAGTGATATTCTGACTGAACATGATAATTTTGCCCACACATTTATTTACATAAATGAGAATGAAAAATTGCTAATACATGTTAAGAATGAGCAAATAGGTCTGTATAGGGGATTAAAGATGATAAAATAATACTTAGTTTTTATTAAAACTATATGTAAGTACTAACATTGTATTACCAAAATTTGGTCATTACACTTCGTCCCTTATATCAAAATAAAAGTTACAGGTGATCACATATGACTATGTCAAAGATTAGATTGCTGGAATATTGAGCATGGGTGTCTAGCCAATTATGTGCAATGATCAATACTAAACCATGGTTGGAAATGTAAGTTGATGCACAAAGCTCTCAAATTTGATTTCTTATGATAGAGTACGTAATTTCAAATGAAAGCTCTCAAATTTTAGCTTTTGGAGAGTAATTAAGAAGCTAGAGGGAATGCTGATGTAAGTGCATCTCCAACAAAGATGATGTATTATGTAAGTGAAGCAAAACAAAAAACAGATTGGAAACAATTTCAAGATCAACAACACAAAGAACAAAACAACCAGAAAAGATATTAGAACTATATGTTGAGATGAGCTTGATACTTAAGATCTGATCACAACAAAAGCTCTACATCCCAAACTTCCCCCAAAACACTTCATAGCCTCCAATCCCAAATATACACAATAACACCCCCCACCCCAAAACAAAACCCCCTCAGTAAGAAAACCCATCACCATTGCTCCATAGCCTACTCCTTAGACACACCAGCACTGGAATTGGCATCGGCCTTCAGATACTTAGCTTAAAGTTAAGCTCCTTGGTCCCCATTTTAGGTAGCAAAATAGAGTGAATGTTCAGCAGGACACCTCTGCTAGCAACCATCACACCAGCAAGCAGCTTCCTAAGCTCCTCGTCGTACCTCACCGACAGCAAGCTCCAAAACATAGATTTGAGAACTTCATCGTCAATTCTCAACTAAATAGATAAAATAAAAAACATCAACTTAAAAGATTAATTGATGATGAAATTGTAATTGCAAAGCAGAATTGATGGGGAAGTATTGATCCTGTGCATGAAATATGAATGGTCTCTGCATAAAATACAGAGAATTGAAACAACTAAATAGTTTCCTACACATGAAACCACTTAACCGAAACAACAAATTCACCATCGGCAACAATATAATAACATAAGATAGGATACGTGAAATATCAAACCTGACCATAATAACATAAGCTACGATACGTGCAATATCAAACCTGACCATAATAACATAAGGTAGGATACATATTTAAGCTCATTGTTCATACTTGCTGCAATGTAGGGTTCTTCTCAAGTTCAAAAATGCACCAATCAAAACTTAGAAAAGAATTACTCAAATATTTTTAATAATCTTTATAACAAATTTTCCATTTTTTATTTACAATTTTTGACATTCTCACATTGAGATTCAGATCCTAATTCAAAGTGTTTGGAGCTACACAGTCATTATACCGAAACTCTAAGAAGAGGGCAGAGACCAATACCAACCCCTAACTTTTTTAACGCCCTCGGATGTGATTGTTACTTTATCAGGAGAATTGGCCCTTGACTAAATATAAAGGGAGCATATATATACCAAATATGGATGTTACTTCCAATTTCATCGATTAAAAAAGAATAAATGAAACCTTATTATTTTGATTTTGTTATGTATACAGAGAGTGCTTTGCGGAAGTTCTCGCTCTCTTAGAACATAAAGCAAGTTACTTCTTGATACATGAAACATTTGGAAATCTGGACTTTTTTCGGACTTATTTTGGGGGCATAGACTTCTTGATACATGAAGCAAGTTACTCCTATCAATAATTCATTTTGAAAGCATCACAATCCTTTTATTCGTACCAGAATTCATATGCTCGATGTAAAGCCTGAAATCATAGTAGAGGGTACTTGAAGTAGACTTTTACATAAAAGAAATTAAGGATGCAAATCCGGACTTTTGAGAAATGCAAAGAAAGAATCACTAAGGTATAAATAAGCCAAATAAAAAAAGTCGATCGAATCACTAAAGTCACATTTAGTTAGTTGGGTCCAAATTAATCAGAACTTAACTTAAACAAACAATTACAATCCATTTTAGGTCCAGTCCCACAGAATCAGATAATCCCTGCGGGCATCAAAATCCTAAAACAAAGAAAAGTGCTAGTTTAAGACTTCACAAAACCAATGCGGTCAGCAAAAGTAACTAATTCAGTATAATTGTGGAAATTTCATGTCCAGAATCATACCTTTTTAGTGACAACTCTAAAATTAAGCCCAGCATTTTCAGCAAACAGCTTCAGGGGTAACTCAAAGCCATTTTTCACAATATCTGCCCCAACCTGCAAACTTAAAAAGAGGACCATGAGAAGCTAAGTCTGCTCGGCATCCGCAATGGTAGTGCCATTTGTGTGCATGTGTGTTTGGGCATATTACTATGTTTATGCAAACAATCAACCCTACAATGAACACCAGCTGATCTCAATATCCTTGAAATGTTTTCCAGCTTCAATTAGGCAAAAAGCTTATTTATGTACAGCTTGAAACATAAATAAGCCTGACAATGAAGTTTGTAAGTAACAAACCATGAACCTGATCTATTACTTTATCATAGATTCACCTAGAATGTTCAGCTTCATTAGAACATATGCTTGCCTTTGAACAAAATAATACAGAATTTCTGACATAATATTTCTAGAATGTACAGTTTCAAATGCGGCCATTAGTTACCAATATATACGATATGTACACTCCTATATGTAACAAACAGAATTCATGCCACAATAAGGATCAAATTATCAGCTGGTTCCAAAAGTGTGTTCTATGTACACTCGTCTGCTTCGGGATTTCGTTGCATTGTACGCTGCAACGATCCATTGATTCTCGTGGGAGCAGTAGTGGACCTGGAGGCTGCAACCTCAAGGCTTCCTTTATCACAGCTTTCAAGTAGCTTATCTTTCTCAAATCTTCCTCTCTGACAGTATATCCAGCTCATGCTCTCTGTCCTATCTACTCATGCAATTTTTTTTTGTTTCGGGGTTGCGAATGAGCTCTGCAATACACCAGTCCAGGGCTATGAATATTGTGTCAGTCCCGGCTCTAATCATCTCCTTTATCAAGAATTTGCAGTCATTTAGAGCTCAAAACATTTTGTGACATAGATATGGCAAATATTTTTGACTTGGGTTCGGAAAGTTACCAGCAGGATTGCCTTGATGACCACTGTTGAGCGAGAAAAACATCAATGAAGCTTGCCTTGCCTTCCAAGAGAGATGTCCAAAATTCTCTGCAATATGCAAAAAAGAAGTTGAAAATTAATATGCATAACCCAATTGCAACAAATTTCCTTATGCATTCTCTCTTTGAATCTTTCTAATCTCTTCATCTTGCTTGGTACCCTACAATATCAACGAATAAAGAAAGGTAAATGATTATATCCAAAATGATTACACCCGAAACCATAAGCTCTAATTTTGTCAATTAACATAAATCCCAACTGATAAATCAGTAAAACATCACAAATAAAATCATACAGACCTCTTCGGCGGTGAGCTCTTCAGGCACGTCAGAATCGCTATCGCCATGCGAGGAGTTCGAGATCGGGAGTTCGAATATCCCCAAGAAATAAACTCCCAAACCCCAGCCTTTCAATCATCAGCCTCAATCATCTTCCCTCGTCTCTATTTTCTCTCTCTAGGGGTTCTCTATACGGCGAGGAGTTCCGACTGATCACACTGAGGAGTTCCGACGGCGAGGAGTTCGAGATCGAGGAGGCGGTGGCGATGGAGTCACAGACTATCCGCCATATGATAGAGGTGACTGCGGCCAAGCTCCGATCCAAGCATGACTCGCACCTCCCACAGCTGAGGTCCCCTTGCGATTGAGAAGATGAAAGATCCATCTTTCTGCTTGCGTGTGGATAGAAGACACCGGATCTTGCTGATATTGCTGCTTTGAGAGAAGATGAAATACCCCAGGCGAGGAAGAATTGGGCTCTTGCTGCTTGCGTGTGGAGAGAAGACAACGGATAGGTTTTTTGGGGTGAGAAGTGGGCTCTTACTGCTTGCGTGTGGGGAGAGGAGACAACGGAAAGGAATAGGTTAATGCTGCTGGCGTGCAGCTTTTGCTGCTTTTCCCAAAATGCCTCTTGCCCTTCTCCAAAAGCCAGGAAAATGCCTCTTGCACTTCCCAATGTAACATAAAAGTAAAGTGGGACCTATAATCAATTGAGGTGGCTGTTTTCCAAGAAAAGATATCTAAAAAATACAAACGTATCATCTCAAACCCTCATCCAAACCGTTGATTCATCCAAGATTAAATCCTGGCCGTCTTTTATCAACCAGTTTGTCCTAGTCAGCTTGTCCTAGTCAGCCCTAGGATTCAAAAATCGCTGTCAAATGTATAATAGATATATATATATATATTTCCATTTTGATAATTTAATATATTATCCCTTTCTTTCTATACTATTAAATTTATTTTAACCACGTATTGTACAATACTTTTAGGATATTTTGGAGCTATAAAAAAAGAGACTTCAATTTTTAGTATATATGTTTTCTAATCATCATATCCGTATTTCAAAAATCTGCTATAAATCTATTTACATATGTAAAACAATCATTACCTCACCCTACTCATTATTTTCTTAGTCTAACACTTTTTCGTATTTTAAAATTTTACCATCTGCTCACTTTTCTACATATTTTTATAAGTATAAAAGTATATGATACCATACTTTACACATAATTTTTCTTTCATCTATTTCAATATTTTGATCAATATTTTTGTCTCATCCAACAGGCTATCTTCTCATCCTCGCCTTATCTGACCTCGTTCTTTTCAATCTTGTTTCGTTTCGCTTTTGGTTTCGGTCTCCTTTCTTTTATGTAGACATCAGCGCCTGTAATTGCCTATGTCATCTCTAGTTAGTAGTGGGCCCATTGGTTTGTGATGTCGTCGTGGTGTATATATATATATATATATATGTATAGTGTGTAGACCTATATAAGTGTGTTATCTTTAGGATCTTGATGATTGTCTCTTGTGTCTTGTATGCATACTCAGTGTGGCCCATGACATACATATGGAGTTGTCTGAATGATGGTATTCATATTTGTGTGGATAACGTCATAGCATGCAAATTCCTTAGACCTAGTCTTCCGTATTATAGTTTAGCTTATTTTGCTGCTTATATATGTTTCAAAACCTAATTGTTTTCTTCAAATCAAATCTTTAAAGTTTTGAAACAAGCACACAAGTTCACGACGCACCTATTTTTCCTCATCCAATACCTCAACCCTACATGTTTTTCCAAATGTTTTAAAATCTGTCCTTGGCCTTAAACTTCTTTCTTCTTTCTTCGGGAGTGTTATCTTTTTTATTGTTATGATATTATTAGTACTAGCTATTATTGTTATAGGATTATATTGCGGGTAGGCATGGAGTGAGATGAGATATACTGTAGCGGTGATTGGTTGATTTTGTACACAAAGATATTAGATTAGATTTCTTCCGGATGAAGAGAACTCTGATTGGATGAAATTATGTATAGGAAGATGAGTACTCAATCGATCTGAAACTTGAACGAGTGGTAGACAGGAATAGTTATAAAGGTATGGTATGATTTAGAGTGACCATGAAATGATGAAAACATTTGAAGCATCAAGACATGATTATTAAGTTAACGTGAGAAGACATTGGGAATAACACGACGTGTTGAGATGAATGGATGGTTAGGTAGGCAGACTTAATATTGGTTGGGATTAGTTATAGTAAGTAGGATAAGATGTGATTTTGATAGTTCAATTATTTGGCGGATAAATTTATGGGAAGATATGACAAGGAATGTATTAAGGACACGGCGATTGTTGACTTGTGAAAGGTGTTATAAGATAGACAAAGTTTTTGTCTTGGATTGGTGATTGACTAGGACATCTTTTTAGCGATTGATTAATATTGGGAAGAGATTCAGAAATTTAAAGATGTTATGGAGCGATGATGTTTAATGGAGTGGTATGGTATGAGAAGATGATTATTATTCTTTTATGAGAACTTGGGGTTGGAAATTTGAACATCATTGATGGGTCTATAGTTAAGTGTTAGGATGTGAGATTAGTCGTGGCTTTATCCAGTGAAAAGAAGGGTTATGATGGATTATTTGAGGAACGATGTTGAAGTTATAGGATTAGAGATCATTGCGTGGAAGATGGGAGTTATAGGCTTAAGTATTTATATATTTTATAATTATTATTAGTATAAGTGATTTCGAGGATGGAATCATTTCTAAGGTGGGTAGAATGTAACGGTCGCTTTCCGACCTTATGAGTTTCTTCGTGCACGTGCTTTCTCGTGCACTTGTTTTATTTGACTCTTTCTTGGTTTCGGTATATACGATGTGATATGCCGTTGTGACCGTATGAAAGTGTAGAATTTTATGGTAGTTTTTGGGAATGTCATCTCACGGCTCGTCTTCTCGCAAAACAGCTTTGAATGGAAGTGCGTTTTGGTCTTTTGGCACCAATACGCGGTTCCCGATTTTACGATAATTTTTGGTAGGTGTAACACCCGATTGGACACCGTATCCCCATACTTCTCGTCTCCACGATCGTCCCGGTATTTTCGGATTATTTTTCTGATGCCCGTAGTGGAAGATATCTCCTAATCAATTCTCAGTCGTTGATTAGCCGCTAATCTATTTGAATTTCAAAACTAATCACATCCCTTAATTGTCTCCCACATTTCATGGCAATAAGCTGCAGCCACTATTCACACATCCCCTTTCCTCTATCTCCACTCTCCCTATCTCTATCTCTCTCTCCCAATTAACCAAAAACCCAAACTTAAATAGCAAAACCCTTCTTCATTTTAAGGAAACATTGGCTAGCCGCACAACATGCTCACGCAACCCATCTTGGCTACGTTTTCACCTTCTCCTCCAGCCACCCAAGCTCACCGGCGACCACTCCTGGCCGTCGGCCACCTTCCCCCTCCGGCCCCCTTTCTCTCTCCTCCGTTTGCTCTCTCTAAAGAGCCTCCAAAGCCAAAGAGTCACAGATCTGGCCGCCTGCACTCAAACTCACGGACAGCTGCCACCGGCCGTCGCCGCTGGCGACCACCACCGCCACTTTGTTCCCCTTTGACCCCTCTCCGCTCTGCAACTTCCATCACGCTCATAGCCCACCTGTAGCTCCCGGAATCTTCGTTGGAACACGCCGTATCGGCTGTTTTTCACAGATCTGGAAGCTGAACTTCAACGACGGCTCACACCCACCTCCGGCCACCCCCTCAGGTGAACTCCACCATCGTCGAACTCTCATTTGACCCCCCAATCATCTTCAACTCCCCTTACCCTCGTTCCTCATCTATACCTCCTCGAAACATCTCTCGAACTCGACGTAACGACAGTTTTACAGATCTGCGCCACTGCCGGAAAAAACTCGCGTCCACCGGCCATCCGGCCACCTACCATGACCACCCTTCCGCCGTTGGATTCCTATCGAAATCCCCTACCAACTGCAATTTCCCTTACCCACATAGCCCACCTGTAGCTCCCGGAATCCTAGTCAGAACACGTCGTATCGGCTGTTTTTCACAGATCTGGAAGCTGATCTTCGACGCCCGCGCACGATCACCTCCGACCACCCCCGACGACAACTCAACTGCCGTTGTCTTCGTCTTGAAGTCCTTTACCTTCTGCAACTTCCTGTTTTCTCTGTTCGTCGCTGGAATTCCACTGAGAAGTGCGCCAATGGACGTTGCGCAAATCTGTCCTCTCCGGCTTCTCACGGCCACCCACCGCCATACGCCGCCACCGTCGGCCACCCACCAGGCCAAGCATCTTCATCTGGTCCTACTTCATCTACCAACAGCCCCCTTAGACTCTCGGAGTTCATGTGCATTGCCGTACGCACGTACTTTTAGCCGACGTCGCCGTTATCGTGAAGATCCGTTGTGCTACTCGCAACGGGAGGAGAATCGTTGTTAGCTTGCTGATTTCGTGCCACCACCCCACTATCCAGAGGTACCTAGCTGCGCTACCCATGGCTAAGGAGTTCCAGACGACGATGATGTCTCGCCGTTCAGACCCGACTTCTGCTTGTTGGACGACATCACGAGGTTGGTTTCCCTAACGAGTAGTAAAACCCACACCATAGCTAACCAAAACCTAAACTAAAATTGGTCAACTTGAACTAAATTTATTTTCTGAATTTTTAAAATGTTGCCCACCATAGGAAAGATCGACGAACGGACTTATTTTCTGTGCACATAGGGTAGACGTCGATCTAGACTGAACAAACACCAAAAACGTGACTTTTGACAGATAGGTTAGTGCCGCCAAATTTAGAAACAAACCGTAATAGGATTGACAAAAAGTGCAATCTGACATCGCCGTGACCCTGTTTCAGACGGACTACTGTAGACACGATGCTTGGACGGGATGCTCCGGACGGACGACACACTTGCCACCGCAGGCAAGTGTACTCACTTGCGCTTTTGGCCGTGCCTTGGTCTTAAACTGCTAGAACTATTAGACTATGAACAAAGAGAACCGGACATGAAATGTTAGCGTCCGGGACGCCCTGACGACTTAGACTTGACGACAAAGTCTAAGCGTAACAACAACAACTTTTTGACACCGTAGGGTTATCTTATGTGTGCGTGCGTGTGGACCCCCTAGAAGAACTATCCCTGTCGTGTCACGTCGTGTCTTGTTTTGCACAGCCTGCGGGCAATAAGGCACTCTCTGAGTGATCCCTTGTACGGATACACAGCCTACGGGCAATAGGGCACTCTCCGAGTGATCCCTTGTACTGATACACAGCCTGCGGGCAATATGGCACTCTCCGAGTGATCCCTTGTACTGATACACAGCCTGTGGGCAATAGGGCACTCTTCGAGTGATCCCTTGTACTGATACACAGCCTACGGGCAATATGGCACTTTCCGCGTGATCCCTTGTACGGACTTGTCTTGTCTTGAGCACTTGGGTTGGGGTAGGGTTGAGCGTGCGCACGGGAAGAGGGTCTGATCCCCCTCGAACCGTAAGGCATGAACCCTTCGAGTCACACGTGTCTTGCTTGTCGTGTTCTGTCCTATCTTGCTGGTCCTGTCACGTCTTGTCACGACCCCTTTAGGTTAGTCCCGTAGTCTGTAGCACACGCTACGACTACTACTTGCTACGCTTTACTTTCCTGCTGCGTTTACTTCCTTTTGATACTCTGTTATAACCCCACCATGCTAATCAATCAGTAAACTGTTGTTTAATAGTTCGGTACACTTGCAGTAGAGTCTAACCTCTTTTGTAGACTTTACCTGACGTACAGTTCCTTTCTTTTGGGTGATGTACGTCAGGTGTCGAGCCAGAGTTCGTGGACGAGGCAGACTTACCGGCGTATGTGAAGCCCGAGGACGTCGACCCAGAGGACGTACCTGACGAGGACCAGACTTAGAGGTCTCTTCTAACGTGAACGTTCAGAGGTTGCTACTTTTAGCTTCTCTCTTTCGATAGTTGTTGCCATGCTTAGGCTTCCCTCTTTTTAGACTTTTGTAGTCGATGGATATTAACTCTCTATATTAATGAATGCAACTTTCCTTCTGTACTTTAAGTTGTTTCGAACTTTATAAATGCAAGAACCTGAAATTTTAAATGGTACCCCTACAGACGCTTATTGGGCCCGGGCTTCACAGCTCCGGCCCAAGCGGGCCTTAGTCACGCTTCGCCTCCGTATTTTTTTGGGAAGCGGGGCGTGCCATATCATGCAATATTACAATTAAGTAATAATATCATACGTGTAGTTGATATACTATAAAAAGTAGGCTAAATTATCTCACACTAACTATTTTATTCAAACAAGATATAATAATGAAGCACATGGAAATAAATCCACAAATTAATCAATTTGTGTGACATAATAGCATAGCATGATAATTCACATACTAGAGATGACGTTTATATGATCTCTTATGTTGAAATAAAAAAAATATCATGCTATAATATCATTTATATGATCTCTTATGTTGAAAGAAAAAAATTTAACTTTTTATGTCATCAATTAAATCTAGTACATATCTTACCAAGAGTTGAAAAAAAAATCACGTGTTGGATTAATAAACATATCGCATGTGATTCATAAATAAATTTTCATATGTACAACTTTTAGCTCCCCCTAGAAATGAGCATATCAAATGTCAATCTCCTTCTTTGAGTGACATTCTTTGAAAATCAAGGCATTGACAGGGTTGGCCACACTTTGTAAATATTACATGAAAAATAATACAATTGGTACCCATAATTTTAAGGGTCCTTGGGGTTAGTCATAAATCATATTTAATTTCTTCATCAAAGAACATAACATTATATTCAACTATAATTAATTCTATTTTATGGTACGAATATCAACAAGAAAAAATTATAGGCATGAATACATAGGCATGATAGTTTTAACAAAAATCATATGTTTCATCATTTTATACAAGGGTATCAGCAGAATAATCATGTAAGCACATAGATACCCGAAATCAAAGGTTCAGATAAAACTATCCATTAGGAACCCAAATTCGATTTGAATTTGATTTCATATGCACAAATTGTAGGAAGATATATGCCCATAAGGCAATTTATCTTGATTATACGTCTTGTTCATACCGTATATGGTACGTATTATTCTAAGTATAAAATCATTTGTATTAATATACTTAGATAATATCCATAGACTTATAGTTAGGTCCTTACATATCTAGATGAGATCTCGATTATGAGTAAGTAAGCGACCAAATAGAAACAAAAGTCTTAAACGGTTCGTGATCATAGATGAGTCGAGAACTGGATATCGACACATCGGATAGATCACTGTGTCTTCGTCATACCTTCGGGTAATGATGATCTCATAGTCATTCGACTTGGTGAAGTCAGAGACCAGACACATGTGCTCATTGGAGAATGAGTTCACTGAACGACCAAGTTAGAGTTATTAAATGGTTAACTTTAATGATCTGTCTTTAATAACTCTAGGGTGATGATAGGTTAGTTGATCCTTAAGACCTGAAGTCATCTGTACCGACCTGTGAGTGAACGGTGTAGCTTAGACCCATGATCTAGCTTCGAGGACCAGTCCTGAAGAAATATCTTAGGTTGGGTTGCACCTGAAGCTCTCGAGGTGAGTAAATGACTAAGATGGGATTCGTCACTTCCATTAAAGGAAAGTTAGTGTTATAGGCTCAGTACGGTCTTTATGTTAATCCTCGGCTGGGGTATGTTGTAAGTAGTACAACGTGTATACAATAAAGACCGCCGTATACTGACCAATGTTGTCTAATAGGGTTGACAGAAAACCATACCCTAGGCTAACAATAACACAGTCTTGACGAAAGGATTCTAGCTAACGGAATTCATCACTGACACAGCCAAAGCAAACCCTATGATACTTTTGTCAAGGGTCGATCACGTTATGATGACTCTGAAACAGGGACGACAGCTACTGCTCGTAGTGACCGTCGTCTAGGGGTTTCGAGCCCCAACCTGTAGTAAGGTCAGGCTGTAGGGTCTCACACCGAGTAGTGTTCGTGTCTTAGTAATAGGAATATAGAATAGAGAGAAATATCATTTGATGATATTCACAAGTTAAGTTGTGAAAGTTAGTCGCATTAGCAATAGGGACACACCGTTGCATTAGATGATAACTTTGACTAAACGTGTTGTAAATTAGTTACGACGAATTTAGTAGGAACAAACTTGTTGGAAAGGGTTACCTGGATGACGGGATCGTCGTCCCGGTCTAAACACAGGTCCAAACCGCGTCCAAATCAGAGCTCAAACGAGTCCAGAAACGCAGAAATAGTTCAAGGAGAAGTGGGTTAGACCCACTGGGCCAAAAGGCCCATGTGCAAAGGCAAAACGGGCGCCGCCCGCTGGCTGCAACAGGCGCGGGCCTGCTGCAGCAGCGGGCGCGGCCCGCTGTTTGTGGGCACGGCCCGCTGCTTGCAGTGGGCGCCCGCCCGCTGCAGCAGCGGGCGGGCGGCCCGCCCTTGCTCCCTTGGGCAGGCGCGCCCGCTAAGCCTAGCGGGCGCGCCCGCAACTTAAGTCAAATTAGGGTTTTTGAAACCCCTAATGACGACTACGAATTTTGAGAAATTGCTAAATTTTGAGCAATTGTTTGAGGGGTCAAACGAAGTCGAAATTCGTCGCCGTCAGTTCCTACGCGTTCACCATTCCAAGCTCTTCTGATTGATAGCTTGTTTGGTGTCTGAAGTTTAGTATGCGAGGAGAATTAATTCGTTAAAGTTTGACTTTGTGAAAGGCTAACTTTAAAGTTGAAATTAAGCCAAATGGCTTA
Organism: Scilla litardierei; assembly: GCA_030789695.1. Taxonomy (NCBI): domain Eukaryota; kingdom Viridiplantae; phylum Streptophyta; class Magnoliopsida; order Asparagales; family Asparagaceae; genus Scilla; species Scilla litardierei. The sequence continues at coordinate 213,996,498 of CM061142.1, read as the reverse complement.
ATTGAATTTTTCTCTTCATGGGAATTGTCCCACATTGCCCGCAACGAGAGGTTGAGTGCTCACTCCCTATATAAATAGGGGTACACTCTTCTCGTTGAAACACACACCAGTCAACGATCGAGTAGCTCCAGATTTTTAGAGCAAGCTCGATCGGCGACTAAATCTCTCTCTCTATTTTCCTATTCTCCGGAGTAGTCCTAGCACGACTACGAAGGGGGTTTGGATCTGATCCGGACGTCTAAGGTGCGGGTTCTTCTCAAGTGAAACTTTCTACCGCGTGTGATCGGCTCGGAGGCGAAAGCAGCTCGGGCGGATCGGTGCGAGGGTGCGAGGTGGCTCAGGGAGATCGGGTCAACTCGGCTCGGCTACGAGGAGCTTCTAAAGACGGTGCTGTACATCTTGCCTGCTCCAGGGCCAAGATTCCGGGTATGTGGTTAAGCGTTTTCTAGTGTAATTTTAATTAGTCGCTTTAGTGTAGATCCTTCTTGGGGTAGTCAGACCCACTCCAAGTTGGCATAGATCGGGCTAGGTTCTGGCTCCCCAGAGCCTAGCTAAATAGTTTAGCTAGTGTAGAAATTTTGATTCCTGGTTTTCCGCTGCGCTTTTGTGCCTCCGTGGTCCGTCCGACTTAGGACGGATACGGATCCGAGCTCTGGGGGTCCGCCAAAAACCCAGCAGTGGTATCAGAGCCACGGTTATGCTATAGATCTACTATAGCGACTTTTTAATCGTTAAAAATGCTTAGCTTTCATGCGCAAAACTTTTTAGCTTTATGTTAAATTAGTTTTGAAAATATTTTTGTGTTTCAAAAATTAATTTTGCAACACGGAAATTTATTTTAATTTTGGGACAAATTATTTTTATGCGATAAATCTAAAAGAAGTCTCCTATGTTTTAAATACTTTATAAATTTTTATTATGAGACACTAAAAATTTTTAAAGGGTATTTAAAGTTTATGTAAACCTTATAGAAAATTTTATTTTTGAAATCTAAAAGTTTTCTTTAGTTACATAAAAGTTAGAGATCTTTAAAACTTTATTTGAAAGCTTCTAAAAAGATTTCTAAAAGTTTTAAAAGAGTTTTAAAATTATTTTAAAATATGTAAGAAATAGAAATGATTCTATTTCATGAGATGAAACATAAATTAATTTCTTTTTATTACATAGATGTTTCTAAAATTATTATGTGATATTTTAATTTAGAAATAAGGTTAAAATTTTAAAGGCCTAAGTTTAAAAATTATTAGATAATTTTGTTCGACCTAGTTTTATGCGATAAAATTATTACGGAGGCTTTACATTTTTAATCTTTAATTTTAAGTGTTAAAATTTAGATTTGCATGTTTTAATTATGTAGATAATGTTAAACTTGCAAATTCACTTCATATGTCACTAAAATGAAACTTTATTATATGCGGATAAATTAGCTGTTTCATTTCATGTTGAATAATGTATTCACAAACCTTGTTAGGTTAGCCATTAAAACAAGATAGTGACATGCTATGTTTGATAAAACAAAACAACATCGAACCTAATACCAGATTAGGGTAGTCCCTTTTGTTTTGTAAATCATTTCATTAAAACGTTCAATTAAATGATTTTCATAAAAAGACAATGTTGAATTGTTTTATTAAAATCCTAATTAGATTGGGGTAGCAAGTTGAACGTAGAACCTTATAGTTGATAAGGACTTAATAAAAGATGTTCAACCAATCTGAAAATTTTGAATTTTAGGATCCACTAGTTGATAAGGATTAACTAGTTCTCTTAATTAAAAGTCATTTAGTTGTTTGGAAAACATAAGATTGATGACAACTCCTTCAATGGATCATGATGTCGGTCAATGTGCTTGGCTAAAGTTTTTGGACCAACCTAGCTAGACTGGGTAACAAGTGGTCCTGGCTTAGTCAATTCCCTGGCCACGTTCGCTGGACCGCAAGGAGTCGATTCATGACTATGTAAGTCCATCGACTATACCTAAGTCAATACGATAATAATCTTGTTCAAGATAAATCGTAGCCCTCCTTGTTTTAGGAGTTGGCAACTGTAAGAAACATGTTTCGGTTGTTGAGCTACACTCAAGCCGTGACATGTCAATCTTATAGAAACCGATTTCTTGATTGACATCTTAACCTGACTGAAACCATTGTCTCATCCCTGGAGCTTCGGTGTAAGTCTAACCAAGAATGTAGTCTAAGACCTGACCCTAACCGGAGCGTCGTGGATACACCGAGCAAAGGGGCAAGTCAGGCTAGACACGAAAACAAGGGTCCGACTAGGCTAGCCATTGTGATCCGGTTGAGCACACTCATGATCACAAATGACTAGGGGTAAAATCGATAGGGAATCATAGTAAATATGATTGACGACGAGTTCGTCTACCGACTGCAGAGTCGGACAACTTGTTGAGATACACTCAAGGTTGTCAGACTCAGGGTAGTCGGATCCCTCTCTCACAAATGTTATTTTATAATAAATTGTTTATTATTATGGCTTTAAATAAATTTAGTGGGAGAATATAGTTTTATTAAAACCATTAAAACTATACTACGAACATATACTAACTAAAGTATCTAGAAAATGCAGAATGGACTCAGGTCTAAAATACATGGTAGAAAAGAACGTGCTGGATGGAACCAACTACAAAGACTGGCTTAGGAACATTAAGTTGGTCCTTTCCCTAGCTGGGATTGGATACATATTGTTCGAGGACGCTCCGGAGAAGCCCGATGAGGATTCGACCCACGAAGAGAAAGAAGTCTTCAAGTTGTACCAGAGGGATGCAGAGAAGGCAAGATGCCTTACTCTAGCTTCGATGACCAACGAACTACAGAGGAAGCATGAACATATGGATGTTTAGAGCATACTCCTTAATGCACAAGAGTTGTATGGCAAGCGATCCAGAGCTGCCAAGTTCGAAGCTACGAGCAACCTCTGGGGCACAAAGATGACGACAGGGCCCGTACAAGATCATGTTATCAAAATGATCGGGTACGTAGAGGACGCCGCCCAGTTAGGATTTGTCCTGGACAATGAGATGTCCACGGACATTATCCTAAAGTCTTTAACTCCCAAGTTCAAGCCCTTTATAACTGTCTTTATAATGAACAGCCTTGAGACGGATCTTCCTGGTCTCCTCAATATGCTCCAGCAATTTGAGGAGATTGAGAAGAAGCCGACTGCACTGGTTATTGGCTCTGCTACTTCCGACCAGCCGAAAGGCAAAGGAAAGAAGAGGCAGGTCCCACAACCTGCGAAGGCTAAGAATGGGAAGAAGAAGAACAAAGGGGCCCCATCGAAATCTGAGTGCTTCCATTGCCACAAGATTGGCCACTGGAAGAGGAACTGCAAGATCTATCTTGCAGAGAAGAAGAAGGGGCATACTGATGCCTCTACCTCAGGTAAAAATTAAATTCAATTAAATGCAATTATTTCCATTCATATAGTATGAGATACTTATAGACATCTGTGTAATGTATACAGGTGGCTGATATGAACCTGAGATTGGAGAAGTACGGAGATCGGTCGGCAATCAAAGCAACAGTTGCTGCTGGGACCGCTCAAAGACTTCTGGAGACGATGATCGTGATGGAGATGATATTTTTCTTACTTGAATAAAATGTATCATCTTTAAGGATCGAAAACAATGAATGAGTGCTTTGCACTCAAGGTTTATTTTTGATAAATAAGTTAAGGTTCTTTTCATGAACCCGTTGTTTTGGAATGGATGTCTCGTTTGTTGCAATTGAAATTGAATCGGCTTAAATTTTGTGGATGTGGCTTTTCTGTGTTGGTTGCGTATATTTTCGAATAATGGTGTATAGCTTCGATAATATTGATTTTGGAGCTGACTAAATGTTAGAAGTCAATCAGTAGTTAAGTGTAGGTTTCAGGGGGCGTATAAATTGTGTGCGGTCACAATAATACGCATATCAAGATTAATTCTTGATTATCTGCATTTAGTTATTAAAAGAGTTAATACTAAATGTGGTTAAAGGAATAAAGTACAGTGTAGGACGTTTTGATTGAACGAGTCAATGTCAAGATTCCTTAAAACGATCTTGACTTGACTCATTCGTCAAACCGAACCTGACACTTGTGCATTCCATCTGAAGCACTTACCAAATGGTTAATTTTGCACATAAATCTAAATATGATTTAGATATTATGTTGCAGTAATTTAATCAGGTAATTCTTAAAGTCAGTGGGAGCGAGCTCATATACTTAGTTCCGTTTTTCGGACTAAGTAAAAAGGATATTTCACTTTAATGAATCTTCTATATAAATCATTAAGTCAAAATTGTTTTGATTTAATCGTATATATATATAGACTTAGGGTGTCAAATATGTGCTTGACATATTGATACAATAAAGTGGAGTGAGCTAGAACTGACTTACGGAAATGTTAGACCCCACATCTAAATCATACAAGCTAACTGTTAGCTATACAAAGTTAGGAAAATTGATCCAGAACATTTTTCCAAAGGATCAACCCTGTGTGATCAAAAGATGTAATTTCAATCCATTAAAATTCGTAGTAGATACTTATTAGTAGAACCATTCTTAGGTTTGCCATATCAAATGTCAAAGTGACTGATATGCTATAACGGTATGAGATACCGAGATAAATAGCCTAAGTGCAAGTGGGAGATGTAGGAAGATATATGCCCATAAGGCAATTTATCTTGATTATACGTCTTGTTCATACCGTATATGGTACGTATTATTCTAAGTATAAAATCATTTGTATTAATATACTTAGATAATATCCATAGACTTATAGTTAGGTCCTTACATATCTAGATGAGATCTCGATTATGAGTAAGTAAGCGACCAAATAGAAACGTAAGTCTTAACCGGTTCGTGATCATAGATGTGTCGAGAACTGGATATCGACACATCGGATAGATCACTGTGTCTTCGTCTTACCTTCGGGTAATGATGATCTCATAGTCATTCGACTTGGTGAAGTCGGAGACGAGACACAGGTGCTCATTGGAGAATGAGTTCACTGAACGACCAAGTTAGAGTTATTAAATGGTTAACTTTAATGATCTGTCTTTAATAACTCTAGGTGATGATAGGTTAGTTGATCCTTAAGACCTGAAGTCATCTGTACCGACCTGTGAGCGAACGGTGTAGCTTAGACCCATGATCTAGCTTCGAGGACCAGTCTTGATGAAAGATCTTAGGTTGGGTTGCACCTGAAGCTCTCGAGGTGAGTAAATGACTAAGATGGGATTCGTCACTTCCATTAAAGGAAAGTTAGTGTTATAGGCTCAGTACGGTCTTTATGTTAATCCTCGGCCGGGGTACGTTGTAAGTAGTACAACGAGTATACAATAAAGACCGCCGTATACTGACCAATGTTGTCTAATAGGGTTGACAGAAAACCATACCCTATGCCAACAATAACACAGTCTTGACGAAAGGATTCTAGCTAACGGAATTCATCACTGACACAGCCAATGCAAACCCTATGATACTTTTGTCAAGGGTCGATCACGTTATGATGACTCTGAAACAGGGACGACAGCTACTGCTCGTAGTGACCGTCGTCTAGGGGTTTCGAGCCCCAACCTGTAGTAAGGTCAGGCTGTAGGGTCTCACACCGAGTAGTGTTCGTGTCTTAGTAATAGGAATATAGAATAGAGAGAAATATCATTTGATGATATTCACAAGTTAAGTTGTGAAAGTTAGTCGCATTAGCAATAGGGACACACCGTTGCATTAGATGATAACTTTGACTAAACGTGTTGTAAATTAGTTACGACGAATTTAGTAGGAACAAACTTGTTGGAAAGGGTTACCTGGATGACGGGATCGTCCCGGTCTAAACACAGGTCCAAATCGCGTCCAAATCGGAGCTCAAACGAGTCCAGAAACGCAGAAATAGTTCAAGGAGAAGTGGGTTAGACCCACTGGGCCAAAAGGCCCATGTGCAAAGGCAAAACGGGCGCCGCCCGCTGGCTGCAACGGGCGCACGCCCGCTGCACAGCAGGCGCGGCCCGCTGTGTGCAGCGGGCGGGCGGCCTGCTGCGCGCAGCGGGTGGGCGGCCCGCCCTTGCTCCCTTGGGCGGGCGCGCCCGCTAAGCCTAGCGGGCGCGCCCGCTAAGCCTAGCGGGCGCGCCCGCAACTTAAGTCAAATTAGGGGTTTTGAAACCCCTAATGACGGCTACGAATTTTGAGAAATTGCTAAACTTTGAGCAATTGTTTGAGGGGTCAAACGAAGACGAAATTCGTCGCCGTCAGTTCCTACGCGTTCACCATTCCAAGCTCTTCTAATTGATAGCTTGTTTGGTGTCTGAAGTTTAGTATGCGAGGAGAATTAATTCGTTAAAGTTTGACTTTGTGAAAGGCTAACTTTAAAGTTGAAATTAAGCCAAATGGCTTAATTGAATTTTTCTCTTCATGGGAATTGTCCCACATTGCCCGCAACGAGAGGTTGAGTGCTCACTCCCTATATAAATAGGGGTGCACTCTCCTCGTTGAAACACACACCAGTCAACGATCGAGTAGCTCCAGATTTTTAAAGCAAGCTCGATCGGCGACTAAATTTCTCTCTCTATTTTCCTATTCTCCGGAGTAGTCCTAGCACGACTACGAAGGGGGTTTGGATCTGATCCGGACGTCTAAGACGCGGGTTCTTCTCAAGTGAAACTTTCTACCGCGTGTGATCGGCTCGGAGGCGAAAGCAGCTCGGGCGGATCGGTGCGAGGGTGCGAGGCGGCTCAGGGAGATCGGGTCAACTCGGCTCGGCTACGAGGAGCTTCTAAAGACGGTGCGGTACATCTTGCCTGCTCCAGGGCCAAGATTCCGGGTATGTGGTTAAGCGTTTTTTAGTGTAATTTTAATTAGTCGCTTTAGTGTAGATCTTTCTTGGGGTGGTCAGACCCACTCCAAGTTGGCATAGATCGGGCTAGGTTCTAGCTCCCCAAAGCCTAGCTAAATAGTTTAGCTAGTGTAGAAATTTTGATTTCTGGTTTTCCACTGCGCTTTTGTGCCTCCGTGGTCCGTCCGAATTAGGACAGATACGGATCCGAGCTCTGGGGGTCCGCCAAAACCCCAACACAAATGAACCATTATAAAATCCATGCATACTTCTAATTAAATTATGAACATAAATATTTTTATCATGCAAGCCTAAGTGTTTAGGTACCCATATCATATTATTTCTAACATTGTGTACATTGTGAGGTTTGTGTACAAAATGTGATCTTTGATGTGCATTGTGTACAACATTTTTTTGTGACGTGTTATGGGATATAACATGAGGTTTATTGTGTGCATTATATATAACATGTGGATCATGTGAAGCATGAGGTGCATTATTGTGTCAATCATTTTTACCATACATAAAAGCATACTTTTTAACGTTGGCATGCACAACATTTACATTTCTACTCATATCTTTAGATGTAGAAGCTTGAGCATGTGTAGATCTATTAACAACATTTCTAGGAGTATAAGAACAAGAAGAAATAGAATTATTCTTGATACAATCAAATTTTGCAATTAATTCTTCATGCTTTATACGGCTAGAAGCAATAATATTTGCAAGTGAATCTATCTTATCATTTAAACAAGAAACATACAAATCATGTTCATTTTTCAATAAATCATTATCAATCAATAATGCATCATATTTGGCCTTCAAGGAACTATGATCATGTAATGAAATATTGTTACAATCATTTTTCAAATCATTATAATCATCCAATAAGCTATCATGTTTCTTAGATAAATTATTATAGTCATCATGCAAAGCATTATATTTATTATCTAACCTTTTGTATTTCTTTGTCAACCTTTCGTATTCTCTATAAAGATTTTCATATGCACTAGCAATATCAAAATCATTTTTCTCATCGGAACTGGAATCACTAACCTCATTTTTGTCGTCTTGACGAGCCATCATGCATATTTCTTCTTTAAACTCTTCATTATTAGATTTGATTGTCTCCATGGGTGATTGAATCTTATTTGACTTTGACCGAATCTTTCGTCCAATAAGTTGAGGATTTGGTATGCGGTTTCAGCCCGTTCTACAAGATCTAACATTTTATTAGTTAAACTAGTGTAAAGTAAATGTATTACCGTTATGTTGTTGAAGTAGGCTTCCTCTTGATCAGGATTCCATTGAGTTTGAGGAATGGTTGGAATCTCATATGGTTCTTTGAGGGACCTTGCGTACTTTAGATCTTCTGCCTCCAAGAAGATCTCCATTCTCCTTCTCCATTGGGAATAGAAGTTGCCGTTAAAGATTGGAGGAGTATGAATGTTGTAGAACATTGTTGATGCCATCGCCTTTGACCTTGCTCTGATACCAAGTGTTGGATCATGTGGATGGCAAACAACACTAGAAGGGGGGTTGAATAGTGTTTTTCAAATAGTAAACTATTTCGTTCGGTGATTAGCACAATTGAAAACCCTTCTAATGTTGCCTGAGAAACCAAGTAGAGTGATCTACGCTTGGTTCTTAATCAACAAAGTAATCTTACAAGTAATATGACAAAGATAAGATTACAATCAGATAAGAGATCTTTACAAAGAGATCTTTATACAGCGGAATTAAATGAATAAATAATCTTTGCAATAATGACAAGGAAGTACAAAGATATAATAATTACAAAGTAAATAAGAATAGCTTGCAGAGATAAATAATCAAACACAGAAAATCAAACACAGAGACAAGCGATTTTTATCCTGGTTCTCCACAACTTGGGTACGTCCAGTCCCCAACCAATCCGGTACGAGATTTTCCACGATTGCCTTAGCAATACATGTACCTAACTTCACTCGTTAGGATTTCACAAACACCTAGCCTTGACCAGGATTTCCGACCACCTAGACTTGTCTAGGATTTCCACCATTCCCTTATAACACGGGAATTTACAATTCAAAGTCTTCTTCAAAGACTTGCAACAAATATGAAATAAATTACAAGATTTCCTAAAGCCAAAAGAATATATTTGTGTATATGTGGCTTAAAGAAAATCGAAAAACTCTTGATCAAATTAAATGATATAGATAAGCACAAATTTGATCAAAGGAGTTAGCTTGAAAATTGATCTTCTAAAAATATGCACTTGGGCTTTTAGAGATCAAAGATCAAGTCTTTTTAATCTTTGAAAGAATATAATTATAAAACATAAAGATTAAAAAGAAAGACTTGTATTTTGAATCTCAATATAAAAAGCTTTTAGCTTTGGAGATAAAAAAACAAGTAATTCGAAAAAGGTTGTCTTGAAAATGATCTTCTAAAATATGCACTTAGGCTTTGGAGATCAATGATCAAGATTTTGATCTTGGAAAGAAATATAAAAGTTAAGAACACAAAGATCAAAAAGAAAAACTTGATGTTTGAATCTCAAGGAAAAAGGCTATGAGCTTTAGAGATCAAACCAAGTTATAACGGCTAGAAATGATCAAAGAAAATAATTGCGAAATTAAACACAAAAGAATTAAAAACTTAGCCTTTAGAAAAACTGAAGAACTTTGAGAGCATGAGAACTTTGAGAACTTTTTGAGAGAATTATAACTTTGCTCAAGAATGAATTTCTCTTGGAAAAATGTTCTCATATGGTTCTCTATTTATAGAGTTAAGAGAGGATTTTGAATTTCAAAATGATTTGACTTCAGCCCAAAAATCAAGCAAATAATAAATGGGAGAGGCAATCAAGGAAGTCAAATCGCACAGCTGGTAGTCGACTCCCTAAGGTTGGTAGTCGACTCCCAGAGTAGTTTCAGAGAAAATCTGTCCACTGGTAGTCGACTCCCTAATATTGGTAGTGGACTCCCAGAGTATCTTTTCATGGAGAAGGCAGAAATCAGGGTAGTGAACTACTATGTATTTGTTGTTGACTACAAGTTGAAACTTAACTTCTATAAAAAGTATGCTCTCAAATAAGTTTAAAACAAGTTTAAAAACATTTTCGAAAATCATTGTGTGTGTGTATATATATAGAATATTCATTTGGCTTTTACATTCTAAATACACAACTTACTAATACACACATCTTTAGCTCCCGTTCTTCGATCTTTGACTTGAGCCATCTTATCTTGATCTTAAGTCTTCATATGCTTCATATTGTTGAGCCATCATATGCTTAGTATTGTTGGCTCGTACGTAAACTTCTGATCATGGCTTCTAAGTCCTTCATTTAGCTTTTCAATGCATTTGAACTTTATGACTATAGAATAATTGATCAATGCCTATACACACTTGAATTAAACATATTAGTACACATATTACTTTGTGCACATCATCAAAATTCACTGGGGTATGTCTCTATATCCCAACAACAACAACAACAACAACTGACACCCTAGGTTCTATCTGTGTGTGCATACATGTGGACCCCCTAGAATGAACAACTCTTTACCACTTGTCATGTCATGAAATGTTACAAAAATCCTACGGGCGTTTCGGACGCTCTCCAAGCTAGAGAGAGTGGTCCCTGTTACAGATTCACCTACGGAACATTCGTCGCTCACCATGTGAGTGAGAGGCACGCTACGGACTGTGGGGATAGAGGAACTCGCCAAGGTAGAGTGAGTGGTCCTACATTTTCTTGCCTTGAGCACTCGGGTTTGGGGTAGGGTTGAGCGGTCGCACGGTTGAGAGGGTCTGGCCGCCCTAAAATCGTAAGGTGTAAACCCTTCGTGACACACACGGTACTTCTTGTCTTGTCTTGTCTAGTCTAGTCTTGTAGCCATTAGCACACGCTACGGCTATTTACTGTCATGTTTACTTTCCTACTCAGTTTTTACTTTCCTTGTATAATAGTATGATTGCCATATCATCGCAACTGCATGTAATCAACCAGTAAAACGTTGTTTAGAAAATTGTTTCACACTTGTTGTAGAGTCTCACCTTCTCTTTGTAGACTTTACCTGACGTACAGCTCATTTCCTCTTGGGTGTTGTACGTCAGGTATTGAGCCAGATTACGTAGGCGAGCCAAAGCTACCTGAGGACTTGGAGCCGGAGGACGTTGACCCGGAGTACTCAGCTAACGAGGACCAGTCCTAGAGCTACTTCCCTGTTGTTGATCCTCAAAGGTTTTATCGCTTTCTAGTTCGGGAGCGTAGCACCGTTTACTTTTGTCTAGGTTGGGTGCATCGCACCAATAGTTTCCTTTCTGCTGTTGTAGCTATGCTGGGCATTATTTCCTTTTCAGACTCTTGTACTTTTGGATATCTTTGTGGAATAAAATGAATGCATCTTTCTTTCAGTAATTTCTGTTGTTCTGAATTTTATATATGCAAGAACCTGTTTCTATCTTTGGGGTTCCTCACAGACGCTTATTGGGTTCGAGCCTCACAGCTCCGGCCCATGCAGACCTTAGTCATGTCTCGTTTCCATCGTTTTGGGAAGCGGGTCATGACAGGTTTTAGTGGTGGCCCATGTAGGTCTTGCAATTATAAAAGTTCGAAGCAATAGTATTACTCGCATTCATTTTTAATATCCAGTTTATCATGTACAAGTCTAATTTGGGTTTTCCCTGTTATTAGGATGGCAGGAGGACGCAATACCCGAGTCGGATCTTCAGCTGACAGGACCATGGATGGCCAAGGTGGCGAGTTTAACCAATTTTTGGGCGTTAAGAGAGAGATGTTGGATGTTTAGCATCACTTGGTTGAGCAGTCCAACCGTGCTGCACGAGCTGCTCCGGTTGCACCACCACCGCCCTCGCCTACACCTCGAGCTGCTCCTGGAGTGAAGCAGTTCAATGAGCTCCAGCTGAAGACATTTTCTAGGAGGGAAGGACCATTAGGTGCTAATGAGTGGATTCAGAGCACAGAAGAGAAGCTGGTAGCTGCAAAAATTCCTGAGGATTCCAAGGTTGAGATAGCCAAGATGCAGTTGACCAAGAATGCTAGGAACTGGTGGCACGTTGAGGAGAGGCGCCTGGAGAAGCCAGTCGAGTGGATGACTTTTGTAACGGTACGTTTTCGTTGTACCTTGTTCGTGCACTTGCTTTTGGCCGTGCACGTGTATATTTTAGACTTTATATGTTTGTGAACACTTTTGTGTGATATGTCGTTGTGAACGTCTCTGAGAGCATTAAATAGTGGCACTATCTTGGAACGACACTTCTCGAGTCGTTTTTCCACAATTTAAACCTACTCGATGAGACGTGACGATTCTCACTCTTGACGGGAGACGTTTCTATTTTTAGTTTTGGCGTCCGACGTCGAATTTGAGATCAGTCTTCTTAGTTAGCTCACATTCATCATCATGATCACCACGATATTTATTTTATAATTTTTGGAGTTTATTTGACCACTTTAATGTTTTTAACAAGTTTTATATTATTTTTAATAATTAATTTATAAATTATTTTCGGCCAAATAAAATTTATTTGAGTTTTAAACGTTTTAAAGAATTTTTGAGCCAATTTCCAGCTCATTTGGACCAGGTCAAATCCTAGGATGGGTTGGAGAAGTTTAAATTCAAATTTTAAATCTTTTTGAACTTCCAATCCTATTAGATTTAGCCCTAGACCAAGTCAACCCATCTATACTATATAAGCAACCCCTAGCAAGACCTATTTTCCAAAGAAATTAGCCCTAGCCTCTTCCAAAGTTGAAATTGGACGTTGCGACGAATCGTCGCAACGTTGCGACGTTCAGCCCCCCGCACGACCGAAGGAAACCACGCCCGTTCCCCGCTCAGACCGGAGGCCAACCCCGCATCCATCGCCGCCCGCTCCGCACAGCTCCGCACCGCCCCGTTCCCTCGGTCTGACCGAGGGATTGGCCCGCATCCAAGAAGCCCCGCATCGCAGCACAGCTCCGCACCGTCGCCGCTTGTCGCCCCGCTCCGCAGCCCGCACGACCGACCCGCTGCTCCGCACCGACCGCTGTTGCAAGCACTGCATCGTTGCAACGCTGCCCCGCCCGCATCCAAGCGCCTGACCGAGGCTCCCGACCGGTCTGACCGAAGGAAGCCCTCGCACCAAGCATCGTCCCGCAGCCGCTGCACACCCCAACGTCGCAGCCCCCGCATTTTGAGCGCACGACCGAGAAATCCCCCCGCATTGGCTGTGTACGACCGAGAGCCACTCGTCGCAACCCCGCATCCGTCGCACCGCTTGCCTCCGTGGGCCCCCCAAGTTCTCCAGAGCTATTGTGGGTCCCCCAAAGGCCCCTAGGAGTACTGTGGGCCCCACCTAGGTGCTTGCTCTTTGAGGATTCGTCGCGTACGACGTCGTCGCACGTCGTAGCCCGTCGTCGCACGTGCGAGTTTTGGAATTTGGAATCGTCGCCCCGGTTGATTGCTCTGAAATTTCCAGCGAGGAATCTAATTGGAATCTGGACTTGGAGCGCGATCTTATTATTCCAACCCCCGGCGTCGCTACCCGACGCCGGTGTAGCTTTCGCGTCGTGTTGAGGTAACGTTTTGCACCCCTAGGACCCCCAACCCAATTGCATGCTAATCAAGACTAAAAATCAGTATTTTAAAGTATTTTAAATGTTTTAGAAATCACTAATCAAGATTAATAAAACGGATGTAGGCCGGTGGACTTGTGCACGTAGGAATCGTGACTTTGGACTCGTTGGGCGGTGTTTTCTTGACGTGATAGTTGCAGGCAAGTGAAACTTGCCAACTCTTGTGTAGGGCCATGTTTTTAGTTCACTTACTTGTTTTTAGCGTAAAAGAGACTAGTCAGTGAAATGATAGCTGGCTAGACGCCTACTTGATCTAATTTGACAACGAAACTAGATCCGTCACCTAAATGATCTAGCTTGACAACGAAGCTAGATCCAACCCCTTAAACTTGTTAATCATCCATGCTAAACTGTCACGTTTACTTTCCTTACATGTACGCCTTACTACTTGCCATGTCATGTCATCCATGCATTGAATGTTGCATTCGTAGCATACGCTACATACTTGTACTTGCTTGTCCCGGGCTAGGTGCACCCCTATGCCATACTAGTTAAAGACACTTCCTGGCTCGTGATCCAGAAGCGAGCATTACCGTTCGGGGGTAAGGCCCTGGCTCGATACACGTGGAGGGGTAGGGTTGAGCGACCACTCAGCGTAAAAGTGTGCCCGTACAGCCTCTTTAGCTGTAAGGCGTGAACTCTGTGCACGAGGTGCTTACTTTTCTTGTCTTGTACTTGTCTTGTGAATGTCATGCCATGCTCGTACTTTACTTCGCTTTACTTTACCTGTTGCACTCATTACTTTAACTGCCATGTCATTGCATCATGCTAGAACTTTTAGGTTGCTCTTACTTGTACTTTCAGTTTCACTTGCACAAGTCTTTTTAGACTTGCTGACATGTGCCCCTTGCTCTTTTAGGTGTCACATGTTAGACCCTGAGTCAGAGACAGGTGTTGAGGACGAGGTCTTTGCTGACGTTGAGCCTGAGCCTACGTTCGTCGAGGAGTACGAGGACACCGGAGACCAGTCTTAGTGGCTGTGGAGTTACTTTTGTTTTATCTTGCTGTTAGTTGTCGGTGCTTGCACCATTTCTTTGCTTTCGTACTTTGTACTTTCTTTGGCCATGCTGGGCCTCTTTTAGACTCTTTTATTTTAGCCTGGTGGCTTTTCTGCGATGTTGAGATTTATTATTATGGATATTCTGAGATGTTTCTTTTGTCTCTTTCGTTATTATTATCTTTGTTTCGTTTCACGTTGCAAGGACCTGCAGTTAAATTTGATTGACGCTTATCGGACTTGCAGCTTTGTAGCTTCAAGTCTGAGCGGACCTTCTCACGCTTCGCCTCCATGTTTTTGGGAAGCGGGGCGTGACAACTTTCTAGACCATGTTCAGAGAGAAGTTTTTCCCCAAGGCTGCAAAGAGAGAGCTTTTGAGCCGATCTGTGAATCTGAAGCAGGGGAATCTGACGGTTGATGAGTACGAGGCAGAGTTTGAGATGCTCAGTCGATTCGCCTCGCATATGGTTAAGAAGGAAGAGAACCGAGCTGATCAGTTCCATCAGGGGCTGCACCCCAAGATTCAGGCTTCCATGTCCTTGACCGACTTTTCGACTATGGGAGCTGTGTTGAATGCAGCCAGGAATTATGAGATTTTGGCGCACCTCCCTTATCCTCCAGCTGGTGGAGGAAAGCGTCAGATGGAGCAGTTCAGGCCTCCTGCTTGGCCAGTTATGAGACCAGTTCAGTCAGTGCCTTTCAAGAGGCCAGGAGCACCTGTGCAGAGCCAGGTCAAGGGTCAGTATCACTACTGCGGCAAGCCAGGGCATGTTCAGATCAATTGCAGGAAGAAGTTGGGTTTGTGCTTAGTGTGTGGGGATGCCTCACATGCTGCTAAAGATTGCCCGAGATCGCGTCATGCTGTAGTTGGAGCGCCAGTTCCGCTGCAGAGTAGAAGGCCTGCCCCAGTTCAGAGATGAGCTGCTGTCCGTGGACCACCCTTGGCACCACAGAAGCAGATGTTTTGGCAGGCAGTGCAACCTCAGAGGCTGGCTTACACCATGACAGCCGTTGAGGCTGAAGACTTGGATGGTGTCATTGCAGGTATATATTTAAATATAGTCTTTCCTTTTATAGTTTAGATTATATTGTTTTCATATGTTTGTTGTCCTTGCTAGTTGTTTGGTAGTGGTTTGACCGTAGTTCTTTTATATCTTCGGCACCATTCTAGTGTCGTCCCAACCGGCCTTGACCTTGTTCGACTTCGGTGCATCTATGTGCATCATATCCCGGAGATTCGCAACAAGGCATTTCATTTCCACCCATACACTTCCAAAGTGTTGGGACATCACTACAGGGAACAGAGTGGTGACTATGAATTTGGGTTGTCAATCGATCCCGTTGGTGGTCAGTGGACACGAACTATATGCAGATTTCATTGTCCATGATCTGCAGCATTTTGATGTCATTCTTGGCATCGATTGGCTAGGAGACTTCCATGATTCGATTGAATGCCACAGTAAGAAGGTGAAGGATCCCATCATAAGATGATAGAGGATCGAAAGAGAGAAGAGACTTACGTTAGCGGACGCTTCACTATAGTCTCTGAACTTTGCCCTTGGATTCGCCACAACAGTCGGTACTTTGTCACAGAGGATCAAAGCAACGTTTCACCATCTAAATCTATCTTTGGGAGAAGAAATTAATGGAAGGGAGAACTCAAAATTGAGATGTGAATCTCGTGTCTCAGCCTCTTCTGGACTCTGCCAAAATTAAGATGTGAATCTCGTGTCTCTGTCCGACACGATACTCACGGGGACTCTGTGAAGTCGCATGATCTCCTGCATAATTCACGATACATCACTATCTATACTAGGGAAAGGAAATAAAAACGGAGAGTAAAAGAATTTACCTCCATATATCTCCTTGCTAGCGTTTTCGTCAACTGTCCCTCTCGGAAAGGGATTAAGTGCGCAGATTTGGTCAATCGGTCTACGATTACCCAAACCGCGTCATTCTGCTTCAGACTCTGAGGCAGTCCAGTCACAAAATCCATAGTGATGTGTTGCCACTTCCACTCCGGAATCAGAAGTGGATGTAGCAACCCAGCCGTACGATGATGCTCCGCCTTAACCTACTGGCATACTAAACACTTGGCAACGCTCTATGCCACACTCCGCTTCATGCCATGCCACCAGTAGTTCAGGCGAAGGTCCTTGTACATCTTTGTGCCTCCAGGATGCACGTAATACGGCGAACTATGTGCCTCAACAAGCAGCTCTTCTCTAACATCTCCCACTGGCATACAAACTCTAGCTCCATACCTCAGCGAGCCATCCTCACGAATCAGAAATTCTGTCCGCAAACCAGCTTCTACCTGCTCACGGATCTTCTTCAGCTTTGGATCAAACGAACAGTATATCCTTCCTTGTCAGTCTAGTCATCAGCTCTGCAATTCGAGAGAAATCCTTGATGAAGCGTCGATAATACCCTGCTAGCCCAAGAAAACTCCTGATCTCCGACGCTGTCCGTGGAATTGGCCACTCTATGATATCCTTGATCTTCTCCTGATCCATGGATATGCCCTCTCCTGATACCACATGTCCAAGGAAGGCAACTCTATCCAACCAGAACTCTCACTTGGAATACTTCGCATACAGATGATGCTTCCTCAGAATCTCCAGAACTGTCCTCAAGTGCTTGGCATGCTCCTCTTTCGACTTCGAATAGATCAGGATGTCGTCGATAAAGATAACGACGAACTTATCAAAGAAGTCGTAGAAAATCAGGTTCATGAAAACTGCGGGTGCGTTGGTCACACCAAAAGGCATGACCACGAACTCGTAGTGTCCATACTTCGTTCTAAACGCTGTCTTCTGCACATCATCCTTCTTCACTCTTAGCTGGTGATATCCTCTCCTGAGATCCAGTTTAGAGAATACACTCGATCCTCCAAGCTGATCGAAAATATCGTCTATACGCGACAACAGATACGTGTTCTTGATGGTGACGACATTCAACTCTCTGTAGTCCATGCACATACGGCACGAACCGTCCTTCTTCTTCACCAGCAATACATGTGCTCCCCATGGGGACACACTAGGATGAATATAACCCTTCTGTAATAGCTCATCCAACTATCTATGCAGCTCCTCCAACTCTGCCGGAGCCATACGGTATGGTGCTTTCGAAATGGGCTGCGCTCCTGGAATAAGATTAATCGAGAAATAAAGAGCTCGATTGGGCGGCAGTCCTGACATCTACTCGGGGAAGACGTCATCAAAGTCTCTCACAACAACTGGTCTTCTCTCCTCCATCTGCATAGCTACTAACTCCTCCACTGGCTTGGCCCGGAATCTGACAGGCCCAAGCGACCTGCTACCACGGCTAAACTCGAAGGTCGGATGACCAGGAATATCAAACACCACCTTCTTCCGTTGACAATCGATCGTAGCAAAGAAACTTCCAAGCCAATCCATCCCAAGTGTCACGCCCCGCTTCCCAAAACAGCGGAGGCGAAGCGTGACTAGGCCCGCTAAGGCCAGAGCTAAGGAGCCCTGATCCAATAAGCGTCTGTGGGGTACCAAGACGAAGGTACAGGTCCCTGCATGTTAGTACAGAACAATAAGAGTACAAGAAAAGAAAGAACAATTCATTTTTATTCCAACATATCCAAAGTACCAAGTCTCAACGCCCGAAGGGCTACAACAGAAGAAAAGTAAATCTAATGGTACAAGCACCCAACATAGACAATGAAACAAAAGGTGTTACACACCCAACTAAAGTAAACGGATAACTCTGGAAACTGCAACGGGAAGTCTCTAGCTCTGGTCCTCCTCAGGGTCGTACTCAGGATCGACGCTCTCTGGCTCCACGTCAGCTGGCAAGTCAGCCTCCTCCTCGTACTCTGGCTCAATCCCTGATGTACAGCACCAAAATAAGGAACTTTACGTCAGGTAAGGTCTACAAGAAAAAGGTTAGACCAAACTACAAGTGCACCAATTACTTAACAATGTTTTACTGGTTGATTAACATGCTGAGGTTTTAACATCAGAAGCACACGCAACAGGAAAGTAAACACGACAAGTAGTAATCGTAGCGAGAGCTACCGACTACGGGACTAGCCTACAGGTGTTAAGACAAGACAGAAACACGGAAGCCAGACATGACAAGACAAGACACGAAAAGGGTTCACGCCTGTTCGGTTCGAGGGGGATCAGACCCTCTTGCCGCTTGCACGCTCAACCCTACCCCAAAACCCCAAGAATCGTGATAGGACAAGGGATCACTTGCTCTAGCTTGACAAGTGCCCTATTGCTCTTTGAGCTGTGTATCAATACATGGGGTCACCTGCTCTAGCTTGACAGGTGCCCAATTGCCCATCGGGCTGTGAACTAGTACAAGGGATCACTCGCTCCGGCTTGGCGAGTGCCCTATTGACCAGCGGGCTGTGTAGACGGAACGGGACAAGACACGACAAAACAGGAGGGGTTGTACTAGGGTGTCCACAACTCACACACACGCATGTCAATCCTATGATGTCAAAATTGTTGTTGTTGGACTCAGATTTCGTTGTCAAATCTGAGCCATCATGGGCGTCCCGGACGCTATCATTTCACGTCCGGTTCTCATGGTACAAAATGTCTAATCTAACAAGACTAAGGCCCAAGCATGGCCAAGAACGCAAGTGGTACACTTGCCTGCGATGGCGAGTGCGGCGTCTCCCTGATACGTCTCGTCCAAATGTCTCATCGGCGGAAAAGCGTCTAAAAATCGTGACATGTCGACGGTGTCAGATCACGATTCAATAATTCCTATTAGGGTTGTGTCTTGGTTATCAGGACTATCCTATTCATCAAAATCACATTTTTTTAATGTAATTAACCTAATCGACGATCTATCCTATGTGTACATGCATAACGTCCATTCGTCGATTTCTACGGTTTGCACAATGTTTTAAAGAGGAGCGGAAAGTAAATTTAATTTGATTAGGTTGCTGATTTTAATTAGGGTTCGATTATCTATTGTGTGGGTTACTAAGAATTTAGGGGACCAACCTGAAAATGACGGTTGCACGAAGATCCGGCGTCAGATCTGGAAAGGTGGAAGCGTTGCGTCGTCCGGAAATTCCTAGGCCGTGGGTAGCGCAGTGAGGAATGTTGATTGTCGATGATGACGTTGGCCTCCGAAGGTGATGACGAAGATCTTGGCGTCTCCCGAGGTCGTCGTCGTCGGATCTGAGATAGCGACACCACGTGAGAGGAAGAAATGGACCTTGGAAGAAAGAGCGCGGCCGGAGCTTGGCCGTGAATCTCAGATCTAATGGGAAAGGAAAAACAGGAGAGTGGAAAGGGAAATGAGGATGGAGGAGAAGAAGAAAGTAGACCGGATAGATCTCTTGAAGGTGGAGGGCGCACGGGAGGAGGAGGAGGGACTTAGAGGAATGAAGGAGATAGGTTGGGGAAGACAATGGCTGGAAATATTGAGGAGAAAGGAAAAAGAACCACGCGTTTAAATAAGAAAACGAAACGGCGGCTAGGTCAAAACTAGGGTTTCGGGGGTCAGTTAGTCGGTCTGACTAGGTTGCAAACTAGTCGGTCGGTCGTCTAACTATGACCGACTAAAAGGCAAACAAAGAATAGTGTCGGTACAGGGTTGATAGATCTAGTCGGTCTGTGAAGGCTCGTCGACCGACTAGTTTGCAACCTAGTCGGTCGACCAGTGTTCATTGACCGACTAAAGGATAAAAGTGGTCAACAAGAGATTTTGAAGATTAGTCAGTCAGTGAAGGAAACCTAACCGACTAGTTTGTCAACTAGTCGGTCGGTATTCGTTCTTTGACCGACTAACAATAAACAGTAACTTGACGCATGAAATGATCTCTAACTTAGTCGGTCTGCGAAGAAGTGTTGACCGACTAGTTCGACAACTAGTCGGTCGGTGGATGAACTTAGACCGACTAAGAGTAAACAGTAACTCAAGGGAAAAACCTGACAGAAAATAGTCGGTCCATGAAGAGTTTCTGATCGACTAGATTGACATCTAGTTGATCGGTCCTTGTTCTTGAACCGACTAAAGTGCACACCAAGTCTCCAAATGGAGTGCGAAGCTTCGGGATGACTTCTAGGGACTCCTGAGATGGGTCTGGCTCTAAGACAAGAGCGTCATGAAGCACGCTAAGCTCCAGATTGGGGAAAAAAATACGGAAAAGAAAAGAAAGAAGGCGAACAATCACATATATATATATATATAAATATCCTCATACAAAAACCAGCCATTACATCCTACCCACCTTAAGAAAATTCCGCCCTCGGAATTTCCCTTCAGAATATGTGAGGGTAACGCTCTCTCATATCATCCTCTCTCTCCCAAGTGGACTCTCCAGGTGATCCGTGACACCACATCACTCTCACCAGGTCGATTACCTTATTCCTCAACTGCTTCTGTCGACGGTCCAAAATCTGCACGGGCTGCTAGTCATATGTCAGGTCCGATCGGACCGTGATCTCCGAGAAATCCACCGTGTGTGACGGATCACTGACGTACCGACGTAACTGAGATACGTGGAATACGTCGTGAACTCCCACCAAAGATGGTGGCAGAGCAAGGAGGTAGGCCACTGCTCCCACATGCTCCAGCACATCGAAAGGTCCAATGTACCTCGGACTCAGCTTCCCCTTCTTCCCGAATCGGATCACTCCTCGGTTCGGAGAAATCTTCAAGAAGACGTGGTCTCCAGGCTGAAACTCCAAAGGTCTCCTCTTGGCATCCGCCCAATGCTTGAAACGATCCTGTGCAACTCTGAGCTTCTTCCTGATGTCTCTCATGACATCCACAGCTTCTACTATCATCTCTGGACCCAACAGCTCCTGATCTCCAACGTCATCCCAGCTCAGTGGCGATCGACATTACCTCCCATATAATGCAGCAAACAGCGCCATGCTAATGCTCTCCTGGTAGCTGTTGTTATAAGAAAACTCCACCAAATGGAGATGGTCCTCCCAAGATCCCTTCCAATCGAGTGTACAAGCTCGCAGCATATCCTCTAATATCTGAATAGTCCTCTCGGACTGGCCATCGGTCTGCGGGTGGTATGCCGTGCTGAAACTCAGACTCGTACCTAAATGCTCCTGCAGACTTCTCCAGAATTGAGATGTGAACCTCGTATCTCTGTCAGACACGATGCTCACGGGGACTCCGTGTAAGCGTACAACCTCCTGCACGTACACGGTCTGTGTCACAACTAACTCAAAGAGGAGAAAATTAAAGAGAAGTAAAAACGAAATTTTACCTCTAGATATTTCCTCACCAAAGCTTCCGTAGACTGGCCCACTCGGAAAGGAATGAAATACGCAGACTTAGTCAACCGATCAATGATCACCCAGACTGTGTCGTTCTGCCTCGGGGTCCGAGGTAAACCAGTCACGAAGTCCATCGTAATATGTTGTCACTTCCACTCCAGAATAGGAAGCGGTTGTAGCATCCCAGCCGTACGATGGTGCTCAGCCTTCACCTGTTGGCATATCAAACACTTGGCAATGCTCCATGCCACACTCCTCTTCATGCCAATCCACCAGTAATTCAGTCGAAGGTCCTTATACATCTTGGTGCCACCAGGATGTATAGAATAAGGCGAGCTATGAGCCTCACTCAAAAGCTCCTCCCGAACATCTCCCGCGGGTACGCAGAGTCTGCTGTCGTACCGCAGCGAACCATCCACATGAATCACAAACTCCGCACGCAGTCCAGCTTCAACTTGCCTCCTGATCCTTTGCAACTTCGGATCTCCTGCCTGTGCTACCATGACCCGATCCACGATCGTGGACTGAATCTGCAAATTCATGAACGAAAGAACCACACCAGGTAGGATGACCTCCAAATCCATCTCCTTCAGCTCCTGCTGAATCCTCCAATCGGCAGTATGCATCATAGCAGTAGGAAGTCTACTCAAAGCGTCCGGCACTACGTTCACCTTCCCCGGATGATACTGCAGATCAATCTCATAGTCAGCCATGAGCTCCAACCATCGCCTCTAACGCATGTTGAGCTCCTTCTGTGTGAATATGTACTTCAAACTTTTGTGATCGGTAAAAATCTTCACGCTCTCACTCAGTAAGAAGTGCCTTCAAATCTTCAGTGCAAAGATCACTGCTGCCAACTCCAGATCGTGCGTCGGGTAATTCCTCTCGTGAGTTCTCAACTGACGAGAAGTATACGCGACCACGTGGCCATGCTGATGCAGAACGCATCCTCGGCCCTTCCCTGATGCATCACAATACACTTCGAAACCTCCACTTCGACCTGGTACCGCCAAAACTGGTGTCGTGGTCAACCTCGCCTTCAGGATACTGAAAGCCTTCTCACAAGCATCAGACCACTGAAACTCCACGTCCTTCCTCGTCAGCTTCGTCATCGGCTCAGTAATCTTCGAGAAATCCTTGATGAACCGTCGATAATAGCCTGCTAAACCAAGAAAACTCCTGATGTCGGACGCTGACTGCGGAGTCGGCCAATCTCGAACTTCTCTGACCTTCTCCTGGTCCACTGATATACCATCGTAGGACACCACGTATCCCAGGAATGCGACTCTGTTTAGCCAGAACTCGCACTTGCCATACTTGGCATACAACCTGTGTCGCCTCAGCGTCTCCAGTACTGTCCTCAGATGACAGCTGTACTCCTCCTCAGACTTCGAGTAAATAAGAATGTCGTCAATAAATATAACGACAAACTTATCCAGGAAGTCGTAGAAAATCAAGTTCATCAGGTTCATGAACACAGCTGGAGCATTGGTCACGCCGAAAGGCATCACCACAAACTTATAGTGCCCGTACTTCGTCCGGAAAGCTGTCTTCAGAATGTCATCTTTCTTCACCTTCAACTAATGGTATCCGCTCCTCAAATCCAACTTCGAGAAAACTCTCGAACCTCCCAACTGATCAAAAATGTCATCGATACGCGGCAGTGGATACTTATTCTTCACGGTGACAGCATTCAATCCTCGATAGTCCACGCACATCCTGCGGGACCCATCCTTCTTCTTCACAAGCAACACTGGTGCACCCCACGGTGACACACTAGGTTGGATGAAACCCTTCTGCAACAACTCATCCAACTACCTCCGCAGCTCCTCAAGCTCCACGGGAGCCATCCGGTACGGCGCCTTCGATATCGGCTGCGCACCAGGCATCAGATCAATGCCGTACTCCAAAGCTCTGTCGGGTGGCAGACCTGAGATATCCTCCAGGAAGACGTCGTCAAAATCTCTAACAACTGTTGGTCGGTCGATCTCCATTTCCATCTGCATGGCTGCTAACACTGGCACTTCCGGCTTGGCCCGAAATCTGATGGGCCCAAGCGACTCATCTCTGCTGCGGAACTCAAACTCCGGATGGCCTGGAATCCGGAATACCACTCTCTTGCTGTGACAATCGATCGAAGCGTGGAAATCTCCCAGCCAATTGATGCCAAGGACGACATCGAAATGCGGCAGATCGTGGACGATGAAATCTGCATATAACTCATGTCCACTGACCACTAGAGGAATCGATCGACATCCCATGTTCACCGTCACCACTCTGTCCCCTATGGTGATGTCCCAACACTTAGGAAGTGTGTGGGTAGGAATGGAGTGCTTTGTTATGAACATCTGGGATAAGATGCACATAGATGCACCGGAGTCAAACAAAGCCAAGGCAGGGTGAGCGAACACAAGAATGGTGCCTAGGAAAACATAGGGTCTAAGGTCAGAACACTACTCTAATAATCAAACAACCAAGCAACACTAACAAGACTAGCAATACAATATAGCTATGAAATGAAATGACTAGGTCAAGATGTTACCTGTAATCACCCCATCCAGCTCCTCGGTCTCCACAGCAGTTATAGTATAGGCCGGCCTCGGAGGCTGCACTGCCTGCTGGTACATCTGTCGTTGTGGCACCAAGGGTGGTCCACGAACAGCAGGTCCTCTCTGAGCTGGGGCAGGTGCCCTCATCTGCAACGGGGCTGGCTCTCCAACAACAGCAGTGCTGGCTCTAGGACAATCCTTCGCAACATGTGAAGCATCTCCACAAAGTAGGCACAGACCCAGCTTCCTCCTACAGTTGGTCTGAACATGTCCGGGCTTGCCGCAGAAATGGCACGGACCCTTGCTCTGCTGCTGCACTGGTGCTCCAGGTCTCTTGAATGGCACAGTCTGGACTGGCCTCATCATCGGCCTGGCAGGTGGCCGGTACTGCTCCATAGGGTGCTTCCCTCTGTCCGCTGGAGTGTCAGGCAGGTGCGAAATCGTCTCATGATTCTTCACAGCATCTAACACTTCCCTTATAGTCGAGAAGCTAGCAGAGGACATGGAAGCCTGGACCTTCGGACGAAGTCCCTGTCGGAACCGCTCAGCTCGGTTCTCCTCCTTCTTCACCATGTGCGGGGCAAAACGGCTCAGCGTCTCGAACTCAGCCTCATACTCGTCGATCGTCATGTCCCTCTGCTTCAAATCCACGAATCTGCCCATCAGCTCTCTCCTAGCTGCCTTAGTGAAATACTTCTCCTTGAACATGTGGTGAAAAGTCTTCCACTCCACAGGCTTCTGCAGACGCCTTTCCTCAATACGCCACTAGTTTCGGGTAATCTCAGTCAGCTGCATCTTCGTGATCTCCACCCGAGTGTCATCTGCAATCTTGGCAGCAACCAACTTCTCCTCGGTGCTCTGGATCCACTCATCGGTACCCAGAGGTCCTTCCTTCACAGAGAAGGTCTTTGGCTGGAGCTCGTTAAACTGCTTCACTCCTGGAGCAGCTCGCGGAGCAGGCGGAGGTGGTGCAACAGGTGGGGCCTGGGTAGCACGGTTGGACTGCTGCACTAGCTGATGCTGCACCGCTAACATCTCGCGCATCACGCCAAGGAACTGGCGGAACTCTACACCCTAGTCCTCCGGACCGTCATCACTCGAATTCGAGGATCGAGTAATGCGTCGCCCAGCCATCCTGTGTTCAGAAATGAAAACACAGGTCAGACTCGTACAATGTTTGAATATCAATGAATGTCCTTACTCTTACTGTCCTGTATGTGCAGAAATATTTGGGACGTGGACCTGCATGGGCCACCACTAAAACCTGTCACGCCCCGCTTCCCAAAACAGCGGAGGCGAAGCGTGACTAGGCCTGCTTAGGCCAGAGCTAAGGAGCCCTGACCCAATAAGCGTCTGTGGGGTACCAAGACGAAGGTACATGTCCCTGCATGTTAGTACATAATAATAAGAGTACAAGAACAGAAAGAACAATTCATTTTTATTCCAACATATCCAAAGTACCAATTCTCAACGCCCGAAGGGCTACAACAGCAGAAAAGTAAATCTAATGGTGCAAGCACCCAACATAGACAAGGAAACAAAAGGTGTTACGCACCCAACTAAAGTAAACAGATAACTCTAGAAACTGCAACGGGAAGTCTCTAGCTCTGGTCCTCCTCAGGGTCGTACTCGGGATCGACGCTTTCTGGCTCCACGTCAGCTGGCAAGTCAGCCTCCTCCTAATACACTGGCTCAATCCCTGACGTACATCACCAAAAGAAGGAACTATACGTCGGGTAAGGTCTACAAGAAAAAGGTTAGACCAAACTACAAGTGCACCAATTACTTAACAACGTTTTACTGGTTGATTAACATGCTGAGATTTTAACATTAGAAGCACACGCAACAGGAAAGTAAACACGACAAGTAGTAATCATAGCGAGTGCTACCGACTACGGGACTAGCCTACAGGTGTCAAGACAAGACAGAAACACGGAAGCCAGACAAGACAAGATAAGACACGAAAAGGGTTCACGCCTGTTCGGTTCGAGGGGGATCAAACCCTCTTGCCGCTTGCACGCTCAACCCTACCCCAAAACCCCAAGAATCGTGATAGGACAAGGGATCACTTGCTCTAGCTTGACAAGTGCCCTATTGCTCTCTGAGCTGTGTATCAATACATGGGATCACCTGTTCTAGCTTGACAGGTGCCCAATTGCCCATCGGGCTGTGAACTAGTACAAGGGATCACTCGCTCCGGCTTGGCGAGTGCCCTATTGCCCAGCGGGCTATGCAGACGGAATGGGACAAGACACGACAAAATAGGAGGGGTTGTACTAGGGTATCCACAACTCACACACACACACATGTCAATCCTATGATGTGAAAATTGTTGTTGTTGGACTCAGATTTCGTTGTCAAATCTGAGCCATCAAGGGCGTCCCGGACGCTATCATTTCACGTCCGGTTCTCATGGTTCAAAATGTCTAATCTAGCAAGACTAAGGCCTAAGCATGGCCAAGAACGCAAGTGGTACACTTGCCTACGATGGCGAATGCGTCGTCTCCCTGATACGTCTCGTCCAAACGTCTCGTTGGCGGAAAAGTGTCTGAAAATCGTGACACGGCGACGGTGTCAGATCACGATTCAATAATTCTTATTAGGGTTGTGTCTAGGTTATCGGGACTATCCTATACATCAAAATCACATTTTTTAATGTAATTAACCTAATCGACGATCTATCCTATGTGTACATGCATAACGTCCATTCGTCGATTTCTACGGTTTGCACAACGTTTTAAAGAGGAGCAGAAAGTAAATTTAATTTGATTAGGTTGCTGATTTTAATTAGGGTTTGATTATCTATTGTGTGGGTTACTACGAATTTAGGGGACCAACCTGAAAAT
This sequence comes from Scilla litardierei, assembly GCA_030789695.1. Classification (NCBI taxonomy): domain Eukaryota; kingdom Viridiplantae; phylum Streptophyta; class Magnoliopsida; order Asparagales; family Asparagaceae; genus Scilla; species Scilla litardierei. The sequence continues at coordinate 213,969,408 of CM061142.1, read as the reverse complement.
GACGGTTGCACGAAGATCCGGTGTCAGATCTGGAAAGGTGGAAGCTTTGCTTCGTCTGGAAATTCCTAGGCCGTGGGTAGCGCAACGAGGAATGTTGATTGTCGATGATGACGTTGGCCTCTGGCTTGGCGAGTGACCTATTTCCCAGCGGGCTATGCAGACGGAATGGGACAAGACACGACAAAACAGGAGGGGTTGTACTAGGGTGTCCACAACTCACACACATGCATGTCAATCCTATGATGTCAAAATTGTTGTTGTTGGACTCAGATTTCGTTGTCAAATCTGAGCCATCAAGAGCGTCCCGGATGCTATCATTTCACGTCCGGTTCTCATGGTTGAAAATTTCTAATCTAGCAAGACTAAGGCCTAAGCATGGCCAAGAACGCAAGTGGTACACTTGCCTGCGATGGCGAGTGCGTCGTCTCCCTGATACGTCTCGTCCAAACGTCTCGTCGGCGGAAAAGCGTCTGAAAATCGTGACACGGCGACGGTGTCAGATCACGATTCAATAATTCCTATTAGGGTTGTGTCTAGGTTATCGGGACTATCCTATTCATCAAAATCACATTTTTTTAATGTAATTAACCTAATCGACGATTTATCCTATGTGTACATGCATAACGTCCATTCGTCGATTTTTACGGTTTGCACAACGTTTTAAAGAGGAGTGGAAAGTAAATTTAATTTGATTAGGTTGCTGATTTTAATTAGGGTTTGATTATCTATTATGTGGGTTACTACGAATTTAGGGGACCAACCTGAAAATGACGGTTGCACGAAGATCCGGCGTCAGATCTGGAAAGGTGGAAGCTTTGCGGCGTCCGGAAATTCCTAGGCCACGGGTAGCGCATCGAGGAATGTTGATTGTTGATGATGACGTTGGCCTCCGAAGGTGATGACGAAGATCTTGGCGTCTCCCGAGGTCGTCGTCGTCGGATCTGAGATAGGGACACCATGCGAGAGGAAGAAATGAACCTTGGAAGAAAGAGCGCGGGCGGAGCTTGGCCGTGAATCTCAGATCTGATGGGAAACGAAAAACAGGAGAGTGGAAAGGGAAATGAGGATGGAGGAGAAGAAGAAAGGAGACCGGATTGATCTCTTGAAGGTGGAGGGCACACGAGAGGAGGAGGAGGGACTTAGAGGAATGAAGGATATAGGTTGGGGAAGACAATGGCTGGAAATATTGAGGAGAAAGGAAAAAGAACCACGCGTTTAAATAAGAAAACGAAACGGCGGCTAGGTCAAAACTAAGGTTTCGGGGGTTAGTTAGTCGGTCTGAGAAGGGTGGTTGACCAACTAGTTTGAAAACTAGTCGGTCGGTCGTCTAACTGTGACCGACTAAAAGGCAAACAGAGAACTGTGTCGGTACATGGTTGATAGATCTAGTCGGTCTGTGAAGGCTCGTCGACCGACTAGTTTGCAACCTAGTCGATCGGCCAGTGTTCATTGACCGACTAAAGGATAAAAGTGGTCAACAAGAGATTTTGAAGATTAGTCGGTCAGCGAAGGAAACCTAACCGACTAGTTCATCAACTAGTCGGTCGGTATTCGTTCTTTGACCGACTAACAATAAACAGTAACTTGACTGCATGAAATGATCTCTAACTTAGTCGGTCTGCGAAGAAGTGTTGACCGACTAGTTCGACAACTAGTCGGTCGGTGGATGAACTTAGACCGACTAAGAGTAAACAGTAACTCAAGGGAAAAACCTGACAGAAACTAGTCGGTCCATGAAGAGTTTCTGACCGACTAGATTGACATCTAGTCGGTCGGTCCTTGTTCTTGAACCGACTAAAGTGCACACCAAGTCTCCAAATAGAGTGAGAAGATTCGGGATGAGTTCTAGGGACTCCTAAGATGGGTCTGGCTCTAAGACAAGAGCGTCATGAAGCACGCTAAGCTCCAGATTGGGGAAAAATACGGAAAAGAAAATAAAGAAGGCGAACAATCACATATATATATAAATAAATATCCTCATACAAAAACCAGCCGTTACACCAAGAACGGCATCATAATTGGTGATGTCGTGGACGATAAAATCGGCATATTGCTCGTGTCCATAGACAACCAAGGGACAAGATCGGCAACCAATGTGCACTGAGATTACACCATTCACCTTAATGATATCCCAACTCTTGGAAAGAGGGAAAATCGACAGAGAATGCTTGTCCACAAAACTCTGAGATAAGATGCATATAGATGCACCGGAGTTGAAGAGAACTCGAGCAAGAAATGAACAAACAAGGATAACTCCTAACAAACAAGCTAGCAAATCAAAATCTATACTAGCAATGCAAGATCTAATCTAACATGCAAGATCAACTAGTGAAAAGTAAAGACTAGTCTGAGGATTACCTATAATAACTCCGTCCTCAGCCTCTGCCTCTACCGTAGTCATTGTGAAAGCTTGCTTCCTAGGCTGAGCTGCCTGTTGGAAAGCCTGCCTCTGAGATATAAGATGTGTCCCACGTCCGGCAGCTATTGGTGCTCTCTGCTGTTGATTAGCACGCGAGCAATCCTTCAATGTATACGTAGCATCGCCACAAAGTAAACACTGGCCCAGTAACCTCCTGCACTACTCCTTCGTATGACCAGCTTTGCCGCAGTGATAGCACACCTTCTGACTAGGCCCACCTGGCCTCATAAACTGTGCAGACTGATTAGGCTTAATCACGACATAACCATTGCTCCGGCCTGCTCCATAGGCCTCTTTCCTCCTCCTGAAAACTGCACCTTTTTCTGATTAGCAATCAATTCATGCCTCTTCGCAGCTATAAGAAACCTCCGGTACGAGTCCAAGTCTGAAGAAGACATCGAACTCTGCAGATCCAAGGAAAGACCCTGAGCACGATCTTCGGGGGTCCGCACCAAATTCGGCGCAAAGCGGCACAACCTGGTGAACTCCTAGTGGTACTGGTCCACTGTCAGACTTTCTTGCTTCAAGTTGATGAACTGCTGCATCAACTCCCTCCTGGCAGCTCGAGGGAAGAACTCCTCGTCTAATCTAGCTTTGAATGTAGCCCAAGGGATAGGCCTCACTAGCATCTCTTCCTCAGCATCACACCAACTACAGGCATTGTCCTTCAGCTACTTCTTCACCAACTCGACCCAACCAGCCTAGTCATTCTTCGTAAGAAGCAGGTTGTCCTCAGTGTTCCTCATCCATTCTTCAGCAGCCAAAGGTCCTTCTGATCCAGTGAAGTACGTCGGGCCCAGCTCTCGAAACAGCTTCACTCCAGGCTCGAAGCGAGGGGCATTCTGAAGCATGCCCTGTTGTACTTGCATCATCCGCTGCATCAGCCTCATCATCTCAAGAATGGTATTGGCTCCATCAGCTCCATCACCATCTTCTGCTCCACCACCAGCTCAGGTAATACATCTTCCAGCCATCTAAGACAAGGAAAATGTTCATATTATACTCCAATTCTATGACTCGAATGTTTCAAACGTTTCAATGGGTGTTTTTTTATTATCGTTGTTTCGATATTTCGTAGGTGCAATGGCCTGCATGGGCCACCATAAAACCTGTCACGCCCTGCTTCCCAAGTATGGAAGGCGAGATGCAAAGATGTCCGCTCAGACTTGAAGCTGTGAAGCTATAGTCTGATAAGCGTCTGTGTGTTCATCCATTCGCAGATTCTTACATTGTAATGAAACAAAAATAATAATAATTTAGAAAGCAGGAAATAATTAACCAACATTCAAAACAACATCCAATCTTTATTCAAAGCATCCAGAGATAAAGTCATAAGAGAAGTACAAGAGTCTGAAAAGAAAGGCCCCAAGCATGGCCGAAACTAAGACATAGATAAGGTGCTATGCACCGAAAAACCTAACAGCAGCAACTAGGAAAACAAACAGCAACTAAGAAAAAGCCTCCAGCTAAGACTGGGATAGGTCTCCGGTATCCTCGAACTAAACGTCAGCAGAAGCCTCAAGCTCGACGTCAGCAAACTGGTCGTCCTCAGCAATAACCTCAGACTCAAAGCCTAACAATTGACACCCAAAGAGAAAAGGACGCATGTCAGCAAAAGTCTCCAAAAGGTAAAAAGAAAGAGACTTTTGTGCAAGGGAACATAAGGGTAATGAATACAACTAGCAGTTTAAAACATGATGACATGGCATAATATTTAATAAATGCAGCAATTTGAAATGAACATGATAGTTAACCATGCATGTCACGTCGTAGCAAAAAGCTACTAAACAATATTTCACGATTTCACAAAAAACTAGTAATCATGTCGTGCACAAAGTTTACGTCTTTCAGCTGAAGTTGCTGTATGTGCACACTTCTACGCTGAGTGATCGCTTAACCATACCCCTCCACGTGTGTCTGAACTGGCACGCAGCTTCTGGTTCACGAGCCAGGACGTGTTGTTATGGCATAGGGTTGTACCTAGCCTTTATATGCTATAGGAGTCAGAATCTTACTCGCCACAGCTTATGATTCATTGTAGCGTGTACTACGCATTCATGGCAAGACAATCAAATGCATGAAATGACATGTGATATGCAACATTGATAGTACAAAAGGCAGTTATTGAATGCGTACAGTATATCAGAAGTAAACGTGACATGTGATATGCATGAACATGGCATGGCAAGGATATCGGATCTAGCTTCGTTGTCAAGCTAGATCAAGCATGTGTGTCTAGGGTACTATTATTTCATCGCCTAGCCTCTTTTACACAAAATCTCAGACTAGCCTAAAGCATGGCTTAACATTAACTGAGCAAGTTTAACTTGCCAAAAATAATGTGCCACAAATCTCAAATCAAAGGGTCCAGAATCTTCATATGTGCTCAAACCAAATTCCAACCTACAGTCCCATATTAATTAACTTCAATTAGTTATTATCCAGAGCAAAGGAATTGCAGCTTTTAATCTTGTTAAACATGCGGGTGTGCATGTTCCTACGGATCAGGGGCTTACCTTAACACGACGCGAAAGCTACACTGACATCGGGTAGCGATGTCGGGGGTTGGATTTCGACAGCAAAACGGCGGACTACATGGCAACGGGCTGTCATGAGAACGGTAGAGCATCGAGGCAGCGTGCTGTCGGCTGAGCAGTGCGCGAACGACAGCCAAAGGGGCGGCCTGATGTGGCACGGATGTAAGTTACGGCGGCGGAAAGGCCGCGAGGGGGCCAGCCTAGGCTGCTGCTGGGCGCGGCCTGGCTGGGCTGCGTGCGGGGTGGCTCGTCACCCTGAGGGGAGGCCGACAACGGCAGGAGCATGCCCGGGGTGGCTGCGGCCTGGGGGAGGCCGGCGGCCGGACAGTCGGCCTAGGGGAGAAGAGGGGCAGCAGGGTGGAGAGGGGGCTGGCCGGAGATGGCTAAGGGGAGAGGGGGCCGGCAGTTTGAGGGGTGCACGCGGAGGGAATGAACGGTAGGGGGGTCTCGCGTGGAGGGGACGGCGGCAAGGGGGAGAGATTGAAGTTGACGGCTAAGGGAAGTGGCGGCTGATGGGTTGGTTCTAGCATGGAGATAGAAACCCTAGGTTGCTTACGTTATAATAGAAGGGGGGTTTGCTAAGGAGGGTAGGAAAGGGGTGGACCTAAGGGGTAGATTGGAGAGAGTGTGTGACAGGGGGAGGGTAGATTTAGTGTCGCAAATAGACTAGGAAATATTTGATATGATACGTAGGATCAAAAGTGATTTGATTTTATTTTTAATTAGGATTTTATTTTTAATTAGGATTTTAATTTGAATTAGTCTTGTGCTAATTATAGATTAAAAGATAATTAAGGTGAAGGGTCAGCCTAACGGTGTCCGAAAAATACAAGAAAAATATCAGGACGACCGTGGCAACGAGAGGATCAAGAATACGATGATCGGTCACGTACTAGGTTCATGAAAAACGATACTAAAAATAAATAGCCAAACGTCAAAGTCTAAAAGTTAAGACACCCCTTCATTCAAAACTGATTTGTGGAAGAATGACCCGTAAAATGACGTTTATAAAAAATCCACAAATAACTACTCTTTCTGAGGGTCACAACGATATATAACTTTACGCGTTTGGGATACAAGGGGATGTTACAATAAATACGCATACAAAAAAGAAAGTACGCGTACAAAAAACACACGGTCAAAAAGCGACCGTGACACTCTCCCTATCTCTCTCATTCTCCACATTTTCCCCAAATTCGAACCCCATTCTCAAACCCTTTCTAATTAAGAACCCCAAACCTATTTAATTTCTTAATTGCCTACTAAAATCATCTTCTTATCTTATTGCAGGTACATTTGGAGCTCTTCGAGGAGGAGCTTGGTTTGGACTAGCTTGAGAGATCGCTTTGGTCCGAGGCTTCGCACGTGCACACTCTACATTTGCTTTCACAGCGACTTACGATATCAGTATACTCCTTCCACTTATTATTTTCATTACCGTATATTGTTCTCACGTCGCTAGCCCCACTCGTGCAAGATGCCCCCTAACCTTAGGCCTAGGAAGCCTCCGTTGAAGAATAGGAAGGCCAACACCGGTCCCTCCTCTTCTAGGCCGGCACGATGCTCCCGTCGTGCATGCTCGCCCACACCCGAGGAGTACTTGGGCGTTTCATTGTCCTCATCCGACTCATCCCGATCCACATCCCCCACGCCTCTAGCGATAGAGGATCCACCCACCCCATGCACTACCACTCCTCGTATCCCCACTACCGCACCTCCACCACATCCAGTTCCTCCACTACCTACCCTGAGGACGTATGATATCGTCTTCAGGACAATGCTCACCGCAAGCGTTTCGCCTCCATCTCCCACCGCACCATCATCCCCACCCGATTCATCCATGTTCCCACCCTCCAGGGCCTTGGCATCCTTCAGGGTGTCTATAGGCTCTACCAGGTCATAGGTTTTGGCCGCCTTCTCGCCATCCATGCGTGCACCTACACTCGTCTCACTCTCGAGGCACTGAGCTCCATCATCCTAGAGGGTGCTGGCATCTTCTTTAGGCTGCTTGACCGCAACATAGTGGTCATGCACGCATTGATCCATGCCCACATCCGCTTTCCCGCCATCCCCGACTTCACCCTCGCCTACTCCCCAGACTACGAGCTCACCACGTTCGATGCCGAGCAGTTCTGGCATCTAATTACTGGTCTGTAAGGATATCGCCCTAGTAGGGCTAAGTCTTCTTGTATAGTCCACCCTTGTCTCTGCTACACCCAGTGCCTCCTCACCACCAACCTTTTGCTCCAGGCCAGAGGTCGGGACATTCTCCCTGCTTGATCTTTCCCATCTTATGCGGATGACTCGACCTCTGCACTGCCACCCCGACGGTTCTTCACACCCCTTCCTACTCTCTGACGCAGCACACTGGCTGTGTCATCGCCTCATCCAGACCACCCACGCCACCACCGATATCCGCTGCGGTAGATTTTTCACCATTTTTTCCTCCATACTCGGCCTTGCACTTCCTACAGGTCTGGCAATACCCACCGGGTCTACACGCCTGACGTTGGACGTGCTTACCCACATGTCCATCATCAGGCCGCACGGTGAGCGTCACTGGATCTACCTACTAGGCACCCACTGAGAGTAGCACCTATACATGCACTGCCTCTCCTCCTAGGCTAGACCCCATTCCTCCTGTCACTGCCAAACCACTCAATGTGCCCCATTCTCAGGCTTCTGCAGGGCATGTCACCTTTTCTGTTGAGTCGGTTGCACCACTGGTGGATGCTTCTATTGTTGACACACCCATTCTCACACTTGTCTACACACCAGCTGTTCCACTTTCTTCTTAGCCATTTGCACGATCTGTTGACCTGCCGACCGACACACTAGTCGAGCCTCCACCTGTTGTGCCCGATGTTCCTATTTATGGTCCACAGCAGTGGGACCCATCACCACCTCGAGAGGGTGGTGCCCCTGCTTGATCGTTATATTATTTTTGCTCCTACCCCCTATATTTGTGCACATCTGTCTCTTTGGGGCCCCATTCTCTTATAGCTTAGGGGAGAACCCATTTTGCACCACTTGTATATATCCATCATGTCATCATTTGCATCATATGCCTGCTTCTTCATATTTTTGCATCTTACGCATTAAGTAATACATTTGCATTTTTCCTTTTATTTGTACAGTTTCATTTTTCGTTTATTTTCCTTTTATTTTCCACCCACCCACCCTAGCCTCATTTTCCCGTCTTTCACGCGTGTTCTCAGCAGTGAGGACACTGCTGTGTTTAGCTTGGGAGATGAGCGTTATTCGCTTTTTTCCAATTTTTATACTTCCTTTCATTTTACACCTTTTTATTATCATTTTCCGCTCATTTTCCACCATTTTATTTTTTTATTTAGCTTTATATTTTACATGTTTTGGCGTGCTTGCATGCTTGCTTTTATTTCATTTTCTCCTCTTTTCTCTTCCTACCCTTGCTAGATATGTTCCTAATGATGATATCTCTCTTAGCTTTAGTAGCTATCATGATGCTTGTATCTTTTGCCATGCTATTTAGAGTATTTCAGTGTCTTTCTATCTATATGCTTGCTTATATGTTTTTGATGATTTCTCTATATAAATGCATGAAATGAATTAAAACTGAATGTATGCAATAGTATCTAGCATGCTCTTGTTTGAAATGCATCAAGATTCACGCATCATTAGAATACCTGAAGCATCTGATGTGTTATCTTATTCGCTTTATATTGCATGCCTATAATGATTGTACGCCTTATTGCTTGACTTCATTATTCGTTGAAATGAATGAAAATACTCATGCTTGCTTATGAGTTTAGTTGAAGTATTATCTTATTGTATCGTTGTGCACATCTTATGAGTGAACAGAGTGTTATATTAATTCTTTCTCCGCATATCTTTTTATTCTCTACATGTCACTTGGGTGCACCCCTTTGCAGCTACTTATACTGCATCCACTTTCCAAAAATCCCAAAAGAAAAAGGGAGCCTCCAAAAAAGCCAAAAAAGAGCCAAAAGCACAAAAAATACATATTTTATAGCTCCTACAAAAAAGTCAAAAAGAAAAAAAAAGAGAAGATGAAAAGAAAAATATTTCTCTATTTCACTACTTGGAGCTACGAAAATCCTTGGGAAAAAGCCACAAAAATTCCATTGTTATTCCTTAGATGCGATGCCTCAAGGTAAGCTTGGGGGTGTGAATTCATTTGATTATATGAGTTAGTATGCCATTAGAGTGGAGTTGTGCACAATTGAAAATATTTGATAATTCTTACACATTGCAAAATATATTAGCTATGGAGATTTTTCATGATTTGAGATGAATATATGAAAGTCATGATCCTTATTCTATTCTCTATTGCATGCTTGATTTGACTCTTATATGCTTCACTTATATCTTTTGATATAAAAGTGCATCGCCAACATTTGTATAGTAAACTCTATGAATTACACGATGTGGAAATGAATTGATTGCATGAATTTAGAGAATCCATTCCTTTGCTCTTAAATGCTTGCAAGTAACATGTTTATTTAAGATATGAAATCTTTTTAGCATGTGATCCATCTTTGAAGTACCGTGATATGTAGCTATGGCTTGAGACTTGATCGAATGCTCTAGTATCCCCCTCCATCTTCCATTCTTTTTCTATTTTTTTATTTTCATCACCCGGTGAGCCCCGTATTCGTCTTCCTCGAGGACGAGTAAGAGGTAAGCGTGGGGGATTTTGATATGTCCATATTTTATATATATTTATGGCATCACTGCATGTAATATTCGCCTCCAAAATCCACATTTTCATACATTATCGTGCTTCTAACGCCATATTCGAGTTTTGTATAGCTTTATGGATTTTCAGGGGTTTTGGAGCGAATTGGAGCAATTTTGGGACATGGACACATCGGGTACGTCTGGGACGTCATTAGCAATTCTCCATGAGAGTTCGCTAAGGCAAGGAAGAAGATTGGAGGAGAGGAGGAGAAGAGAGCAAGAGATGCACACTTCATCTTTAGTTTCTCACGCGACTCGACCGAGTAGCAACAGCTACTCGGCCGAGCTGACACGTAGAATTCGCAAGGAAACAGCCATGCCCCCTCGATCGAGCAGACAGACAGCTCGACCCGAGCTGTATCAAACAGAGCGACTATTTTGGGCCATTCTCCAAGGCACTGTAGCTCAACCGAGCAGTTCACCTACTCGACCTGAGTTGTCATCAGACAGAGCAGTGTTTTGGAGAAGCTTCAGACCTACTATAGCTCGACCGAGTGGATAGGCTACTCAACCGAGTAGCCTGTATCAGCCAGAGCAGAAGTAGCAGCAAGCGGCAGCCTTATATCAGCTCGACCGAGCTGGCGCTGCTACTCGACCGAGTAGGGCGACGCGACCCGTCAAGTTAGTGGGCCCAAGTGCCCAGATTTTCTGAGATTTTGTGGGGTCAATACCCCTTGTTTATACGTACAATTTTTACCCTACTTTTAGTATTTTCCTTAGGCTATGTTTGGATGGTGAGAAAATAAAAGAAAGAAAAGTAAAAAGAAAAGGAAAGAGAAAGAGAAAGCAAAGTAAAACGAAACAAATTTCCATTTCATGTTTGGTTTGGTTGCTGAGGTTGAGAAAGAAAAGTAAAACATCACTCCGGTTCAAAGCTCAACAGGGCCATGCTCAAAATCAAATTACCATCTTCATTCTCCTCAGTTTCCAAATTCATCTCAGACCCACCATTTTTACCACCCAAATCATCAATTTCCGCAGTCAAAATCTCATCTTGCTTAACCAATTTCAAACCCCCCAATCTCTGCCACCTTCTCCTGCATAAGCTTCAGCATATTGATGAACCCATTAGCGTCAGTTTCTGCTTCAGCCTTGGAAGCTACACCAGCTCCGGTGAGACGGCGGCGACAGCACTAGGGTCGGATCGGATGATGGAGAGGATGTGGTGGAACCGCCTGGCTTACGAGGCCTACTCCACCACGGACGACGACGACGTCTTCGCCAAAGGGGTTAACATGAATCAAGGGAAGGATCGGCCGGTTGAATACGTCTTATGTGTCTTCAATGTCAACGGTGCCGTCGCTATCACCAACCCCACCAGCTCCTCCCATGAGGTCTTCCGTTGCCCCCACCCATCTTCAACCCTCTTCCATTCGACGGAGGCAGGCAGCGGTGTCGAGGATGTCATGGTCTCCATCATCGAGAGGAATCACCGATCTCGTCCCTCGCCGTCTGCCGTCATGCTCCTCCCGTTCATAGGGTTGGCGGTGGGAGGAGGCTAACGTGTGCCTGCACGGTGGTTGGAAGTTCATGAGGGAGTTGGTGTTGTACCACGTGGCCATCAGGAGGGTTAGCAATGATGTTTTCTCTCATTTTCCACTGGGTTATGAGAGGAAAATCTGGGAGCAAATTTTAATTGATTTTTTTCCTTCATTTTCCCTCCTTTTCTTTTCTCTTTCATTTTCCTTCTAACCAAACACAAGGAACCCAATTTCTCTTTCATTTTCTTTCCCTTTCATTCCTTTTCCTTCATACCAAATCGACCATTAGTTTTAATTAGAGTTTTTAGATCTAGAGAATTTGTGTGCCGCCGCTAATTTGTAGAGCTAAAGCTTGGAATTTTATTGATCTTTATTACGTGGAATCTTTATTTACTTAATTCTCTTTGGTTTTGTGATTGCTCTATGACGCGTTAGTACGATTCTCTAAACTTTCTATTGTTTTTTACGTTTTCTATTGTCGAGATGAATTCTTTTGCATCCATTGCATCTTTTATTGCTTTTGCTATGATGCGTGAGTAGTTCTATCTAAGGCTAATGGATTAGCCTTAGGATCTTATGATTTAGATGTAAAGTTAGGATTTTTAGGTTGCGTTGGTATAAAAGGGACGTGTTTTGGTTGTAGGAGATCTCGTACTGAGATCGTGACCACGGTCTGTGGATGCGATTAGCTTAAGGAGTATCCTATGGATTTAATTAGGGAGTTAATGAGTACAATTAGGGCATGTGCCACTTATCGCGAGAGAGGGACGATCACACGTGCCTTGACGGGATCCACCAACGTCCTATATTACAAATTGACGGCTACCGTAATTGAGTCAATAAGAGCCACCAAAACACATCGAAGCTCTAATCTACAAGAGTGGCATGAGTTGAGATCATTCTATCCACAAGAGTGGCATGAACATTGTCGATTCTTAATGCACAGATCATGTGTGCCTATCGCGAAAGCGGGGTATAGTATGCGATACGTAAGATTCATGGTGCTTAGAGTCATGTGTTCTACATATTAGATGCGACAAATACCTATTAAAGCCAATGCAACGTAAGATTCCTAGCCTAGCATCGACATCCAACGATCCTAGTGGTGAGTCCTAATGCCCTAGTCTTTTATTATTGATTACAATCTTCCAACAAACAATTTTATGAAATTGACTGCTAGCTTTATTCTAAGATCTAGAAATCACCCAAGACAATAACGTCACTTACCTCCCTATGGGATCGATATCTTTTATACTTGTAACGACCGGTTTTCATCATTATTATTTTCTGTATTTTCTCGTACTTCTATTTTCTTTTCGTATCTGTCGACCGACATTCCTATTCCAAACACGTACCAGTACCCGTTACTTCCCATACTTATTATTATTATTATCATCATCATCATCATCATCCTAGTAAATTATTTTAAGTCTCTTATCAAAATTTGTTTTAAATTTTAGATTCAATACTCGAAATTTGAATTTCGAATTTTTAAAAGTCAAACTCAACTTTCAAATCTTTTTAAACTTTTAATTTTGAAATGAAAACTTACCATTGTTGGACCCATTTAAACATATTGAATAGCCAGTATTCCCTTGATTACACCTATTAAATCCTATTAATCTTTTACAAATTTCTTCCCTAATTAAACCAAATTAATACAAATCTCATTAATGATATTTCAAATTTTCCCTTCCTAATTAAACACTACCCCAAGTTTTGAACCCTATCACTAGGCCTAGCACACACGCACCCCTCAGTTCACGCATACACCAATATTGACACACACTTTCATTTTAACCCAGGCTAAACAAGCAAACCTATTTGGACTCTACCCTATTATGATAAGAAGTATTTTGGAACCAAAACCCCTCTCACGTGTTGCCCAAGCCCAGCCTTTTTATACAAACCTAGAAACCCTATAGCTATAACCCTAGGCCACAATCTCATACACTAAAAATCAAAAATAATATGACAAGAGAACACCTATAACCCAATAGGCCCATGTGCTGTCGAATTGCTCCCCACACACAAAAATTTTATATTATAATACCCTTCAACACTCCTTTATATCATAAACCTTATAGGCTAGCACCTATCTATTATTAAACAAAAACCCTAGTACAGCTCCTTCGTTTCTCCTCAACCAAACCGCCGCCTCCTTCATTTTCTTCTCCGAGAACAAGCCGGCGGCCACCTCTAAATCCTCAGCGCCGTGAACCCCCCCACGGCCTCGTCCCCAGTCCCCTGCCGCCCATCTCCGACCTCGCCCAGCGCCTCCCTCTTAGCCCGCCACGACAACGGCTCCATCACTCCGCAACCCCACCTCCGACAGCTTCCTCCTCCGATCATTCTCCGATCACCTCGTCCCCAAGCCGCCCCGTTCCCTCTCTACACTTCCCTTGCAGCACCCAAAACGCGGCGGCCAACCGCACTACCGAACTTCACTCCTCCCCGATCACCAACCTGCAGGCCAAGGCCACGTTCCAACGGCAGACAACCCCTCCCCCGTTTCGGATCCGCCTCCCCTGCTCTCGCATCTCCTCCCCTGTTCCGTCAGCCTCCGAACCGCCAGCCCCGGTCGCCGCTCGGCCGTCACTTCAGCGAGCCACCGTCCATCTCCTCGCTTGCCAAGGCCCGCCCTCATCATCTTCCTCCCTTTGATCCCGCAGCATCACCGACCGCTCCCTCAAGGGCGCTCGCCTCTCCTCCCCGCCCAGCGGCCAACCCAGCGAGCTCCCCTATTTTCAGGCCAAGCCCTCACAAGCTCCTGACCCCATCGGTGCCGCATTTCCACCGTGACCCCTCGCCTCTTCCCCTCCGCCGCCTACCTCCGACCACCGGGCAGCTGCCCCTCCCGCCGCCGCCGCCTAGACTGCCAACGCCCACCGTAGGCCATCTGCGAGAAACAACGAAGAAGAGAAACGAACTGTGAGTGCATGCATATATTAGCCTATTCTTCATATAATTTGTGTTTAATAAGTTCTCTTTCCATCACAGTACGTTGTGGCCTATTGGCTATGAAACTAGCTCTTTAGACTTTTGAGTTAAATGTAATTGGATAGGCTGACATACAACAGTGCCTCATAATTCTTGTCACCTCTCATAGTCTCATGCTGTCAGTCTTAAAAACCAATAGTAAATACTGACGAAATGATTAGGTGTCTCTAATAAAAATGTAGGTTGTTAACTAAAGTTTCTTCAGGAGCCCACTATTTTATTAAGAAGCATGGTATTATTTAAATGTTGTATATTAGAGTGGAACAGATATTAATCTAGTAATGTTACATAGAATCAGTACATTTGGACCAGTAGCATGTGAACTATAGGTTAGTTGAACCTATACGTATTAACTTGTTAACATAATCTACCTTAATAACGAACGATAGATACCCTATGTCCTTAATAACTTAACTTGATGGTAAAGATATAAGTAGTGTATCGCATAATTAAGTTGCGTATTGTTCAATTTTCTAGCCTAATATGGATGCACCCGATGCAGATAATATACGCCTTCCATCGCGATCACTTGGACACCGGAAAACGACTAAATCAGGCAAGTGTACTATCAAATATGAATTTTTGAAATTAATGAATATTTGCATCATTTTTACTTTACTGTGTATATCTTGTAAACTGCACGTATGATGACATATGGAAATGTTTTATAATGATTCTAGACCAAAAGTGTGACTTTGACATATAACTCGACACGGGTTAATTTTTAACACTGACAAAGTAAATCGTCCTATGTAAGATGTTCATTAAACCAACCTGCTCGACATTCCTTGTATTTATTGTAGATGTGGTAAAATGAGAATATTGACAACATTTAAGTCATGAACATCTTGCTTGGTCACTAAAGAGAGTGACATCGTGAAAATCGTGCGCCTCGAAGGCGGTATCGTGATATCGTGATGTCGTGTGAGTCGAATAGGCCGGCTCGTGTTCCGGTAAACTTTTGGGTGGGGTTAGGGTTGAGCGGCCACTGGGCGTATGAAAGGTACTCTCCTCAAGAGCACCACCCGACGCGGTGGGTTAGTGTCAATCACGGTAAGCCCCCGTGAGAGGAACGACCTTCTCATCACGACCTAAAGGCGAGAACCCTAGATTAGAATGCTAACTCTTGACATGGAAACTTGCAACGCTAACTTGGTCATCCTGATGATTGAAATGCTAATGGACTCGGAGGAAATCTTAACTTTATCCTTGCAACTGTTTAGAACTGCATGTCAGGGATGTTGTTTCCGTTTCAATATATTTGCTAATATTAAATTGCTGCAGTCATTTCTTTTAACTATTAAATGCTTCTTAAATTCATATTATTTGTACATCTTGCCTTGGGATGCTAATCTTTCCTTGCAGACCTTGCTGACATACATTCATTGTTTGTGGATGTATGTCAGATTCAGCGCTTGAGTACCCGGAGGATTCGTACGTGACGCCTGGCTCGGAGAGCCAGAGTTGGTCGTAGACGCTGAGCCGCTTTCCGCGGAAGACTAGGGCCTTCGTCACTGCTTGAGTTTTAGTTTGGTTCCTTGTAGTGGGATTAGTGTGTTGTTGTAGTTCTTTTTGGCTCTGCTGTGGCTTGTCTTGTAATTTCGTGTACGCATTATATATCTGGATGTGGCATTTACCTTTGAATGTTCTGATTGTTCTGATACGCAAATGCAAGGACCTCTTCTGTGTTTTTATCACAGACGCTTATTGGACTTGAGCTTCACCGCTCCAGTTCAAGCGGGCCGTGTAACGCTCTCGCTTCCGGTGTCTTTTGGGAAGCGGTGCGTTACAGGTTTTAGTGGTGGCCCATGCAGGTCATGCAACTTCGGAATTCAGAACAATGAGAACACTTTCCATTAGCCAAACATCCAGAATTAGTTCATACGCAAAATTACTCGAATACCTAGTCTCAGCATGATAGGAAACCCAATACCAGGATAATAGGAATAGTTAATTAGATACTCATGCTCGTTAGTTAGACGCCCTTAACATGACTTAGTGTTATCATTTTGGAAGTCACCCTAGCGATTGATCGTTAGTCGTTCGCATAGATTCATCGAGTCTAGGGCCCAACCGAACGTAGCGGTCGTCGCCGTGCAAGTCGAACCCGAGACGCCTGCGAGAAATAGACTTCGAAGCGTAGGATTTTCCAAATCTATAGATAAGATCTCGACCTCATTCCTCAACGAATCTTTACCTCGGTTTCCTCTATCGCAGTCTAGTACGTTGAAGAACATTATTGTTAAACCTTTAGTCGACCCATTGGTTATGTCCCCTGCTTTCACTATTTTCCTAAATCATTATATTTTCAATTGATGATCGTAGGAAGCCATCGTAGCGTATTCACGGAGTTACCTCTTGGCCGCTCTTACGTCCCGATCGTCGAACCTGATCCTTGTCCTCGATTCACTTTAACTCTCCATACCCGCCATCTTTAACCTTGAAGCCCTCCTAAAAAGTATTTCGATACTTCATTTATTGAATTCTTCGCTAAGTTTAAATGTCCTTCGAAAACTTTTACTTAGATTCTCCACACTTCAGTCGACTTAAACCCAATCTTGATTATGAAACTCTTTTGATGCGGTCTTTAGCACTATCTTATAACGATTTCCTCACATACATCTTTCACACTTCTAATTCACATAACTGCTCTATTTTCCTCAGACAATGAACTTTTTTAAAAACTTTATTTCTAAGTCGCTAGTTTAAATGTCACCTCCTTTCCTTACTAATGTATTTCGAAATGGTCATTGATACATACTTTTAAAATACTTTCCTAAGTTAAAGAGATCTTCAAAAAAAAATTTCTTTTTACAACCCTATTTTCCATTTGCAAAACAAGCACTACATCGCTAGGCCCATATTACTCTTCACTCATTATTCGACTAAATCACATTTTACATTTTAACTTATTTCATATGTTCACTATTTTACGATGTTATTTTACACATATCCTTATCATCTTAACCATTTAATTACTCTTAAATATGTTATGTCACCCAACCAAACTAATCTCCTAACCATACCACCTCCGGAACCATCCACCACAACATTAGTTCGTCGCATCATTCAACTCCGAATCCTACACTCGCTTAGTTATCAATTTAGAACTTATCATTGCTTGGTGAGATCTTTAGCTTTGATTGTGGTGTTGTTGGGGTGCGTGTAAATGATAATGGGTGTAAGTATGGTTATGTGTAAAGATCCATTATGTGATCTATATGTTAGTATGTCTGGCGTGTGCTCGTGTGTATGTATGTATGTGGTTAGCCATAGGTGTATATATGTATATTGTGTGAATAAGCGTGTTTACGTATAGTAGGATTATAATATTGTATTACCCCTATGGGATGATGTATGAGCATGTGTACACCAGGAAGTATGCCTAGTCGTATGTTTGTGACTACGTATATATGAATGAATGAAATAGTATGCTAGCCCCATGTGTGTAAATTACCATGATTATGTGTATTGGTATGTGTATATACATGCTCTACATAGAAACGGATAGGCGTGCAGTAGTTAGGATATATAGGTATGTAAAGTGAACGTAGGTATAGGTATTTGGAAGTACGTGAAATATAAGTAAGTATATGCATGTGGATGTATATCGTTTCATTATAATGTATGTATGACTGGGATAGAATGACCTTAGTGTCTAAAGTCCGCTCACCCCTAAGTCGGCCTATTTAAGGAAGTCTGAGGACGGACTTGATCCTAAGGTGGGTAGATTACGACGACCCTAGTGCTATGGGTAAGGCGTGTATAAATCTGTGAATGGTGTAAGATATTACGTGCATATATACCCGTGAAGTGATTTGCATTATAATGTGAATATGGTAGTATGTGGTATGAAAAAGTGGTTGTACGATAGAAGTGTTAAATTGACTAAGAATGGTTGTATTTATATGTTAGTGGTATGTCTGGATGACTTGTGGTATTATATCTTTATAGATCGTGAGTGTATAAGATATATGGTAATATATTGTGTATTAGTATGATGTAAGTGTGTAAGGTGTTAGCACACTTACTGCTAGCGAATTGATGTGGTTGTGTGGTAGGATATTACTATTCGCCAGATGTAGTATTGATTTTGATTGTATTTGTAGGGTGATATTATATTAAACGTACTATGTTAATATGTACTAGGTAATGTGTGTACGTATGTTGTTACTACTATTAGCGTGAACGTTGATTTGTATTATCAGTGGTGATACTTTTAGTATTAATGTTAGTATTAGAAATACTACTTAGATATGGCATGATGGTTGTTTTTGGTGTGTATGCATTAGAAAATAGATACGAGTGTTATCCTTACGTTTCCCCGTGACTTAGCCGATAAGATTCCGAGGACGGAATCGTTTTAAGGTGGGTAGGATGTAACGACCGGTTTTCATCATTATTATTTTCTGTATTTTCTCGTATTTCTATTTTCTTTTCGTATCTGTCGACCGACATTCCTATTCCAAACACGTACCAGTACCCGTTACTTCCCATACTTATTATTATTATTATTATCATCATCATCATCATAGTAAATTATTTTAAGTCTCTTATCAAAATTTGTTTTAAATTTTAGATTCAATACTCGAACTTTGAATTTCGAATTTTTAAAAGTCAAACTCAACTTTCAAATCTTTTTAAACTTTTAATTTTGAAATGAAAACTTACCATTGTTGGACCCATTTAAACATATTGAATAGCCATTATTCCCTTGATTACACCTATTAAATCCTATTAATCTTTTACAAATTTCTTCCCTAATTAAACCAAATTAATACAAATCTCATTAATGATATTTCAAATGTTCCCTTCCTAATTAAACACTACCCCAAGTTTTGAACCCTATCACTAGGCCTAGCACACACGCACCCCTCAGTTCACGCATACACCAACATTGACACACACTTTCATTTTAACCCAGGCTAAACAAGCAAACCTATTTGGACTCTACCCTATTATGATAAGAAGTATTTTGGAACCAAAACCCCTCTCACGTGTTGCCCAAGCCCAGCCTTTTTATACAAACCTAGAAACCCTATAGTTATAACCCTAGGCCACAATCTCATACACTAAAAATCAAAAATAATATGACAAGAGAACACCTATAACCCAATAGGCCCATGTGCTGTCGAATTGCTCCCCACACACAAAAATTTTATATTATAATACCCTTCAACACTCCCTTATATCATAAACCTTATAGGCTAGCACCTATCTATTATTAAACAAAAACCCTAGTACAGCTCCTTCGTTTCTCCTCAACCAAACCGCCGCCTCCTTCATTTTCTTCTCCGAGAACAAGCCGGCGGCCACCTCTAAATCCTCAGTGCCGTGAACCCCCCCCCCACGGCCTCGTCCCCAGTCCCCTGCCGCCCATCTACGACCTCGCCCAGCGCCTCCCTCTTAGCCCGCCACGACAACGGCTCCGTCACTATGCAACCCCACCTCCGACAGCTTCCTCCTCCGATCATTCTCCGATCACCTCGTCCCCAAGCCGCCCCGTTCCCTCTCTACACTTCCCTTGCAGCACCCAAAATGCGGCGGCCAACCGCACCACCGAACTTCACTCCTCCCCGATCACCAACCTGCAGGCCAAGGCCAAGTTCCAACGGCAGACAACCCCTCCCCCGTTTCGGATCCGCCTCCCCTGCTCTCGCATCTCCTCCCCTGTTCTGTCAGCCTCCGAACCACCAGCCCCGGTCGCCGCTCGGCCGTCACTTCAGCGAGCCACCATCCATCTCCTCGCTTGCCAAGGCCCGCCCTCGTCATCTTCCTCCCTTTGATCCCGCAGCATCACTGACCGCTCCCTCAAGGGCGCTCGCCTCTCCTCCCCGCCCAGCGGCCAACCCAGCGAGCTCCCCTGTTTTCAGGCCAAGCCCTCGCAAGCTCCTGACCCCATCGGTGCCGCATTTCCGCCATGACCCCTCGCCTCTTCCCCTCCGCCACCTACCTCCGACCACCGGGCAGCTGCCCCTCCCGCCGCCGCCGCCTAGACTGCCAACGCCCACCGTAGGCCATCTGCGAGAAACAACGAAGAAGAGAAACGAACTGTGAGTGCATGCATATATTAGCCTATTCTTCATATAATTTGTGTTTAATAAGTTCTCTTTCCATCACAGTACGTTGTGGCCTATTGGCTATGAAACTAGCTCTTTAGACTTTTGAGTTAAATGTAATTGGATAGGCTGACATACAACAGTGCCTCATAATTCTTGTCACCTCTCATAGTCTCATGCTGTCAGTCTTAAAAACCAATAGTAAATACTGTCGAAATGATTAGGTGTCTCTAATAAAAATGCAGGTTGTTAACTAAAGTTTCTTCAGGAGCCCACTATTTTATTAAGAAGCATGTTATTATTTAAATGTTGTATATTAGAGTGGAATAGATATTAATCTAGTAATGTTACAGAGAATCAGTACATTTGGACCAGTAGCATGTGAACTATAGGTTAGTTGAACCTATACGTATTAACTTGTTAACATAATCTACCTTAATAACGAACGATAGATACCCTATGCCCTTAATAACTTAACTTGATGGTAAAGATATAAGTAGTGTATCGCATAATTAAGTTGCGTATTGTTCAATTTTCTAGCCTAATATGGATGCACCCGATGCAGATAATATACGCCTTCCATCGCGATCACTTGGACACCGGAAAACGACTAAATCAGGCAAGTGTACTATCAAATATGAATTTTTGAAATTAATGAATATTTGCATCATTTTTACTTTACTGTGTATATCTTGTAAACTGCACGTATGATGACATATGGAAATGTTTTATAATGATTCTAGACCAAAAGTGTGACTTTGACATATAACTCGACACGGGTTAATTTTTAACACTGACAAAGTAAATCGTCCTATGTAAGATGTTCATTAAACCAACCTGCTCGACATTCCTTGTATTTATTGTAGATGTGGTAAAATGAGAATATTGACAACATTTAAGTCATGAACATCTTGCTTGGTCACTAAAGAGAGTGACATCGTGAAAATCGTGCGCCTCGAAGGCGGTATCGTGATATCGTTATGTCGTGTGAGTCGACTAGGCCGGCTCGTGTTCCGGCAAACTTTTGGGTGGGGTTAGGGTTGAGCGGCCACTGGGCGTATGAAAGGTACTCTCCTCAAGAGCACCACCCGACGCGGTGGGTTAGTGTCAATCACGGTAAGCCCCCGTGAGAGGAACGACCTTCTCATCACGACCTAAAGGCGAGAACCCTAGATTAGAATGCTAACTCTTGACATGGAAACTTGCAACGCTAATTTGGTCATCCTGATGATTGAAATGCTAATGGACTCGGAGGAAATCTTAACTTTATTCTTGCAACTGTTTAGAACTGCATGTCAGGGATGTTGTTTCCGTTTCAATATATTTGCTAATATTAAATTGCTGCAGTCATTTCTTTTAACTATTAAATGCTTCTTAAATTCATATTATTTGTACATCTTGCCTTGGGATGCTAATCTTTCCTTGCAGACCTTGCTGACATACATTCATTGTTTGTGGATGTATGTCAGATTCAGCGCTTGAGTACCCGGAGGATTCGTACGTGACGCCTGGCTCGGAGAGCCAGAGTTGGTCGTAGACGCTGAGCCGCTTTCCGCGGAAGACTAGGGCCTTCGTCACTGCTTGAGTTTTAGTTTGGTTCCTTGTAGTGGGATTAGTGTGTTGTTGTAGTTCTTTTTGGCCCTGCTGTGGCTTGTCTTGTAATTTCGTGTACGCATTATATATCTGGATGTGGCATTTACCTTTGAATGTTCTGATTGTTCTGATACGCAAATGTAAGGACCTCTTCTGTCTTTTTATCACAGACGCTTATTGGACTTGAGCTTCACCGCTCCAGTTCAAGCGGGCCGTGTAACGCTCTCGCTTCCGGTGTCTTTTGGGAAGCGGGGCGTTACAATACTATTACTTGATGTCGCACGCTTGCGTTAGGTATCGGGAATTCGCACTTGGGATACATCTAGCCCTCGGCATTTGTGCCTTTGCTAGTGGGTTTTAAGTGTTGATTTCGGGAGCATCACTACTCATTATAAATCGAACAAACTCGTTAATACGTTAGGGCTCGATTACAAGAAAATTGACGCATGTCCTAATGATTGCATTCTGTATTACAAAGACAACGAGGACCTAAATGAATGTCCGACATGTCATGTTCCCTGGTGGCAAGTTGAACAAAGAACATGTGCGAAGAGGGATGGTCCTACAGTCCAAAAGAGGAAGCAGACTCTGGCGAAGGTTCTCCGATATTTCCCAATTATACCAAGGCTGCAGAGGTTTTTCATGTCTATTGAATTGGCATGAAAAATGTGATGCAACGCCACCGATAGCATAGAGGATGGAAAATTGAGGGATCATGCCGATGGGGAAGCATGGAAGCATATCGACCGTATTTATCCCGACTTTGCAAGGGAGACGAGAAATCTTAGGCTTGGTCTTGCAAGCGATGGGTTTAATCCGTTTGGAGTGATGAGCTCTGGTTGATCCACTTGGCCCGTGTTGCTGCCCCCGTATAACCTCCCGCCTCATATGTGTATGAAGCAACCATACTTGATACTGTCACAATTGATACCTGGGAAATACTCGCCTGGAAATGATATCGATTTTTTCATGCAGCCATTAATTGATGATCTGAAACTTTTATGGGAACAAGGTGTAGGCACTTTCGGTGCCATGACAAACAAAAGTGTGTGCATGCGTGCTATTGTTTTATAGACGATAAACGACTTCCCGACGTATGCTAATCAATTGAGTTGGTCGACGAAAGGTAGGACGGCTTGCCCAGTTTACACGACAGGTTATGAGGGCACATTCCTAAAATATACTCGTAAGTTTTGCTTTTGACAGAACAGAAGATGGTTGCATGTAGGTCATAGTTATAGGAGGCATGAACAGTTGTTCGCCTGCAAGACCGAATGCCGAGAAGCTCCAAAGCAGCTAACTGGAGAGGACATATTTGAAGCACTTCACCCTTTGCAGAGAGTGAAGTTTCGAAAAACAGATATAGCACGGAGAACCCTCTTGGTGTTAGAAGGTGGATTGCAAAGGGAAAAGGTAATAGCAAGGGCAAGGGCAAGGGAAAAACTAAAAGCAGAACGCCTCGCATGTTTTGCAAAGGTTCTAACACAACAGTTGTTCGAATACTACCTAGTGGATGGTCAAAGTTTAGTATTTTCTTCCAATTGCCATATTGGAGGACTTTGAAAATACGTCACAACCTGGACGTCATGCACATTGAAACGAACACATGTGAAAATCTGTTGTATACCTTGATGCAAGACACCAGCAAGTCAAAAGACGGAGTAAAGGCTCGTCTTGACTTAAAAGAAATAAATATACGTCCTAAATTACAGGCTGTACAAAAGGAAAATTACAAGTACGACCTACCAGCTTCTCGAGTCACCCTGTCAAGAGATGAAATTCATAATTTGTCTGTGTTTCTCAAGTCATTGAAGACACCATATGGATTGGCTTCAAATATATCAAGATGGGTGCACGTAGACCTGATGAAGATATTTGGATTGGAGACACATGATTATCATATCTTGCGACATCAGTTGCTTCCAATTGCATTACGCCATGTCGATAAGAAGCTTGCAAAAGTTGTAATACAGTTCTATGGTTTCTTCTGGCAGGTGTGCTCGAAGGTGATAGACATTGGTGAGTTTGAACATTTAGATGCACATGTTATCCTTGCACTGTGTAATATGGGGAAAAAAAATTTCGTCTTCATTCTTTACCATCAGGTTCATCTTACTGTTCACCTAGCATAGGAGGCCCGCATTGCAGGGCGGTACAATATCGGTGGATGTACCTCGTCAAAAGGTGAACACCGATGCCATCTATTACTCTATTTTGTTGAGACAAAAATTAAACATGAATTTGAAGCTTTTTATGATTTTTGAACCGCATTTATCTAGTGTTCATGAAGCAACTTGTGCACAATCGTTGTAACGGCCGGTACTCATTATTCGTTATACGGCTGTGCGTATAGCAATTTCGGATACCCGGTTTGTTTTGTTGCTTGTATGTGTGTCGTGTTGTTGAGTTGATAGGGCCGTAGCACCTTGGTTGCGTCCTTAGCAAGCCACCCCCGACGTGTACCCAACTTGGGTTTTCCGTCGCTTTTGGACCCCGTATCCTTTGTACGGGTATCTTCCTTGAAGTTCGCGTATTTTTCTTAGCCTTCTCTTTCATCCGGACACTATGGTGTGATATGTCGTTGTGACCCTCTCAGAGAGTACTAAATTGTGGAATTATTTTGGAACGACATTCACGGGTCATTCTCCCACAGTTTGACCTTATTTGATGAGACTCCACGTTTTTCACTTTTGTCGTGTGGCCTTTCTATTTTTTAATTTCGTTTCTCGTCGTCGGAATTGTGTTCCGTCTTCTCTGACTTCTTTCTCCCGTCGTCTCGGTCACCCCAATATTTTTCATACGATCTTTGGACTTCGTTTGACCTATGTGCACTTTTCGACCCAACCCATTACATTTTAACCCTAGGTTTTACCTAGATTAATCCCTAATAATTAATTAATAAAATATTACATCAGATTTGGGCTTAGTCTATTTTATATCCCCATTTTGCCCACACACCCACGTATGAGGGTTAGAGAGAGTGGGGACTTTATTATCCTTTTATCATAAAATCCTATAATAACATGACTTAAAAACAATTCAAAACCAAGCCCAACAGGTATGGCCCTAGACCTAGTAACTCACGTGCTGCCCATACCCTATAATATTTTAACCTAGGGCTTAAAAATTTTCACAGCAACTGGAAAGCGCCGCCTCCTTCTTTTCACGCCAACACAAAGCCCCAAGAGACCATCGGCATCTTCTCCTCCCCCTCTCGACCCTGTCCCCACGCCCTCCGGCCAACATCACCGGAGCCCCGCCGGTGTGCCCCGCCAAAGGATGCAGGACCTCGGCACCGCCCTGGTGCGGTAGCAGCCCAGACTGCACACGGCGCCGCCGGGCAACGGCAGTCTGCCGTTCTACGCGATAGCGGCCACCCACGCTCGGCGGTCTCTCCTCCCTCCGTCCCCTAGCACCGCCGACAACCCAGGTGACGTCTCCTCCTTCCTCTTCACCCCCTCAACACCGCCGCCAGTCCCTTCAGGCCGTGCACCGTCGGAGAAACACCCCATCGCCTCCTCCCTCCGAGCGTCATTACCCTCCAGCTCCGTCAGACCCGCCTCCTCCCAGCGGCAACCTTTGGCTGCGAGTTCCCTTATATGTGAACATGAACAGTACATAGCTCATATAATCAGTGTTATAAATTATGTTAATCATATGTTAAATTATTATTTTATATAACCTGTTAAAATATTAGTATGAGTATGTTACAGTTGCAAGATGTAGGTTTTAATAAGTATGTTGCAATATGTTACATGATATTAAGTTTATACATATTAATTAGTTAGGTGATACACCTTTAATATATATTAGTTGATAGATACAATAGATTATGATGTTGTATTAGCTTATTGGGCTTGATATCACACATCCGATGTCGCAGAAATCGGTTTCTCCGCGACTCGTTACCGTTTCCGAATCGTTCGTTCCCGTACCGTTCACGCTACAGGAATCCAACCCCTGACGTCGCTACCCGACGCCAGTGTAGCTCTCGCGTCGTGTTAAGGTATATCTGAACCGTAGGAACCCACACATGCATGTTAAACAAGATAAAAACCGTGTTTCTACTGCTTTGTAACTCACTAATCAAGATTAATAATACGGGACTGTAGGCTGGTGTAGGACTGAGTGTGGGAGCTCTGGACGTTATGAAAATGAGATTGGACTTTGAGATTGTGATACCAGCATGTATATCAGGCAAGTGAAACTTGCATCTCTTGATTTGGGCCATGTCTTAGGCCATTTCCCTTGTTTTAGTGTAAAAGAGACTAGACAGTGAAAGGATAGCTGTCTGGACGCTTTTGATCTAGCTTGACAACGAAGCTAGATCCGTCACCCTCATCATGCTTGTATGTCACGTTTAAATTCAATTAACGGTACGCAATTATCTGTTCATATCATCCATGCATCTCTGCCTGTCATGTTTAAAATCTATTAACGGTACGCAAATATCTGTTCATGTCCTTGCATAGTGATTATTCATCGTGATTGCGTAGCACACGCTATGATATTACACTTCCTGGCTCGTGTTCCAGAAGCGAGCCTTGTAGTTGGAAACCCCAACACTCGATACACATGGGTGGGGTAAGAGATAAGCAGACTGAGCCCGAGTTGGCCTGATCCTCCACTCCGGCCAGCAGGTGGACTCTCTATGCACTAAGTGATAAATAGTGATAAGAGATAAGCTGCCTGAGCCACGAGCTGGCCAGCAGGTGGACTCTCTATGCACTAAGTGATAAATAGTGATAAGAGATAAGCGGCCTGAGCCACGAGCTGGCCAGCAGGTGGTCTCTCTATGCACTAAGTGATAAACAGTGATAAGTGATTAGTGAATTGGTAGCTTTCGCTACATCGTGCGTGCTTGTCTCTCTTTTAAACTGCTGCATCAAACTAAACTGTCATATCATTGCTAATATTATAAGTGCTAGGTTGTTAGTTACTTTCAGTTTCCTTGCCCAAGTCTTTTAGACTTGCTGACATGTGTCCCTTTTCTCTTTTGGGTGTCACATGTTAGATTGTAAGCCAGAGTTGGTCGTTGAGGACGAGTAGGTTGCAGGTGTTGAGTTCGAGGACATAGGAGACCAGTCCTAGAGCTCATTCTAGCTGTGGTTGTTTTCTGCTTAGTCGTTGTTAGGTTGACGGTGCGTAGCACCTCTCTTTCTTGTTGATGTTAAGTATCATGTTGGCCATGCCTTAGGCCTCTTTTCGGTCTCTTGTACTTTCCTTTTTGATTCTTCTTTTAGCCTGGTGGCTTTTCTGTGATGTTGAAATTTATTGTGGACATTCTGAGATTGAATATTTTACCTCTCTCTTTCCTTGTTATTATTGTTGTTCCGTGTCGCGCTTGCAAGGACCTGCCAGTTGATATTTTATATGCTTATCAGACTGCAGCTTCACAGCTCCACGTCTGAGCGGACCTCCTCACGTCTCGCCTTCCATTTTAGGGAAGAGGGGCGTGACATGTTTTGTTGGTGGCCCATGCAGGTCCGTCTTGCAACTGCGAATTATCGGAACAACGATAAAAACTATGGAATGTCCATTAAATAAATTGCAACATCCGAGTCATAAGCCTTGAGTCTAGTCGTTTTCCTATGTCACTAGGTGGTAAGAAGACTTAGTTAGACGTCTGTGCTTGCTATTTAGAGGCCCCTGATTGTTAGTTAGACTCCATGCTAGGAATTGATTTAATCGTCGTAGGAGTTACCTTAGTGGTTCTTGCCTAACTCCGATCATATTAGATTTCTAGAATTCCTTTAGTCGTCCGCTTGGGTTCATCGATTTCGGACCAAGCTGAACGCATCTCATTACTGTCTAGCTCCTTAGAAAGTCGTAGTGCTTAGTTTCTTAATCTTTAGTTGGTCGACTATAGGAGTTTCCACATAGATTTTCCTGGTTCATATCCTAGGTGTATGTATGTTTTGATCATCCGACCATTTTCCTTTCCTCGATTCACGAGATCGCCTCATGACGATCATCGTAAATTTTCGAATCTCTCCGTTACAAATCTTGAAATTTCTAAAAGTATTTTTCGATTTCCTCTTTTCCCTAAGTTTAAATTTGTTCAAAATTTTAATATATATACTTATACCTTATACTCTTTCGTTGACTTAAATCTTTAAAACTTTTGTCGAAATTCGGAATACTATCTTGTGGTATTTATACAGCCTATACTTTTCGTACCTATGTAAATACATTGTCCCTTCATATACTAATTTTATTCTGAACCGTACTTTTACCTTGCCCAATTCAATTTATAATTTTCCTTTTATTTATGCCAATCGAATGACACATCGCACTTCCTTTTAATATACTTTTCAAGTCACATGGGATTTCAGCCTTCAGCAAGTCGAAGTTATGCTCATCGTTTTCCCTATTTCCGATTTTTGGAAAATTACTATTTCATAACCATTTCCTGATCTGGACCTTCCATAATTTGGTTTTAAAGCGTATTACCAATTTTGATAATTCTACTACTAAATTATTATTATCTTTCCGTTTACCATACATGCTTTTAGAATAAATTCTAAACTAAATAGAATTTCAATTATTTTTCGTTGAGCTCGTATGTTAAGAGCTTTGTGTAAATCAGTTCTTTTGGCAAATCCTGGTTCCTCTAAAAGTAGTTTCAAATATTGATTATTTCAAAAAATTTCCCTAGCTTAAAGACCTTGAAAGCTTTTAACATGAGCTTAAATTCTTCAGTTAATTTAATTTTATTCTTTGAATTTCAAAACTCCTGCCAACATTATATTAAGTCACTGCCGTATAATATTTTCTAAACTACGTCCTTAATGTTCGTGTGAATGATTTACTTCCTTTTTATAATGATTTTCGATAAGCCAATAAATCATCTTATCCTATTATGTATATTCGACTCAAACTTATTTCGAACAATTTGTTTTACCGACCTCCAAAATATTTTTATACAGACGAGGACTCCAACTTCTGAAGTACAACAGTTTTCAAACTCCACGTATTTTAGCTTATGTCATATACCCTACTTCATTCCTCTAACCTATAAGAGTATCACTACATCTCCCTTCCTCTACCTAAACATTCACAAGTGAATCGCTGTTCCACCTAACCAAGCTGTCTCTTTGTATTTGTCCTATCTGGACCCGTGCTCATCGACCCTTCCCTCGTCATGCTTTCGACCTCAATCTCCCTCTATTGCTTAGGCTTTAGTGCTCGTCAATGACTGTGTCAACCCTAAATTGTTAGTAGGCCTTTGGACCTTTGTGATGTTGTCGTGGTGCATGTACCTAAGTTGAGTATGTGGGCTTGAATGAGTGTGCTACCCTATAGTATATTAATGTTGCTTATTGTGTGATATATACATACTCAGAGTTATTTGTGATATTATGAAGTTGTTTATGTGTTAAGTATTTATATGTATGTGTGAGGATAGCTATACCCCCTCTAAGGGCGTCTGTGTATATGGATCAGTGTTAGAATATCTAATGGGGTGTATGTAGTTAGGGATACTTATAATGGTTGAAATAATATGTTGGTAAAGTTATGTGTATGTTAGGTGTGATAATAATAGGTGTATGTATAGTTCAGTGAGTAGATCTATTATATGACCTATGTGTTAGTACGTGTGAGTATGTGCTCGTACGTAGATACGTATTGTGCTTAGACGTAAGTAGTTAGGTATTTGCTGCATGAGTATATAGGTGTTATACATATAGTAGTAGGATTATAACTTGGATTGGTATTGCTTGCTTTTACGGGATGTTGAATGTGTGTATACCATGAGGTATACCCGTCTATTGCTTAACTTAACTATGTAAGAAGTAGATGTGTTGATATACTAATTATAGATGAATGGATATGGTGTGAATATATATGTTGCATGGGTGTGACTATAGATAATTGCATTTATTAGGGAGAGTAATGTAATTATACGTGTGCTGATGTCTATAATATTATTATGGTATATAAGGTGATTGAACTATGTGGTATTACCTGATTAAATATTAAGTGTGTTTTACATGATGGTATGTATATGGTTATGTTGGTAGACATGTATGTATTGGAGTGGTATTGGTATAAGTATAGATACCGTGTTACGTATATAGAATATTCTGATATGGATTTTAAGTCTCACTCAAGCTTGAGTGGGTATACTCTATGTACATTGTTATTTTGTCAGTGGTTGGTGTGTAGTGTTGGATGATGTATATAGTGATAGGTCTGCTTGTTTATGGTTTGTTACGCACATGGTTGTGAGTGACTGCCATTATATAGTTATAGGATGATATTTGAGGTGAATATATTGTGAAATATTTGCGTGCATTGGAATGACTATATCTTGTGAAATTATAGTGATGGTGAATGTATATTAGATATAGTAAACTTGTTTTAATAATGGTATGGTGTGATTACACATGTTGATTGTTTGGTATTGGATGTATACTATGAAATATTAGGGAGTAGTATATCCATGTTTGTTTTGTGCATAGGTAGTTATCTATACGTGAAGTACTATGATTGTATTTGCTCGTGTGAGACTATTCTTATGTGAGTAACTGAACTATTGTTTTGTGCCAGGTATGTAATAGTTATATAGGGATGTACATGACTATATGAATGATTGATGTACATGTATGAATTTGACTGACAATGATAGGTATATGAGTATAATGTGCATGAATATATACATGTTAGTAGTGTTAATGTTTGACTACCTAGTACATATATAAGTACTTGTAATGACTATACCTGGTTTGAATTATAGTATGATGTGATTGGGATAGCTACTAGTCTGGATAGAGATATTTATAGTTAGAAAGTCCGAGGACGGACTTTATTCTAAGGTGGGTAGGATGTAACGGCCGGTACTCATTATTCGTTATACGGCTGTGCGTATAGCAATTTCGGATACCCGGTTGGTTTTGTTGCTTGTATGTGAGTCGTGTTGTTGAGTTGATAGGGCCGTAGCACCTTGGTTGCGTCCTTAGCAAGCCACCCCCGACGTGTACCCAACTTGGGTTTTCCGTCGCTTTTGGACCCCGTATCCTTTGTACGGGTATCTTCCTTGAAGTTTGCGTATTTTTCTTAGCCTTGTCTTTCATCCGGACACTATGGTGTGATATGTCGTTGTGACCCTCTCAGAGAGTATTAAATTGTGGAATTCTTTTGGAACGACATTCACGGGTCATTCTCCCACGGTTTGACCTTATTTGATGAGACGCCACGTTTTTCACTTTTGTCGTGTGGCCTTTCTATTTTTTAATTTCGTTTCTCGTCGTCGGAATTGTGTTCCATCTTCTCTGACTTCTTTCTCTCGTCGTCCCTGTCACCCCAGTATTTTTCTTACGATCTTTGGACTTCGTTTGACCTATGTGCACTTTTCAACCCAACCCATTACATTTTAACCCTAGGTTTTACCTAGATTAATCCCTAATAATTAATTAATAAAATATTACATCAGATTTGGGTTTAGTCTATTTTATATCCCCATTTTGCCCACACACCCACGCATGAGGGTTAGAGAGAGTGGGGACTTTATTATCCTTTTATCATAAAATCCTATAATAACATGACTTAAAACCAATTCAAAACCAAGCCCAACAGGTATGGACCTAGACCTAGTAACTCACGTGCTGCCCATACCCTATAATATTTTAACCTAGGGCTTAAAAATTTTCACAGCAACTGGAAAGCGCCGCCTCCTTCTTTTCACGCCAACACAAAGCCCCAAGAGACCATCGGCATCTTCTCCTCCCCCTCTCGACCCTGTCCCCACGCCCTCCGGCCAACATCACCGGAGCCCCGCCGGTGTGCCCCGCCAAAGGATGCAGGACCTCGGCCCCGCCCTGGTGCGGTAGCAGCCCGGACTGCACACGGCACCGTCGGGCAGCGGCAGTCTGCCGTTCTTCGCGATAGCGGCCACCCACGCTCGGCGGTCTCTCCTCCCTCCGTCCCCTAGCACCGCCGGCAACCCAGGTGACGTCTCCTCCTTCCTCTTCACCCCCTCAACACCGCCGCCAGTCCCTTCAGGCCGTGCACCACCGGAGAAACACCCCATCGCCTCCTCCCTCCGAGCGTCATTACCCTCCACCTCCGTCAAACCCGCCTCCTCCCAGCGGCAACCTTTGGCTGCGAGTTCCCTTATATGTGAACATGAACAGTACATAGCTCATATAATCAGTGTTATAAATTATGTTAATCATATGTTAAATTATTATTTTATATAACCTGCTAAAATATTAGTATGAGTATGTTACAGTTGCAAGATGTAGGTTTTAATAAGTATGTTGCAATATGTTACATGATATTAAGTTTATACATATTAATTAGTTAGGTGACACACCTTTAATATATATTAGTTGATAGATACAATAGATTATGATGTTGTATTAGCTTATTGGGCTTGATATCACACATCCGATGTCGCAGAAATCGGTTTCTCCGCGACCGTTACCGTTTTCGAATCGTTCGTTCCCGTACCGTTCACGCTACAGGAATCCAACCCCTGACGTCGCTACCCGACGCCAGTGTAGCTCTCGCGTCGTGTTAAGGTATATCTAAACTGTAGGAACCCACACCTGCATGTTAAACAAGATAAAAACTGTGTTTCTACTGCTTTGTAACTCACTAATCAAGATTAATAATACGGGACTGTAGGCTGGTGTAGGACTGAGCGTGGGAGCTCTGGACGTTATGAAAATGAGATTGGACTTTGAGATTGTGATACCATCATGTATATCAGGCAAGTGAAACTTGCATCTCTTGATTTGGGCCATGTCTTATGCCATTTCCCTTATTTTAGCGTAAAAGAGACTAGACAGTGAAAGGATAGCTGTCTGGACGCTTTTGATCTAGCTTGACAACGAAGCTAGATCTGTCACCCTCATCATGCTTGTATGTCACGTTTAAATTCAATTAACGGTACGCAATTATCTGTTCATATCATCCCTGCATCTCTGCCTGTCATGTTTAAATTCTATTAACGGTACGCAAATATCTGTTCATGTCCTTGCATAGTGATTATTCATCGTGATTGCGTAGCACACACTACGATATTACACTTCCTGGCTCGTGTTCCAGAAGCGAGCCCTGTAGTTGGAAACCCCAACGCTCGATACACATGGGTGGGGTAAGAGATAAGCGGACTGAGCCCGAGTTGGCCTGATCCGCCACTCCGGCCGCAGGTGGACTCTCTATGCACTAAGTGATAAATAGTGATAAGAGATAAGCGGCCTGAGCCACGAGCTGGCAGCAGGTGGACTCTGTATGCACTAAGTGATAAATAGTGATAAGAGATAAGCGGCCTGAGCCATGAGCTGGCCAGCAGGTGGACTCTCTATGCACTAAATGATAAACAGTTATAAGTGATAAGTGATTAGTGAATTGGTAGCTTTCGCTACATCGTGCGTGCTTGTCTCTCTTTTAAACTGCTGCATCAAACTAAACTGTCATATCATTGCTAATATTATAAGTGCTAGGTTGTTAGTTACTTTCAGTTTCCTTGCCCAAGTCTTTTAGACTTGCTGACATGTGCCCCTTTTCTCTTTTGGGTGTCACATGTTAGATTGTAAGCCAGAGTTGGTCGTTGAGGACGAGCAGGTTGCAGGTGTTGAGTTCGAGGACATATGAGACCAGTCCTAGAGCTCATTCTAGCTGTGGTTGTTTTCTGCTTAGTCGTTGTTAGGTTGACGGTGCGTAGCACCTCTCTTTCTTGTTGATGTTAAGTATCATGTTGGCCATGCCTTAGGCCTCTTTTCGGTCTCTTGTACTTTCCTTTTTGATTCTTCTTTTAGCCTGGTGGCTTTTCTGTGATGTTGAAATTTATTGTGGACATTCTGAGATTGAATATTTTACCTCTCTCTTTCCTTGTTATTATTGTTGTTCCGTGTCGCGCTTGCAAGGACCTGCCAGTTGATATTTTATACGCTTATCAGACTGCAGCTTCACAGCTCCACGTCTGAGCGGACCTCCTCACGTCTCGCATTCCATTTTAGGGAAGCGAGGCGTGACAATCGTGCACATCTAGAAGGGTCAATATCCAAGAATTATACGTCAACGAGGCTTGGATGTTCATATCTCGTTACTTGCGGGGTGTAGATGTTGGGGTTTTGGCGGACCCCCTAAGCTCGGATCCGTATCTCCCCAAAGCCCAAAGCGCAGCGGAAAAACCAGAAATCTAAATTTCTACACTAGCTAAACATTTTAGCTAGGCTCTGGGGAGCCAGAACCTAGCCCGATCTATGCCAACTTGGAGTGGGTCTGACCACCCCAAGAAGGATCTACACTAAAGCGACTAATTAAAATCTACACTAGAAAACGCTTAACCACATACCCGGAATCTTGGCCCTGGAGCAGGCAAGATATACCGCACCGTCTTGAGAAGCTCCTCGTAGCCGAGCCGCGTTGACCCGATCTCCCTTAGCCGCCTTGCACCCTCGCACCGATCCGCCCGAGCCGCTTTCGCCTCCGAGCCGATCACACGCGGTAGAAAGTTTCACTTGAGAAGAACCCGCGTCTTAGACGTCCGGATCAGATCCAAACCCCCTTCGTAGTCGTGCTAGGACTACTCCGGAGAATAGGAAAATAGAGAGAGAGAGATTAGTCGCGGATCGAGCTTGCTCTAAAATCTGGAGCTACCCGATCGTTGACTGGTGTGTTTTTCAACGAGGAGAGTGCACCCCTATTTATATAGGGAGTGAGCACTCAACTTCTCGTTACGGGCAATGTGGAACAATCCCCATGAAGAGAAAAAACAAATTAAGTCATTTGGCTTAATTTCAACTTTAAAGTTAGCCTTTCACAAAGTCAAACTTTAACGAATTAATTCTCCTCACATACTAAACTTCAGACACCAAACAAGCTATCAATCAGAAAAGCTTGGAATGGTGAACGCGTAGGAACTGACGGTGACGAATTTCGACTTCGTTTGACCCCTCAAACAATTGCTCAAAGTTTAGCAATTTACACAAAATTCGTAGCCGTCATTAGGGTTTTCAAAAACCCTAAATTGACTTAAGTTACGGGCGCGCCCGCTAGACTTAGCGGGCGCACCCGCCCAAGGGAGCAAGGGCGGGCTGCCCGCCCGCTGCTGCAGAGGGTGGGCGCCCGCTGCAAGCATCGGGCCAGCGCCCGCTGCACAAGCGGGCGCTGGCCCGCTGTGCAGCGGGCCGCGCCCGCTGCATCGCAGCGGGCCACGCCCGCTGATGTAGCGGGCGCCCGCCCGCTGCACACAGCGGGCCACGCCCGCTGCTGCAGCGGGCCGCGCCCGCTGTGCAACGGGCGTGCGCCCGTTGCAGCCAGCGGGCGTCGCCCATTTTGCCTTTGCACATGGGCCTTTTGGCCCAGTGGGTCTAACCCACTTCCCCTTGAACTCTTTCTGCGTTTCTGGGCTCGTTTGAGCTCCGATTTGGACGCGGTTTGAACCTGTGTTTAGACCGGGACGATCCCGTCATCCAGGTAACCCTTTCCAACAAGTTTGTTCCTACTAAATTCGTCGTAACTAATTTACAACACGTTTAGTCAAAGTTAGCATCTAATGCAACTTTATGTCCCTATTGCTAATGCGACTAACTTTCACAACTTAACTTGTGAATATCATCAAATGATATTTCTCTCTATTCTATATTCCTATTACTAAGACACGAACACTCCTCGGTGTGAGACCCTACAGCCTGACCTTACTACAGGTTGGGGCTCGAAACCCCTAGACGACGGTCACTACGAGCAGTAGCTGTCGTCCCTGTTTCAGAGTCATCATAACGTGATTGACCCTTTGACAAAAGTATCATAGGGTTAGCATTGGCTGTGTCAGTGATGAATTCCGTTAGCTAAAATCTCTTCGTCAAGACTGTGTTATTGTTGGCCTAGGGTATGGTTTACTGTCAACCCTATTAGACAACATTGGTCAGTATACGGCGGTCTTTATTGTATACACGTTGTACTACTTGCAACGTACCCCGGCCGAGGATTAACATAAAGACCGTACCGAGCCTATAACACTAACTTCCCTTTAATGGAAGTGACGAATCCCATCTTAGTCACTTACTCACCTTGGGAGCTTCAGGTGCAGCCCAACCTAAGATCTTTTAGCAGGACTGGTCCTCGAAGCTAGATCATGGGTCTAAGCTATACCGTCTGCTCACAGGTTTGTACAGATGACTTCAGGTCTTAATGATCAACTAACCTATCATCACCCTAGAGTTATTAAAGACAGATCATTAAAGTTAACCATTTAATAACTCTAACTTGGTCGTTCAGTTAACTCATTCTCTAATGAGCACCCGTGTCTCGTCTCCGACTTCACCAAGTCGAATGACTATGAGATCATCATTACCCGAAGGTAAGACAAAGACACAGTGATCTATTCGATGTGTCGATATCCAGTTCTCGACACATCTACGATCACGAACCGTTTTTGACTTACGTTTCTATTCGGTCTCTTACTTCCTCATAATCGAGATCTCATCTAGATATGTAAGGGCCTAACTATAAGTCTATGGATATTATCTAAGTATATTAATACAAATGATTTTATACTTAGAATAATACGTACCATATACGGTATGAACAAGACGTATAATCAAGATAAATTGCCTTATGGGCATATATCTTCCTACATCTCCCACTTGCACTTAGGCTATTTATCTCGGTATCTCATGCCGTTATAGCATATCAGTCGCTTTGACATTTGATATGGCAAACCTAAGAATGGTTCTACTAATAAGTATCTACAACGAATTTTAATGGATTGAAATTACATCTCTTGATCACACAGGGTTGATCCTTTGGAAAAATGATCTGGATCAATTTTCCTAACTTCGTATAGCTAACAGTTAGCTTATACGATTTAGATGTGGGGTCTAACATTTCCGTAAGTCAGTTCTAGCTCACTCCACTTTATTGTGTCAATATGTCAAGTACATATTTGACACCCTAAGTCTATATATATATACGATTAAATCAAAACAATTTTGACTTAATGATTTATATAGAAGATTCATTACAGTGAAAAATCCTTTTTACTTAGTCCGAAAAACGGAACTAAGTATATTAACTCGCTCCCACTGACTTTAAGAATTACCTGGTCAAATTTCTTCAACATAATATCTAAATCATATTTAGATTTATGTGCAAAAATAACCATTTGGTAAGTGCCTCAGATGGAATGTACAATTGTCAGATTCGGTTTGACGAATGAGTCAAGTCAAGATCGTTTTAAGGAATCTTGATATTGACTCGTTCAATCAAAACGTCCTGTACTGTACTTATTCCTTTAACCACATTTAGTATTAACTCTTTTAATAACTAAATGCAGATAATGCGTATTATTGTGACCGCATACAATTTATACGCCCCCTGGAACCTACATTTAACTACTGATTGACTTTTAACATTTAGTCAGCTCCAAAATCAATATTATCGAAGCTATACACCATTATTCGAAAATATACGCAACCATCACAGAAAAGCCATATCCACAGAATTTAAGCCAATTCAATTTCAATTGCAACAAACGAGACATCCATTCCAAAACAACGGGTTCATAAAAAGAACCTTAATTTGTTTATCAAAAATAAACCTTGAGTGCAAAGCACCCATTCATTGTTTTCGATCCTTAAAGATGATACATTTTATTCAAATAAGAAAAATATCATCTCCATCACGATCAACGTCTCCAGAAGTCTTTGAGCGGTCCCAGTAGCAACTGTTGCTTTAATTGCCGACCGATCTCCGTGCTTCTCCAATCTCCAGTTCTTATCAGCCACCTGTATACAGTACACAGATGTCTATAAGTGTCTCACACTATATGAATGGAAATAATTGCATTTAATTGAATTTTAATTTGTACCTGAGGTAGAGGCATCAGTATGCCCCTTCTT
Source organism: Scilla litardierei (assembly GCA_030789695.1). Classification (NCBI taxonomy): domain Eukaryota; kingdom Viridiplantae; phylum Streptophyta; class Magnoliopsida; order Asparagales; family Asparagaceae; genus Scilla; species Scilla litardierei. The sequence goes on along the minus strand of CM061142.1, from coordinate 213,931,725 downwards.
CTTCTCTGCAAGATAGATCTTGCAGTTCCTCTTCCAGTGGCCAATCTTGTGGCAATGGAAGCACTCAGATTTCGACGGGGCCCCTTTGTTCTTCTTCTTCCCATTCTTAGCCTTCACAGGTTGTGGGATCTGCCTCTTCTTTCCTTTGCCTTTCGGCTGGTCAGAAGTAGCAGAGCCAACAACCAGTGCAGTCGGCTTCTTCTCAATCTCCTCAAACTGTCAGAGCATATTGAGGAGACCAGGAAGATCCGTCTCAAGGCTGTTCATTATAAAGCCAGTTATAAAGGGCTTGAACTCGGGAGTTAAAGACTTTAGGATAATTTCCGTGGACATCTCATTGTCCAGGACAAATCCTAACTGGGCGGCGTCCTCTACGTACCCGATCATCTTGATAACATGATCTTGTACGGGTCCTGTCGTCATCTTCGTGCCCCAGAGGTTGCTAGTAGCTTCGAACTTGGCAGCTCTGGATCGCTTGCCATACAACTCTTGTGCATTAAGAAGTATGCTCTGAACATCCATATGTTCATGCTTCCTTTGCAGTTCGTTGGTCATCGAAGCTAGAGTAAGGCATCTTGCCTTCTCTGCATCCCTCTGGTACAACTAGAAGGCTTCTTTCTCTTCGTGGGTCGAATCCTCATCGGGCTTATCCGGAGCGTCCTCGAACAATATGTATCCAATCCCAGCTAGGGAAAGGACCAACTTAATGTTCCTAAGCCAGTCTTTGTAGTTGGTTCCATCCAGCACGTTCTTTTCTACCATGTATTTTAGACCTGAGTCCATTCTGCATTTTATAGATACTTTAGTTAGTATAAGTTCGTAGTATAGTTTTAATGGTTTTAATAAAACTATATTCTCCCACTAAATTTATTTAAAGCCATAATAATAAACAATTTATTATAAAATAATATTTGTGAGAGAGGGATCCGACTACCCTCAGTCTGACAACCTTGAGTGTATCTCAACAAGTTGTCTGACTCTGCAGTCGGTAGACGAACTCGTCGTCAATCATATTTACTATGATTCCCTATCGATTTTTACCCCTAGTCATTTGTGATTATGAGTGTGCTCAACTGGATCACAATGGCTAGCCTAGTCGGACCCTTGTTTTCGTGTCTAGCCTGACTTGCCCCTTTGCTCGGTGTATGCACGACGCGCCGGTTTGGGTCAGGTCTTAGACTACATTCTTGGTTAGACTTACGCCGAAGCTCGAGGGATGAGACAACGGTTTCAGTCAGGTTAAGATGTCAATCAAGAAATCGGTTTCTATAAGATTGACATGTCACGGCTTGAGTGTAGCTCAACAACCGGAACATGTTTCTTACAGTTGCCAACTCCTAAAACAAGGAGGGCTACGATTTATCTTGAACAAGATTATTATCGTATTGACTTAGGTATAGTCGATGGACTTACATAGTCATGAATCGACTCCTTGCGGTTCAGCGGACGCGGCCAGGGAATTGACTAAGCCAGGACCACTTATTACCCAGTCTAGCTAGGTTGGTCTAAAAACTTTAGCCAAGCACATTGACCGACATCATGATCCATTGAAGGAGTTGTCATCAATCTTATGTTTTCCAAACAACTAAATGGCTTTTAATTAAGAGAACTAGTTAATCCTTATCAACTAGTTGATCCTAAAAATTCAAAAATTTTTTTGATTGGTTGAACATCTTTTATTAAGTCCTTATCAACTATAAGGTTCTACGTTCAACTCACTACCCCAATCTAATTAGGATTTTAATAAAACAATTCAACTTAGTCTTTTTTATGAAAATCATTTAATTGAACGTTTTAATGAAATGATATACAAAACAAAAGGACTACCCTAATCAGGTATTAGGTTCGATGTTGTTTTGTTTTATCAAACATATCATGTCACTATCATGTTTTAATGGCTAACCTAACAAGGTTTGTGTATACATTATACAACATGAAATGAAGCAACTAACTTTATCCGCATAAAAGAAAGTTTCATTTTTAGTGACATATAAAAGGTATTTGCAAGTTTAAAAAATTATCTATATAATACAAACATGCAAATCTAAATTTTAACACTTAAAATTAAAGATTAAAATTTTAAAGCCTTCATAAAAATTTTATCGCATAAAACTAGGTCGTACAAAATTATCTAATAATTTTAAACATAGGCCTTTAAAATTTTAACCTTACTTCTAAAATTAAAATGTCACAAAATAATTTTAGAAACCTATATGTAACAAAAGAAAATAATTTATGTTTCATCTCATGAAATAAAATCATTTCTATGCTTACATATTTTTAAAACAATTTAAAACCCTTTTTAAAAACTTTTAGAAACCTTTTAGAAGCTTTCAAATAAAGTTTAAAAGATCTCTAACTTTATGCAACTAAAGAAAAATTCTTAAATTTCAAAAAATAAAATTTTTCTAAAGTTTACATAAACTTTAAACACTCTTTAAAATTTTTCATATCTCAAAAAAATTTTATACAGTATTTAAATGTTGGATACCTATTTAAAATTTATCGCATAAAGTAAATAAAATTTTCGTGTTGCATAAACATTTTTTAAAAAACACGAAACAATTTTAAAAACTATTTAACATTAAGCAAAATAGTTTGTACATGAAAGCTAAGCATTTTTAACTATTTTAAAAAGTCGCTATAGTAGATCTATAGCATAACCGTGGCTCTGATACCACTGTTGGGGTTTTGGCGGACCCCCAGAGCTCGGATCCGTATCCGTCCTAAGTCGGACGGACCACGGAGGCACATAAGCACAGCGGAAAAACCAGAAATCTAAATTTCTACACTAGCTAAACATTTTAGCTAGGCTCTGGGGAGCCAGAACCTAGCTCGATCTATGCCGACTTGGAGTGGGTCTGACCACCCCAAGAAGGATCTACACTAAAGCGACTAATTAAAAGCTACACTAGAAAACGCTTAACCACATACCCGGAATCTTGGCCCTGGAGCAGGCAAGATGTACCGCACCGTCTTGAGAAGCTCCTCGTAGCCGAGCCGCGTTGACCCGATCTCCCTGAGCCGCCTCGCACCCTCGCACCGATCCGCCCGAGCCGCTTTCGCCTCCGAGCCGATCACACGTGGTAGAAAGTTTCACTTGAGAAGAACCCGCGTCTTAGACGTCCGGATCAGATCCAAACCCCCTTCGTAGTCATGCTAGGACTACTCCGGAGAATAGGAAAATAGAGAGAGAGATTAGTCGCGGATCGAGCTTGCTCTAAAATCTGGAGCTACCCGATCGTTGACTGGTGTGTTTTTCAACGAGGAGAGTGCACCCCTATTTATATAGGGAGTGAGCACTCAACTTCTCGTTGCGGGCAATGTGGGACAATCCCCATGAAGAGAAAAAACAAATTAAGTCATTTGGCTTAATTTCAACTTTAAAGTTAGCCTTTCACAAAGTCAAACTTTAACGAATTAATTCTCCTCACATACTAAACTTTAGACACCAAACAAGCTATCAATCAGAAAAGCTTGGAATGGTGAACGCGTAGGAACTGACGGTGACGAATTTCGACTTCGTTTAACCCCTCAAACAATTGCTCAAAGTTTAGTAATTTACACAAAATTCGTAGCCGTCATTAGGGTTTTCAAAACCCCTAAATTGACTTAAGTTGCGGGCGCGCCCGCTAGACTTAGCGGGCGCGCCCGCCCAAGGGAGCAAGGGCGGGCTGCCCGCCCGCTGCTGCAGCGGGCGTGTGCCCGCTGCACAAGCGGGCGCGGGCCCGCTGCGTGCAGCGGGTCGTGCCCGCTGCATCAGCGGGCGCTGGCCCGTTGTGCAGCGGGCCACGCCCGCTGATGCAGCGGGCGCCCGCCCGCTGCACACAGCGGGCCACGCCCGCTGCTGCAGCGGGCCGCGCCCGCTGTGCAACGGGCGTGCGCCCGTTGCAGCCAGCGGGCGTCGCCCGTTTTGCCTTTGCACATGGGCCTTTTGGCCCAGTGGGTCTAACCCACTTCCCCTTGAACTCTTTCTGCGTTTCTGGGCTCGTTTGAGCTCTGATTTGGACGCGGTTTGAACCTGTGTTTAGACTGGGATGATCCCGTCATCCAGGTAACCCTTTCCAACAAGTTTGTTCCTACTAAATTCGTCGTAACTAATTTATAACACGGTTAGTCAAAGTTAGCATCTAATGCAACGTTATGTCTCTATTGCTAATGCGACTAACTTTCACAATTTAACTTGTGAATATCATCAAATGATATTTCTCTCTATTCTATATTCCTATTACTAAGACACGAACACTCCTCGGTGTGAGACCCTACAGCCTGACCTTACTACAGGTTGGGGCTCGAAACCCCTAGACGACTGTCACTACGAGCAGTAGCTGTCGTCCCTGTTTCAGAGTCATCATAACGTGATCGACCCTTTGACAAAAGTATCATAGGGTTAGCATTGGCTGTGTCAGTGATGAATTCTGTTAGCTAAAATCCCTTCGTCAAGACTGTGTTATTGTTGGCCTAGGGTATGGTTTACTGTCAACCCAATTAGACAACATTGGTCAGTATACGGCGGTCTTTATTGTATACACGTTGTACTACTTGCAACGTACCCCGGCCGAGGATTAACATAAAGACCGTACCGAGCCTATAACACTAACTTCCCTTTAATGGAAGTGACGAATCCCATCTTAGTCACTTACTCACCTTGGGAGCTTCAGGTGCAGCCCAACCTAAGATCTTTCAGCAGGACTGGTCCTCGAAGCTAGATCATGGGTCTAAGCTATACCGTCTGCTCACAGGTTTGTACAGATGACTTCAGGTCTTAAGGATCAACTAACATATCATCACCCTAGGGTTATTAAAGACAGATCATTAAAGTTAACCATTTAATAACTCTAACTTGGTCGTTCAGTGAACTCATTCTCTAATGAGCACTTGTGTCTCGTCTCTGACTTCACCAAGTCGAATGACTATGAGATCATCATTACCCGAAGGTAAGACAAAGACACAGTGATCTATCCGATGTGTCGATATCCAGTTCTCGACACATCTACGATCACGAACCGTTTTAGACTTACGTTTCTATTCGGTCTCTTACTTTCTCATAATCGAGATCTCATCTAGATATGTAAGGGCCTAACTATAATTCTATGGATATTATCTAAGTATATTAATACAAATGATTTTATACTTAGAATAATACGTACCATATACGGTATGAACAAGACGTATAATCAAGATAAATTGCCTTATGGGCATATATCTTCCTACAGTAGACACAAGGGTAAATCGTCCAGCAAGAGTTACTGATGGAGTATTCTACATTGATTATGGAGAGGAGACACGATTTACTAAATTAAGCTTGAACAAGCACATTCATATGTTCTAAATAATCTATCGATATTTGACTCCTATCGGAGGTAATAAAGTTGAGTTATTCGCTTTTGTACGTGGTTTAATTCCTAAGTTATAACAGTTTTCTTTACTTGTCCCTTACTCTTCATATAGAAGTACTCCCAGCCAAATTGTGCGCCAAAACACTTATCCAAAAGGTTGCAAATGCACTCTGTAAAGAATTTACATCAAGGCTGAAACTGAAGGTACGTGCACCGATTTCTCACGATAGTTACATACCTGTCACAAAATCAATTTCGAGAACATGCGTTTATGAATGCGATTCTTATTTATCTTAAAGGTGGCAGAGCAATGTGTTCGTGGTGCATGGCTTTTCGAGGAGATCTAAAAATATGCCAGAAGTCCTGACGCAATAGTACATCGATATGGAGGTTATTCTATCAATGGTTACAGATTCAATACCATTGAAGTCGAGAAGAACCGATGCAACCAAAATAGTTGAATCTTCTCATCCTTTACGCAGTTGTCATATGTAAGATCCAGAGATCAACAAGCAAAAGAAGGGCAAATATCTATTATGGACAGGTTGTAGACGTGGTTGAGATATTTTATGGCTTTCAGAAGGAAGCGAGCCATGTTATGTTTAAGGTGCAGTGGTGTGAGCAAGGAAAGAAGAAGGACGACTTGGGCTTCACAGTCGTTAATCTGAAGAAGGAAATCAATTTGGAGGAGAAGTTCATGTTTGCCTCGTAAGAAAAACAATGTTTTTATGTTAAATATATAATGGTAGACAATGATTGGGTGGTTCTTAGAAATCCGCCTAGAGCATATGCACCAGATGAAACAAGTTCTGAAGAGGGCACTGAAGATGACGAAGATGTTGTACTCCTAGCAGATGATGTCATGGATGATTTTTCAATTGAAACAAATAATGAAACGAATGATGACATCACATAGTTGTGTGTGGATGTACCCGATTTGGCGATCACATGCACGGGTATTGTAGCAGTGGAGTACAAAATACATCGAAACACAATAACCAAGTCATTTCATCTTCCATTCGGACTCGGTCGCAAAGGGCGTCAATATCAACCTCAAATTGTTGAACTTTTTTCATTACTAAGCTATAAAAATATGTAAATGTATAAAGATGTTCATTACGATGATTTTTCTTGCAATCAATAGAGACTGTGAATTACTGCATTTTGTTTACATCACTTTTATTTCAAATAAATTACGCAAATATTTACAGCACTTAAGCAACAATTTTTTTATTAATAAATATTATGAAGTGCAGATGAAGAGAGTTTTTACCACGAATTTTCAGCGGGTACAGGGACACCCCACACCTACCGACCATCTGGGTCAGGTACGCATATTTTGAGGTTTTAGTACAGCTTTATAACGTGCACTTTTTTTTGGGAAAAATTTGGTAAAATTCTTCATACATTTTCAGGTAGTGCAGGTCATGGCTCCACTTTGGCACATACCACCCCGCCTTCTGGGTCAGGTACGCATAAGTTGTAGTTTTAGTACGCATGTATAATGTGCACATTTTAAAATTTTGGAAAACTAATTGGTAAAATGCTTCATACATTTTCAGATAGTGTAGGACATGGATCCCCTGTGGCACATACCACCCCGCCCACAGGGACATGTACGTTTATTTTAGTTTTAGTATGTGTCTAAATGTGGACCTTTAATTGTTTGTATAACTAATTGCATAACATTCTTTATATATTTTCAGGGACTGCAGGACATTTCCCCTCTTCCCCACATACCCCACTGCCCACTGGGACATATACATATATTTTTATTTTAAATGTTCACTTCTATTGGTTAAACTAATTGAATTTGCAATTGTCTTATTGAGTATGGATGCAGGTGGCCTAGAGGATATACATATTGATACTCCCGGGTAGGTCGGGTCACATGTTGCACCCACTTCTCAGACTGCCCCACCGCATGTCGTAGCAGCTCAGGTGTTGTTCATTCTGTTGGATACAACGATCGATGACTTCGTGTTTGATGATAACAAACGTGTGTGAATGATTTGATGTGTGTGTTAAGTTCTTGCAGGAGTGGCAAGCTCATAAATATTCAAACGATGACTGAGTCAAAGTGATGGAGAAATTCATTAGCAAAGTGGACTTGATCAAAGATGGAGATAATGGCTACACATATTACACTAAGTCAAAGATGTGGAGATAAGGAGGAAATCAATTCAAATCCATATTTGAATTGATTCAAATCAATTGGTACATGAATCAAATCTTAAGCCATACAAATTGAAGACTTGGTCAAAAATGGATAGATATGGAGAATCTCATGCAAGTCAATATAAGAGATAAATGAGATCTTAAATGAAATCCTATAGCTATTCAAATTTATATCCTATAGCCATAGAAATTCAAACTCCATATCCATGGTGATTCCTTTAAATCCTATTAAAGTTAGGATCCAATCTCCATAAATTATGGGATTCTATTTGATTCTAATTGATTTCCACCTCCTCCTATATAAACCCACATCCAAAGGAGAGAAAAAAACAAGGCCGGTCCTATACTCATTTCTTTTCATGTTGGCCAAATTTATCCTCCAAGCTTCAAAGAGATCATCAAATTCGCAGGAAGAAGAAGGAGCTTGACGGACGACACTAAAAAGTGCATAACTTTCTCCACAGAGCTCGGATCGACGAACCATTTGCACCAGGACGATCACAACTCAGTGCTCTACAACATGGCCAAAGTTCTTCATCATCTTCAAGACATTCGCAAGAATAAGGAACCATCCATTATCAAGCTAGATATCCAAGCATAAGCAATCTTCAACCTAGAGGAGCAAGCAACCAAGGCCACCATCTTTGAAGAAGCCAAGTCCAAGAGATCAAATTCCAAGCCCTATGATGCACTTCAAAGATCTGAGAATTCCTCTCCACAAGAGCATCCAAATGGACCTTTCCTATTTTTCAGTCGAAGAGGACGAGCTCCCGATTCCAACGAGTATTTGTTTCAGAGTGTTTTCTCACTACAGAGCATTGACCGTGGACAACCCGGTCAACGTGGTCAAGGGGCCCGCTTGGGTCCCTCGGGCGAGTCGAGACGCTCGGCCTCGGTCGGTTGCGCTCGGCCTCGGCGGTCAGACGATAAGGGGAAGCCTCAGTCGTCCAGCTGGTTGCGTGGTCGGTGAGGGGCGGAGGGGAAGCCTCGGCCCATGGATCTGATATCCTCCTGCGTAGACGAGAGCACTCGTCAGGGGGCCGGACCTTGGTTCCGGCCAAATCCCCTCCGATGCCTAAGTCAGACAGAGATCTGAAAGAGGAGGCCCGGCGGAGACGGTTCGACTCGTGAGGAGATCGGAACGACGTCTCACGGCGCGAGCGGGGGAGGAAGGAGATGAAATGGGGGAACTAGGTCGTTGATGGAGTACCTAGGTTCTAGATACCTGAGATGCGGTCCCTTCTCCTGTCGTCCTCCTCGCCCTCTTATAGAGCTCCCAGCGTAATTGCCCCCGGACCACCTCGCACGTCTGCCCTCAATCGTGCCCCTTCAATCCGCCCCCCCCCCCCCCCCCCCCCCCCCGTCGCCGCTCCATGCGCCATGCAAGCACCTCCCCATTACCGCCATTTAGTGGCCGCGGGACCGGGGGAGCGGTTATCGCAGGAGTGGGCGAGTGGCCAGCATGTTATCTGGGCCCGGCCGGGTCGACATTCGGGGGGGTCCCTTATAGGGCCTTTATCGAGTGGGCCTGAGCGCGCAGATGGGCTTTTGACCGGCAGTCGGGTTTCTGGGCTCGTGTCTTTCGGGTCTCGGTTAAATAGGCGTAACAATTGCCCCCATCGGTCAGGTTGATCGGCTTCGGCCGGTTCGGCTTCGGCCGGTTCGGCTCGGCCGATGCGCCTTCCGCTGACTTTGACAAGCTCGTCAGTTGATGCCGACTCATTTATTAGTCGTCATCATGAGTTGGCCCGTTCGATACTTTTAAGGCACGGGCTCCGAAGCGTCGTCGGTCCTCTGATGCTGCCACGTGTAGCTGCGAGCTCATCCCCATCGCTCGCGGGGTCGTCTTAAGTTGAGAAGCCGAGGGGTTCGTGAGCCACCCTCGGTTGGATCGATCGGCCTTGGCTTTCGACTAATGTGCCTCCTGGGATGGCGCTTTAATCGAGGCATGGTCTTAAATGTAGGTCATGATGAGGCGGATCGATTGGACTTCCCTTGGCGCCGATTTCGAAACGCCGCCGGTTTCTTCGAGGCCTGCCACGTGTTCTTGTCAGGCGCTTCGAATTCGCCACTGTGTCCGGTATATAAGATCCCCAGCTGCATTGATCTCCTCTCCTTTCTTGCTATTCCCATTGCTCTAGGCTTTCTACAACTCAGAGTCTCCCATCGCCTTCGCTTCCTCGTCTCCTTCAAACTAGTTAAAAGGTAATTTCTTTCTCGCTTTCGTATTATGGCTGCTCTTAGGATAGGCGGTTCTGGCCAAGGGGCGAAGGATTCTTCAGAGTCCAGGCGGGGCAGGCCCCGGCTAGTGGGATCAGGTTCCTCCTCTGGGAGTCGTCCCCTCCGAGATAAGGGGAAGGGGAAGCTATTCCAGACTATGCCAGTGATGATGTGGCGTCGGCTGCCGTGCGTCTTAACGTGCCCCCGGTTGTCCTCCGAACGCCGTCGAGGACCCCTCCTTCAGCGGCCGTGGAGATCCGTGAAAGGTATCTCTGCTTCCCGTACGATGTCCGAGTTCCATTCGTCGACGAGCGGATTTGCCTTCCGAGGAGCAATGAAGTCGGCGTCTACATCGAAATGTTTCGCCTGGGTCTTCGTTTCCCGCTCAATCCCTTCCTCATCCAGGTCATGGAATATCTCATGGTACCCCTTTGCCAGTTCACCCCTTGCTCGATTGCGGTCCTGACGGGCTTTGCCACGCTCTGCTGTACCCGTGATCTAGAGCCGTCTCTCCCCCTTCTCTTCCACTTTTATCAGATCCAGACGGTTGGCCCGGGGTCATGGCTGCAACTCCGAGGCCGCTCGAGGAGGGAATGCCTGGTCGGGCTGCCCCGCTGGTCGGGGGATTGGAGTTTGGATTACGTCTTTGTGATCTTCCTGGAGGATGCCCAGATTTTGACAAGTTGGGGCGGGTCTGTCCAGCCTCGTCCGCCGCTAGCCCGTTCTGACGTCGATCAGGTAGCCGCCGCACTGCTGTCGACCCTCCCCTTGGAATCGAAGTCCATCTGGTCTTTGTTGGACGACCTACTCCTGAAGGCCGTCTTGTGGTCTCCGGGTAGGTTGCTTTTTTCAGTCGTGAATCGCCCTGTGACTCATCCTGATTTTGGTTTCCCTCGCAGGGATGGCTGGCCGCGAGTTCGTCCGTGACGTCGATGAACTGATCCGCCGTGGAGCAGCTCGGAGCCGAGGTAGCACCTCTGGAAGGGCGCCTCGGCGGACCGTTGAGGAGGAAGTGCGCCGAGCTGAGCCTTCCGTGGGTAAGGTGGTGGCCGCGCCTCCCGCCTCTTCTTCTGGCGATCCCCTTCCCGGGGGGTCACAAGGGCCGGACCCACCCCGTCAGCCCAAGAGGCAGGGAGTAATGACGGGTCCGGTGCAGTCCCTCCTGCCCTTGGCGTGCCCCCTCAGGTTCCTGAGGGTGAGGATGGTGCGAGGCGGAAGCGTTCCCCTCCAGCGCCTTCGGAGCCCCACGGAGGAAAGAAGAGGAAGGAGGACGCGGATCCCTCCAGTCCGGCGGGTTCCGCACTTCCTGCGGCGACCACCGGGGATCCTTCGGTAGCTTTGTCAGCCACCCCCCTCGCAGCGTCCTCGCCCGTATCACCGAGGATCGGGGCCTTGTTGGCGAGCAACTTGGCTTCCCTTGTCGTCCCTGGGAGTTCGATGTTTGTCGACCGAGCCTTGGCCCAGCAGGTTGCCGAGGTCTCCATCCCTCCCCGGGACCGCAGCCTCCTCAAGAAGATACCTGCCGACAAGATGTCGGATTCCTTGGTCTGGATCCTTCAACAGGTTCGGTCATCTTGCTATCCTCTCCTTCCCTTTATCCTCTTCTTAGCCCATGTCTCGTCTTTCCAGGGTTCAGCGCTCGCTGTGGAGTTGCAGTGTCGAGCCGTCTGCTTGAGGGAGCTGGAGGAGTCCTCCATGAGGGCCCATGAGCGGGCCGGGGCGGCGGAGGTGGCTATGACGGAGGCCCAGATGGAGTCTCGGCGTCTCAAGCTCCGTGTGGCCGAGTTGGAGGGACGAGTGGGTGACCTCCAAGGTAAGCTGGAGGATGTTAGTCAGTCGGCTGAGGAAGCGGCGGAGTCGTTCCGCCTGGAGAGGGAGGAGCTTCAGAGGGAACTGTCGGATCGGTGCCAGGTGACGCGGCTTGCAGAGGAGGTGGAGAGGGGCGTCATCGAGACCCTGGGGAAGAGGATCTTCGAGGTTCTCAGAGAGGCCTTCGGTAAGTATGAAGACCTCATCGCCCCTCGGATCGTCGAAGTCGTCCAGTCTTCCTTCCGGGAATGTGCGGAGCGTGTTCGGCAAGCCCCTCCACCGGTCAATCCCCCTCGCTCCGAGCAGGGGGAGGTGCCCGAGGATGTGTCCTCTCGAGCCCGGGTTCCCTAAGTCGTTCCTCCTGGCCGTTTATCCTCAAATTTTTTAGCATCCGCTTCGCTTTGGGCCAGTCTACTTGGAATGGACCCATGACCCTGCTTTCTCCTTCGGCCTCGCCAGCGACTCCCTGGTCCAGAGCCAATAATTGCTGGTTGCATGGATTTTTGCTTAGGTCTACAACTTCGAGTTCTTTTAGTCGACAAGTTTTGCTTCGCCGGTGTGGCCCTAGTTTCTGTAGGTGACGAGCTTTGTTGTCCGTTGAGAGCGGATTAATTGTAGAGAGGTTCCTTCACTTTGATTTCCTGTAAATAAGACATACTGTTATAAACGAAATTTGACTTACCCGAGCTTCTCGTATATTTTGTTTTATCGCTTCGTCCTCGGCCTAGGACCGGCTGACGCCCGAGCTGGCGGGGGGAGTTGTCTTCAACTTTAGAACGATTGAGTTGGTCGGCGAGGGTGAAGTTCCTCGGCTTAGGACCGGTCGGCGTCCGCGTCGGCTGGGGGAGTTGCCCCCAGACTTATGAGCGCAGGAGTCGGTCAGCGAGGGCAAAGTTCCTCGGCTTAGGACTGGTCGGCGTCCGCGCTGGCTGGGGGGAGTTGCCCCCAGACTTACGAGCGTAGGAGTCGGTCGGCGAGGGCGAAGTTCCTCGGCTTAGGACCGGTCGGTGTCTGCGCCGGCTGGGGGAGTTGCCCCCAGACGTATGAGCACAGGAGTTGGTCAGCGAGGGCGAAGTTCCTCGGCTTAGGACCGGTCGGCGTCCGCGCCGGCTGGAGGAGTTGCCCCCAGACTTACGAGCGCAAGGGTCGGCGAGGGTAAAGCTCCTCGGCTTAGGACCTGGTCGGCGTCCGCGCTGGCTGGGGGAGTTGCCCCCAGACTTACGAGTGCGAGGGTCGGTCGGCGAGGGCAAAGCTCCTCGGCTTAGGACCGGTCGGCGCCCGCGCTGGCTGGGGGAACTGCCCCCAGACCTATGAACGCCTTCCCTCCAGTAGAGGTCTTCGTTCTTTTGCACCCTTAGTGAAACGTTGATTCCATCGAAGATTAAGGGAAGATAAACGGGAATGCGATTCTACTCTTAAGAGTCATGTCGGACTAGTACATTTGGAGAAAAAAGGAAAAAGGAAATGAGGCTAGACAGAGGGATGTGAACCTAGATAATCCCCTCGGACTAGGCTGCGACTGGGGGGAGAGACCTCGCCAGCTCACTCTATGATGCGGAGGGGCCCTTGGACGGTGTTTATCTTATTCCCCTTGTCTGGCTGCATGGAGGTCCCCTCCCCGTGGGCTGGCTCATCGGTTAAGCTCCTGGCGTGTCCTCGGCTCATCAGCTTCTCGATGTCCTTTTTTAAATGCCAGCAGTCTTCAGTGTCGTGGCCGTCGTCCTTGTGGTACTTGCAGTATTTCTCCCTATTCTTCCCACCTCTTTTTGCCCTCGGTGGGGGGGGCGATCGGCGCGTTCTTCCTTCTGCGCTTGGGCGAGGACGGCGTCTGGGGTGGCGTCTCTCGTACCTTCTCCGCGCTGCCTGTTTCTCGGCCTCTTCTCGGTCCGGTTCCCTTCAGGGCTGCCTCGTCCGCCGCGTTTGGTCCCTCGAGTGACTTTTCCTGCATCCACAGCCAAGGCCTCCTCGGTCAACATGAAGCGCTCGGCCCTTGCCATGATCCCGGGGAGGTCCTTCGGGGGATTGTTGTGTAGGGACTTCTTGAGGCCCCTGTGGCGAAGCCCTTTCTTAAGGGCCGTTTGGACCACCAGATCGGGAGGGCTGTTCATGTTCAACCTCTCTGCATTGAAGCGACGCATGAACTACCGGAGCGGCTCGGCCGGGCCTTGCACTATGTTGAACAGATGTTCAGCATCAGGCTTGATCTGCCTCCCCGCCATGAACTGCTTGCAGAACAACTGGGTGAGTTCCTCAAAGCTGTCGATGGAGCGGCTGGGCAGGCTGCGGTACCAGGTCCTTGCCGCTCCCCTGAGAGTAGAATAGAAGCCTCGGCAGAGCAGGTCATCGTCAGCTCCTTGGAAGGACATGTCCCCCTCGTAGTCCATTACGTGGTTTCCCGGGTCCCCTATCCCGTCGTACTTCCCCAGCGCCGGGATCCTGAATCGAGAGGGGACCCGTGCGTCGGTTATTCTCCGTGATAGGGGGCACCGTCTCCGTGGATGCCCCGGGGATTCGACAGTCGCCTGCCTCTGGCTCGTTCAGTGGTGGAGGGTGCACAGGCGCCGGTGGGGCTGGCTCCACGGTCCTCGCCACGCTGGGGGTCGGGCTGACCCGACGCTCCCGGCTCCTCCGGCGGGAGCTCCTGCTCCGCCGTGATCGGTCTCTCGAGTGGTGCCGTTCGCATCTCCTGCGGCGAGACGACCGTGACCGACGAGATGATGCAGTCATCGATTCGCCCTCCGTCCCTTCGGTTTCTCTTCGGCTCCTTTCACGATAAGGGGAGGAGGCGCGTGATCTCGCCTGACGGGAGCCGGACAGCGTGAACCGACGATCTGTGTTCGGTTTTTGGGTCCCGTGGTCGTCGACCACGGCGGATCGCAAGAGCGGGGGACCCCCCGCCCATCGATGGCTATCGCCCAACGTGCCTCCGTTGGGTGGCGCAGGGCCGACGAGCTGCTGTACCGTCGCGACCAACGTCTGGAGGCTCGCGTTGGTCTCCTGAGCCAGGGCACGGAGCTGTCCCTGTGTGGCCAGTCCTGAGCCGCCGGTCTCTTCGGTTGAGGGGGCGGGGTGATCGTCGACGGGCGTGTCTTCGGGGTTGCCGTTGGATGCGCCATTCCCCTCCTCCGGGATGGGGGGCATGCGCTTCCTTCCATTGCTGGCTCGTGCCATTGCTGGTGTGGTTTGCTTCTTCGTGGGACGGTTTTCGGTTCCCACAGACGGCGCCAGATGTTTCAGAGTGTTTTCTCACTACAGAGCGTTGACCGTGGACAACCCGGTCAACGTGGTCAAGGGGCCCGCTTGGGTCCCTCGGGCGAGTCGAGTTGGTGTAGTTGAGGCTTGAGTCAGACCAGCAGACGACGTAGGGCGCGTCGACTGGGTTGAATCGGGGTCCTCGGCCGTCGGTAGGGCGAGGGGTAGCCTCGGCCCGGGTCGAGACGCTCAGCCGCGGTCAGTTGCGCTCGGCCTCGGCGGTCAGACGACAAGGGGAAGCCTCAGTCGTCCAGCTGGTTGCATGGTCGACGAGGGGCGGAGGGGAAGCCTCGGCCCGTGGATCTGATACCCTCCTGCGTAGACGAGAGCACTCGTTAGGGGGCCGGACCTTGGTTCCGGCCAAATCCCCTCCGATGCCTAAGTCAGACAGAGATCTGAAAGAGGAGGCCCGGCGGAGACGGTTCGACTCCTGAGGAGATCGGAAAGACGTCTCACGGCGCGAGCGGGGGAGGAAGGAGATGAAATGGGGGAACTAGGTCGTTGATGGAGTACCTTAGGTTCTAGATACCTGAGATGCGGTCCCTTCTCCTGTCGTCCTCCTCGCCCTCTTATAGAGCTCCCAGCGTAATTGCCCCCGGACCACCTCGCACGTCTGCCCTCAATCGTGCCCCTTCAATCCCCCCCCGTCGCCGCTCCCTGCGCCATGCAAGCACCTCCCCATTACCGCCATTTAGTGGCCGCGGGACCGGGGGAGCGGTTATCGCAGGAGTGGGCGAGTGGCCAGCATGTTATCTGGGCCCGGCCGGGTCGACAATCGGGGGGGTCCCTTATAGGGCCTTTATCGAGTGGGCCTGAGCGCGCAGATGGGCTCTTGACCGGCAGTCGGGTTTCTGGGCTCGTGTCTTTCGGGTCTCGGTTAAATAGGCGTAACAGTATTTATTCAGATTTTTATGAGCTCGGTTCGATTTACTACAATTTCTGGAAGACAGGGCAAAAACATACTTTAAGCATAGACTGCTGCTGATTCTGCAGAACAGAGAATTGATTTATGCACAGACCAGATTCGGGCAGATTTGTGCATCGAACTTTGGAGTGCTATATCGTGAGATCCAGACATCGGATTGAGACACTGTTTGCACCAGCGTGAAGCTGACGATGCGCTGATCGACAGAGATGACTACGGCTACACAAACTGAGATTTCCTAAAATATTTTTTATTATATTTGTGTAGTAGTGTAGCGATCTTTATATGGGAAATTTTACCATACTTTTGTTTTGGGGTCTTGTCTAGTTGGGGCTAGACAAGAGGGTCTTGACGAGTTGAGGCTTGTCAAGGGAGAGAGCATCTTGCTAGGTTGATAGTGTTGAGCTCTTTGGGGAGTGCGTACTAACTAGGTGAGAATTGAGTTGGGGCCCTAGCTCATTGTAGTTGTACCAGATAACATATTAATCTAGTATTTGCTTTCAGGGCTGAATGTAAGTCGTTGCGACGACCAAACCAGGGTAAATCTGATGTGCACTCTCTAATTGCTTATTATTTACTCTGCATCTGCTATAACTGCTTGTGATTGCTCGTGGGTTACACGAGAATTTTTATTAACCTATTCACCCACCTAGGCTTAGGTCCAGATCCAACAAGTGGTATCAAAGCAGGTTAGAGGATCTAGTCTAGATGACCATGAATATATCTGCTTCTGCATTTACTGAAGGTCAGTCCATAGCCTGACCCCCTAAGTTTAATGAAGAATACTTTGCATATTGGAAGGCAAGAATGAAAATTTATTTAGTGTCTGTAGATTATGATGTGTGGGATATTGTTGAAAATGGATATAAAACACCCACTATTAAAATTGAAGACACTGAAATTATAAAGCCTAAAGATAAGTGGGATGCTGCTGATAAGAAACTTTATTCATTGAATGGTATAGCTATGAATGCACTTATTTGCTCTTTGGATAAAGCTGAATTTAATCGTATCTCACAATGTTTAACTGCGCAGGAAATATGGCATACTCTGGAGGTGATGCATGAGGGAACGTTGCAGGTGAAGGAGTCTAGACTTGCCTTACTGAGTACAGAATATGCGAGCTTCCACATGCTTCCATCAGATTCCATCAAAGAGATGTTTGCGAGGTTCAATGACATCGTCTACAAGTCTAGCTCCCTTGGTAAGCCATACTCTAGTCTTGAGCAGGTGAGAAAAATCTTGATAGCGCTACCAAGCTCGTTCCGTCCTAAAGTCACATCCATTCAAGAAGCTAATGATCTATCAAAGATGAGAGTGGAGGACTTGATAGGAACTTAATGTCACACGAGCTTGAGCTGCAGAGCATCGAATCTAGAGAGAAACCAGAGGCCAAAGCTTCCAAACCATTAGCTCTTCAAGCTAATGACGATGACGATCTTGATGAGGAGCAAGCACTAATGGTTAGAAAATTCAAAAGATATATCAAGACTGACCAAGGAAGAGCTGAGATGGCAAAAAGGTTTAATCGTTCTAATAATTTTAATTCTGATAGAAATTCCTCTGAGCAGAAAACTATTAATAAACATGAATGTTTTAAATGCAGGAAGAAGGGACACTTCATGATGAATTGCCCACAAGAAACGAATAAGGTCGCGGAGAAGAAAGAAAAGCTTCGGCGTTAACGTGGGACATGGATAGTGGAGATGATATTGAGGAGAATGAAGCCCACTCCTCCCTCTGATTGATGGGAAAGCACGATGAGGTAAAAGCATGCTCTAAAGATGAACTTTTGAATATTTATAAAGGAATGCAAGATAAAATATATGAGTTAGAATCTATCGTAGATGACTATACGGATGGTAGCTTTGAATTGCAACAAGAAAATTATGACATGTCTAAAGAAATTGATAGTCTTAAAGAAAAACTTGTTGCATGTACTTCTACCATTAATTTGCTGAAAAAGGAGAAAGCTAGCTCACATTACAAAATTGATTGTCTTTCTTGTCCTACTTTATTAAAAGATATTAGCATGTATAAACAAGAATTGATTAAGCTTGAAACTGAAAATAAAGGGCATATTGAAAAGTTGTGCATGCTAAATAATGAGCTTAAAAGAAAAATGATTGATTTTGAAAAGAAAGAAGATGAAAACAAGAAAGTTTTCATTAATAAATGCACTTTGCTTGTGAATGAAAATGCTTTATTGAAATCCAAAGTCACTAATCTAGAATTTTCCATAAAGAAATTCTCTATTGAAAAATAATCGTTGGATATTATTCTTAGAAACCAATTTTATGGCAATAATAGACGTGGACTTGGATATAATTTTAAAAATGTTGAAAAGTCAAAATATAGAAAAGTTCACATTGAAACAACAAAAGTTGGAAATATTCGTGTAAAGTGATTTACATGTGGTTGCGTTGGTCATACCTCTTATCATTGCAAATATAGAAACAAGAACATTAAATTCAAGCAAATATGGGTTCCTAAAAGTTTGATGACTATCGTGAGTGGACCTTGTTGGATTCCAAGGTCACATATAACATCTTCTGTTTAAGTAAGATGGAGGTGGCGAGGAACTATGAATTAGATGTCGCATCTTTTAGTTCCTTAGCCAAACGACGACAAGAAGATATGGGTTTTACTTTGAACTTAATGCATACCTTCATAGCATTTTTCTTGTGTGGTTGAATTTTTTATTTGGTGTGCTAGTTTGTTTGCTTTAGTTCTTTATAAAGAAAAATAAAAAAAATTGAAAAGCACAAAAAGCAAAAAAAGGAGCTTAATGTATATCTTTTCTTTTGAATCATTTAAGTGATATTAATGAATGATAATCATATCCATGTAGAAATTGATGTATTATTGTTATGCCTATATGTGCATGTTTGATTTTCTAAATAGGCATGACATGTTCAATGATTAGAATAATTTGATTTCTACACCTACACTTTCACTTCCACGAGTATTAAATATTGTTGTACATTTGGAGACATCTTTTATGAAATATTGGAAAGTGAATGTAGGATGAAAAATAACTGAAAATCTACGGTATATGATGCGTCTTGCCATGGATAAAAATTGAGCGCAAAAGAATTGAATAAAAAATTGAAAAAGAATGAAAATAGCTCCGTATGAAAAATGGATACAATCCTTGGCAACGACACTACCCACGAGTATCCAACATAAGATTTATGGGCAAACTTTAGCGTTGGTGTTATACTCGTCAAGCAATGCCACCCCACATCTAAGGGTCCTTATAGGCTATGTTTTTGGATGTGATACCTTGAACTCATTTTTAATGAGATGGGAAAAATCAATCCTATATGATATCATGTTACATGAAAATGTGGATTGGTTTTGGTTGGATTTCTTAAAAGTTCTCCTTATGTGCTTCAATATTTAATCATCACACTTACACAAAAGTGTTGAAGTCTATGTTATAATTTTCATTGAAGTTGAAGTGCTTATTCTACGAATGTCTACATGCAAGTACTTGTTGTAATTTATAATGCTCACTTTTTCATGTGGTATAAATTTGACTTTATATATACACTTTTGATGATAACAGAAGGGAGAAATTACGAGAATATTTGGTGTGCATTAATGCTTACATGTTGAATACATGAATATTGGTTTAAGGGTGAGCATTAATGAATAATGAATGAATGCATGTGCCTAATGAATTTGTGAATATATGTTCAAGGGGGGAACATGAATAAAGGGGGAGCATGCATACATGTTTGAATGCTTGAACATCATTGTAGCATACTTGTATGTTTGAACGTCATTGTCATACTTGTTGCATATTACATACATCCTCCATCACCACACTTCACACACACTTGTCACAATGATATTATTTGAATCGTTATTGCTTAAATCTTATATTGGTTTGTCATCATCAAAAGGGAGAGATTATTGGATACAACGATCGATGACGTCGTGTTTGATGATAACAAACGTGTGTGAACGATTTGATGTGTGTGTTAACTGCTTGCAGAAGTGGCAAGCTCGTAAATACTCAAACGATGACTGAGTCAAAGTGATGGAGAATTTGCCATTCATTGGCAAAGTGGACTTGGTCAAAGATGGAGATAATGGCTACACATATTGGACTAAGTCAAAGATATTGAGATAAGGAGGAAATCAATTCAAATCCATATTTGAATTGATTCAAATCAATTGGTGCATGAATCAATTCCTAAGCCATACAAATTGAAGACTTGGTCAAAGATGGAGAGATATGGAGAATCTCATGCAAATCAATATAAGAGATTAAATGAGATCTTAAATGAAATCCTATAGCTATTCAAATTCATATCCTATAGCCATAGAAATTCAAACTCCATATCCATGGTGATTCATTCAAATCCTATTAAAGTTAGGATTCCTTCCAATCTCCATCAATTATGGGATTCTAGTTGATTCTAATTGATTTCCACCACCTCCTATATAATTCCACATCCAAAGGAGAGAAAAAAACAAGGCCGGTCCTACACTCATTTCTCTTCATCTTGGCCGAATTTATCCTCCAAGCTTCAAAGAGATCATCAAGTTCGCAGGAAGAAGCAGCAGCTCGACGGACGATGCTAAAAAGTGCATAACTTTCTCCACAAAGCTCGGATTGACGAACCGTTTGTTCCAGGACGATCACAACTCAGTGCTCTACGACATGGCCAAAGTTCTTCATCATCTTCAAGCCTTTCCACAAGCATAAGGACCCGTCCATCATCAAGCAAGATATCCAAGCATAAGCCATCTTCAACCTAGAGGAGCAAGCAACCAAGGCCACCATCTTTGAAGAAGCCAAGTCCAAGAGATCAAATTCCAAGCCCTAGGATGCACTTCAAAGATCTAAGAATTCCTCTCCACAAGAGCATCCAAATATGCCCTTTCTTATTTTTCCGTCGAAGAGGACGAGCTCATAATTCCAACGAGTATTTATTCGGATTTTCCTGAGCTCGGGTCGATTTACTACAATTTCTGGAAGACGGGACTGAAACATACTTTACGCACAGACTGCCGTTGATTCTGCAGAACGGTTAATTGATTTACGCACAGACCAGATTTGGGCAGATTTGCACATCGAACTTCAGAGGGCTATATCTTGAGATCCAGACATCGGATTGAGACACCGTTTGTGCCAGCGTGAAGCTAACGTCGTGCTGATCGATAGGGATGACTACGGATACACAAACTAAGATTCCCTAAACTCTTCATTATTATATTTGTGTAGTAGTGTAGCGATCTTTGTATGTGAAACTTTACCATACTTGTGTTTTGGGGTCTTGTCTAGTTGAGGCTAGACAAGAGGGTCTTGACGAGTTAGGGCTCATCAAGAGAGAGAGCATCTTACTAGGTTCATAGTGTTGAGCACTATGGGGAGTGCGTACGAATTAGGTGAGAGTTGAGTTGGGGCTGTGCCTCAACTCATTGTAGTTGTACCGGATAACATATTAATCTAGTATTTGCTTTCAGAGCTGGACGTAGGTCGTTGGGACGACCGAACCAGGGATAATCTGATGTGCACTCTGTGATTGCTTATTATATACCTGTCATCTGCTATAGCTGCCTGTGATTGCTCATGGGTTGCACGAGAATTTTTCTAGCCTATTCACCCCCCCTCTAGGCTTTGATCCAAATCCAACACATTCCATTTGACCGAATAATAGAGCGTACTGCCCTATCGACATCTGCTAGGTATGACGAGACAAGTAGGAGGAAGCCGGACATGTTAAACATGCAACGGCATGTTATCGAGTAGTTGGCAGCCAAAACTGCACCGAGGATGGTGGTGGCCAAACCTGAGTGCTTTCGACGACAGTGTATAATGTATACATATTTATTTTAATCGTATACATTCATTCAGTATGTTTGGTTTTTTGCTGACACAAACCCTCCGCCGAAGGAGGGTCGAGTCGACACGAAAAAATCGACCTTGGTTCCTGGAAATGGGCAGCAGGTCATTATACAATGGAGCCACCAAGCTCCCATTGGCCCGTGGACAGTAAAATTTAATTATTACCTTACTGCCCAGGGTAAAAGGTCAGATTTCATCAACCTCTGCCTGACGTGGATGGATCAATGGCACGAGTCCTTGGTAACCTGTTGGCGGGAGATCAATGTAAGTTAGCTACATTTTAATTTTCGGTTCTTAATTGGTATTTACTGATATAATGTGTTTGTTATCTATCATAGCGGCATTTCGTCCTGGACCACAACCCGGCGGCCTGGAACTATTGCATGGATAAGATTCAGGACAGACTTGTCCAGTGGCGTAAGGAATTTAAAAAGAAGTATTGGAAATGGCTCCCCGAGGACTGGGAGCAGTACTGGCGTCTGGACAACCATGCTGACCTGGTGCAGTTCTTTGGATATTTTTTCCCGTGGGAGTCTCCGGAAGGGTAGGTATATTTCATATTTTTGTTAACACATATTCTATATATGTGTTTTCTGACATACTGTATAATTATATTGAAAATTTCAGCAATAGACGCCGCCAACCGCAGTGCGCCTTGAGGCTATGAGCATCATGGTGGCTAGAAGAGCTTCAGCCAGATTGGGTACAAGTTGGCAAGTCAGGTAAAATGTTTTAATTAAATTTTGTAACAAAAAATTATGTTATGATAGAATGCGTCTAAATTTTTTATTTTTGATTATATGGCCACCAGGGTGTCGAGTCTTTGGTGGAGCATACACTTAATAAGGCACACCCAAAGTACAATGATCCAGATAAGTTGGCAAAGAATCGGATGCTGGAGGTTAGTACAAGATTACGTTTACATTATATTTATGTAGTTTTAATGCATGGAGTATATAAATCTTGTTAGTACAAATATTTATACTAACACATATTCTATATATTTATGCAGTTTTAATGCATCGGGCGCTGGTTGGGAATTGTTAGTATCGAGTAACAGTGCTTGTGCCATCTCTTCTCTTAGATTCCACATTGTAATATTTGTACATTTTATACTCAATAAACATTCACACTTACTTTCCATATACATACATACATACATATATATACATATACATACATACATACATACATACATATATATACATATACATACATACATACATACATACATATATATATATATACATACATACATATATATATATAAACATATATATATATATATATATGATTTAATGTAGAAAAGGTGGCACCTGATCCATTGGATCAGGTGCTAAAACACAAAAATGGTGGGAAGTACAAGCCCCCACATGGGCTTGTACTCGCTGGGTCCCACCTTTTTGTGTCTTACACATGATCCATTGGATTAGGTGCCACCTGCTCTACATTAGTCCCATATATATATATATATATATATATATATATATATATATATATATATATATATATATATAAAATAAAACATGGATGTTATCATGGGTTATTGGATAAAAGTTTTTGTATAAGAGATGAGAAATTGGGTATAAATGAGGGATGTTGTTAAGAGAAATTGGATAAGATAAGAGAAATTGGATAAGATAAGAGAAATTGAATAAGTTAAGAGAAATTGAAATTGGGACACTTATGTTGGACATGATGACTAGGACACTTATGTTGGAGGGAGACTTTTGAATTGTGTGTGAATTGAAATGAGTGTAAACAAAATAAATGGGGACAAAAACAATGTCAGCCCCACAAAAAGGCAGCCGCACGTGTGTGAATTGAAATGCTTGGACACATCCTGGGTTCAAAGTTTTGGGGGGAAATACACTTTTGTTGGGGGGGAAATTTGAAATTGAAAACAAAAGTTTGGGAGGAAAAATTTCAGCCCCACAAAAAAGCAGCTACACATTGTTTTTCTCCTCATTCAAACAAAACCTATCCTCAACTCTCATTTGATTATTGAGCTCCATTCTTGGTGGGGCAATAGGTGAGCGCACGCATGATGCATCCCCTATCTCTCTCTATCTCGGCCTATGTCCATGGTTGGAAGAGGCCAAAACGATGGATAATAGGATAAGCAGCAGCCAGGAGGCTGACGTGAGGACATGGCCATGGACCATGGAGGAAGACCTCATCCTGGGGAAGGTGTTTGGAACACACTGGCCAAATCTGCACGTATCAAATTCTGTCATCTTTGGTATTTTATACCTGAAATTTTTTATTAATGTTTGTTCATGCAAATGAGGATTCTAATTTGATGGATCATAAGGGTTGAGGCGCACAGGAAAGAGCTGCAGGCTGAGGTGGCTAAATTATCTGAGGTCGAACGTGCACAGTGGGAATATCACGCCGAAGGAGCAACTTCTGATCATGGAGCTCCATTCTCGGTGGGACAACAGGTGAGCTCAGAGATGAGAAAATGTTGTGTGAAAATGTTGTGTGATTTTAATTTTCTGATTATTTACATTCTTCTCATCCACAAGCTTGGATGAGAGGAAGAAATAGAACCGTGGCAGAATAATGGAAGGGATGATGATTCTGACGCACCGGTAACTCAATTGAAGGTATATTTTAAAGTTTTCATCTTGAATTTTTATATTACTTTTTTTATCTCAATTCTATTTTCTCTTACTTCCATCTTCTCTTAGTGCTATTTTGATATTACTTTTTGATATTAACTTACAGCTATTTTCTGAATTGTTCGGTTGTGGTTTCTAGCTTAAACAGCTTTGTGCACACCACGTGTTTGTTGTAATGCGAAGGTTAACATAAAATTGATTTTCAAGACACACATGGAAGAAGAAGTATGCGAAGGTTAACTATAAGGATAAGAATCAGATATAAGCAGCAGTAGAAGAAGCAATAGCATGTTGAAATCAGAGTATATCCCTACAGCTCGGTCGGCATTTTTTTCTGAGTCTATCCATTAGATCTTGAGTGTGTCTGCAAACTGTTCGATCAATTTCCTCCAAGAGAACCGAAAGCTTTCCCTTAATCGTTAATCCTTGAAAAAAAATTCAGGAACAAATTTTAGATGAGGGCTTGGAGTTATATATATAAATCTTCCAACATAAAATAAGTAATATTGCAACATATAATCTTCCAACATATATATAATCCAATTTCCATATGTATCCAATTTTCTCAAACTGAATTATATATGTATTAATCTTCCAATTTCTATATGATGTGGCGTTCACATTGTCTTGAGATGGATTACTGGTTCTTGCGATGTGATCCCATAATTCATGTGAGGGCTTGATTGCTGGCTGTTAATGTGAGCATGAACAGCCCTGTGTACCTGACGATGCAGACTTAAAGCTATGTTCCCATTGGTCTGTAGGCGGCGCTTCGGCATGTGGAACTTGGCGGGGATGCTTCTCTCTTTTATCGCCTTTAATCAACCTCAGTGCATGTTTAAGCGCTGGAAGGAGCGCCTCCATGCACTCAGCGACTGTATTTGAATTGCCCAGCATGTTGATGATCTGCATACAATAACATAAGGGAAAAAAGTTAAGTTCGGCAGCCAGTACAAGTTGAAGATAACATCAGCACAACTAAATAGACGAGCAGGCATGCGGAAGAGTAAGAAATATTCCAAGCAAAAATATATTCAAAAAAGAAGATTCCTTTCTGAATATAACATTAAGTTGAAGATAACATTAGGAAAAATTAAATCAATAATTTGTTTTAACACTTCACTTGCAATGTGCATGTGTTTCTCTAGGAGATAGTTGGATCTTACCTCAAGATTTTATGGTGAGTTCTATAACTCTGTGTTGACTTTTAATTCGATCACAATTTATTCTCATGTGTACAATTTATTCATAGAACTAATCACAATTTATAGAATTCATCACAATTTATTCACCACAAAGTTATATCGTAAACTTTATAAATGTTTCTTTTGAGTACATTATCTAACAATTTAGTTTTGTAACTTTGTGCTGCTCTGGGCGTTGGTTGGATCACAATTTAAAATCAAAGTTGCGAGCTTTTCCCAGTTTACTCTCATGCGTCTCTCTCCTTTTAGTCTCCTACAAATGGGTTTGTGTTGATTTTTTTATTTTTGATTTTTAGGGTTCGGCGATGGGGACGCCTCCTCAATCAATGCTACAATGGATCAGGAGTTGGGGCAAGTTGTAATCTCAAATAGAAGCTAGAATGTTAGGGAAATTGTAATGTGCAATAATTTACACAGGTCGTGCAATAGAACCCAGCTTTTATACAGGTTTTAATGCATTTACATGTTTGCACTGTTACACTATTCCCGACTCACCTCTTTGAACTTTATAATGCATTTACAGCTTTTGTACAGGTTGTAATGGGCATTTTCAGGTCTCATCAATTCACCAAAGGTCAAGGTCGTCATCGACGTGAGGAATCTTTTTTTCAACAAGACAATAGATAGTTTCATCTTTGAACTTTTTTGGGGATTGTGTGATTTTGCGCCGAATTCAATGTTTTTGATTTTTCCTGCAGGTTACAGCTTCGATTGTTGTAGCTGAGGTCCTGAGGAGACAAACCATTGCCTTAAGAAATGTCATTTTAATCACCTAGAATTCGGTCTCTCTTATACTTGAAACAACCTTGCAATTCCCATTAAAATTATGCAAATAATTATTTTTACCAATTTTGCACAATTCTACTTTGATTTGCTTCAATGGCATAAACTTTTGTCATTGATAGTCTTAATGTCATTGATGCAGGCGACAGACTTTTGCCCGAGACCAGGAAGAAAAGGGTTAGAAATGCAGCCAAATCCTTTGAATCAAATCATCAAAAAGTTGTGTTTTCAAGTAATACTAGACCATGTGTAAGATCATCTGATACAAAGTTGTTTCCAACAATAGCCATATTTATATTTAACAAAAGAATCCAGTCTTCTCCATAGATACAAAAGGTAGGAGCACTTAAAGAGGATTGCATGCAAATCAAATACATGGCTAATTGATATGAAATAAGGTGGAAGCTCCCCAAGTGCTGTTCCAATTCCCCAAAAATATGGCCTCAAGCTGAACCTGAGGAAGAAGCTTGCTGAGAGGAACCTTAACAAGTGAACCAGGGGAAGATGTAAATACTGGAGGTCCAAATGCTAAACAATCCTTTTCAAGCCACGAATGTGCTCTTTTCAGCCATATTGTATCATATGGAGCAGTTTTCAGATCAACTTGACCACATTGGACATCTTTAATTGTAAATGATGCTATATGCATGCCAAGATACAGAACAAATGTGTGCAAACCAGATCCTGTCAAATAAAGAGCAGCATGAAGAGACCAGATATAAAGATGTATTTATTTGACCCTCTCCAAACTTTGATTGATATATAAAAGGGCATCAGAAATACATGCATCTTTTTCAAGTAACATCAATTTTTATTTTATAAACCAGTTATCTTTCTCACTGTCACCAGCCTTGATATTTAATTCTTTCTGCATCAAGCTATCTGCATCAAGAAAGGTTTGAATTGCAACCCTATGGTGATACATTCCGTTGTTTATGTTTCTTTTGTGATAAGAGTATGATGAAATTTGAAGCACCGCATGCAAATTGTAGTGCTGTTGATGAACACCAACATGGTCCATTGGATTCACAGAAAGCTTCATTGCTGGCTTTTTCATTATTATCTGGCCGATGCTTAGATAGTATGAGGAAAAATTGTAGTTAATTTTATTTTGTTTGTATAATTTTCATTGTGGAGGTCAATTATATGCTGAAAAAACATCGAAGTTCTCATCACTGAAAGGTTTGACCCAATAATAGACCGGTTTGACAACGAAAAACATTGAAGCTTGAAGTTCCAAAATCAAACTGAAGGTATCGAACATCGAATTGTTGTAAAGACCCAATAATAGACCGGTCTGTTGATTTCACACACTAAAAGCTCTGGAGGGGGTTGAAAGCTTTGCCGTTTTTGTCAAAAAGTTCTAGAGGGGGTTGAAAGCTTTGACGTTTTTGACATTTTTGACGGTTTCGTCACACTGAAAGGTTTGCTATTATGATATCATGTAAAATAGTAGTATCATAGAATTAGGCTATTTGCAAAGTAAATTATCCTTTGTCTAAAATTGTGATGCTTTTGACTAATTTTATGGGTGATTGCAAATTAGAATGGTCGGCTTTCAGAAAAATTCAATAGATCCTCTTAGATTGAATTCAAATTGTATAATGTAATTCATATTGTACTGCAAGCGGTTTCATATTTCTTAATTGTCTGTTCCTTTGGACCTTGCCCATATTTGCAGATTATATAATGTATGATTTGTATGATGTAGTCAGCTAATTTGCAATTTGGAGGTTACTAAATTTGGAGGGCACTAAATTTTGGAGTAGAACTAAATTTGAATGATACTAAATTTTGGAAGGAAGACTTTTGGAAAGAATTAAATCTCTTGGTATCGTAAATGAACCGTGCACATGAAAACATTTCATTTTAGATTTGGGTACAAGTCTATGAACATGACATTTCATCAATATGTTACCATATTCAAAGAACTTTTGTTTCCTATACACAGCAAAACATTTGTTCTCTATAGATTTTTCATGAACTTCGGGCGTTTGACTTCTCCTGCGAGAACTCAAGGCATGATCGAATATATCCACACCCTCAAGATTTCCACCATAAAGAGATGTTATTGTCTAAGTCTCATCATTTGTATGATCCCTAGGTCCTTCTGAATCCTTCTTAAGCTTTAGTATGAATCAACCTTAAACGAAAACATCCATACAAAATCTATAAATGTCTATTGATGCAATCCATATTCTATCCTGGTGTCAAAGTTTAACATTTGCACAGACAAAGTAGCATTAACAATGTCTGTGATACAAAGAGATGCACAGACCAGAATAGGAAATATATGTAAAATGAATATTGTAAGAACCAGGTTCCACAATATGAGACTTCACAAAGATAAACATATAAGAACCACCTCAGCTAATATGTGGGCTGACTTTCACATTGGTCATTAATCACCAACGAACATAAAGGCATACTGCATTTTATTTCGTTGCAATTAGAGCATTGTACCATTCTAAACATGTATTAAATCAAATTTATTAGGCCATAGTTTTATGCTACTTATGAATGTAGTTATCAATTGTTAAAATTACTAAGTTAATCAGTTTTTTGTAGTGTAATATTTAAATGAACAGTGCCTTAGTGCACATGTTAAATCGGGAGAAAACTAAATTTTGGAGGCACTAATGTTTTTGGGGGAATTAAATTTTCTGGGAGAAGCGAATCTTGAGGTAACTAAATTTTTTAAGGGAACTAAAAAATAATCATTGTGCTTTAAATTTTGGGGAAACTAACAATGTGCGGGTGAATATCTATTCTATAAAACAAGAAGATTTTGAATCTTATCCAACTAGGACAAAACTTTGTCCTACGTGGCAAGTTTGTCCTAGGTGGCAATGACAATTTTGGGGGGATTTAAATTTTGGGGGAAAACTTAAATTTTGGGAAAAACTTCGAATTTTGGGGGAAAACGTGAAATTTGGGGAACTTGAAATTTGTCGGGGGATGGGTTGGAAACTCAGCCATTAAATAAACCGTGCCCCATGGGCACGGGTAATGACTAGTGTGTGTGTGTGTCTATATATATATATATATATATATATATATATATATATATATATATATATATATATATATATATATATATATATAGGAAAATTTTCAAATGAGAACATTTCGCACCGTGCGAAAATGTTTTTATCTTTTTTTTGAAATTTTTTTTTTCAAAAATTCTTTTTTCCACCCTCATTATATGTTGTTATACCCCCCCCCCCCCCCCCTCAAAAAATAATGGTTGAGAAATAATGTCATTTGGCCTTCGATCAAGCCATTTCATCAAATTCACACGTTTTGAGACCGTTAAATTTGTAACGGGTGGATGGGTGCTCTAATGCCCAACGGGTTCACCCATTATTTTCCCTGGGGTATATAATTGTATGGATTAAACATCAAAAAAAGAATTTTTGAAAAAAAAAATTTCAAAAAAAAAAAAAAAATCTTTTCGCACGGTGCGAAAAGCCTCTTTTTCGCATTTGAAGATCACTCTATATATATATATATATATATATATATATATATATATATATGGCAATCTTCGGGTGCGAAAAAACCCGTGCGAAAGCCGTGCGAAAACATTTTTTTATTTTTTTGAAATTTTTTTCAAAATTTTTTTTGATGTATAATCCATTCAATTATATACCCCAAGGAAAATAATGGGTGAACCCGTTGGGGATTAGAGCACACATCCACCCGTTACAAATTTAACGGTCTCAAAACGTGCGAATTTGTTGAAATGCCTTGATCGAAGGCCAAATGACATTATTTCTCAACCATTATTTTTTGAGGGGGATATAACAACATATAATGAAGGTGGAAAAAAGAATTTTTGAAAAAGAATTTGAAAAAAAAAGATAAAAACATTTTAGCACCGTGCGAAATGTTCTCATTTGAAGATTTACACACACACACACACACACACACACACACACACACACTAGTCATAGCCTGTGCCCGTGGGGCACGGTTCATTTAAGATATTTTTCCCTCAAAATCTTTGTCCCCCAAAAATTAAAGCACAATAATTGTTATTTAGTTCCCTCAAAAATTTTAGTTGCCCCCCAAAATTTACTTCCCCCAGAGAATTTAGCCCCCTCAAAATTTTAGTTCCCCACAAAATTTAGATCATATCCCGTGTTGTAAGGACATAGTTCTTTTAAAATATTCCCTCTGAAAATCTTAGATACCCTAATTTTTTTGATGCATCGGAACAAAGATCTCCTAATTTCAAATTAACAATAATTTGTAAAGCACAATAATTGTTATTTAGTTTCCCCAAAACTTTAGTTTGCCCACATTCTTATGTACCTTGGTTTCATCATTAGTGGAGTTCAGTGGAGCATGATATGGGTACTGAACTTCAAGACATGGATCTTATTCTTGTTGGCAGCAGAATTGAAACCAACCCTTCAATCAATCTCTCTTCTTGTTGGCGACTATTCATTGTCCTTCACCTCAGTGCGGCCCTGTGAGAATAACATTTAACTTCTTTTGATAGTTCCTATTATTTGTATCTCATCCTTAACACCTCAAAGATCAAGGAAACTGGAAAAAGGATGAAAATTTAGAATGTAAACACGAAAAAGAGTAAGACCCAACACACAAAATTTTGCAACATGTATTCTGATATGCACAAATATAGCATCCTGATATGATAAAAATATATAGGTTTTTCTCGCTTAGGTCTAATTCAGTTTTCACATGAACTCGCCAAAATCGAAGCTGTTGTTTGAACGTAAATCTAATCCTGATATGCACAGAATTTAACATCATGATATGTAGTGGAATCTAAGATATTGTATGAAATTTGCATATTAGGATGAAATTTTCTTTCATAAATTTTTCATATGAACTCACTAAAATTGTGACCAAAACAGAATAGTGGATGCTAAATTCATTGGGATTCAATTTTCATGTATATAGGATGCACCAAAATTGAATATAGAAAGATGCACCAAAATTCAATTTATCATATCCGATTTTTTCGCTTGGGACCGTAACAGAATACATGATGTTATATTCTATGCATATCATGATGAAATTTCCTATATTCTGTGCATATCATTAGAATTCCAACTAATTACCCTTAGGTCTAATTCAATTTTGGTAGAACAACATATTATATTTCATCAAGATTTTTTTTTTCAAATGTAACTTGTGACAATTGGAAGACCATAAGCAATGGAAAGCTTTTAGGATCAACCTAAGGGTAATTAATTGGTGCGAAAATTGAAATTAACATAAAAAATTCTTGCACATGAAAGATAGAGATCCACTAAAGAAACCCAATATTATGCATTAAATAACCACATGACTACAATATGGAGAAAATACAGATCATGCTAAACAAAAAATACAAATCACAGAACACCAATATTTAAAAGTCCAATAACAAAACTCAAAAGATCAAACTTTAATACAAACCCATTCATCTTCACAAAATATTATACACTAAAAGTCTAAAACAAACTATTTTATATACACTAAAAGTCCAAACAACAGAAATACAATCTGCAACAACAGAGAAAATGTAAATTGTGATAGCCAAGGCAGATTTCTAACTCTCGATCGGAAAAACAATCAATACATGACTTTGCTTAAATGAAAGTAACAAAAATTTGCGCTTGAAATGTGCCCCTCTAACTAAAAATAGGATCCAACACTAAACTTAGCAAAAGGAGAGTAACAAAGTTCCTCAGAAAAAGGAGATCAGGAGTCTTGTACTTGGAAGTCTGCTTCTTCAAATCAAATTCCTCAGCCAAGAAATTTACGGTGTTTCAGTGGTCAGAAGTTCCCTCTTGCTTTGAGCCTTTCTTTGCCTACTCAATTTCTCCATTTGCAATGTTGGATTCATGCGATTGCAAAAACTAAATTCAGAAACTAAAATAAATGCATGCATTGCAGCAACTGAAAGCTCGGCATTTGACATAAAATAGAGCTCTTGCACACATCATTCTTTATCAGAAAATGACTCTATGGAGATAAACGGTCATGTGCTACAAAATCCGACATGCCATCTTTATCCGAAGATGACTTCTCTGTAAGAGGAGGAGCCTACGATTATCGACAACGACGATGGTTAGAGGGTGACGATGGATGGCTGTTCTTTTTCCTCTCAATCACCCATACCCAGTTGCCCATCTTGTCCTAAAATCCTGTAAACAAAAACAAATGGTGGTCTCATTAATCATAAGAGAAATAATTATAAACAACATTACTGCAGAACAAAGAGATGATTTAAATAGTCTGACTTGGGGCTGTATGAGAAGCCACACCAATTTCAACACCCCATAATCATCTCCTACTCCATGTATTCTCTGTAAAAAAAAGAACAAAAAATTTGGATGAAGCAGTCGAATTTTTTTGCAAATTAAAGCAAGCCCTTTTGTTTCCCCTTAAATTTCAAAGTAATTCAAATTTCAAAGCTCCCACCATGGTTTCCCCCTACGAAACCACCATTATTAGTTCCCCCCACGCTTTTACCCCAAAATTTAAACTCGAAAATTCATAAGTTTCCCCCCAACTTTTCAACAATTCATCATAACTTTCTTGGTCCTAGTCAACATAATGTTTGGTCCAATCACCATTGCTTTGTCCACGTAGGACAAAGATATCCACGTAGCATAAAGTTTAAAAACAGCCCTTATTTGTATAGCATGTGCCCTAAGGGCATGGTTCAAATAAAATACTTTTTTCCTCAAAACCTTGGATCCCTTAATTTTAAATGACCAACAATAATTATAATGCAATATTGTTATGTAATTTCCACATAATTTTTATTCAACCAAAATTTAGTTCTCCCAAGAATTTAGTTATCTTAAAAAATTTAGTTACCCGAAAAAAAATTTAGTTCCCCTAAATTTTTATTCACATCCGAAAGAATATAAACACATCTAAATGTAACAAAAGCAATATATGCTCCAAATTTGATCCATTTACGTCCCCATGGTCTACCAACAAACAAATGACAGACCCTCTTTCATAGCAAAATACCAACTCGTGGCAAGTGTTCATTATCCTAATCTGGAAGCCCGATGGTAAATGTTTCTCAAGTCTGAAGAATTTGTTCTATAAAAAATGAAACAAAGAGTCAACATCATTACAGCCAAAGTATAATCACATTGCAATCTGTGAAGAAAGCATCAAAAGCTATATTTCACAAAAGATAGTAGTAATGCTTAAAAGTTAACTGCCAATGTCCAAATTAGGAGACGAATAATAAAATGGTTATGAAGTTTAAAGCTTTGTTCTCTAAAAAAGGAAACAAAAGAGGGGGGGAGAATCATTACAATAGAGTATACTGATAACCATTGATACCATCTCAAATGGAAAAAATAAAAGCTTCCTTTTTCAATGAAATGTGTATATATGCACATTATACGTACAATGTATTGCTGTCTAAATCCTACTCAATTTGGACAACCATCATGAACTATAAAATCCATATGCATAAAAAGAAGAATTATTAAACTCATATTCTCTGCTGCCTAAAACCCAAACAGTATCGTTTGTTTGCTGTTGAAGCAGTAGCTTCATTTTGATGCATCGATCGCCTGAAACTCTCCATGATCTGTTAAAACCCAGACAGTAGCCAGCCGTGAGGGACGTAGGTGAACTGCACGTTTGCTTTCCTTGGTCTGATGTATTTAGATTTATGGTTATTATGCAAAAAAACACCCCACAAACACACTTCTGTGGGTCTTTTGATTGTTGAAACACATTCCAAACTACCAAGTTAGTCACAAATGCAAAAGCAAACCATATCTAACTATGGAGTAGATTCATATATAACATGTTTGATAATTTCCAGGAAGTACTTGCCTGTTTAAGAATAGGAGACGGTTTGCTTTATCCAAAAAGCACATTGTTAGACTCAATAGTTCTGAATGCCATGTGTTCTATATTTATACCCATATTTCAAAGTGCAAAATTTGGGGACGGGGATTTCCTGCGCCAAATTCAGTTCCGTATGTAGATCATACCCATTCTCAGCTAAAAATTCAAACGTACTCAGATTCTATATCTCTCCATATCATAAATCAATTCTCTGCTAAAAAAACAAATCTATATATTGTAGATCATAAGTTTCTTTCAAGCCCAATTTCTTTTTTTTTCTATTTCTTAAGTTTCCTTCAACAGATATCTTGTATCAGTATACGTGGCCTTGTTTCTTGGGTTATCCGACCATGCCTTTGGATACGCTCTCTCCTTCAGAATTTGTTGATTTGATATTTTTCCCCTTAATCATTTAACTTGAGGTGATACACTTTCTCAGCCTTTTCCTTATATTTCATGGCTGTAATTAGCACACCATCAAATGCTCAAATGAATACTGAGCTATACCAATTTGACTACAATTTCCCTACTGCTAACATGAGCAAGAGAAAAACATATGTCACAGACCTTTGATTTATAGGTTTAGTTAGGTATTATCAATTCATTTTAAGGTTAAGCTCGTGAAGAGCAAACAGAAGGAAATTTTCCCATTGAGTTTTATTTTTTTAAAAGAAAAGATACATCAATACATAAGGGCATATTTTGGTTAGATTTAATATAGATGCATGAAGTGGAGATGTGCTTCATGGCTGTGAAGCATGTGATGGGATGTACCCATCTTTAAATATGACCCATAATCCAAGAAGGGTTGTGCTGGTTCATATGGGCAACACTCGTGTAGCTGACCGACTGACAAAAAGAGGAGGGAAAGCAAATTCCATTTTTAGACTGGAAGAGAATGGTAGGCTGCTGACCTCACCATAGCAATTGGAAACAAACTTGTCTGGTGATGGTGGCATATTAAGAGTTGGTCCTATGCAAATATTTGGGGACTGGGATTTCCTTCACCAAATTCAGTTTTGTATGTAGATTATACCCATTTTCTGATAAAAATTCAAACTAACTCAGATTCTACAACTCTTCATATTAAAAATCCATTCTCTACTAAAAACAAATCTATGTATTAAAGTATATCATACCCAAAAAAAAAAAATAATCAAACCTGCATCTTCTTCGAAATCCTCTAGCACATCTCCTCCAGTCTCGTGTTCCTCTCCTACAGGATCCTTGTCGTTGTGGTATAAAACCCTACATAAAAAAGAATCAATAACAAAAACCCAAGCATTAGCTTATGTTTACTGTTGAAAGCTGAGGCTGAGACCAGGAGTCTTCTCATTGGGATGGTTGTTGCACTTGAGGTAGATAGATGAAAGACCTCAGAGAAGAGACCGAATTTAGTTCCCTCACTCACCTACCTACTCACCAACTGATCTACACCCTCGTGAATGTTGTAAAAAATTGATTTATGATGCATCATCTCTCATCTTCTGCATTCTTCTACATAATTTAATGTTGTTGTTATTTCTTCTCGTTTCGTTCTTTCATCACATTGTTCCATTTCTCTCCTGCAAGCGGCAGAGCTAAAATCAAAAGAAAATTTGAAGAACAAAATTATACTGTGATAGTTAATTTGTATGTGGATTTTGCAAGTTGCGGAGCTAAAATCGTACTGTTGATAGGACTATTTTGGCCGGGCCCGGAAGAGCCAAGTCAACTACGACTAGTCAACCAGACTACTACGACCTTGTGGCCTCGGCCCAAGGATCTCACGGGCGGGCCGCGCTTCTCCACCCATGATGAAGGCCCACTTCCACAGTGGAGGAAATCTGGGCCCAAATCAAGGAAGCATTTGCCAAATATGGCAGCCGCCAAGTGCCATCACTCTCGCCAATAATGGCCCGACTTAAATGGCCATCACACCAGCCATCATGGCTCGCCAAACAGGGCAACCGCCTTCATGGCAATAAACTCGCCAATCATGGCCCGCCTTCATGGCATTCATCTCTCCATAAAGCGTGGCGATTATTGGGGTCGACATTCCCCATGAGCACGCCCTCATCATGGCCCATTACTAGGGGACTCCCCTATATGAAGAGGGAGGCGACATCACCACCAAGGGGGGATCTTCACGATCTACAACGGAGGTACCACTAACTCCATCTTACACCTTCTTCTGCCTGTACATATTTCTCCTCCATAGCTCGGCTCGAGGATCGGGGCTTGGTCTCTCTGTGAACCGAGCCCGATCCCACCGAGCATCTCTCAGACCAGATCTGACTTTAGCATTGGAGGGGATTCGGTCGGAACCAAGGTCCGACCCCCCTGACGAGCTCCTTCGTCCATTCAGGTCCAGGAGATCCTGCGGCGCCGAGGCTACCCCTCAGCGTCATCACAGCCGGAGCCGAGCGCCCTCGTCCCTGAGCCCGTTCGTCTCCACCACCAGAAGATAGTCGCTCTGCCGAGGCTACCCCTCGGCTAGCTGACGCGAAGACCCGCGCGTCCCCTCACCGAGCGACCCCGCCTTCTACCGATCACGGAAGTTGTCATCCCGCCGAGGCTACCCCTCGACCCGCCGGAGATCGGAACGACGCCTTCCCGCTCAAGCGAACGCGCCATCGACCGACCACCCGGGTCATCTCCGTCTCACGTGGCTACCACGACAACACGGGGGTCCCACGTGTCCCCTTTGACCGCGTTGACCCCGCACCCTCCATACTATCGATTTACGGGTGAAAAATCACACGTAAACATCTGGCACCGTCTGTGAGAACCGAGTCGACATCCATGTCATCAACCACATCGGTAATGACTCGTCCCATCAATCAAAATCTCTCTATGCAAACAAAGATTGGATCTTTCCTATCGCAACCACCTGTGGGCCCAAATGCCCCATGTTTCAACAACACCCAAAGAAAAAGATTTAGAGAGCTTGATTTGTTCAACCAAACCAATCATGAAAAATTCTCGCTATTTCCGATACCATTTTCATTTCCTACCCCTATGAATTTGGAAATAAAGTAGTGTACAGATCTGTATCAATTGAATAAGGATGCCCAACTCAGCATGCACTGATTACGCCCCAATCCCCTCCGAATTTGTCATTGACCCTACTCAAATTTCGGTGGCCCCTCAAATGGAAAAGAATGGAGGAGAGAGAGAGAGGCCGCCCAAGTCCAGTGCTGATCACGAAGCCCTTGTCGGTCACCTCCAGGCAACAGCAAAATGAAACGGTATCAGCAATGGAACGGTGCCGGCATCTCCGACGAACTTTCTGTTCTCAACTCCAGTCTTTGCCAATTGCTTAAGCCTGTGGATTGCGCGCTTCACAGCCTCGGCCTTTGGCGACACGAGGAGCTTCCCGATGAGGAAGGATGCTGTCATCCTCATTGCTTCCAAAGCCGCCTCGTTGGCCCCAACGGTGTTAATATTGCGAGTCAAATTAACGAGCTGTCATGTCTAAGGATGCCGAGCTACCCTCTAGTCGTCCCGATGGGCTCGCCTCTGTCACCTTGCCAAGGATGCCGACGAAGCCGATCTGCCGATCTTGCCTAGCCACGCGCATGCCGGCCATGCCAAAGCATCGACTTGCCGAGCGTACAAACCAACCAAGCTTCCATGCTGATGATCCGACAGAGCTTGCAACACTCCTTGGACCTGAATGAAGATCTGACTAGAGCTCCTCCGCCCCAGCTCGATCTCTCTCCGATCAAGCCTTCTCCTACTCAAGGCTTGTCCGGACCTCCAAGCTCGATGGCAAGACCGCCTTCCAGACTCAGCAACTAGCGTTCTTCGTGCGTGTGCCCTATACGTAAGACTTGAGGGGTTTGCAACCAGCATGCCATCTTCGTTGAACCAGGAGGAGTGCGGCTGGGGGAAGGACACTCAAAGATCAGCCATCCTTGGGGAAGAGACGTTGTCGACGTTGCTACTGACGAGGCACTGGCCTGGGAGCACACCACTACTGATCGATGCACAAGGAGTACTGTGGATCAACGTCCTTCGAGCTGCGTAATGTATCATGCTCAGTTGAGTCGTCGTGTTCGGGCCACTCTATCCCCCTTCTGATGGATCTCTCCAATGAATTCTGATGCACATTATCCCCGAACTAATCTTTGATTCTCAAACCTTTTTGTGTTCGAGCTTTCCGGTTGCCTCACATGGAGCTCGGTGATGATCAAGGGCCTCAAGGCATGAGGCGTTATCCTTACCGGAGAGCAGCATTGCACAGGTCTAGTCAGGTCCGATCGGAGCATTGATCCGATCAGCGCACAGCCTTGAGGTCTGATGCGCCATGTTCTCCTCCGATCGGATCCGACCTCTTCCTTTGATTAGCGTTCAAATCCGGCCTCTTCTTGAGCTCCGACCAGCTGCTCGCCCTGTGCTCCGATCGGCCGACCAAACATCAGCCTGCGACCCGATCAGCAGCTCTGGAGCACCCGTCAAAATGGAGTCGCCCGTAAACATTAGTGGTGTTACGCCTATTTGGCCGAGGCCCGAAAGACACGAGCCCAAAAACCCGACCTCCGGTCAAGAGCCCATCTGAGCACTCAGGCCCACTCGATAAGGCCCTATCGGGGACTCCCCCGAATGTAGATCCGACCCGGCCCCGGTAACATACGGGTCACTCACCCACTCCTGCGATAACCGCTCCCTCGATCCCACTACCACTTAATGGCAGTTATGGGGGGAGGCTGGCGTGGCGCAGGGAGCGGCGGCAGGGGGCGGATTGAGGGGGCACGATTGGGGGCGGACGAGCGACGTGGGTCGGGGGCAATCACGGCGGAGGTCTATAAAGGGGCTAGGAGGACGACAGGACAAGGGACCGCATCTCTGGTATCTAGAACCTAAGGTACTCCATCAACGACCTAGTTCCCCCATTTCATTTCCTTCCTCCCCCGCTCGCACCGTGAGACGCCGTTCCGATCTCCTCACGAGTCGAACCGTCTCCGCCGGGCCTCCTCTTTCAGATCTCTGTCTGACTTAGGCATAGGAGGGGATTTGGCCGGAACCAAGGTCCGGCCCCCTGACGAGCGTTCTCGTCTACGCAGGAGGGCATCGGATCAACGAGCCGAGGCTTCCCCTCCACCCCTCGCCAACCACACAACCAGCTGGACGATAGAGGCTTCCCCTCGTCGCCCGACCGCCGAGGCCGAGCGCAACCAACCGAGGCCGAACGTCTCGACCCGGGCCGAGGCTACCCCTCGCCCTACCAACGGCGGAGGACTCCGATTCAATCCGGTCGACGCGCTCCACGTCGCTCGCTCGATCGACTCAGACCTCAACTGCACCAACTCGACTCGCCCGAGGGACCCAAACAGGCCCCTTGACCACGTTGACCGGGTTATCCACGGTCAACGCTTTGTAGTGAGAAAACACTCTGAAACATCTGGCGCCGTCTGTGGGAACCGAAAACCGTCCCACGAAGAAGCAAATCACACGAACAATGGCACGAGCCAGCAATGGAAGGAAGCGCATGCCCCCCATCCCAGAGGAGGTGAACGGCGCATCCAACGGCAACCTCGAAGACACGCCCGTCAGCGATCACCCCGACCCCTCAACCGAAGAAACCGGTGGCTCAGGACTGGCCACACAGGGACAGCTCCGTGCCCTGGCTCAGGAGACCAACGCGAGCCTCCAGACGTTGGTCGCGACGGTACAGCAGCTCGTCGGCCCTGCACCATCCAATGGAGGCATGTTGGGCGATGGCCATCGATGGGCGGGGGCCCCCCGCTCTTGCGGTCCGCCGTGGTCGACGACCATGGGACCAAAAAGCCGAACGCGGATCGTCGGTTCACGCTGACCGACTCTCGTCAGGCGAGATCACGCGCCTCCTCCCCTTATCGTGAAAGGAGCCGAAGAGAAACCGAAGGGACGGAGGGAGAGTCGATGACTGCATCATCTCGTCGGTCACGGTCGTCCCGCCGCAGGAGAAGCGAACGACACCACTCAAGAGACCGATCACGGCGGAGCAGGAGCTCCCGCCGGAGGAGCCGGGAGCGCCGGGTCAGCCCGACCCCAGCGTGGCGAGGGCCGCGGAGCCAGCCCCGCCGACGCCTGTGCACCCTCCGCCACCGAATGAGCCAGAGGCAGGCGACTATCGAATCCCCGGAGGCATCCATGGAGACCGGTGCCCCCTATCACGGAGAATAACCGACGCACGGGTCCCATCTCGATTCAGGATCCCGGCGCTAGGGAAGTACGACGGGATAAGGGACCCGGGACACCACGTAATGGACTACGAGGGGGACATGTCCTTCCAAGGAGTTGACGATGACCTGCTCTGCCGAGGATTCTATTCTACTCTCCAGGGAGCGGCGAGGACCTGGTACCGCAGCCTGCCCAGCCGCTCCATCGACAGCTTTGAGGAACTCACCCAGTTGTTCTGCAAGCAGTTCATGGCAGGGAGGCAGATCAAGCCTGATGCTGAACATCTGTTCAACATAGTGCAAGGCCCGGCCGATCCGCTCCGGCAGTTAATGCGCCGCTTCAATACGGAGAGGCTGAACGTGAACAGCCCTCCCGACCTGGTGGTCCAAACGGCCCTTAAGAAAGAGCTTCGCCACATAGGCCTCAAGAAGTCCCTGTACAATGATCCCCCGAAGGACCTCCCTGGGATCATGGCAAGGGCCGAGCGCTTCATGTTGACCGATGAGGCCTTGGCTGTGGATGCAGGAAAGGCCACTCGATGGTCCAAGCACGGCGACAACGGACGAGGCAGCCCCGAAGGATATCGGACCGAGAAGAGGCCGAGAAACAGGCAGCGCGGAGAAGGTACGAGAGACGCCACCCCAGACGCCGTCCTCGCCCAAGCACAGAAGGAAGAACGCACCGATCTCCCCCCACCGAGGGCGAAAAGAGGTGGGAAGAAGGAGAAATACTGCATGTACCACAAGGACGACGACGACGACACTGAGGACTGCTGGCATTTGAAGAAGGACATTGAGAAGCTGATGAGCCGGGGGCACGCCAGGGGCTTAGCCGATGAGCCGGCCCATGGGGAAGGGACCTCCATGCAGCCGGACAAGGGGAAAAAGATCAACACCGTCCAAGGACCCCTCCGCATCGTAGAGTGAGCGGGCGAGCTCACTTCCCCAGTCGTAGCCTGGTCCGAGGGGATTATCTAGGTTTACATCCCTCTATCTAGCCTTATTCCCTATTTCCTTTCCTCCAAATGTACCAGTCCAACAAGACTCTTAAGAGTACAATCGCATTCCCGTTTGTCTTCCCTTAATCTTTGATGGAATCAACGTTTCACTAAGGGTGCAAAAGAACGAAGACCTCTACTGGAGGGAAGGCATTCGTAGGTCTGGGGGCAGTTCCCCCAGCCTGCGAGGACTCCGACCGGTCCTAAGCCGAGGAGCTTTGCCCTCGCCGACCGACCCTTGCGCTCGTAAGTCTAGGGGCAACTCCCCCAGCCGGCGCGGACGCCGACCAGGTCCTAAGCCGAGGAGCTTTACCCTCGCTGACCCTCACGCTCGTAAGTCTGGGGGCAACTCCTCCAGCCGGCGCGGACGTCGACCGGTCCTAAGCTGAGGAACTTCGCCCTCGCTGACCGACTCCTGCGCTCGTAAGTCTGCGGGCAACCCCCCTAGCCGACGCGGACGCCGACCGGTCCTAAGCCGAGGAACTTCGCCCTCGCTGACCGACTCCTGCGCTCGTAAGTCTGAGGGCAACTCCCCAGCCGACGCGGACGCCGACCGGTCTTAAGCCAAGGAACTTCACCCTCGCCGACCGACTCCTGCGCTCGTAAATCTGGGGGCACCTCTCCCAGCCAGCGCGGACGCCGACCGGTCCTAAGCCGAGGGACTTCGCCCTCGCTGACCGACTCCTGCACTCGTAAGTCTGAGGTTAACTCCCCCAGCTGACGCGGACGCCGACCGGTCCTAAGCCGAGGAACTTCACCCTCGCCGACCGACTCAATCGTTCTAACGTTGAAGAAAACTCCCCCCGTCGGCTCAGGCGTCAGCCAGTCCTAGGCCGAGGACGAAGCGACAAAGCGAAATATACGAGAAGCTCGGGTAAGTCAAATTTCGTTTATAACAGTATGTCTTATTTACAGGAAATCAAAGTGAAGAAGCCTCTCTACAATTAATCCGCTTTCAACGGACAACAAAGCTCGTCACCTAAAGAAACTAGGGCCACACCGGCGAAGCAAAACTTGTCGACTAAAAGAACT
The DNA here is from genome assembly GCA_030789695.1 of Scilla litardierei. NCBI lineage: Eukaryota > Viridiplantae > Streptophyta > Magnoliopsida > Asparagales > Asparagaceae > Scilla > Scilla litardierei. Next base: position 213,889,506 of record CM061142.1, on the reverse strand, counting down.
CGAAGTTGTAGGCCTAAGCAAAAATCCATGCAACCAGCAATTATTGGCTCTGGACCAGGGAGTCACTGGCGAGGCCGAAGGAGGAAGCAGGGTCAGGGGTCCATTCCAAGTAGACTGGCCCAAAGCGAAGCGGATGCTAAAAAATTTGAGGATAAACGGCCAGGAGGAATGACCTAGGGAACCCGGGCTCGAGAGGACACATCCTCGGGCACCTCCCCCTGCTCGGAGCGAGGGGGGGTCGACCGGCGGAGGGGCTTGCCGAACACGCTCCGCACATTCCCGGAAGGAAGACTGGACGACTTCGACGATCTGAGGGGCGATGAGGTCTTCATACTTACCGAAGGCCTCCCTGAGAACCTCGAAGATCCTCTTCCCCAGGGTCTCGACGACGCCCTTCTCCACCTCCTCTGCAAGCCGCATCACCTGGCGCCGATCCGACAGTTCCCTCTGAAGCTCCTCCCTCTCCAGGCGGAACGACTCCACCGCTTCCTCAGCTGACTGATGAGCATCCTCCAGCTTTCCTTGGAGGTCACCCACTCGTCCCTCCAACTTAGCCACACGGAGTTTGAGACGCCGAGACTCCATCTGGGCCTTCGTCATAGCCACCTCAGCCACCCCGGCCCGCTCCTGGGCTCTCATGGAGGACTCATCCAGCTCCCTCAAGCGGACGGCTCGACACTACAACTCCACAGCGAGCGCTGAACCCTAAAAGACGAGACATGGGCTAAGAAGAGGATCAAAGGAAGGAGAGGATAGCAAGATAACCGAACCTGTTGAAGGATCCAGACCAAGGAATCTGACATCTTGTCGGCAGGGATCTTCTTGAGGAGGCTGCGGTCCCGGGGAGGGACGGAGACCTCGGCAACCTGCTGGGCCAGGGCTCGGTCGACAAACATCGAGCTCCCCGGGACGACAAGGGAAGCCATATTGCTCGCCAACAAGGCCCCGATCCCCGGTGATACGGGCGAGGACGCTGCAGGGGGGGTGGTCGACAAGGCTACCGAAGGATCCCCGGTGATCGCCACAGGAGGCGCGGAACCCACCGGACTGGAGGGATCCACGTCCTCCTTCCTCTTCTTTCCACCGTGGTGCTCCGAGGGCGCCGGAGGGGAACGCTTCTGCCTCGCACCATCCCCACCCTCGGGGACCTGAGGGGGCGCGCCAAGGGCAGGAGGGACTGCACCGGACCCGTCATTATCCCCTACCTCACGGGCTGACGGGGCGGGTCCGGCCCTTGTGACCATCCCGGGAAGGGGATCGCCAGAAGAAGAGGCGGGAGGCGCGGCCACCACCTTACCCACGGAAGGCTCGGCTCGGCGCACTTCCTCCTCAACGGTACGCCGAGGCGCCCTTCCGGAGGTACTACCTCGGCTCCGAGCAGCTCCGCGGTGGATCAGTTCATCGACGTCACGGACGAACTCGCGGCCAGCCATCCCTGCAAGGGAAACCAAAATCAAGATGAGTCACAGGGCGATTCAAGACGGAAAAGGCGACCTACCCGGAGACCACAAGACGGCCTTCAAGAGTAGGTCGTCCAACAAGGACCAGATGGACTTTGACTCCAAGGGGAGGGTCGACAGCAGCGCGGCGGCTGCCCGGTCGACGTCTGAGAGAGCTAGCGACGGGCGAGTCTGGACAGAACCGCCCCAACTTGTCAAAATCTGGGCATCCCCCAGGAAGACCACAAAGACGTAATCTGAACTCCAATCCCCCGACCAGCGGGGCAGCCTGATCAGGCATTCCCTCCTCGAGCGGGCTCGGAGCTACAGCCATAACCCCGGGCCGACTGTCTGGATCTGGTAAAAATGGAAGAGAAGGGGGAGAGACGGCTCCAGGCCGCGGGTGCAGCAGAGCGTGGCGAAGCCCGTCAGTACCGCAATCGAGCAAGGGGTAAACTGGCAAAGCGGCACCATGAGATACTACATGACCTGGATAAGGAAGGGATTGAGCGGGAAACGAAGACCCAGGCGAAAGATTTCGACGTAGACGCCGACTTCATTGCTCCTCGGAAGGCAAATCCGCTCGTCGACGAATGGAACTCGGACATCGTACGGGAAGCAGAGATACCTTCCCCGGATCTCCGTGACCACCGAAGGAACGGTCCTCGACGGCGTACGGAGGATAACCGGGGGCACGTTAAGACGCACAGCAGCCGACGCCACGTCATCGCAGGCGTAGTCTGGGAATAGCTTCCCCTTCCCCTTATCTTGGAGGGGACGACTCCCGGAAGAGGAACCTGATCCCACTAGTAGGGGCCTGCCTCGCCTGGACTCTGGAGAATCCCTCGCCCCTCGGCCAGAACCGCCTATCCTAAGAGCAGCCATAATACGAGAGCGAGAAAGAAATTACCTTTTAACTAGTTTGAAGGAGGCGAAGAAGCGAGGGCGACGGGAGACTCCGAGTTATAGAAAGCCTAGAGCAATGGGAAGAGCAAGAAAGGAGAGGAGATCAACGCAGCTGGGGATCTTATATATCGGACGCAGGGACGAATTCGAAGCGCCTGACAATAACGCGTGGCAGGACTCGAAGAACCGGCGGCGTTTCGAAATCGGCGCCAAGGGAAGTCCAATCGATCCGCCTCATCATGACCTACATTTATGACCACGCCTCGATTAAAGCGCCACTCGGAATCCCAGGAGGCACAGCGGCTGAACCAAGCAAGCCAAGGCCGATCGACCCCACCAAGGGCGGCTTACGAACCCCTCGGCTTCTCGACTTAAGACGACCCCACGAGCGAAGGGGATAAGCTTGCAGCTACACGTGGCAGCATCAGAGGACCGACGGCGCTTCGGAGCCCGTGCCTTAAAAGTATCGAATGGACCAACTCATGATGACGACTAATAAATGAGTCGACATCGATTGGCGAGCCTGTCAAAGTCGGCGGAAGTCACATCGGCCGAGCCGAACCGGCCGAGGCCGATCGACCCGACCGATGGGGGCAATTGTTACGCCTATTTGGCCGAGGCCCGAAAGACACGAGCCCAAAAACCCGACCTCCGGTCAAGAGCCCATTTGAGCACTCAGGCCCACTCGATAAGGCCCTATCGGGGACTCCCCCGAATGTAGATCTGACCCGGCCCCGGTAACATACGGGTCACTCACCCACTCCTGCGATAACCGCTCCCTCGATCCCACTACCACTTAATGGCAGTTATGGGGGGAGGCTGGTGTGGCGCAGGGAGCGGCGGAAGGGGGCGGATTGAGGGGGCACGATTGGGGGCGGACGAGCGACGTGGGTCGGGGGCAATCACGACGGAGGTCTATAAAGGGGCTAGGAGGACGACAGGACAAGGGACCGCATCTCTGGTATCTAGAACCTAAGGTACTCCATCAACGACCTAGTTCCCCCATTTCATTTCCTTCCTCCCCCGCTCGCGCCGTGAGACTCCGTTCCGATCTCCTCACGAGTCGAACCGTCTCCGCCGGGCCTCCTCTTTCAGATCTCTGTCGGACTTAGGCATCGGAGGGGATTTGGCCGGAACCAAGGTCCGGCCCCCTGACGAGCGTTCTCGTCTACGCAGGAGGGCATCAGATCAACGGGCCGAGGCTTCCCCTCCGCCCCTCACCGACCACACAACCAGCTGGACGATTGAGGCTTCCCCTCGTCGCCCGACCGCCGAGGCCGAGCGCAACCAACCGAGGCCGAACGTCTCGACCCGGGCCGAGGCTACCCCTCGCCCTACCAACAGCCGAGGACTCCAATTCAATCCGGTCGACGCGCTCCACGTCGCTTGCTCGATCGACTCAGACCTCAACTGCACCAACTCGACTCGCCCGAGGGACCCAAACGGGCCCCTTGACCACGTTGACCGGGTTATCCACGGTCAACGCTTTGTAGTGAGAAAAGACTCTGAAACAAGTGGCAACCCCACTAAGACACAGAATTAAATGAGTAAACATTGGGAAAATCACCGAAGGCAATTTTGAACTGAGCCACTTCAAACGAAAGGGCTCGACAGAGGTTTTGGGTCGATTCCAGCGAGCGCCGTAAACTCTGACTCCTGATTTGAGCGCCCTGTGATGTTCTCCTCGGCCTGCCTTGCAACGTGGTGATTATGGATCCTCAAGTGCGACGAGCAGCCACGGAAGATTTCGCTACACCCTCCACATTGAACACCGGCCTTCGTTGTATACGCTCAGTAATAGGTGCGGAGGAGCCCTCCTCCTTGTCAGCGGCGACGGTGGGGCTACCGGAGAAGAAAGCCCTCATGGAGAACGACGACGTCCTCATCGGCAAACCTCGCTGGAAAGTGATTGCACGTCGTCACAATGAAAATGGTATGCTGCCATCTCATCGAGAATGGAGATTTCATTGAAAATGGTCAGCTGCCTTCATCGGGAACGGCGGGATCTCTCTGAAAAGTGGTGTCCACGACCTCATCGACAGGCACAACGTGATGATCCTCCTGAACAACACAAATATCTTAAGCAGCGGATTGGAAGGGGAAAGGGTTAACAGAGTCGTCCACATAGTCGACCTCTAAGGCACCTTAATCGAGGCCCCGAATTGGACGCTTCAACCACGCGGGCAGATCGGTCACCCTCCGTGGCCACATCACAACCCTCGACGTCCTCGGAGCCTTCCTCCTCTGGTTCGACTGGATCTAGCCCCGGATCCAACATCGCCCGACTTGAGGTGAGCTCATTCGAGTTGACGTGAGCTTGAGACAAGCCCATCCAACTGATTTGAGCATGAGGGCGACCACTGCCGACCGAGCTTCGAAGCTCAGAGGCTTTCTCCGACCGAGCATCCAAGCTCGGGGTTTTTCTCTGACTAAGTTGGAATGGCGAAAGACCCTCTGGGCTGCGGCCAACGTGAGAACCCCAAGTGGAGTTTCCACTTAGTGGATCCGGGGTTATCCCCCATTTCCTGTGTCATCGATGCCTCATCTGCTTTTGCTACACCCTCTCGGTGTCAAGTTACGAGGGGCAAAAAAGCCACTTCCATCTCTCCACGCTCAGCTTACATCGAGGACCGGGAGGCTACAGAGGAATTATTGTCAACAACCGTGATTTCGCGTCCCGCACCCTTCCACAAACCAACTGAGCTCACAAAGGCTGCCAATCTTGTCGAGTCGAGGGGTGCTGAGCTCGCAGAGATGCCGGGCCTAATGCCTCCATACCGAGTTACCAGCCACGCTCCAGGCCGAGCCGCTCTCCATGTCGAGCTACCTCGAGGATGCTGATCCATCGAAGATGCTGAGCTTACGAGGGCGTCGGCGATCAGTAGGGCTACGCAACCACTGGAGACAGTGCTCGGACTTCAGGTTCTACGACCTGTTCTGGCTACTGAATGTCGCTCCCATCAACTTGTCAGCACCAACCAGATCTACTGTTAAGCACATGCTTCCATTCCGAACAAATCGAGCTCGGAGCTTCCACAACAAGCCAAAGCAGCCCCATGCCGAGCTCCTCTTACCAAGCTGAACATTCGGCACCAAGCAAGGTGCACCGAGCGAATCGAGGATAGTGAGCATTCTGAGCCACCTCTCCGAGCATCTGTGCTGAACATCCGATCCTCCTTGTTGAGCATCATTTCCAAGCGTCCGAGGCTCCGTGCCGAACAACCGGGGAGCCCCTGCCGAGCCGCCAAGTGCCAAAAGAGATCCGAACTCCGGTCCTCGGGCTCAAGCTCTGTCTAAACATCTGGGCTTCCATACCAAGATGCGGGAAATGCCGAGCTCCCTTTGCAAGCCAGACCCAACCGATCTAATCAAACCACAGTTGTCCGAGTTAGAGCAACCAATCAGCTCCTCTGACCGTGCTCGGGCCGATCTGGCCGAAGCCCCACCATTCGAGTCCGAGCAACCAAGCAGCTCCTCCGACCGTGGCCGAGCCGATCTGGCCGAAGTGCCACCGTCCGAGTTCGAGCGTCCAGACCGCTCCTCCGACCGAGCTACAGGGTCCCCGCCTACCGAACAGCTCCTGCATCCACCCAAGCTGGACGAAGTAATGGCATAGTGCCACCATGGAATCTTCGAAAGTATTCACAAGGTCCTCACTTCTTCTTCGGTCGTAAGTTGAGGGGCAACTCCCCTTGCCACCGAATGAATGGATCGGTCGAAGGGCCGGGGCAACTCCCCCGGTTAGCCGACTCACTCTTTCGTCGGCTGTAAGTCGAGGGGCAACTCCCCTCGCCACCGAACGAATCTCCTTCGTCGGCCGTAAGTCGAGGGGCGACTCCCCTCGCCATCGAACGAATCTCCTTCGTCGGCCGTAAGTCGACTCCCCTCACCACCGAACGAATCTCTTTCATCGGCCGTAAGTCGAGGGGCGAATCCCCTCACCACCGAACGAACTCCTTCGTCTGCCGTAAGTTGAGGGGCGACTCCCCTCGCCACCGAACGAATCTCCTTCGTCGGCCGTAAGTCGAGGGGCAACTCCCCTCGCCATCGAACAAATCTCCTTCGTCGGCCGTAAGTCGAGGGGCAACTCCCCTCGCCACCGAACGAACTCCTTCGTCGGCCGTAAGTCGAGGGGCAACTCCCCTCGCCACCGAACGAATCTCCTTCGTCGGCCGTAAGTCGAGGGGGACTCCCCTCGCCACCAAACAAATCTCCTTCGTCGGCCGTAAGTCGAGGGGCAACTCCCCTCGCCATCGAACAAATCTCCTTCGTCGGCCGTAAGTCGAGGGGCAACTACCCTCGCCACCGAACAAATCTCCTTCGTCGGCCGTAAGTCGAGAGGCGACTCCCCCCGTAACTAAACAAATCTCGGGCTGACGATCTATCGTCCCTAGCCAACTCCGTAAGATGGACCAAAGTTTTGCAGCGAGTACTACTTCTTCCCCATTATACTACATCTCCCGACCTCCACCTCAACAATGGTAGAGCTCAGAAGATGGGGGCTGTTGATAGGACTATTTTGGCCAGGCCCGGAAGAGCCAAGTCAACTACGACTGGTCAACGAGACTACTACGACATTGGGGCCTCGACCCAAGGATCTCACGGGCGGGCCATGCTTCTCCACCCATGATGAAGGCCCACTTCCACAGTGGAGGAAATCGGGGCCCAAATCAAGGAAGCATTTGCCCAATATGGTAGCCGCCAAGTGCCATCACTCTCACCAATAATGGCCCGACTTAAATGGCCATCACACCAGCCATCATGGCTCGCCAAACAGGGCAACCACCTTCATGGCAATAAACTCGCCAATCATGGCCCACCTTCATGGCATTCATCTCTCCATAAAGCGTGGCGATTATTGGGGTCAACATTCCCCATGAGCACGTCCTCATCATGGCCCATTACTAGGGGACTCCCCTATATGAAGAGGGAGGCGACATCACCACCAAGGGGGGATCTTCACGATCTACAACGGAGGTACCACTAACTCCATCTTACACCTTCTTCCGCATGTACATATTTCTCCTCCATAGCTCGGCTCGAGGATCGGGGCTTGGTCTCTCCGTGAACCGAGCCCGATCCCACCGAGCATCCCTCAGACCAGATCTGACTTTGGCATTGGAGGGGATTCGATCAGAACCAAGGTCCGACCCCCTGACGAGCTCCTTCGTCCATTCAGGTCCAGGAGATCCTGTGGCGCCGAGGCTACCCCTCAGTGTCATCACAGCCGGAGCCAAGCGCCCTCGTCCCTGAGCCCATTCGTCTCCACCACCAGAAGATAGTCGCTCTGCCGAGGCTACCCCTCGGCTAGCCGACGCAAAGACCCGCGCGTCCCCTCACCGAGCGACCCGCCTTCTACCGATCATGGAAGTTGTCATCCCACCGAGGCTACCCCGCGGCCCGCTGGAGATCGGAACGGCGCCTTCCCGCTCAAGCAAACGCGCCATCGACCGACCACCCGGGTCATCTCCGTCTCACGTGGCTACCACGACAACACGGGGGTCCCGCATGTCCCCTTTGACCGCGTTGACCCCGCACCCTCCATACTATCGATTTACGGGTGAAAAATCACACGTAAACACGTACTATCATAATTAATTTGTCTGCGAATTTATTATGTATAATCACATCAAAATATCAATAACAGAATTAGACAATTATAAATCAATTTCATACTAAAAGTTGAAACTTTTACCGCAACGTCATCATCTAAATTATCACAGAACACATCAAGCTCATGAACCACCAGATTGTCATATTTCGCACGTTCTTCCTCCATCGGAGTACAAATCCTAATATCCTTAGTCGAGAAAACTGGCAAATATGCAACCAATTTCTAGTAAAAATATCAGTATCCGAAAGATATAAACGTTCCTGTCTAGTTAATTAACTCCCCATTTACCTACTCTCTTGTCGTTATACAGAGATACATGATAAGTGGAGAGTTGGCAATAGTGGAACTTATTTTATGTCCGAGCAATTCAGAGATCAAAGAACCATAAATTAAATCATAAATTAAATCAAAGAAAAACCTTTCTTTAAATCAAACAAAAACCTACAAAGCAAAACTCAAACAAAAAACCATAAATTAAATCAAAAAATTAAACAAAAATGACCAAAGATAACGGATCGAAGAGAGCAAACCTTTAAATAATTTTTTTGCGTCGGACACATAAACTTCAGATCACCAACAATTAAGAAATCAACTCATATGCTTACCAAGGAGTAGCATTAGGCATGAACAATGAAATGATCGAAGATTTTGTACCACCCAAGGATTGGTCCAAGATGCACACTCAATACCATCATCACGTTGAAGCTCGGTGCTACATTAAAACATATATAAGGGACTCGCGGCCCCTTGCCAAAAATTTGAAAGTCCTAAAAGTTCGGAAAAATGACTAAACAATTAACAAATAGTTAACAAAACACCCTACAAAACATGAAAGTTCTGAAATTTTGTAACCAATAGTTAACAAAACACCCTAAAATTTAACTTTTGAACTCCAGCTACTTGAATAACTTGCCAGGTAAATGTATCTGTTATGAATGAGGGAGGCCGTTGGCCTCCAATCCTTCATTACACATTCATTAGGTCCCCCATTACTTAGGGTAATGGGGACCCTTGGTCTACTAGAGGCTTTTGGCCTCCCCAATATGAGATAAATAAATAGAGCACCATGGCTCTTAGCCATGGTTACTCATTCTTAGCAATGAAATGATATATATATATATATATATATATCTCTCTCTTGAGTTTATTTTCATCCAACACGTTATCAGCACGTGTTCTCCATTCTTGAGCAAAAATCTTCATCTAAATTCATCCCTACGCGTAAGGAATCTAACGTTGATGCGACGGTTCGTTGGAGCGTTGCGGCATCCTCAAAGCGTTCGGGAGCTTGGATTATTATTTCTACGGATCATCGTCGCGTTCTTCCCTAGATCATTGATCTAGAGGTAAAACCCTATAATCATGTAGATAAAATTAGACTAAATAATTTTTACATTGTTTTACTATACAAGTAAAAAAATTTAGTCTAATAAAAGAAAAAAAAATTATCCCTATTACAAAGTTTTTTCTATGAAATTTTTTTCATTTTGCCATTAAAATTCTTCGGTGGGAAGAATAACCGGAATGTAATCCTCCCCTCCCCCCCTGACGGAGGAGGGGGCCTTCCCACAACGCTGACCATGCACCCCCCTGCAGCGGGGGGGGCCTTCCACGCCGCCGCCCCCGCTGCAGGGGGCGGCCTGAGGCCGATCCACCCCTGCAGCGGGGGGGCCTTCCGCGCCGCCGCCCCCCGCTGCAGGGGGGGCGGCCTGAGGCCGATCCCCCCTGCAGCGGGGGGGGGGGGGGGGGGGGGGGGGGGCCTTCCGCGTCGCCGCCCCCCGCTCCAGCTGCAAGGAAGGGGGGGTCCTCCAAGCCACCGCCACCCCCCCCCCCCGAAAGGGGGGGGGGGGGGGGGGTCCTCCATGCCGCCACCCCCTGGCTGAAAGGGGGCGGCCCGTCGTTCTCTCCTCCAATTTTTTGGGTTTGGGGGGAGGGATTTTTGCTCCAGCAATGTCCTCCCCCTCACCCTCCACCATTGGGGAGAAGATGAAGGGGTTGGACTGCTGATCTCTAACCATTTGGTTAGAGATTAGGGTTTTAACCTATAATAAAACCTTTTGGACCACTGGAGTTAAGTCTAAGAGAATTGGGTTTCAGGCCCATCAATATAATAAAATTATATGCTAATAGATTATGTTTGGCCCGAAGCCATAATTATTGCGGCAAACAACTTTGCAGAACTGCGGAACGGGCCACAAGCGCTTATACTAAAAATAATTTTTGGCCCGAAGCCACAAAATTCTACACAAATTCGGCTTCTTCATAATTTTAAAGAAGAATTAAATTTGCAAATTGAAATTTATGAGAAAAACTTTGTAAAATCAATAATTACATTTATATGTTCCTCTATTTATTTAAACATCTCTCTTGCAAATTATTATGTATGGTTTACAAGAATTTTTAAAAAATATAATCATCTCAGAGATCCTGAGACCGCTCTGCCGTTAATTAACTAACCTAACGGTGTATGACGTTTCCACGTGGTCTACGAGATAATTATATTTTCTAGTTTACTTTTTCCATATTTTTTGTGCTTGAGATATATGCGTGGTTGTTTAATTTATGCCTGTAGCATATAAACTGCGTGGATGTTTAAAATAAGTAAAAATGTGTCTTTCGGGATCGGCCATTGCATACCTATTTACATTTCCAGCACTTTTTCTTTTTTTTTGAGAGAATTTGTAAGTGAGGAAATTGTATAAATAGCCAAGGCTCGGTGCAACAGCATAAGAAGACGGATGCAGAAATAGGGACCCACACGGGGTTTCCAAAGTTGTATTTTTCATTCTCTTTTCTTTGGACTGTAATCGGACTTTGGACTGTTTATTATTTTGGGTATCTGGCCGATCCCCGCATTTTTACTTATTAATTTCTTTATGCATGGATTGTTGAATTTATTTTAATTCATGCTTATCTTTAAATTGCATAGATAAAATGGCTAAATTGGCAAGCGTCGATTTCGAGGTGCTCGATGCAGCTGGCAAGAATTACTTGAGCTGGCGAGTGAACCTGAAGTTCCACTTGCGCTCCATGGCGCTCCTGCACTCCATCCTGGCCCCCACAGTGGCCCAATCATTGGCTCCCGCAGCATCCGATGCATCTGCTAGCAAAGCCCCAGAAGCGGCCCATTCAGCTGGCAGTACCTCTACCACTGTCTCTGACATGGATAAGGCGAAAGCCATTATCTATATCAGACGACACATAGATCGGACCCTGAAGGCCGAATACTTGACGGTAGAGGACCCTCTGGAGTTATGGACAGTGTTAGAGGCATGCTACAGACATCAAATTGATGTCATACTCCCGCGTGCCAGCTATGAGTGGGAGAACCTCTGACTTCAGGACTACAAGTCCGTTGCTGAGTACAACTCAGCACTTCACAGCATCACCTCACGCCTGAAGTTGTGTGGTGAAGAAGTCTCGCAGCACCGCATGTTGGAAAAGACATTTACCTCGTTTCACGAGAAAGATGCTATCCTCATGCAGCAGTATCGTGAACGCAATTTCACGAAGTTCTCTGACCTGCTCTCTTGCCTCCTGAGGGCAGAGCAGAATAGAGACCTTTTACTGGCCACTCATAACCAGCGCCCGGCAGGCTCAGCTCCTATTCCCGAAGCCCACAGTGTTCACCCCCCGAAGTGGAAGAACAAGAAGAGGGGCAGAAAGAACAAAGGAAATGCCCCTATAAAACCAGCCAATGCTCCTCCCCAAAGCAAGAATAACAAAGGGAAGAAAAACTTCATTTGGAAGCGTAAGAACACTGATACAGTGTCAAATCCAAAGAAGACATGGGAGGACAAATGTCATCATTGTGGCATGACTGGACATTGGTCCAGAAACTGTCGCACACCTCGCCACTTCCAAGAACTGTATCAGGCGAGCCAGAAGCCTCCGCCTGAAACAAACATGGCAAATGTGGAAAATCCGACGAAGTTCACTTCCAAGGATTTCGAATATGACGACCTGCTCAATTGAGCCTCATCTTTATCTATGCTTTTCAAAGAATAAATTGTAGCTTCATCTCTAGTATGCTTAATAAAGACGATCTTTTATTTTGAATGTATGCATTTTACATTTCCATCAATAAATTATCGTTTTTTTGCTTATATAGATGATGTATGAGTGCCTAATGGACAGTGCCTCGACGCACACTATCCTTCGCGATGAATGCTATTTCAATAGCATAAGTAAATATGACGGTCCTGTCATTACAATTTCAGGACTGTCCAAAATAATCGAAGGATCTGGTGATGCAATATTATTGTTCCCAAATAACACAAGACTAAAAATCAATAATGCACTATTTTCTCCAAGATCAAATAGAAATCTCATAAGCTTCAAGGACATCCGTTTAAACGGATATCACTTAGAAACTAGAGATGAAAATAAGGTTGAATACCTGTATGTCCCTCTTCGTAAAGATGGCCAGAAGACCATCTGCGAAATATTTAAGGGACTCCCGTCGGGTCTATACCAAACATACATTCAACCAGTCGAAGCCAATATGACTGAGCACCAGACGTGCCAGCCAATGCCACCATTTCAACTATGGCATAACAGACTTGGTCACCCTGGATCCATTCTGATGCGACGCATCTTATCTGAATCCCGCGGACATGATTTGAAGAGCCAGAAGATTCTTCAGAAAGGTGAATTTCCTTGTCCCCCTTGTTTCAAGGGGAAACTAATAACGAGACCATCGCCCCTAAAAGTGGGTTTAGAGTCTCCTGGCTTCCTTGAGAGGATACATGGTGACATTTGCGGGCCTATTCACCCTTCAAGTGGCCCATTTCGGTACTTCATGGTACTAATAGATGCATCCACAAAATGGTCTTATGTGTGCCTCTTGTCCACCCGTAACCTAGCTTTTCCAAAGCTGTTGGCACAGATAATTAGGTTACGTGCTCATTTCCCCGATAACCATATCAAGAAACTACGTCTTGATAATGCGGGCGAATTCACATCTCAAGTCTTCGAAGACTATTTCCAAGCAACGGGTATAGAAGTTGAACATCCAGTAGCTCATGTTCATAACCAGAATGGATTAGCAGAGTCTCTTATAAAGAGACTCCAATGGATTGCACGTCCATTGCTTATGCAATCCCAATTGCCGGTAGATGCTTGGGGGCATGCTATTCTGCATGCCGCATCTCTTATCAGGATACGCCCCTCTGGAGGCAATACATTATCCCCGATGCAACTAGCATACGGCTCAACTCCAGATATATCTCATTTGAGAATATTTGGTTGTGCGGTCTATGTTCCAATAGCACCACCTCAGATGACCAAAATGGGTCCTCAACGTCGTCTAGGAATTTATATTGGTTTTGATTCACCCTCGATTATTAGATACCTAGAAACCCTAACGGGGGACGCATTTAAGGCACGTCTTGCTGATTGTGAATTTGATGAGAAAACTTTTCCAAAGCTGGGCAAACATTCCAAGAAGCCTGAAGCTTCAGAGACCATTAATTGGGAAAATAAGTCTTTGTCCTTTTATGATCCGCGTACAAATATGTGTGAAGATGAGATCCTGAAGATCCTTCATATCCAGAATACAGTACACCAATTGTCGGATAAATTCACGGACAGCCAAAAGATTGTCCGTTCACACGTCCCTGCTGCTAACACTCCAGCTAGGATTGACATCCCTATAAATGGATGCAATCCACCCGCAGCAGAAATGGCTGTACCTCAATTGAAAAGAGGACGGCCACCAGGTTCAAAAGATAAAGTTCATCGAAAGAGGAAGATTCCTGGTGAAAATAAGATTATCCCTCCACAGGATACTGAGCTCAGGACAGCTACCTCTCCCCTCCTAATTTCCCCCGTAGAGGAAACATTAGGAGAAACATCATTAAACTTTGTACGTACTGGGGAGGTACTGGACCGACATAGCACAGTCGTCGTCGACGATTTTGCGTTCACTATTGCCGTTCACGTCGCTGAATACGACGATGACGTCGAACCACTTTCTCTAGCGGATTGTAAACGCAGAGATGATTGGCCAAAGTGGGACGAGGCGATAAGAGTAGAGCTGGACTCACTCTCGAAACGCAAAGTCTTTGGACCTGTAGTCCAAACACCAGTAGGTGTTAGACCTGTGGGATATAAGTGGGTTTTCATTAGAAAAAGAAATGAAGATCAGTCTGCTACAAGGCGCGTCTTGTAGCAAAGGGTTTTTCCCAAAGACCGGGTATTGATTATGAAGATACATACTCCCCGGTAATGGACGCTAATACATTCAGATTCTTAATAAGCCTATCATCTCTGGCAAGCCTAGAAATGCAGCTCATGGACGTTGTGACTGCATATCTTTATGGCGATTTAGATAAAAAGATCTATATGAAACTACCAGATGGGTTTAACTTACCCACAGAGATGAAAGAGATACCTCGGGACGTATTCTCTGTTAGACTACATAGATCCTTGTATGGACTAAAACAGTCAGGCAAAATGTGGTATAACAGACTAAGTGATTTCCTTGCACATCAAGGATTCACTAATAACGAAGTCTGCCCGTGCATCTTTATCAAAAGAACGGGAAAAGGATTCGTCATCATAGCAGTTTACGTTGATGACTTAAATCTCATAGGCTCTCCAGCAGAGATTAATGAGATATCTGCAAGGCTAAAGCACACTTTTGAAATGAAAGACCTAGGCAGAACGAAGTATTGCCTTAGCTTGCAGATTGAACACCTACGAGGTGGAATCCTTCTACATCAATCCAATTATACCAGGAAGCTTTTAAATAAGTTCCAAATGGATAAATGTCATCCTTTATGTACCCCTATGGTCGTGAGATCATTAGACGTACAAAAGGACCCCTTCCGGCCTCTGGAAGAGGGGGAGGAGATACTGGGTCCAGAAGTACCCTACCTAAGTGCCATTGGTGCACTTCTCTATCTGGCTAACTGCACGCGTCCCGATATAGCGTTTGCAGTCAATCTCCTAGCCAGACACAGTGCAGCACCTACAAAGCGTCACTGGAATGGAGTAAAGCATCTTCTGCGATACCTCCAGGGTTCCGTAGACCTTGGAGTTTACTACCAGAGAGGTGCCTCCGCCCAGTTACTTGGTTATGCCGATGCAGGCTATCTTTCAGATCCGCATACGGTAAAATCACAGACTGGTTTTGTCTTTACCTACGGAGTAACTGCTATCTCCTGGAGATCGGTAAAACAAACCACTACTGCTACATCTTCCAACCATGCAGAGCTCATCGCGATCCATGAAGCGAGCAGAGAATGTTTTTGGCTACGCTCCGTCGTCCAACATATCCTCCAATCCACTGGCCTGAAGACCGGTGATCTGGAGCCTACTGCCCTATTCGAAGACAACGCCGCGTGCATTGCTCAGCTTCAGAAGGGCTACATCAAAGGCGACAGGACAAAGCACATTTCTCCCAAGTTTTTCTGGACGCACGAGCAGAAGAACGACAAGCAGATTGAAGTTCGACAGATCCAGTCATGCAACAACTTAGCTGATCTTTTTACTAAGGCATTGCCTAAATGTACTTTTGTAAAGCTTGTAAAGAACATTGGTATGCGACAGTTGAAAGACCTGCAAGCCTGAAGCTTGTACGGATCAGGGGGAGTAACCTGTGGGTTGCACTCTTTTTCCTTAAGCTGTTGGGTTTTCCCACTGGGTTTTCCACAGCTAAGGTTTTAACGAGGCATACACACTTACTCTGGATCCAGTAGTATCCACCCATTGCCTCAGTAGCTGAGACCGAAGTGATGAATATGTAAGGGGGAGTGTTATGAATGAGGGAGGCCTTTGGCCTCCCATCCTTCATTACACATTCATTAGGTCCCCCATTACTTAGGGTAATGGGGACACTTGGTCTACTAGAGGCTTTTGGCCTCCCCACTATGAGATAAATAAATAGAGCACCATGGCTATTAGCCATGGTTACTCATCTTAGCAATGAAATGATCTCTCTCTCTCTCTCTCTCTCTCTCTCTCTCTCTCTCTCTCTCGTTTATTTTCATCCAACAGTATCCAATTTGTCTTGGAATGTAATTATTGGAATGTAATTTAATTCTTTGATAAATAACCTGCTTTTTAAGCATGTTATTATTGGAATGTAATTGATTATTTAGGGTGTTATTCAAGTATCTGTTGAAAACTGGGGCTGAGACCAGGAGTTATTCAAGTAGCTGAGACCAGCTTATGTCTTGGAATGTAATTATTGGAATGTAATTTTCTAATAATTAGTGGGTTGTTTCTGAACAGTAAATACATATATTGCATCAAAGAATTAAATTAAATTAAATTATTACATATGTTGTGAATGAGATACAGGTTTGGAGAAGGTTGAGGCTAGGAAACCCCTAGCCTCCTTTATATAGTATTCATAATGGTTACTCATGTGGGTGGATACCCAATAGGCCCAATGGGTCCTATTCATAGCACTTCCCATTATCCAACTAACGTGGTATACTCGACTTATGAATACTGAATGATTCATTAGTACTAATGAGTATCTTAAAGGGTGGATACTTCTAAATCCAAGTTAGGGGTAACTGCCTCGTTAAAAACCCTTAGCTATGGAAAACCCTATGGGAAAAGACCGATAGCAAAGGGAAAAGAGTACAGCACTCCATAACTTCCCCTGATTTGGGGATGTGTCGAGGGGTGGATACTTCTAGATCCAGAGTCAATGTGGTTGCCTCATTAAAACCTTGACTATGAAAAACCCTGTGGGAAAACCCACTAGCCAAGGAAAAAGAGTACAACTCTACAGTTGACTCCCCCTTATCTGATCAAGCTTCAGGCTTGCATATATCCTATATATCTATACATTTATCTCCTATGTGTCTATACATCCATCTCATCTACAACATCACTCATATATACAAGTTTCACTCATATAAGGCAGTAGCTGAAACTGAAGGAGCGCTACGAACTTGGTAGACAGCTCCACGTCTCAATCGTCATTGTCTGCAAAGGCACATCAGGACCTGGCTTTGTATGTTCTTGAACTGCTCCTTGGCTGATGAGCTTCTCGGAATGGTAGAAGGATGTAGACTTGGGAGGATTCTGTGTAGATCTTCAGGAGGTGGACGTCCCTTTTATATGATTAATCGCGATGATCTGTAACCTGCATATGAAAATAAATTTAACATGGAGGATTTTTCCTCGACCCTTGGAGATAGCGCAGAAGCTACATATCTCAGGTCCAGTGGTGCGCTGCAGGCGCAGCATTGTACCTTGTTAATAGTTATACTGCTAACGCTCAAAAGAGACGCATGCAGTTGACCAGGTAAAAGAGTGTTCCAAAGACACTTAAGGTACTTCTGGACCTTGTATATTCTTCCCCTCTTCCAGCTAACGGAAAGGGGTCTTTTAATGTATATCCATACAACCAAATAGGTGTATTTAGTGGAGAATGATTTTAATGTTTCTTCATCAATCATCATTGAATGAAGTTTTCATCTTCGGGATGATTAATTAATGTCATCTTCAGGATGATAGTTCATTTCCAGGATAATAGTTCATCTTCAGGATGATTAATGTCATCTTCAGGATGATAGTTCATCTTTGGGATGATAGTTCATCTTCAGGATGATTGTTCATCTTCAAGATGATTGTATTCTGTAAGCCAAGAATTTATGCCTAGCTTACGACTTTCATATCATATCTGATAGATAGGCTTTAACAGATATTTCGGTATTTTCTCTTCAGGAGATCCGATAATATTTTGAGTTATTAAAATAATCTCAATTCTTTTAATTTGCTCTCTTAAAAACAATATTGTTTTTAAGAGGTGCAAACAACAACCTTTTAGTATGAGTCCTTTAAGGATCTCTGTCTAGGTTGTCTTTCCTTTAATATATTATTAATATATGTCCCAGAAAGAAAGGAAAGTAAAGAAAAAAAATTTATACATGCAGTTGAAGAAATTTTATATCGGTGATGTTGTCACATCCAATAGCAACATCAACCAAAAATTCCCTCTTTTTGCCATTCGTTGGGTTACGCCTTGACATAAACCAGTTGATGCATCAGATTCATCTTGTAAGTGAGTTCAGCTCATCTTACTTGATTACTTCCTGGTTTGAGCGATTTATACCTCTAAAGATATAGCAAAATAAAATGCTTATAGCTAACGATTTTATTTTAATTCTCCTTCAATACTCAGTTATCCCACATGATTTGATATCATTTTTGATACCAGGACTTCAGGTCCAACACCTCATATTTCTTAAATGTGTCCAGCTCACCTTATTATTGCCTCATTCCACATTATTATAATTTGGCCAAATCTCTATCTTTGCTTCAGGCAAAGCAGATTTGTGGAATCGATATTTTATATTTAACTGGCAAAGTGAAATATGAGAGAATTTGTCCACAAAATGTGTTCTTTCTTGCCCAAAACTCACCCCGTACGTACTATAATCATTTGATTTCTCCCAGAGGTGTCTCGTTCACGACGCGTTAAAGAAGTGAAGGTTCTGGGACGGGTAAAGAATATGGACAGATCCAGAATGGGTCCTTAGCAACCAAGTTACAATAAGGTTCTGGATTTGAGCTCACTTTCCTGTGGTGGTATTGCTTTTTCGGTCTCCAGGAGTAGATTTCTCTCTTTGGAGCCTAGTGGTATGTCCTCTCATCTCTTAAGGACATCCACTTCTGCTACTGGTGGATTGCATCTATTATATTTGGTATGTCAATCCTAGCTGGATTTTTAGTAGCATGGATGTGAAAATTTTGACAATATTTAAATTATCAGTCTGATTATAATCAGATCATATGTATTTACTTTTTAAATGGTCAATTTGAGCTTCAGGCTCATAGATGATTTGAACCAAATAGGGAATTGAAGGATCTTCAGGATCCTTATTACCATCAACACACAATCTATAAGACGTGTATGAATGCCTTACTCATACGAGATTTTGGAATCTATTCATCAAAGTTGGTTAGTCCTGATGAATGTGTTCTCTTTGTGGCATCATGACAGTTTATGTAGTGTTGCTTCAGGAACACATACACAGCGTTGCAGACGTACCATCTTTTAGATGTGTTCTAAACCCATTCTTAGAAAATGTTTATATGGAGTTGATCAGACTCATATAAAAAGTTTCTAATGGTGTGTTTAGCTGAGTGTACGCAACCACTGTTGCTAATTATTTATGATTTCCCATTTTTATCCAAAGTTACCACTATATTATAAAAAAATTGTGGTTAGATAATGACCATTTTTAGAGGATATATTGATGAATACACCAAAGGTACATCATCAGTCCTATTAAGGGAGTGGACGAAGCCTATTTATATCCCTTAAATACTCTCAAGAGACCTAAAGGTCTTCATTATCTTTAATGATGATAGTATATCATCTTAAATTCCTTTGAGGAAGTGGGGAGAGTCAATGTCCATGTGAATGGAGATGATCTCATTATCATTTTTCCCTTTTGAATAAGACAATGAAAGTTTCACACTTTTTGAAGGATCTTCGGGTTCGTCTGGTTGATGATGTCTTGCATCATCACTCCAGGGTGATATCGATCCAAAGTTGGTCGATTCTGAACACTTCTGGTGTTCCAAATTAATTCCTCTTTTTGAATTTATGTGGGACTTTTGAAAAGTCCATTAAAATGCTCAAGTTAATTTTGTCCGGTAATAGTTGAACTGTGTTCAAACTGTGAAGGATTACATCATCACATTGACTATTGTACGGATCATTATGGGACAAAATTTCAGGCTTCATTTATTTCTTGAGTCATTAGGGATTTCGTTTTGATGAATATCCTTTGAAACTGTATAAGTTTCAGAGAGTATATGGCATCCTCATTTTATTTTTAGGGGTATTCAAGATAGCAAATCATTCGCAGTAAAATAAAATGTATTAAAAATACAAGAGAATAATACTGATGATTTTGTTAAGTCAACAAGTGACATAGTGTGATGTGTGCTCTTGAAAACATACAACTATAATCATGCTCATTAAGACTTATGTTATGACAACAGATTAAATTTGATTTCAAAGTTTATTTGTCCTCGGAGAGTGGCTAAATATACATAAGGTCAATTTGACTTTCGTCGTTTAGACTAGATATGTATGTATTTTTATATGGCATAAGTTAATGCACATTCATGTTTGCAAAAACATTATGGCTCTTATCAGAACTTCTGGTCTGATATTGGTTTGCCATTGCTTACTCCATGTCGAGGTATATCATATCTTCCCTTTCTCATTTAATTCAAGACTTCCCCAGTTTTAAGTTTTCCTTATTTATTTCAGGTCATGTTTGATCCTGAACTTCCCCTGATTTCAATATTCCTTATTTATAAAGGACAATGAAAATTAGTCTGGCTAAGGAGACATAAGCAGGGGTTTGAGCAATAATTTTATACTTCCACTTTTCTAATTAATTAGAGACTTTTAAAAAGTCTATTTGAATGCTCGAGTATAGCTTCAGGCCATTTACTTAAGTCGTTCAAATTTTATGTGGATAGTTTATCATGCTCAGAGGGGAAAACAAATACGTGGCTACGAAATTTATAATTTCTCACTTATCTATTAAGTCACGACTTCGGTCGTACACTTAAAAGTAAGGGGTATTGTTACGAGGTGGAACTCGCGTACAATGAATTTGTATTACGGGGAACCAAGGGCACGGTTGTTATATGAAGAAGAAGGTTTAGGTAGGCTATTTTCCAAGTGATTAGTGGGGTAAAGAGGTTGGATCTGCTGCCGGTGGCGCTCACGGGGTCGAATCTCACCGGATGCAGCTGAGGAGGGTTGGACGGCAGGGGGCTGACGCTGACTTTGGTCAAGGGGCGCGCTCTCCTGCAGTACGAACGACTCGTCAGAAGGGCAGGGTTGGGGTTCAACCCTTAGCCCCTTCGATGCCTAATTCAGTAATAGGGCTTAAAATGGGGGGCTAGACACGCCGGCCGGACCAACGGTGTGTCGACCGCACGTGGCGAGCTATAGGTGGGAGAACAAAGATGTGGAAGTCCTTTGCTCTCGTGTGTGAATAATAGAATCAGAGAGAATTCTTCAACCCCCTCTCCGTAAGAGGAGAGGGGGTATTTATACCTGACGGGTGATGACTAGGCGTGCTGAGCTGGCTCGGGTGTCAGCGGAAGCTTCGGACAAGGACATCGGGAACAGGAGTTCCTGACCTGCTTTTGTCAGGCGGCGCAATGGCCAAGGGATGCTTTTGTCGGGATGTCAGGGCCGAAAGCACTAACCGTCAGATGGGTCAGCCGCCAGGGGGTGCTTTGTCAGGCGGTCGGGTGACGTGTGTGTCAATCGCGCCCCTATCCTAGGTCGTTTATCGTTGGTGACGAACTAAAGGTCGGGCCATTGTTATCCCTGGCGTCGGGGCGCATGAGAATCAGGTGGGTCGTCCGGGTCGGGAGTTATCCGGCCCGGCCGCGCCTCCTGTTCGGTCGCGGACTAGGGTTCGCAGGCACAGATAGATACCCGCGCCTAAGTCAGCTGGCCTATCGGTGCCGTCCGGGCGCACCTCAGCACCCCTGGCCTAGGCGTACAGCCGCAGTTGTTCGACCCATTCGGGGCGGTGCACTCGGGGAGCGCCCGTCCCCATGTGGATTCGGATTTCCGGGGTGGCGGCCTTTTTGTGAGAAGGTGAGTTAATGGGGTACGTTAGAGGATCCGGGTGGTAGTCGGACTCCTATGATCTTTAGGTCGTAACAATTTCCCCCGGCCTTCGAGTCTGAGGTGGTAGCCCGGCTCGGCTCGGAGGGCGAACCATCTCCGACACTCCGGGCCCTCGATATGGGCCTCTGGACCCACTGGGTAGTGACGGTGGCGGCTTCGGAACTCCCGCCTTAGTGGTCATTATTATGATTTGAAAAGGGGGGCAGAGGAAAACGAAGCGTCTCTTCGATTGAGTTTGCGACACGTGGATGAGTTGACCCTCACGCCAGTCGAGGCGTCGGGGACGTCTCGATGGGTGCCGCGTGGCGAAAGTTTGACGGCCGAGATGGCCCGGGGGCCACCTTTACCGCTAAAAGGGTCTGGGAAGCGGTCGGCGGGAGTTTTTGTCTTTCTCCGATTCTCCTCCGGCGTTCGATATTTCTGTTTGGAGCTTGCTGGCTAATTTGTCACTTCCGTCGACGGTCATCTTCTTCCAATCGCCTTCCGGGTTCAAGGGATCAACAGGTAACAACAGTTAATTTCCTTCCTTTCCGATCAATGGCTTCTCGTTTCGAGATTGGAGGAAGTAGCCGGGTGGTGGAGGAGGAGTTGGCGGGCGAGGGGGCGTCGCAGCCGGGGGTGCGGCGGCCCAGGGAAAGACGGTCATGGCGATCCGTTGTACCGAGAGACATTGAGTCCCCCCGACGTAGGTTGGATAGGATCAACATCAGGGAGATTCGCGTGCGGTTTGTACGACAACCCTATGAGGTGCGGGTTCCCGGGTTGGAGGAAGCGGTGAGTTCCCCGGGGGATAATGAGGTCGGGGTCTATGTCCGGTCCTTCGAGTTGGGGCTCCGCTTTCCGATCCATCCGTGCTTGTTTCATTTGTTGAATTTCCTGGAGCTACCGATATTTGCCTTAGCGCCCCGTTCTTGGGGCTTGTTAGTGGGGTTTGTCGTCTTGTGCCTTGCTTGCTCCTTGAGTCCCTCCTTGGCGTTGTTCCAGCACTTCTTCGTGATTCAAAAGTGGGGGATGTATCATCGCGTTTGCGCCAGGAGAGGGCGAGAACTCATCCTCGAGGTGCCTGACGATGTCGGCGAAAGGATGAGGGAGTTCGTCTTCATGACGGTGCCAAGTGATTTGGCGCCGATGTCGAATTGGGGGGCACGGAATCCCTTTGTAAATGAAGGGGTGGAGCTGACCGGGGAGGATATTGCCAAAGCTCAGATTTTGAGGGAACTGCCCGAGGCGTGCCGTCATTGGGCGAGTCTAACGCTGAGCAGTCGGCTCGCCCAGGACTTTTGGACCCTAGGTATCTTTGAAGTTTTGTAAACTCTGGGCTAGGCTCACCCTGATTGTCTCTCTTTTCCTTTTGTAGTCGAAGACGCGATGAGGGAGCCGAAGGAGGCGTCAGGTTCGGCCGGGGCCCCGATCTCGGAGGATACTGATCCCCGCGGGAAAGGCAAAGGGTGGCTAGCGAGGCAGGATCTCGGGAACGTGGGGGCGGGGCCCCCCGTGGGGAGAGGTCGCACCCGGGACGGGGGGCAGTCGGGCAAGGTATATCTACCGGTGGGCCCGCCGAGGATCTTCATGATGACGCGCCCGTGCGGGGGGCCGGACCCTCCCTCCCTCCGCGGGTACCAGCGGCGGTCGCGCCTCGCCGAGCGCCTGTGGTTCAAAGGTGGCCATACAGGATCCCTTCGTGGGAAATGGGGGTGTCGTCGAGTCCAGTTTGCGAGGGCGCCCTTATTCGTTTTAAGAGGACCCGAGAAGAGGTCGAGGCATACCCAGATGACCGGCTCCATAAGTTTCCTTTCCGAGTCAGCGGCGACGAGTCGGTATTCGAGGACGCGGGAGTGGCGGCGCGCCTCGCCGAGTATTACGTGTTATCGTGCGATCGTGAGTCTTTGACTCGTGTGGGGGCGGAACGGTTGGGCGGCTCGGCTATATGGCACGTCGTGCAGGTACGCCGGCTTTCTTTCCTCGCCCGCAGGCTTTATTTGTTCGTGTCTCGCTGATTCGAGGTTTATGTAGATGATCGCGAACGTGTTAGCCCTGCGGGGCCGTACCTCCGCGGCCGTCACCAGGGCGTCACTGGACGTGGCGAAGGAGAACCTTGGCGAGGTCAAGGCGAAGCTGAGGGACACGGAGGCGGAGCTGGAGAGGGTTAGGGCGGCCTACGGGGTGGAGAAGGGGCGGGCTGCGTATTTCGATTCGTCCAAAGCAATGGTCGAGAAGCGGCTCCAAGAAGTAACGCGAGAGAGGGATGATATCCGGTCGAAGCATACCTCGGAAGTTGCTAGTAAGATAGCAGTGATCGGTGTACAGAGGCAGCAAATAGAGGACCTAAAGGTCGCCCTGGAGACCGAGAAGAGGGAGAAGGGTCTAGCGGTGCGGCGATTGGAGGAAAAACGGGACGCTGAGGGCAAACTGATCGAAGCCGCTATCCGCCGCTATCATGACGAGCATGTTGTGCCGATGCTGCAAGAAGCTAAGGAGGCGGCGATTCGGCAAGTGGTTAAGGATGTGAGAGATCGGTCGGTTGAGAGGCGACGTCGCTAGAAACGTGGGTTTGGGGAGGTCCGTACCTTCTTGCGAGAGGGTTATAGACAATGTGTTGTTGTTGTGTGTGGAAAGTCCAATGTACGGGTCAGCTATTTGAGTAAATATATTGTGATTGTTTCGTGCCGAACTGTATTCTTACTTGGTTTGCTCGTAGAACGTAAGCTTTATGAGGGACGTAATTGCCCCCAACTTCGCTCTGCCGAGGTATCCGGAGAGGGGAGTTGAGATGAGTCACGTTCGCCGGCGGTTTGCTCGGAAGCCCGGCATGGGAAACCCGGCACAGGCTCCGGCAGTGCAGTGGTGGGGGGAAGTTGGTTGGTTCGTATGAAAGTTTGCCAAGTGTTGGAACCGAGATCCCACTAAATTGGGCGGCGGATTCCTGTTCCGGCCGACCCGATGGAGATCGGACCCTTCAGTGGTACGAGGGAAGCTTTCTTGCGCTGTATTCTTGTTATGGCCGCCCTGACGGAGGCCGGGCTCAATCTTGGATCGAGCGCTGTCTTCTTGTTATGGCCGCCCTGACGGAGGCCGGGCTCAATCTTGGATTGAGCGATGTCTTCTTGTTATGGCCGCCCTGACGGAGGCCGGGCTCAATCTTGGATGGAGCGCTGTCTTCTTGTTATGGCCGCCCTGACGGAGGCCGGGCTCAATCTTGGATCGAGCGCTGTCTTGTTGTTATGGCCGCCCTGTCGGAGGCCGGGCTAAATTCCGGAACGCGCGGCGCACGGAGTAATTTCAAATGGGGGAAATCAAATGGGGGAAATCATTTCGTCGAGATTTGGGCAGGATTTGATGGCGGTCGCATGACTAGACGTCAGCCTGGCGATTCGACGGCGGGCGGGTACCGAGGCGGCCCGACCACTGTATTACTGACGCGTGGCGGGACTGACGGTTTTGACAGTACGCGAAGCGTCAGAACACATGGGCCGGTGCTGGAAAGGCCCCGGATTGGTGACGCGTGTCGTGGGCTTGACGGTCGTGATGCTTTGCGCATGCGCTTTAAAGAGTTCTCACGGGGGGGAGGGAAGAAGGGCTGATTGTCGGGCGAAAATTTTTGACAAGCAGCTAGGGCTCGTAGGAGATTTTAGGATCCTTGACAGAGTCGTCCTCGTCGGAGCGGTCAGCGAAGTAGCGCAAGCGCCCGAGTCATCGACACCCGTTAGGTAAGACGCCCGTTTTCTAAATGTCTTCCTCGATGTCTCCGTTTCGTGGTCAGGGTTCGGGGGTAGTTGGGGAAGGGAGCTCCGCCGCGGAGACAGGAAGGGTGCCCATCGAGATTGCCGGTGTGAAGTCGGTGCTGAAGAAATCCGTTGCGGAGATCTTCACGATGTACGTCAGGCCGCCGTATTCGGTTCGTGAACCGGAGCCGCAAGAAAGGGTGTGTTTTGCGGGCGACTGGGAGGTTGGAGTATACGTATCTTCGTTTGAGCAAGGTTTGCGCTTCCCCCCCCATCCGTTCTTGCTGGAAGTCTTGAACTTCCTGGAACTTCCCCTGTATCGCCTGATGCCCAATGCCATCAGTGCCATTGTGGGGTTCCTAGTGCTGTGTGTAAGCAACCAGGTTAGCCCATCCCTGTCCTTATTTCGCCACTTCTTCTTGGTCAAGAGGTTGGGGTCATGCTACTATCTCTCCGCGAAGAGGAAGCATCCGCTCATTAGGGGGTTCCCTGGGAAAATTAAGTCGTGGCGCAAGCAGTATATATTTGTGGAGGTGCCGGAGGAAGTGCTGATAAGGTCTGATTGGGCGGAGCTGAATCCCGAGGCGAGAGAGGGGGTGGAATTGGGGGACGAGGAGAAGGTGGTGGCCCAGATTTTAATGGCTATACCAGCAGAGGGCCGAGATTATCAGATGCTCTCTCGGGCTGAGATGATAACGGCGTACACCTGGCCCGAAGGTACAAAAGATTTTGGTGTTCATGCGCCTGATATGGTTACGCTGAACTTTCTCCCTGTGGCAGGTGGCACAATGAGTCTGTCCCTCGAGGAAATGATGCGGTGGGCCTCGGAGCAGGTGGGGCGATCGTCGACAAGAGTTGGCCCCAAGAGGTCGCGAGCGGAAGGAGGGGCGGGGAGCTCGACTGGGGTGCCGTTGTCCACGAAGAGGAGGAAGAGGCCGGCGAAGTCGTCTGAGTCTGACGTGCTGGGGGACACTGGTCCGGCGGGCGGCGGAGCTGGGGAGGGGATGTCGGATCCCGTCATCGACTTGGAGGACGGGGACGGAGGGTCGATAGGTGGCGGGGGGGAAATGCCCCGAACGAGGCCGTCTAGCCCCATGGCACCTGCAGGGGGAGGGGGCGTCGGCTAGTGGTCAACCAGGGAGGGCCGAAGCGTCGAGTGGCCCGACCGGGTCCGGAGGATGGGACCCTTGGCCTTACGGTTGTCCCATGTTCGGTCTCGAGAGGGCCGCCGACCCCCGTTGTGAGGCCTCATTGGTTAAGTTTAAGGCCAAGAGGACCGATGTCAAGGGCTACCCCGACGGGGTGCTTCATCGGGCGCCGTACAAAGTAGCAAGTGATGAATCCGTGTTTGAAGACGGAGGTGTGGCGGCGAGGCTGGCGGAGAACATTTTCCTGCCCCGCAATAGGTCAGCGCTGGAAGCGGTGGAACCGGAGGGTCTGTGCGGGACCGCGGTGATGCACGGCGTCCAGGTATGTTTTGTAAGGTGGGCGACGTTTTTCAGCGGGTTTTATTGAACAACCTAAATGGGTTCACTTTTCTCTCTTTCCTTACTCAGATCATCAACTTGATGCTTGGGATGATGAGGCACGTGCCAGCCATCCACAAGGCAGAGGGCGCCGTGGCTAGGGTGGTCGCCGAGCTCGCTTCTTTTCGTAAGAGCGCTGGCGAGGACCTTGCGAAGGAGAGGGAGAGGGGCGACCGAAACGAGGCGGAGGTAGAGCGCCTGAAGACGGTTGTGTCCGATCATGAGCGAAGGGCGGTCGAGCCTGGAGAGAGAGCAAAGGAGCTGGAGGAGGCCCTTCAGAGGGAGGAGGCTCGTGCGGAGGATCTAGCGGGGCGTGCCAAGGCCGCCGAGGAGGAGTTGGCCCGTAGGGTTGAGGAATTTCGGACGTACCAGGTGAAAACCGTCGTCCCCGCCCGCGCAAATTCGATGGTCGAGGGCATGGAGAAAGGCCGGGCGGAGGGATGAGAAGCCTGCTTGGCTCGGATGAAGGAGAAGGTGGCGGGCCTGGTCCCGCCGGTAGAGCTCGACCTTGACGGGCTCGCCGCCTGCAGCGACGAGGATGGGGGTGGAGACGGAGGGGCGGGCGACGAGCCAGAGGACGGCGGGGCGGTGGGAGATTCCACTGACGGAGAGGGCGTCGTAACTGGTGGAAGCGCCAAGTAGTTTTGTATAGGCCCCCCCTTTTTTTATTTAAAAACGAACGAAAGTGAAGATTTGTTGGGCCCGTCCCCGCATTTTTCTAGGGTTTTCTACCTGTGTGTGTGTGTGCATAAATTCCCTTCTTAGAGTTATGCCTTGGCGCGGCCGTTTCTATCCTGGCGTAGGGGGAATCGTGTTAACTCCCTCTATTTTATGTAGCGCGCCCGAGAGATTGTATAGCGAGCTAGCCTCCCTTTTCGCGGGTTGCTCGTGTCTAGGTGTGCCCGAGCTATAACTAGCGGTCAACCGGGAGTAGTCTTTTCATCAGCTATTATTGATAGTTTACTAAAACAGGATCGGCCCGTAGGCGTAACATTGAATCGGCTCGTAGGTAGGTTGATGTTCTCATCGTAGTTGATCCGCCTCTCTCTGGCATCGCGCCCCTGACAAGGGGCGTGGAGTTGATTCAGAGGGTTCCCCCTCGGCTTAGGGGCGGATGGACGCGTCGAAGCCAGGCAGTGGATTTGGCCCTCATTCCCAGAATTGGGGGGAGAGGGAGTCCTTGGTGGCTGTTCTATCCCACGGGGCCTTGTTTCTCTCCTCGACTGGAGTCTCCGCGGGATAGGCGTGAGGGGACACGGTCCGTAGCCCATCTGTGCGTCCTCCTGGCGTAAACGGTCCAGGGGAGGTCGATGAGTGGAAGGGGGTGCTACCGGTGCAAGCGGGGTAGCCCGTTGGAGCATGCCGGCGCTCGGGGACAAGTTCCCCTCGGTTGGGGCGAAGCGGGCGGCTGCCGGGGTGTCTGGTGAGGTGATTTGGCAGGTCTGTCCCATCCATCGGGTTGTCTGCCAGCCGCGCCTGCGTGCGCGGGGTGTCCGTGGATAGGCATGGTATGCCATTGGAGCTCCAGTTCCCATGCCGTAAGTTGTCTAAAGGAAGGAGGGGAGCGACAGGCTGGGCAACCGTCGTGTAAGGGGAATATCCTGTTGGGGGATCGTTTACCTTGGCAGTCGGCGAAGCTCGCATTTTCCGCGCATTTTTAGGGGGAGAGGGTGGCAAAATGATTAGTCTTTCTCCACATCCTTTCTCTCGCCTTCCTCCCCCCCTCAAGGAAGCTGAGGGGGGGTTTATAATGGTGTATTTCTGCCCTCATTTCCTCTTCATGGAGAGTCGGGGCCGTCTTGGAATTTGGTTTTTTTTTTGGGGGAGCGTTCCCGATGGGTGACGTGTGATGTGACTCCTCAGGCCCCGTTTTTTGGCAGGCGTGCCATTTGTCAGTGGCGTTCGTCCCGAGTGTCCTTTTGGGTTAGACAGGTCATTTCGGGCGTCGGCTTTATGGGGGCCAGGCGTTACTCCTCAGAGATGGCTCCGTGTTGGGGTTGCCTTGATTTGCGGACCCTGATTCGTTTCCCGAGGTTTGAGGAGAGGGGTGACAGGCCCTTTCTGGGGAGGGAGGGTATTGGTCCTTCGGGAATCTCGCCCCAGGAGCTCCGGTTTGGGAGGCCAGGCTCGTTGGGCTTGCCCCGGAGGTCTTCTTTGGGGGGGCGAGTACGCAGCTCGGCCCGTGCCCCTCTCCGGTTTGGGTGGCGAGGATTGGTCCTGCCCCGGAGTCTTTGAGAGGGCGGGTATTGGGCCGTCGCCTCCCCGCAGCCTCTATAGTTGGACGGGTATTGGGCCATCGCCAACCCCGTATGTGGCGCTCCGATTTGGGTGGCCAAGCTCAGTGAACTTGCCCCGGAGGTCTTCTTGGGGGGGAGCGAGTACGCAACTCGGCCCGTGCCCCTCTCCGGTTTGAGTGGCGAGGATTGGTCCTGCCCCGGAGTCTTTGAGAGGGCGGGTATTGGGCCGTCGCCTCCCCGCACCCTCTATAGTCGGACGGGTATTGGGACGTCGCCTACCCCGCATATGGCGCTCCGGTTTGGGTGGCCAAGCTCAGTGAACTTGCCCCGGAGGTCTTCTTGGGGGGGAGCGAGTACGCAGCTCGGCCCGTGCCCCTCTCCGGTTTGGGTGGCGAGGATTGGTCCTGCCCCGGAGTCTTTGAGAGGGCGGGTATTGGGCCTTCGCCTGCCCGTAGCCTCTATAGTCGGACGGGTATTGGGCCGTCGCCTACCCCGCATATGGCGCTCCGATTTGGGTGGCCAAGCTCAGTGAACTTGTCCCGGAGGTCTTCTTGGAGGGGGGAGCGAGTACGCAGCTCGGCCCGTGCCCCTCTCCGGTTTGGGTGGCGAGGATTGGTCCTGCCCCGGAGTCTTTGAGAGGGCGGGTATTGGGCCGTCGCCTCCCCGCAGCCTCTATAGTCGGACGGGTATTGGGCCGTCGCCTACCCCGCATATGGTGCTCTGGTTTGGGTGGCCAAGCTCAGTGAAATTGCCCCGGAGGTTTTCTTGGGGGGGGAGCGAGTACGCAGCTCGGCCCGTGCCCCTCTCTGGTTTGGGTGGCGAGGATTGGTCCTGCCCAGGAGTTTTTGAGAGGGCGGGTATTGGGCCGTCGCCTCCCCGCAGCCTCTTTAGTCGGACGGGTATTGGGCCGTCGCCTACCCCGCATATGGTGCTCCGGTTTGGATGGCCAAGCTCAGTGAACTTGCCCCGGAGGTCTTCTTGGGGGGAGCGAGTACGCAGCTCGGCCCGTGCCCCTCTCCGGTTTGGGTGGCGAGGACTGGTCCTGCCCCGGAGTCTTTGAGAGGGCGGGTATTGGGCCGTCGCCTCCCCGCACCCTCTATAGTCGGACGGGTATTGGGCCGTCGCCTACCCCGCATATGGCGCTCCGGTTTGGGTGGCCAAGCTCAGTGAACTTACCCCGGAGGTCTTCTTGGGGGGGAGCGAGTACGCAGCTCGGCCCGTGCCCCTCTCCGGTTTGGGTGGCGAGGATTGGTCCTGCCCCGAAGTCTTTGAGAGGGCGGGTATTGGGCCGTCACCTCCCTGCAGCCTCTATAGTCGGACGGGTATTGGGCCGTCGCCTACCCCGCATATGGCGCTCCGGTTTGGGTGGCCAAGCTCAGTGAACTTGCCCTGGAGGTCTTCTTGGGGGGGGAGCGAGTACGCAGCTCGGCCCGTGCCCCTCTCCGGTTTGGGTGGCGAGGATTGGTCCTGCCCCGGAGTCTTTGAGAGGGCGGGTATTGGGCCGTCGCCTCCCCGCAGCCTCTATAGTTGGACGGGTATTGGGCCGTCGCCTACCCCGCATATGGCGCTCCGGTTTGGATGGCCAAGCTCAGTGAACTTGCCCCGGAGGTCTTCTTGGGGGGGAGCGAGTACGCAGCTCGGCCCGTGCCCCTCTCCAGTTTGGGTGGCGAGGATTGGTCCTGCCCCGGAGTCTTTGAGAGGGCGGGTATTGGGCCGTCGCCTCCCCGCAGCCTCTATAGTCGGACGGGTATTGGGCCGTCGCCTACCCCGCATATGGCGCTCCGGTTTGGGTGGCCAAGCTCAGTGAACTTGCCCCGGAGGTCTTCTTGGGGGGGAGCGAGTACGCAGCTCGGCCCGTGCCCCTCTCCGGTTTGGGTGGAGAGGATTGGTCCCGCCCCGGAGTCTTTGAGAGGTTTGAACTGAAATTTTCATGCAGAAGAAGCAAATTTCGAAGATAAGAAAGGGAACAAGATATTTCATTCATGACTTACAGTTCCCGGCTATACCACGACCGGCCCTCCACGTCCCCTGGAGTGATTAGCCCGTCCTTCTCAGGGGGGGCTCTGGGGGGGCGCGGCCGGTCCTGTTCCTCTTTGCGGTGGCATCGGCTGGAGCTAACTCTGAATGGTAAGGGTCATAACTCCGCCCGGGCGAGTCGATCTTCAGGTTCATCTCCGGTCCCTTGTGCTTGGTCGACCCCACGTAGCAGCTCCTAGACAGCTTCTGGCTTCCCCGTACGATCCCTACCCCCTGGGGGGTTTGGAACTTGACCATCTGGTGGAGAAGGCTGGGGAGCGCTTCGATGGCCGCCATGTAAGGTCGTCCTATGATCCCGTTGTACACCGACACAATGTCGACCACAACGAACAGCATCATTCGATTGACGACTTGCGGCTCTTCCCCGAGGGTTATCGGCAACGTGATCACTCCCATGATGGGGGTCGAGTGACCGGTGAATCCGACGAGGGGTCCGGTACAGGGGCTCAGGTCCGCCGGCCTTAACCCCATCTTTTTGATGGTGGACATGAACAGGATGTTGCAGGAGCTCCCTGTGTCGATCAGGAGGCGGCTGACGATGGCCGTCCCAATCTGGGCCTCGATGACGATGGCGTCGTCGTGGGGCTGCTTGATCCCCTCTAGATCCTCGTCGCTGAAAGTGATGGGAGGGTAGGCCATCCTTCTCCCTCTCCGGTCCCCTCCAAGACCCGACGTTATCACTTGCCTCGCATACGCCTTTTTGCGTGACGACGATGCCCCTCCGGAAGACGGCCCGCCGCATATCGTGTTTATGCGCATGACGGGTTTCGGGGGGTGAGGCTCTTCCCGCTCGCCGTTTGCAGGAGGGTCCGCCCTCCGTGCCCTTCGGTGGTTTCCATCTTCTCGATCTGATCTCCGGCCTCTGACGAAGTCCCCCAGGTGGCCCGCCTGGATCAGCCGCTCGATTTCCCTTTTGAGGGTGAAGCAGTCGTCGGTGTCGTGGCCGTGGTCCCGGTGGTATCGGCAGTATTTCTTAAAATCTCTCCGAGCTGGGTCCGACTTCATTTCTCGGGGCGGCTCCGGCAGCAGTCTGGCTCATGTAGCCGCGGCCATCACCTCGATCAGGGGAGCATTGAGTTGCGTGTAATGCGCCCGTAGGGGGCCTTCTTGTCTCTGGACGACTCGAGGGAGCCCTGGGGCCGGAGCGAACTCGCGCGCCGGGCCAGGTCGATCTTACGAGCGAGGCCCGAGCGGTTCCCGCCTTGGTCGGGCCAGCTGGTCACGACCACGGTGCCCCTCTTCCTGCCTCGGCCGTGGGTGTGACCGGGGTTCACCTTGGGAGGGTTTCGCCGGGGGGAATAAGGCCTTGGCACCGAGAGTCTCCTCGGCCAACGCGTGCTTCTCTGCCATAGCAACCAATGCCTCATAGTCGGTTGGCGGATCCCGAAGAAGGGATTTGTGGAGGCTCCAAGTCCGCAACCCCGTTTTGAAGGCCATCATAAGCACCTCATCGCCGCATGTCACCACCGCCCGTCTCTCCTCCTGAAAGCGTCGGAGGTATCTACCCGTTGTCTCTCCCTCCCCCTGGACTATCGTGCTGAGATAGTCTAAGGGCTTCTTTTTCGTCCGCCCGGCCTGGAACTCTTGGCAGAACTTGTGTGATAGTTTGCCAAAGCTCCCGACGGACCTCGCGGGCAAGCCAAAGTACCAGTCCAACGCAGTGTCCCTCAGGCTTTGGGAGAAATGTCAGCATAGGAATGCCTCATCCACGTCCTGCGCCTCCATCGCCCCCCGGTATTGCTGAACGTGTGTGAGGAGGTCGCCTCTCCCATTGTACGTGGCCAAGTGAGGGGGTTTGAACCTTATGGGCCGTGGGGCGGACGTGATCCACCGTGCAAGTGGCGTGGCCTCCTCCGGATAGGTAGGGCGGTCCGGCGCATCCCATCTCCGCCATTCAAAGGTCTGGCTTCGGTCGCGCCTCGGCCGCCGACGGTCCTCCGTCCCCGAGGAGTAGCCCGACGGTCTTCTGGCGGGGCTCCTTCCTTGGGCCGAGGATTCGACGGGTTGCGGGCTACGGTTCTCCCAGCGCCAGCGCCTCCCGGCCAGCTCTCCTCGGGCCTCCATCCGTTCTTGATTCTCCCGAAGGAGCCTTTCGCGCTCGGCGGTGAGGAAGCGTAGTTGTCGGCAAACGGCTTCCTCGTGCTGGGTATCGGAGAGGTGGTGCAGGCGATGCGGGCTGCCTCCTCCGGGTGGGGACCTGTTCAGCAACGGGTCCCGCCCGTCCCCGAGCCGCTGACCCGTCGCCATCTCGTCCAGGATTTCTCGGTTGCTCCTGTTTTCTCTCCTTAGCCTCTCGCGCTCCGCGACGATGAGGCGGAGTTGGCGGCGAGCGGCCTCTTCGTCCTGGTAGGCCCTTCGGGCGGTCTCTGCCGCTTCGTCCAAACGCCTTTGCACGGTGGCTGCCTCCCCCAGGCGCCTCCACCGCCGCGCGACTTCCATCTCCTCTTCCAGGAGCCTTTGCTGGGCCGCAACCTCCTCCGTGAGCCCCATGTTCTCCCCCTCCTCCTCGAACTGAAGGTGGTGGTTCCGCCTCACGTTCTGGGGCTCTAAGGGGCCGGGCGGAGGCTCCGTTCCAGCCGTCTGATAGCCTCCCCTGGCCTGAGTGACGGCCTCGAAGCTCTTCAGGACGGCGTGGGCCGAAGTAGGTTCAGTTTCGGTGACCGTCCCCAGAAGGGGGTCGGACGCCGGGGTGATTTGTAGGGAGAGCGGTTCCTGACCCACGAGATCTTTGCCGTGGTCAGGGTTCCGCGAGATCGGCATGGAGTCTAACATGGGTGTGACCCTTCGTTCCCACAGACGGCGCCAATTGTTACAAGGTGGAACTCGCGTACAATGAATTTGTATTACGGGGAACCAAGGGCACGGTGGTTATATGAAGAAGAAGGTTTAGGTAGGCTGTTTTACAAGTGATTAGTGGGGTGAAGAGGTTGGATCTGCTGCCGGTGGCGCTCACGGGGTCGAATCTCGCCAGATGCAGCTGAGGAGGATTGGACGACAGGGGACTGACGCTGACTTTGGTCAAGGGGTGAGCTCTCCTGCAGCACGAACGACTCGTCAGAAGGGCAGGGTTGGGGTTCAACCCTTAGCCCCTCCGATGCCTAAGTCAGTAATAGGGCTTAAAATGGGGGGCTAGACACGCCGGCCGGACCAACGGTGTGTCGACCGCACGTGGCGAGCTATAGGTGGGAGAACAAAGATGTGGAAGACCTTTGCTCTCGTGTGTGAATAATAGAATCAGAGAGAATTCTTCAACCCCCTCTCCGTAAGAGGAGAGGTGGTATTTATACCTGACGGGTGATGACTAGGCGTGCTGAGCTGGCTCGGGTGTCAGCGGAAGCTTCGGACAAGGACATCGGGGACAGGAGTTCCTGACCTGCTTTTTTCAGGCGGCGCAACGGCCAAGGGATGCTTTTGTCGGGATGTCAGGGCCGAAAGCACTAACCGTCAGATGGGTCAGCCGCCAGGGGGTGCTTTGTCAGGCGGTCGGGTGACGTGTGTGTCAATCGCGCCCCTATCCTAGGTCGTTTGTCGTTGGTGACGAACTAAAGGTCGGGCCATTGTTATCCCTGGCGTCGGGGCGCATGAGAATCAGGTGGGTCGTCCGGGTCGGGAGTTGTCCGGCCCGGCCGTGCCTCCCGTTCGGTCGCGGACTAGGGTTCGCAGGCACAGATAGATACCCGCGCCTAAGTCAGCTGGCCTATCGGTGACGTCCGGGCGCACCTCAGCACCCCTGGCCTAGGCGTACAGCCGCAGTTGTTCGACCCGTTCGGGGCGGTGCGCTCGGGGAGCGCCCGTCCCCATGTGGATTCGGATTTCCGGGGGTGGCGGCCTTTTTGTGAGAAGGTGAGTTAATGGGGTACGTTAGCGGATCCGGGTGGTAGTCGGACTCCTACGATCTTTAGGTCGTAACAGGTATATTCAAGAATCATACATTGTAAAGTGAGATGAATCTAAAAGAGTGTTTAGCGGTGTTATGACAACTGCTGGTGTCAATATTTACCGCAAAATGCGCATTTCTAAAAAGATCGCATAAATGGTTTTCGCATAGTCCATTGTATTTGTTAAAATTTATTTTCTTAGGGTGAAAGGGTGTTGACTTTTGATTTGATTTTGAACTTCAGGTTCATTTTGTCAAAGTGGATATAATGTTAAACTTTTTAAAATCATGATTGTCTTATTGTCATAAATATCGTCATATCATGAGCCCATCATACATATAATGTAAAGCTTGTAAACTAAAAATTATGCTCAATTAAACTGAATTGAAACATGTATGATGTATACACATGCTATTTATATGCTGCAGGCATTTAAATAATCTCATCGCAGATATATAGTCTAGCTATAGGCATTAAACTATATCAAAGTGATTTTAGCATGCTTTTTAACAGTTTCATTGTAACATTAACATAGCATGAAAATAGTTAACATCCACGCATTTAATGTATAAGCAATGAAAAAATAACTTAGGACTATGGGGATCAGCCAGCCGACACCGAAAAGAAAAAGACAGTCCGAAATTACATCAAAAGTTGCATGAAATAATAGGTACAACTTGGAAACTTCAGAGAGAAGCCCCTTTCATCTTTGTGCATACGCCTTCAGCTCCTTTTTGGTGTCCGTCGGTCTTCTTTTTACATTTATATCCTCACTTACAAATTTCTTTCAAAAAAGGAAAAAATTGCATGAAATTAAAGGTGTCGGAAATCTAGCTGATCCCTAAAAACATAGCCTAATTCGCACATCCACGCAGATAATATATGGAAAATATACAACCACGCAGATAATCATATCACAGGCATGTAAAGATTAATTAAATAATCTAAATAGTGTGTGACGTGCTAAAAATTATTTTTTGAAAAACTTTTTACCTTTGATCGATATTTTTAATGTTTTATTTTCCACTTTAACCCCTTTTTTATAAAGATTAAGATTTCTTTAATTATTTTCGGCTTTCGGGGCCAAAAATAAGAAAGGAAAAATTATTTGTGTAAATGGGCTAATTTTCAGGCTTTTGGGCCATGAAAACAACCCATTAGGGTTAATTGGGCCTCCCCCGAAAAATTGGCCTGTTTCGGGTTAGGGTTTTCGAAAAACCCTAGGGGGGCCCGTGGGGCGCGCCGCTGTGACGGCTGGCCGTGGCGGCGGGGCGCGGCCTGTGGCCGCGGCAGTTGACTCCGGCTTCAGGGCGTGGCCTGGCCGCGGCAGCGTGGCCGAGGCCTGTAGCGACGGCAGTTGGCCGCGGCTTCAGGCCGCGACTGCCGGCCGCGGCCTGAGGCCGCGGCGTTTTACCGATGGCGGCGCTCGTAGAGCGCCGCCGTTTAGCCCTTCGGGCGTGCGGGGTATGGATCAAGGTTGGTGGGGTAAAAAACAGATTTTTCAAGCATTTAGATCTCTAAAAAAACTGATTTCTATTGATTTTAGACATGCGGATCTAAATAAAAATGTGATTTTTACCGTGTTTTTAAACTTTTTGATCCTAAAACATG
The DNA here is from genome assembly GCA_030789695.1 of Scilla litardierei. Lineage (NCBI taxonomy): Eukaryota > Viridiplantae > Streptophyta > Magnoliopsida > Asparagales > Asparagaceae > Scilla > Scilla litardierei. The sequence continues at coordinate 213,852,894 of CM061142.1, read as the reverse complement.
CAGTTCTACGTGAAACGCAAGTTTAGATCTAAAAAGTTTTGATATTTACCTCTAGATTCGACGAGGGAATCTAGACGACGGTTGGTGAAGGATGCCCTTTTCGCTCCCCGATGAGAAGATTACGATCTTCTTAGACTGAGCGGTTGATGGATCTCCTTACTCGCGCGTCGCCGCCTTTTCCAACGAGCGTGATCGTGCTGATAACGTGTTGTGAACGAGAAACAGGTTTGGAGAAGGTTGAGGCTAGGAAACCCCTAGCCTCCTTTATATAGTATTCATAATGGTTACTCATGTGGGTGGATACCCAATAGGCCCAATAGGTCCTATTCATAACAACATAGAAGTTGTAATAATTGGTTCCAATGAACAAACTTGATACACCAAAAAAACATCAGGTTACCTCAAGTTACAGGATGTCATAAAGAAGCATAAAGAAGCATCCTGTCGAACAACAAAGAACATCATGTATTTAACTTGTTAGTTCAGAGCAATTTCATGGAACTTACAGTCAAATAAAAATCCTGTAACAAAATATATATGGAACTTGTTAAATATATGACAACAACAAATATAAAAAATTGCACTGAATTACATCTACTTGATGAAGATGAAATACATGTTCTCATATGCAAGCTAAAATATGTTTACTGCAGTTTTTGTTGTTCTCATATATGTTCTCAAAGTTGAAAAAATTGCACTGAACCAAATTTCTAACCAAAACAATATCAATTAATAGCATAAACCCTACAAATCAAATAGTATCAAATGGAAACTAAACTAATATTGAGAGCCCTTTAAAATGCTACTAAACAGAAGAATTCAAAAATATACAAATTCCACTTAAAAACTATACATGTACATTTGGAGTCTGACTAACTTTTGGAATCCCAATTTCTTTGCCCCCACCCAGATTCAAACTCCCAAAAGCAGATCATAGATCTCCTCGTTATAAATCTCCAAAACAGCAAACTGAACAAAAAATCCCATTCCCCAAAAATTAAATCTCTAATAGAAGAATTCAATAATATACAAATTCCACTTAAAAATTATACCTGTATATTTGGAGTTTGACTACCTTTTGGAATCCCAATTGCTTCACCCCCACCCAGATCAGAACATATATATCCTCACTATAATCTCCAAAACAACAACCTGAACAAAAATCCCAATCCCATTGAATTAATTTGTGTATAATTAATCAAAAAATGAGAACATTAATGCATAATTAATTAATTCTAATTATCAGTTCAATAATAAACTGAAGAATTACAGAACAAAAAATCGATTTTTTTAAACAATTTAGAAATTTGTTGCAAGATCATACATCAATCAAAGAAAAGGGCAAAAACACAAAAAATTATTCCAGAAATAATCCTTCCAAAATTATTCCAAAAACACAAATACCCATTAGTCATAATGAAATACACAAAAATTCGCACACAGATCCAAGATTTTCTTCCTTAATAGAATGACAGACTTTTCATTTTCTTTAAGAATTACCTTGAGAATTTTCAAAAACCAGTAACTTGAGCACAATTTAATTTTAACAAAATAGGCACCCTAAAGTCTTCACTAATCCATAAAGTGCTATATCTGATTTCCAACTCATTGATTTTTGTGTGTGCAGTATTTGGAGAACTTTTTGATAATGTACAACATCCTATTTCACTAATCCACAAGGCAGCCTAAACATCACTCAAATTCATTCACCAATTTGACTCTTTACATTAATGAACAACATCCTATTAAGAAAATGGAAACTTCAGACTAACCTAGCAAATGCACACACAAATTATAGAAAGCAGGTCCTCAAATTTTCAATCAAATTTGATAAAAAATATTCAAAAACTTACTTCATCAAGCATAGACTTGACACCCTCACATCCATAACTCTATCTAGAATGTACTAAACGAAGCTTTCGATAGTTCCAAGCTGCTTGCAACCATGTTCATCAAAATAACCCAATTCCAAGCAAGTGCAAACTATTAATAAATCCATGTTCATTTTTTATGCAAGTGCAATCAAAGCTCAATTACAAAAGAAATTTCAACCAGATCTAAACAAAGAAACCATAGCAGATATGAAACATATATTAATCAGCGAAGACATAATGCCTGTAGATCTAAAGCAAACATCCCTCAATTGTTGGGGATGTACAGTTACACCTATACCATCTTCTGAGTAGTAGTCTGTGAAATTCTTCCTCTCTTCGAGCTACCCACTTCACTTTTGTTGCTAATCGCAAAGGAAAGAAATTACATAAGGAGTGCACAACTATCGAGCGAAATCAATTAAATCGCTGATTAAAGCAAACAAAATCTCTTTCTTTTTCTAATACAGTCAAGCAAATTTCAAGTGTTTGTCCCTAAAATTCTTATCTGCGATTTTAAAGCAAACAAAATTCTTATATGCAGTCTTGTTTTCTTGTGTAGATGACAAAAGGTCACAAATTAAAGCAAATGAAAAGGGTTGCTTATCTATTTCATCTCTACCTATTGGATGCTTTTGCAGCAGAACATATCATCAGAAAAAGTTATTAATCCATCGCAGTTCATAAAACTGCATCTATGGCATACCTGCATTCCCTAGAAAGCCTTTAGCGGCCTAAAACTCGTTTACACCTCTTTACATAATCATACTGATTTCCAAGGTAATTCCCAATCCATTTACTACTTAGTCTACTTTCTATACTGGGTTCTTATTTCTAAACCACTTGATAACACCAAAAATTTGAGCAATCCAAAATCCTCTACAGATTTTCAAATATGTCAAACCTTAAATCGTATGCTGCCTTTTCCTCGGGCATGCTCGATAAAAATGTTAGCGCGGCATCATCTTGAAACAATTTCTCGAAAATTAGAATATTTCAATGCAAGAGTTCTCTTCGAGAAGAAGATGTGGTGAGGCAGCAATCAACTTCTGGACCTGTTTGATGGGGGGAAACAAAAGGAAGATTGTCTAAGCACTCGCTGTGAGCATTTCACATAGGTACCATGCAATGGTTTTGGATGGCTAACCTTTATCAATTTGTGCAGTTCAAACACTTGTACTGCAAAAACCCTCTGTTGGCTATATAAAAATTAAGATAGAGAAGTTGATCACAAAAAGGCATTGGCATCAGTATTAATATTGAGAAGTAACAGAAAAATAATTAACACAGGCAGTAGCGTTTTCTCAAACATATCTTCTGTCAATAGTTACTTGATTAAATATCAAGAATATAATAAATATGAGGATGTAACAGCTCACATAATGTCAGCTTCAACTAAAATACCTTCCAAACTGTATAAAATAAATTAAATAATCTAAAGCATATTTTATCTAAAGTAGATCCTGCAGGAAGATCATAGAACATAATCTGACACTCCTTATGGTTTGAATATCAAGAGTAAATTATTAGTTCCCGGCACGAAAGAAAGCCAAGTAAGAGAACTGCTAGGATAATATAAGTGGAATCGGGTGACCACAAACGCCACAATGGCAAAATAAGTTCCCAATCGCAGAAATGCACTAGAAGCACAACCATTGGTTAAGAATTTGATGAAAGGGGTGAACAGTCACAGAAATGGCATGTCGATACAAAACGCAAAAGATGCATGGATTTAAAACAAACGAATCCACATGTAAGAATAATATTCAATGTTTTTAAAATCGAAATTAAGAACATTGATCCAAGATAGACCCGCAATTTCAAAAAAATGCGATAAAGATGTCACCTTTCTTGGTCGACGGTGTCCCAAATCTGGGCCTTGACCCCAATCGTGGCTTTCAAGTCTGGCAGCTGGGATTTTCCAATCGTCGAGTCTCCGAACTCGTAAAAACTTTTGGGTAGGTGAAGCTGCCGGTGTGGTTAGGTGAAGCTGCCGCTGTGGGTAGGCGGTGGGCTGCGATTTTTGGGGAAGGTGCCATGGAAGCTGCCCGATCGTGGGGCCGTGGAAGCTGCCGTTATGTGCTGCTTTCGAGTGAAGGACCAACGACCTGTCATTGATCTGCGTCATTGCCTTCAGAGCCGAAAGAAAGAGTGAGGGAGACCGAGGGGGAGGGGTCAGGATCAAAGCAGTGAGAGGCACAGGGTTTGATGAAGGAGAAAGAAGAGAGCAGGGATGCGGGAGAGTGATCTGGGAGAGGATTTAATTTTCAAATTTGTTTTATTTCCAAATTCCCCCAAATATTTCATTTCCCCAAAAACACTTTTCTTCACCCCAAAATTTAATCTCCCCTAAAATTTTGTTCCAAACTTAAAATTTCAAACCTCATATCAAATAGTTTCCCCCCAAACTCAAGTTCTCTTCTCTCAATTTCAATTTCTCTTGTCTTAACCACAACTCTTATCCAATTTCTCTTAATAACATCCCGCAAATCTAACCAATTTCTCAACTCTTATCCAAATTCTCTTATCCAATTTCTCTTGATAATATCCCTCAAATGTAATATAGAATATCATAGAGATGATATATATGTGTGTATAAGGGGGAAGGGGGTGAGTAAAGATAGATAATGCCCTATACATATATATACTAGTCATAACCCGTGCCCGCGGGCACGGTTCATTTAAGATTTTCCCTAGCGAAATCTTTGTTCCCCAAAAAATTATTTCCACAGCCAAAATTAGGCAGAACAACAAATTAGAGTAAAAATATCTGGTGGTCCGGGTCCCTTCGGTACGGAACAACAAATTCGGCGTAGGCACCTTCGACACGGAACAACAAATTCAACGCAGGCACCTTCGACGTGGAACAACAAAGTTTGCGTAGAATAACAAATTTGGCGCAGGGCCTTCGGTGCAGAACGACAAATTTGATGCGGGTGTCTTTGGCGCGAAACAACAAATTTGGCGTAGAACAACAAATTCGGTGCGGCGCTTTCGACGCGGAACAACAAATTAGCGTAAAAAATTTAGCGCCATCGGCGTAGGAAATTATTCTTATATTGTTGACCCATGCATCGCAGAGTCGGTGGGCCCCACATTGAGGGAGAAATCATTCGATCTGCAGCATCATTCGATCTGCAGTATTAAGTGCTAGGTAATTTTTTTTAAATGCATTAATTGTGTGCACTCTGCTATTCCCCAGACACTTTTATTCCCCAAAAAAGTTTCATTTAGCTAGAAATGTTTTTCCCTTCAAACTTTCTACAAAATCTCATCTCAACCATTCATTCATCAAAATTAAATCCAAGACGTCTTTCTATCAACCTGTTTGTCCTAGTCAGCTTGTCCTAATTAGCTCTAGAACTCGAAACAGTTGTCAAATGTCTATAGATAGTCATAACCCGTGCCCGTAGGGCACGATTTAGTTTAGATATTTCCCCTCAAAATCATTATTCCTCCAAAATTTTAGCTCATCCTAGGGAATTTAGTTCATCTGCGAAATTCTTACTTCCCCTCAAAATTTAGTACACTCCAAAATTAGTTCCTCTCCAAATTTTTTGGGCTATCCCCGTTAATTTTTCACTCTCCAAAATTAACTTATAGTTTACTCCTCTGTTGTTGTCCAATATGATATTAAAACATTAGTTGTAATCTGACATCAAGCAGTTTTTGTGGCATAAATAGAAAAAAATTGGACAATAACCAACAAATTGATATAACAGGAAAAAAATTGAATTAATCTGGCATGTGTTAAAAATGTGTTACCACAAAGCATATTAAATGCCAAATAACAATTTGATATTAAAACATATTGGCATCAAAAGAAATGTGTACCCAATTCATATGCAGATTGATATCAAATTGGACAACAACTCAGCACGCACAGTCTTAGTCCCATGTTGGCATAAAAACCTCATCCCACGTGGATTTAGATATCAAAACAATCATTTTTTGATATAAAAAAACCTCATCCAACGTTGGCACAGTCATAGTCCTAAATTTGCAAACAATAAGTCATAGATATATGGCAGAACAAAAGGGATTCCTAGTTACAATAATATGTAGAAGTTCTATAGATCCAAACTCTACATGAATATGTAGAAACAAATAAGAATAATGTATATGCTTCAACTTTGCACGCAAGCAGCAGTTGTCATATTTAAGCTATTTGTATGTTTTGCTCCTAATTGGACTGCTGTCTATTTGTGCCCAAACTTTGTCCTTTAGGTCACTGTGTTTTAAGTTATGCCTACAACCACAATATAGTGCTGAGGGTATCACATAGGTTCTGAATGCTCTGCTGCTCTTGCACTGCATGATGCTCTTGAAGAGGCATTTCCTCATAGCAACTGAAACAAAGGAATGGAAATTAATTCAAAATATAAAAAATAATCTGACAATAAAGCCCAACTGTGTCACAAAGCAATATGACTAATTATAAGTACGCTTTGTGATACGCTAAAGCATGCGCTAAATTCATAAGCGTTGGACTGGAAGTTAATCTTTGATATACACCTGCATGAAGTGGCATCTGGAATGGCAACCAACAATAGTCGAGCAACTATAATGTAGACAATAAGGAGCTTAAAATCACAGTAGACACAACAACAGTATAAAAGAGAAGTCTAAAAGGATGCGAGCCGAACAAATCTCATTCTGTCCCTTTCGCTCATCCTTTGTCTGTCCATCACCACTGAAAGCTCTTTGACAGCTTCTAAGGCAGCCCTACTGCAGAATAATGTATTATTGGTGGTTGTGTTCCAGATGCCAAGGAATATATCAAACAGTTTGCGACTCAGACCATTGATGCCCACTTCTATTCCACACTACAGTCAGCCTTCAGTGTCGTGAAAGACAATCGTCAAAAGAGAACCTGAGAAGAGAACGATAATGTGCAAAATGTACACAAAATGAGAAACATGTGATGTTGTAGGACATATAATAGACATGTATGAGCGATATTTCATGTATTCAAGTCATAAAAGGTGCTGCCTGGTTGAATACTATTATTGAGCATTCAAATGTTATTATTTATATAAGGAGCATTCAAATTGAATTTTCCATAGAAATAAGGATACATATACCTATGTCAACTGTTTCCTTGACATAAAGTTCAGGACGAAATCCAAGCTGGAGATTTGTGTTCCAAGAATCTCAAAAATTCAATTTTATTGCTACCATGTTACAGTGATATCTGAATGTAAATAATCACAATTGGCATTCCATGTGATTTGTACTATGTAAAGAATCAAATGAAGATATTGCAAGTACCTAAGCATGAATTTTCATTGCTCAACACAACATTTCTGTAGATTTTTGTTCCAGTAATATGTATCGCAATATGACATCCAAGCTGGAGATTTGTGTATGAGGAAGAAAACATGCATTTTTGTTGCTACCATGTTACATGGATATCTGAATATAAATGAGCACGATTGACAGTCCATGTGATCTGTACTATGCCAAGAGTCATTTGATGATATTGCAAGCACTTTAGCATGCATTTTCGTTGCTCAACACAGTATTACTGGTAGATCTTGCTAGTGCATCTTAGGGCAATGTAAAAGTTCAGAACAAAAGACCATGATGCATCCGTGCATGCATCCAATGTCATGAAGATACTTTGATTTCTGTGTATGCATTCTGGTGCCAGATTCCCTACAAACGGTGTCTGCGCTGCAATCGGATAAAATCCCTTAGAAAAAATAATTTATTGATAGTAGATTATTCCCATTTCAAATGAACTAACTTCAAATCAAGATCCAATTAAGAATTTATCATAATCAAAAACTACAGATTAATATGTCCTGAAAAACTAATGAATACATTAAGAAAAACATAATAAACTTAACCTCAACTAAAGCATTAATGAAGCTGCGTTGGAAAATTTCAGGTAGGCAATTTTAACAATTGAATACATCCCTAAAACTTTTGCATAACTGCATTAATTTTGAAATTCAATCCCAAAGCAGATTGCCACCTTAAGTTATGAGTAAACTATAAAGGACCAGGTCACGGCCATTGGTTGAAGACTCCACAAAACTTGCATAATTTCAAGGCAAACTGAACCTGTGCATTTTCAACATACTGAAAATTCTAAAACTCACCAAAATTTTCAACTCAACAGGCATCAATATACTCTACAAAATTTTGAAATTAAAATGGCATCAACAACTACATGCATCAAAATTATGGAGCAGGTGAGCGAGGGCAAACCAACCAACTTGCTGCATCCCTTGCCAGATCCTTGTCGCGACTCCCGTGTGGCACCAAATAGCATCTCGTCGGTCAGGTCAAAATGGAATTGGTTCCGTTCAGCAGTTTGTCAAATAGGTGGTGAATGATGCACCAGTGAAGATGGTAGCTCAGCCCAGGATTTTGAAGATGCAGAACCTTTATCTGTTTGATGAAATATGAATTGCAGGCAAAAACTAACAAATAACATCTCCCATTTGTAATATAGATACTGAAGCAATCAACAATCTCAACTTGATCCACTGCCTCCATGTCATTATCTTTAATGAAAGATACAAAATTTCCGGCCATTCTCATTACCGACCTCTGCTTTCAAAAGGATGAGAAATTTAAAAAAAGATAGCCTCGTTGGCATAACCAACTACCTCAACCAGATGGAGACAAATTATGTCTGTTGAGCTAATGCATGGCAAGTTCAACACATTTCCTGTAAAAAAAATTGACAGGCAACCCCATAGCCCGAGAAGTGAAGTTGATGCAAAAGCAACCAATTATCAAATTGGTAATATATAAGATGAATGGCATTACTGTATGAATTTAAACATTGATTTGATGATTTGGTTTCTAATCAATAACAGCCATCTAAACCTTGAGTTACCATGTCAAATTTAATGACATGTCAAGCCATTATCATAAAGGTTCTAAAAGACAGATCGACTACTTTAGAATTAATAAAGAGTGTAAAACTTGTGAAAGATGAAAGGCACTAACAGGTAAAATGCCTGGGCACCACAAAGGTCTAGAAATCTCATATGCGCTAAGCATGAAATATTTTCATATGCTATATCTGTGAAACTGCTAGAAAAGAATCAATATTGTTAAATAATGAGTCTTATGGTATTTTAATGTTCATAAAAATACCACATAATGAAATGTTTTAACTTAACTGTTCATAAAACACATAACACAATCACATTGTTGCAATTACTAACCTGGAAATTTAATTACTACCCTGGAAAGAGCATAGAGGTTTAAACTTTAGACGGAATCACATCTACAAAGTATCTCCTTGTAATTTACATTTGTTAACTTACACATAAGTACAATAAATATAAATGAAGAAAGCAGTGCCTTAAGGGCCAGTTCAAAAAAGAAATTGCATTATCTTAAAGCTAAATCATAAGCTGTTCAAGCATCAAGATTCAATTCTACACTCAATATCCATTAGACGCATTAATAAAATAAACTGACTTCATCATTTCATTCTATATGAAGTCCTAGAGCATCCAGGCCCAAAAATGATATCTGTGGTAAATTAGCTCATGTAACTATGATAGCTCATGTAAGTATAACTTGCATAATCAATTTCCATATCAGATTCTAAAAATCAATTTCCACATCAGATTCCAAATAAAATACAGTAATTGGTTCTCCAATATTAAATCCATCTCAAAGGTAAAAAGATGTGCATAGCTTCCAGAAAAAAGAAGATAGGATCATAGCTTTAAGGAAAAAAAATAGGCTTGACCTCATTGAAAGTAAACATCAATGCTGCTTGCATACCCCTCCATATGGTGAAAAACTTAAAGCTGGTATTGCTGTATCAATCTTTTATTTAGATGCGCCTTCAAGAAAATTTGGAATGCCCAGTGGTCCACTTGCATTGCCCATCTCGTGGGAGAAATGTGGATGGATTTTGCTTATCAAGTTTTAATTGATTTGGTGAGAATAAAAACAAATTTGATCAAACCCAAATCCTCATTATGGAAAATTTTCCAGGTCCTAATCCAGCCTCATCACCTGGGTCAGCAGGGTTCAAGCATCATCGATAAAAAACACACGACAAATAATAAAGGACCCAGCACCGCAGTAGAACCCCCTACTTCACGGATGGTGCATGATTTGATCTTTAATACACGAATCTGATAAGCTTTAGAAAAGTGATTTCCAAGACTATAATTACAACTAAGAACTGAACTATCATTAACTAATGGCTATAAATCTTGGGGGCTTAATTTCCAACAAAGTGATCCAAGAAACACATCAGCAGTTCGAACTAAGATGTTCAGTGTACCAAGAATTCTGTAATAAATCCAGAAATTTACTATTCTTAGGGTTTAAGCTATGCATATTTTGCAATTTTCTATACATTTAATCTTTTTTCTTTTTAATATTGAAATCTAAAAGAAATTCTAACACATTGTCCTATCAATTTCAACATTAGCTCATCTGCAATGTTTAAAATTTTAGCCCAACCAAAAGTAACAAAATTCAAAGAATGTAGAGAACTTCCTGCTTTAAAGTTTTTAAATAAAACAAATAGAATTTGAAGTTTTGGAAAATACCATCTCTATGAGCTTTTTCAGTGAACTACCTGCTTTCACCCATCTAATACTCAAATCAAACACATTAATCATTCCTCTACACATCTAGGAAATGATTTTTGCATATCATCTCTCATCTACCCTTCGATCCATTTATTTCTCCCCTGAAATAAAATTTTAAGCAAAAAAAAGAAATTGATGAAAAAATTAGATTTTTCCTTATATACAATCTCCTACCAGTTTTAAAATTAGAAGAAAGATCACACATTTATGTCCGAACAACTGGCATCATTGTTAAAGCCTGGGATCAATGCATACTATTTCAGAAAGTTGTGATTTATTTCTTTTTGCCCTTTGATTGCTTCCTAAAAATATGTTTCACCTAAAACCAAAATAAATGAGATCATACAAAACCCATCACTTAAATTTTTTTGAATAAAACATACATGATTTGAAGTTTTAGAAAATACAATCTCTATGAGTTTTATCAGGAAAGCTAAGCTTTCCTGCTTCCACCCATGCCAGTACTCAAATAAAAAACATTAATCATTCCTCTTGCACATATCAGAAATGATTTTTTGAAGATCGCCTCCCTTTTTACTCTACGGTCCATTCATTTTTCACCCGAAATAAAATTTTAAAGCAAAAAAAGAAGAAATTGATGAAAAATATTACATTTTTCCTTATCACAATCTCCTGAAAGTTAAAAACCAGAAAATTACCAGTTTTAAAATCAGAAGAAAGATCACGCATTTATGACCGAACAACTGGAATCATTGTTAAAGCCTTTGGTTAATCCAGAATATTTCAGAATGTTGTGATTTTTCTTTTCAATTTGCCTTTTGATTGCTTCCTACAAATGGGTTTCACATAAAACCCAAAATAAATTAGGATCATACAAAAGCCATCACGTTAAATTTTTTGAATAAAACAAACAGAATTGAAGTTTTGGAAATTACCATCATATGAGCTTTATCTGTGAGTTGCCTACTTCCACCCATGCCAATACTCAAGTCAAACACATTAAACATTCCTCATACACATCTCGGAAATGATTTTTGCAGATCGTCTCCTTTTTACTCATTGATCCATTCATTTTTTACTTGAAATAAAATTTAAAGCAAAAAAGAAATTGATGAAGAAAGCAAAGAAGAAACCAACAAACTACCAGTTATAAAATTAGAAGAAAGATCAAGCATAAAACACAAACAATTTCATAAAGCTGTGAAATTTTATTCTTTTTTCCCTTTAATTGCTTCCTAAAAATGGGCTTCATATAAAATCCAAACTAAATGCACTAACAAAATCCCTTCTCGAAATTAAAACTAAAATTAATGATTAACCCATGTTTACCCCTTCCAACCTGTTTCAGAGTGTTTTCTCACTACAAAGCGTTGACCGTGGACAATCCGGTCAACGTGGTCAAGGGGCCCGTTTGGGTCCCTCGGGCGAGTCGAGTTGGTGCTGTAGAGGCTCAAATCGGATCTGCCGATGACGTGGTGCGCGTCGGCTGAGTCGACTCGGGGTCCTCGGTCGTTGGAAGGGCGAGGGGAAGCCTCGGCCTGGGTTGAGACACTCGGCCTCGGTCGGTTGCGCTCGGCCTCGGCGGTCGGACGACGAGGGGGAGCCTCAATCGTCCAGCTGGTTGCGTGGTCGGCGAAGGGCGGAGGGGAAGCCTCGGCCCGTGGATTGGGTATCTTCCTGCGTAGACGAGAACACTCGTCAGGGGGGCCAGACCTTGGTTCCGGCCAAAACCCCTTCGATGCCTAAGTCAGACAATGATCTGAAAGAGGAGGCCCGGCGGAGACGGTACAACTCGAGAGGAGATCGATACAGCGTCTCACGGCGCGAGCGGGGGAGGAAGGAGATGAAATGGGGGAACTAGGTCGTTGACGGAGTACCTTAGGTTCTAGATACCTGAGATGCGGTCCCTTGTCCTATCGTCCTCCTAGCCCCTTTATAGACCTCCGTCGTGATTGTTCCCGACCCACGTCGCTCGCCCGCCCTCAATCGTGCCCCCTCGATCCGCCCCCCCCGGTCGCCACTCCCTGCGCCACGCCAGCATCTTCCCATAACTACCATTAAGTGGTAGTGGGATCGAGGGAGCGGTTATCGCAGGAGTGGGTGAGTGACCCGCATGTTTCCGGGGCCGGGTCGGATCAACATTTAGGGGAGTCCCCGATAGGGCCTTATCGAGTGGGCCTGAGTGCTCAGATGGGCTCTTGACCGGAGGTCGGGTTTCTGGGCTCGTGTCTTTCGGGCCTCGGCCAAATAGGCGTAACAATTGCCCCCATCGGTCGGGTCGATCGGCCTCGGCCGGTTCGGCTCGGCCGATGTGACTTCCGCCGACTTTGACAGGCTCGCCAATCGATGCCGACTCATTTATTAGTCGTCATCATGAGTTGGTCCGTTTGATACTTTTAAGGCGCGGGCTCCGAAGCGCCGTCGGTCCTCTGATGCTGCCACGTGTAGCCGCAAGCTTATCCCCACCGCTCGCGGGGTCGTCTTAAGTTGAGAAGCCGAGGGGTTCGTGAGCCGATATCCCGTCGTTTTCTTCTTTGCGCTGATCCCTATTCTGCCTGAGCTCTGCCTCATGTCATCTTCCTCTGCCACGAGTTCGGGTCGGCCGGAGCGCGACGCGGCTCCGGGCCTGGCGGGTAGCCCTCCTTCGGCGATTTTTCGGCACGGGGATGATCTTTCAGGGGTGCCCCAGAGGTCTTGTCGTGGCCTTCGTCAATCTGTGCCACCGCCATTGGGAGCCTGCGCTCCGCCTACCTGCTTCCGCCTTACTCGGCTCGTGCCCCTGGGGCTGACGAGCGGATCTGCTTTCCGGGCCCCAACGAGGTTGGAATATACGAGAAGTGTTTACGCTTCGGGCTTCGTTTCCCGCTCCATCCTTTTATCGTCGAATTCCTTCAGGCCCACAACGTGTGCCTGTGTCAATTCTGTCCCAACGCCATCGGGCTCCTCGTCGGGTTCATTGTTGTCCGCATGCTGAGGGGAGTGGCGCCCTCTCTTTGTCTCTTTGCCCAGTTCTACCGCCTGAGCCACCACTAATCAGGGGCGTGGATTTACATCAGCGCCCGCCTGAAAATGACCCTGGTGCTGGGGTTGCCGAGCTCCCTGAAACGCTGGAAGGGGGAATACGTGTTTGTCACGTTCCCATCGAGTGTACCCTTCCCGGTTAGGTGGGAGGCGGCCGGTGCCGTCATCCTCGATCTGGGTGAGCCGACGGTCGCCGAGCAGCAGACGGCGAAGGACATGCTGGCGATTCCTATGAGGGAGCGCTCGATCGACGTCCTCTTTAGTGACCATAACTTGCGTAAGACGGTGTGGCCCCTAGGTAAGCCTCTCCGAGTGTTCGCCATTCGAGGTCGCCCGGGCTCTGCTTGGTTTCTTATTCCTCCTTTGAGTGCAGGTGGATTCCCTCTCGGTCCTTCTCCCGCCAGCGCTCTCGTGCAGGTCCCAAATCCGGATCCGCGCAGAAGGGATCATGTGCTGGAGGTCCGGAAGAAGCAGCGAGTCGGAGCCGCGACTGGAGGCTCAAAGAGGAAGAAGGCGTCATCTCCCTCTCTCCCCTTGCTGGGGTCTTCCAAGAGGGTCCGTGAGGAGGTCGAGGGGGTTGATGTGCAGCCGACTGCTGATCGACCTCAACCCGCCCCCGTTGAGGTTGCCTGGCCGTGGGTCGGCCCTTCACCTCTCCCGGACGGTTCTCTCCCTGATGCCTACAGTCAGCATCTTGGCGCGTTCCGCTCCACTCCTGGCGAGTTCCCTTCGTCAGGGGAGGGTCTTCTTCGTCCACGCTTCCCAGTGGTGGAGAAGGAGTCGGTGTTTTCGAGCCGCGGAGCCGCCGAACGAGTGGCCGAGAACTGTTGTCTCCCTCCCGATCAGGTGGTGTTGGACGGAGTCAGAGGTGACTGTTTGGCCACCTTTGTGATCCAGGCTGGTCAACAGGTAGTGTGTCTCTACTTGTCCCCCCTTTCTCCAGCTGCTTTCGCTGTCTTACCTTCGTTGCTTTGGTGCAGTTGTCCTCGGTGGGCCTCTCAATGAGGCGCCAATTCGCGGCTCTTCCCAAAGCCAAATCCGATGTCGGGCGAGGCCCTGAGGCCCCCAGCGAGGAGGGAGAGGCAGGTCAGTTAGAGGAAGCGCGGGTCCAGTCCTTGGATTCCCGCGTAACTGAGCTGTCCTCTGCCCTGGAGGAGGCGGACCGAGAGAGAGCCTTGGCTCTGGCTGCAAAGTCAGAGGCCGAGGTGCGTCTCGCCGAGCTTTTGAGAGGCACCGACACGTCTGGAGGAGCCGAGCGGATCCCCAACCCTGCTGCTGCCTCCGAGACCTTGGAGCTCTCCGATCGTCTGGAAGCAACGGAGGAGCAGGCGAGGGTCCTCCTTACCCAACTTGGCGAGAAATCCCGGGAGACCGAGATGGAGAGGGCGGAGCACCAATGCCAGATCGAGACCTTAGAGGCCCGGATGCGTGGGCTCGAGGAGGTGGATCCGGCCAGGATCGCTCAGGATGCCGTGGCGGAGTATGCCACCTCCTTTGTTGAGACCGCCTTATCGGAGGCGTTCGAGAAGGGCTTCGCCCGGTGTCAGTCCGAGATCCAAAAGAAGTTCCCACTCTCGGGGGTCAACTTCGAGGATCTTCGGATGTACCCTGACGTCGAACGGAGTAAGGGGGAAGACCCCGGTGGGCTGCCAGCCTGTGGCTCCACCGGTGCCCCCGGAGAAAAATGAGGGCGGGGAATGCCCCTCGGCCTCTTCGTGCGCTTCTCTGTATATCTTTTTGCTTTATCTGGAAAGGAATGAATTCAAAATAAATTTATTTCATAGGAAACGATACATCTATTGAAAGTACTTGCGTAAATGTTCCGCATTCCAAGTGTGAGTGAGAATCCTCCCCTCCATGTTGGCTAGTCGGTAGGCTGCGGGTCCGAGGACCTCGACGACTTTGTAGGGCCCCTCACATCTAGCCGCGAGCTTCCCTTTGCGAGCGGTATCAGTGTTGAAGCCCGCTTTTCGGAGGACCAGGTCCCCAAGGTGGAAGCTTCTCCCCCTCACCCGAGCGTTGTAGTATCGGGCCACCTTCTGCTTCTGGCGGATGATGGTGGCCAGTGCCTGCTCCCGTCGCTCGCTGAGGAACTCCAGACCGAGCCCCAGACCCTGCGAGTTCCTGTCTTCGTCAAAGTATTTGAGGCGGAGAGATTCCTCGCCCAATTCGACCGGCACCACCGCCCCGGCCCCGTAGGTGAGCACGAACGGAGTCTCACCGGTGGCCTCCTTGTGGGTTGTCCGGTATGACCAGAGTATCCCTGGGAGCTCTTCTGGCCAGTTCCCTTCGGCGTCTTTCACTTTCTTTCGGAGGGGCTCTATGATGCACTTGTTGGCCGCTTCCGCCATTCCGTTGGTCTGGGGGTGCGCTACAGAGGCGAAGAGAAGCTTGATTCCCCATTCCTCGCAAAAATCTTTAAACCCTGCGGAGTCGAACTGCTTCCCGTTGTCTGTGACGATGGCCCGTGGCACTCCGAATCTGGAGATGATGGAATTCCATACGAAGCTTTTTGCTTTCTTCCATGTGATGGTGGCCAACGGTTCGGCCTCGATCCACTTGGTGAAGTAGTCCACCGCCACAATCAGATGCTTCCGCTGCCCTCGTCCCGGTTTAAACGGTCCGAGGATGTCGAGCCCCCATTTCGCAAAGGGGATGGGACTCACGATAGGGATGAGCTCTGACGGGGGAGTCGAGATGTGGTGGGCATACCTCTGGCATTCTTGGCATTTTTGGACGTAGCTTGTTGCATCTTGGGCCAGGGTTGGCCAGTAGTATCCCTGCCTCAAGATCTTCTGTGCGACTATCTTGCCCCCATGGTGATTCCTGCAGATCCCTTCGTGAACCTCCCGTAGGACGTAGTCGGCTTCCTGCTGTCCGATGCACTTCAAGTATGGAAGGACATCCGTCTTGGTCCAGTGTCTCCGGTAGAGCGTCCCATCATGGATCACGTATCGGAGCGCCTTTCTCTCCAGGGTTCGGCGTTCGTCCCCATCGGTCGGCACCTCCCCGTGAGTGAGGTACCGGATGATCGGGTCCATCCAGGTGGGCTCTCGGTCGGTTGCCATCACCTCGTGCTCTTCCGTGCTGGGGGACTGCAGGTTCTCCATGTAGATGGTGTGGCCCAGCTCCTTAGGCGAGGACGAGGCCAGCTTCGACAACGCATCTGCCCGCGCATTCTCTGACCGCGGGAGGTGCAAGATTTCCACGCTCTTGAATTTGGACATCGCCGCTCTGGCGACAGGGAGATATCTCTGCATCGCCTCCTCCCGTGCCTCGTAACTCCCCAAGAGTTGGTTGACAATGAGCTTCGAGTCGCTGAGGAGGCGGATGGACTCGGCCCCGAGCTCCAGGGCCAGCCTCAGGCCGTTGATCACCGCTTCGTATTCCGCCACGTTGTTCGTGGCTGGGAACTCAAACCGCAACGCGTATTCCACAATGTTCCCTTCCGGAGATCGGATTGCAATCCCAGCCCCGCCTCCTGACTGCGTGGCCGACCCATCCACATGGACTATCCACGCTCCTGGATCCCCTGGCTGGAAGTGGTCAGCCGAAAGAAAGGACATGGGTTGAGCAATTACCGTCGTCGGGCCTTCTTCCTCCGGGGGGCCATTTCCTTCCGTTGTGCACTCGGCGATGAAGTCGGCTAGGGCCTGCCCTTTGATGGCCGTGCGCGGTTTGAATCGGAGGTCGAACTCGCTCAGTTTCACTCCCCAGTTTAGCATCCTTCCCATTCGATCGAATCTCTTGAGGTTCTGCTCCAGTTGTGAGTCGGTCAGGATCAGTATGGTGTGGGCCTGGAAATAGGGTCGGAGCCTTCGTGCTGAGAGGACGAGGGCGTACGCCAGTTTCTGCATGGGCGAGTATCGCACCTCCGCCCCCTTCAAGATCCGGCTCGTGTAATATACCGGCCACTGCACCCCACCGTCTTCCCGGATCAGCACCGAACTCACAGCTTCCTCCGCGCACGCCAGGTAAAGGCTCAGCGACTCCCTTTCCCGTGGTTTGGACAGGAGAGGTGGGCTGCGGAGATACTCTTTGAGGTCTCCGAACGCCCTGGAGCAGTCTTCGTCCCAAAGTATCGTCTTCCTATTGTCTGAAGGTTCCGCGATCGCTTTCCTCAGGACTTTGAAGAAGGGGAGCGATCTTTCCGCTGACTTGGAAAGGAATCGCCCCAAGGCTGCGATGCGCCCGTTCAGCCTCTGCAGCTCTTTGATCGTCGTCGGCTCACGCATGTTGATCAGCACCTCGATCTTGTCGGGATTAGCTTCAATGCCACGGTTAGTTATCATAAATCCCAAGAATTTGCTAGATCTTACCCCGAACGTGCACTTCGCGGGCTTGAGTCGAATGTGGTGTCGCCGTAACCGCTCGAAGGTCTCCCGCAGGTCGGCGATGTGGTCTTCTGGTCGTCTTGACTTGACAAGCATGTCGTCGACGTAGACTTCCAGGTTCCTCCCGATCTGGGAGCTGAAAACCTTGTTGACCATTCTCTGGTAGGTGGCCCCTGCGTTCTTCAAGCCAAAGGGCATCTTCTTGTAGCAGTAAGTTCCCCGGTCCATCGTGAAGGCTGTCATTTCTTCGTCCCGGGGGTCCATCTGGACTTGATTGTACCCTGAGTAAGCGTCCATGAAGCTAAGCATCTCGTACCCCAAGGCGTTGTCCACCAGGTGGTCGATGCGCGGCAGGGGGTAGCTGTCCTTGGGACAGGCCTTGTTGAGGTCACTGAAGTCCACGCACATTCGCCACTTCCCGTTGGGTTTCTTGACCATCACCACGTTCGACAGCCACTCCGGGTACCAGACCTCTTGTATGAAGCCGGCATCAAGGAGACGCTCCACTTCCTCGGTGGCTGCCTTCATCTTCTCGCCGCCCAGGTTACGCTTCTTCTGCCTGACCGGCTTGAAGTTGGGGTCGGCGTTGATCTGGTGGACGATCACCTGGGGGTCTACGCCGGGCATGTCCTACGGTGACCAGGCAAAGATGTCCAGGTTCGCCTCCAGGCATTCGATCAGCTGATCCCTCAGGTCCTGGCTCAGCCCTCTCCCGATCGAGACGAACCGGCCCTCGATGTCCGTGACCGGGATCTGCTCTTGCTCCTCCGCAGGGGCGGGCCTAGGCCCACTCCTCAAGTCGAGCGCGGCCATCCGGTCGGCTAGACGATCCTCGGGACCTTCCGCCGCCAGTTGATAACAGGTACTCGGTCTCCCCGCGTCGCCTTCGACTTGCCCCATCCCCCCCGGCTTTCGGAACTTGATAGTCTGATGGAGGGTCGAGACTATCGCGCCGACGGCGTTGAGTAGGGGTCGGCCGATGATCCCATTGTATTCCGACCCGATCCCCAATACGATGAATTCCACCGCCAGGGTCACCGAGTCTGGTGCGTCTCCGAGCGTTACCGGGAGATGGATCGTGCCGATGATGGGGGTGGAGTGACCCGTGAATCCAACCACGGGACCCGAGCGAGGTCGTAAGTCTTCTTTCCACCGCCCCATCTTTTCCAGGGTTGACATAAAGAGGACGTCACAGGAGCTATCGGTGTCGACAAGCAGCCGCCGTACCATGGTAGTGTCTATGACCACTGACACCACCAAAGCCACATCCGAGCTGCGTGCCATTACGGATGCACTCGGTCTCTCGACCAGTGGGGAAGGGGAGGGCCTCCCGGCCCTTTCCTCACGATCCTCCTCGCGTCGGGCCCGCGCCCATTCTTGCCAACGATGGCGGGCCCTGTCGCCTCGCGTCAGGGTCTTGCTCTCCTTTCGCCGAGATGGGGGAGGTCGCGTCATCGCAGATGTGGTTTGTTTCTTCGTGGGACTGTTCGTTCCCACAGACGGCGCCAGATGTTTTAGAGTGTTTTCTCACTACAAAGCGTTGACCGTGGACAATCCGGTCAACGTGGTCAAGGGGCCCGTTTGGGTCCCTCGGGCGAGTCGAGTTGGTGCTGTAGAGGCTCGAATCGGATCTGCTGACGACGTGGTGCGCGTCGGCTGAGTCGACTCGGGGTCCTCAGTCGTTGGAAGGACGAGGGGAAGCCTCGGCCTGGGTTGAGACACTCGGCCTCGGTCGGTTGCGCTCGGCCTCGGCGGTCGGACGACGAGGGGGAGCCTCAATCGTCCAGCTGGTTGCGTGGTCGGTGAAGGGCGGAGGGGAAGCCTCGGCCCGTGGATTGGGTATCTTCCTGTGTAGACGAGAACACTCGTCAGGGGGGCCGGACCTTGGTTCCGGCCAAAACCCCTCCGATGCCTAAGTCAGACAATGATCTGAAAGAGGAGGCCCGGCGGAGACGGTACGACTCGAGAGGAGATCGATACGGCGTCTCACGGCGCGAGCGGGGGAGGAAGGAGATGAAATGGGGGAACTAGGTCGTTGACGGAGTACCTTAGGTTCTAGATACCTGAGATGCGGTCCCTTGTCCTGTCATCCTCCTAGCCCCTTTAAAGACCTCCACCGTGATTGTCCCTGAACCACGTCGCTCGCCCGCCCTCAATCGTGCCCCCTCGATCCCCCCCCTCGTCGCCACTCCCTACGCCACGCCAGCATCTTCCCATAACTGCCATTAAGTGGTAGTGGGATCGAGGGAGCGGTTATCGCATGAGTGGGTGAGTGACCCGCATGTTTCCGGGGCCGGGTCGGATCAACATTTGGGGGAGTTCCTGATAGGGCCTTATCGAGTGGGCCTGAGTGCTCAGATGGGCTCTTGACCGGAGGTCGGGTTTCTGGGCTCGTGTCTTTCGGGCCTCGGCCAAATAGGCGTAACACAACCCTTGCAGAGATCTGAAACTAAAACTAAAACTAAAACTAAATGCACTAAAACTAAAACTAAAACTAAAACTTAATCCAACACTTGATTAATGATTAAAACTAAAACTAAATGCACTAAAAAGTCACAACCCTTGCAGAGATCTGAAGAGAAAAAAAGGATATACCTTTTTTGGTTGGAGAGCAAGGAGTCGAATCCATCAACAACGAAGTTGGACTTGTCATTAGGCCTCCCTGATCTGCTTCCCGGTGAGCAAAAGCATGTCATGGCCCCCACAGCCATGATGTGCGTTCGCTCACTGTAAAGCAGATCAGAGCAACTGAGATGCTAGAGTTAGAACTCAAATGATATCGATGAATCCCTAGCCCAAAGTTACTGATCTGCTTCCGAGATGCTAGAGTTAGAACTCATGCTATAGTTACCGATCGAAAAACATTAAATCTGGAGGAAATAAAAGCAACCAGATTAAAACATTTGAAACAAACCAATGTCCAAAAGGGATATCAACTCAAGAAATCAACAAACATCCATGCTGTTTAAATTTTTTCTTGAATACGTAAGTAATATGTAAGACAAACTGAACTATGAAAAACAACGATATACAGAAAAAATTACACCAAACCTGTGTATAAATAGCATAAATGTTTTAAAATTTAACAAACCATCATCATCATCATCATCATCATCACATTAGCCTTCATCCCAAAAAATTTGAGGTCAGCTTTAAAATTTCACACACCAATATTTGAAAAAACAACTAACAATCTCCTATTCTGTTCACGAAGAATACTGACAACATTATAGAAAGAAAAGAGGAACCTAACCACGGTTGCAAGTCAAGCAACTTCAATAATCAACCAAAATAAAAACTGAAAAAAATAAACCCAATGAGAAGCAACAAACACCAAATAAACAGACAACTAAGAAAGGTTTTTTGATAACAAAACCTGGCTTTCGATAACAACATAACTCAAAAACAGAGATGTTTTCAACTTACCGGAGAGAAAGCTGAGAGAGGTTTGTGGTTATTATTGGTGTTATTATTCCAATGTGAATGCCAATCGCTTATAGATGAGCACAATAAGAAGCATGGTTTGTGGTAACTATTGGTTATTATTAGTTGTTTGAATTCTAAAACTAATTAATATGCCAATGTGAAGCTAATAAATGAGCACAATCAATGAGTCAATGGTCTGAATATCAAAACAATATACCAATTTAACAAAATTTGGACGCAACAACGATGCTAACAAAAAAGGAGAAAAAACGCAAATCATTAGTTCCCATATCCAATTCTATACGAAGCAAGCCCCAATTTCCAGTTTACCTGTATAATCATTAACATGCCTGAATGTTTCATCTACATGCTTGTTTACTGGATGCAATCACAATGGTTTTGAAAACCCTGTGAACTTTTATATATTTGTTTATATACTTGTTTAAACAAATATACTGGATGTAATCACAATGGATATGCAATGGTCTAGATACTTGTTTAAAAAGGAAGTTGCAGTAATGCATATACATATTTTATAATCTAATTTTTAAAAATTATTCAAATAGAAATTGCATACTGAACAAATTTATGGCAGTTGCAGTAATGCATATGCAATCTAATTTTTGAAATATGCAATCTAATTCAAATATGCAGTCTAATTTGATTACTGAACAAACTGAACGGAAAAAAATTCTAATATACCATATTGAGAAACTAAATGTAATACATACTGAACAAAATTATTCAAATATGCAATCCAATTTTAAAAAGAAAGTTGCAGTATTTGGTAGAATTTTTAATATGCAATGCAATTCAAATATGCATTGCAATTCAAATATACAGTTGAGTTTCTCAATATGGCAGAATTTGTGGACTCTTGAGAGTCATACTGAATGAAGCCATGCCCTTCGCTCTTCGCATCCTGAACCACAACCTTGCAAAACATGATTGTCCCAAATTTTAGGAATATCTCACGGATCTTTGTACTATCAATAGAGTCGCTAAAGAGCCACAATAAGCGTACATAAATCAGAATATTTCAACACACAAAAGAGCCAAAATACAAAACAAAACTTAATTTGAAATTGCATTTAAAGCAACAAAACATGTAAACACAAATTCTTCATGTCTGTCTTCACAAAAAGGTTTCCAATCCCACCGTTGCTTGCATCTATATCTCGATGCGACCACAAAAAGAAGAGCAAGGGACTGTGATTCAACTTCTCAAGAGCCATTGAGGCTAAACAAAATACATAAAAAAAGACCAACAAACCACATAATAATTAATTACTCACCAAACATACATCCCTGCAATGCCATGGGGTCAAGCTTAACTCTCCAATCTTTCATTTAAACTGTGAAATCCTTCATTTGGTTTCAGTTTATTCAGATATTATTTCATTTTTGACATATCAAACTGTGAAAATCTCATTCAAATTTAACATATCAAACTCATATTATTCAGATTTCAATATTTAGATTTGGCAACTGTGAAAATCCAATTGGCAAACAGAATATTTCATTCAAAGTTTGATTTCATTTTTTAAATATCAAACGGTGAATATCATATTTTGGTGTTTATTTGGTTTCATTCAAATTTAAAATGTGAAAATCCTTCAATGGTTTCATTCATATCTGTGAAATCACATTCATATTTTTGGTTTCATTCATATCCGTGAAATCCCATTTAAACTGTGAAATCCCATTTAAACTGTGAAATCCTTCATTTGGTTTCATTTGGTTTCAGCTTATTCAGATATGATTTCATTTTTGACATATCAAACTGTGAAAATCCCATTCAAATTTACCATATCAAACTCATATTATTCAGATTTCAATATTCAGATTTCATTTCACAGTTTGCCAAATGTATACCAAAATCCACCAAATGAACACCAAATATCCAAACAGTCAATGGCTCATATTGAAGTAAGGAAATCAATGGCTTATATTGAATGTAGTTAGAGCAAAAAAATTCCAAATAAGCCCATCATAATATGCCAGTACTCTTAAATGGCTCATATTATTCCAAATTCCAAATTTCATATTATTCTGGAAGTAATGGCCAAAGCTCATCAAAAAAATTCCAAATTTCATATTATTCTGGAAGTAATGGCCAAAGCTCATCAAAAAAATTCCAAATTTCATATTATTCTGGAAGTAATGGCCTAATATTCTGCATCACTACTTCACTACTTCACTCATATTATTTTAGAAGCAAGTGGCCAGGACTTCACTACTTCACTCATATTATGAGTACTGGCTCAAAAAAATTAGCAAGCTTACTAATGCAAAAAATGACAAATGAGAAGCAGTAGATTTGCAAAACAAAATCCTCCATTTGCTTGTCTAGAATGTGACAAAAAAATGAGTTGGGAGTTCATATTTCTTCTTCTTGTTATGATGAGCTTTTCACAGTTTGATATGTCAAAAATGACAAATGACAAAAAAATGGGATTTAACATAATATATCAAACTGTGAAATTTGAATGACAAATGATATGTTAAATTTGAATTTGCAAAAAAATGACGAATGAAGGATTTAACAGGACAGATCAAACTGTTAAATCCCATTTAAAATGAAGGATTTAACATACTGCAATACTTAAGCTCCCTTCTCATTTGCAAAAAAAAACTGCAATACTTAAACTAATTTGCAAAAAAATCATTCAATCACTTCAATTACTTAAGCCAATTTGAGTTCATATTTGCAAAAAATGACAAATGAAGGATTTAACATGACATATCAAACTGTGAAATCCCATTTAAAATGAAGGATTTAACATATCAGCAAGCTTATAACTGCATTTTTTGTCACATTCAACATTTAACATATCATTTGTCATTCAAATATAGATCAGTAACATAATTCTGCAAGTACCATCCTAGTGATAGCCTTGAGAAATTGGACAGCTAGGCCAAGAAAATGTACTTAGTTTTATGAAATTACACAAAAATAACTCAACCATATTATCAGAGAGATGCCAGAATAAATTGAGATACTTGATACTTACATGGAATGTATGTAAATAGTAAAAGGTGAAGCTTCAAAAGACCAATTCACTGTTTGACATGCTGGCCATGCAAATCAATTATGACAGTGTTAGATATATCTTTATTTCTGTACACACAAAATGTTGAGAAATGCTAAAACCATTCTTACATAAAGGAAACCAGCAGATAAAGTTGTATTGTACATGCAACTGGCTTGAAAAATCTCCCTACTGGCTTTCTCATTTGCCTTACGGGCCAAACTACCATGAATTCTCCCCTAAACCAAATAAAACTGAAGGTGTGCAGAGAAAAATAATTAATCAGTTGTTACAAACACATCATCATCTTTATCATCTTCATCTATGCATTTTCCCATCAAAACTCATTGGTTGTGGAGCATGACTTAAACTCATGAGCTCCACAAAAGAATTGGCCATATTTTATAATGGTTGTAGACATGCTGGGAAATTTAGAAACATATATGCCAATAAAAAAGATTCGAGTGTAGGAAAAAGAAAATCCAGATGAATGATTTGCAATGTGCTTCCAAAAAGGTTTCATCATGCCGCTGAGTTTTAAAATCCTAACAAAAAACAACCAGTTTAATTCACAAAATCCAAACTGCGTACTACCAAAATCCAAACTGCTAACTTCAGAGTAAATGATTAAAATTAGAAGAAAGATAGAAAAAAAGGTTGTTTTGAAATAAAAGAATCCGTTGTTTTCTAACCTCTCATTTGAGTTTTAAAGATTGGGCCTTTTGCAGAGATAGAGAGCGAGCGGATGAGCTTCCCCGAAGCCATGGCAAGAGAGATCTTGAGCAAAAAAATTCACCGTTAAACCCTAAAATCCATCAGCCACCCAACATCTGAAGATGATCAACATAACACAGTAAATTTTGAAGTACTCTGGTCTAGAAAGAGATGGTGATGGTGAGCTTCTTGTAACCTGATTTGATCTACTGATCAGAAGAATCCCTCGAGACGCAGAGTAGCCCCAGCTTCCTCGATGCCATCGATCCAGAGAGAATGGGCTGAGCTTCGATGTGGGTTCTCCGACGACAGGATCGGAGGTCTGGTCATGGCCACACTTGAGGGTGGCGGCCTGATCTGAGGGTAGCTGAGGGGCAAGGGGCAAGGGGATGCACGGCTACACATGAGGGGGTCGGGGTAACGGCAGGGGAGAGGGATGAGGGTTGGATGAGTGAGAAATAAAGAGGGTTGAGGTTTGGTCACAACAGGGCTTCATTGTTTTTACATTTGGAGTTGTCCCCCTCAAAACATTTTAACATTTGGAGTTCCCCCCAAAATACAACTTCCCCCCAATTTTGTTCCATTGTTTTTTCAAATTCAAAAACATCCCTCAACCATTCAATTCAAATTCTCTTCTCCCAAATTCTCTTATTCAATTTTTCTTATCTTAACCAAATACTCTTATCCAAATTGTATTAACCAACAATTGTTTTACCCAATTTCTTATCTCTTATCCAAATTCTCTTGTCCAACTCTTATCCAAAAACCCATGATAACATCCATGTTTTATAGAATAGATATATATATATATATATCTTAATCTTAACTAATCCAAACACATCAAAGTTTGTATATAATTAAGTTTTACAATGGTATCATACATGAAGTCCATGATGAGATAAACGAATTCATACTCAAAAAGCGGATATCCTTCGGTCGCAGCACTGTTGTTCTATGTAGTACCGTGCTGATCCAACAAAGTAATCAACAAATCTAGAATACAACAAAAAACTAGATCAAAATTAGATAGCCGTGCATGCATTAAGTAAGATATATTGGTTAAAGACTAGACATGGATACAAATCAGAACTGGGCTTGTTGGGTATGATATCAGTCAAGACGGTTGTACGAAGCATAAAGCTACGTTAACAACTATTGATTCCAAGCCCAACCCCCTCATTCCAGGTTACTTCGACTACTACTCTCAGCCTCTCTTACCTCACCTCAACCATACTAATCACCATTGTGACTTGGTAATGCCAGTCACTAACCTATCCCTCATTACGTCTGCCACTGAGGTGGTGATCGGCGAAGTACTAGAGGAGCAGAGGCAGAGAGGGAAGAGGAGCTCTCTCACCAACCCCAGCATGGACAGTGATGATTCCGAGGTGGGCGTTGAAATTCGGTCCCCTGTCATGAGCAAGAAAAGGGTTGAGTAGTAATAAGAACTTTGTGGAGATATTACGACGATGGGTTGGATCAAAAGGAAATAGTGTGCAGTAGGGTTGCAGTTGTAGGTGCAGTAGCAATAACTTTGGGGTCGAAAACAGCTAGTAGTTGGAGGAGGTGGATGGGGAGTGGCATAGTAGTAGCGTAGTGGTTGCTGAGCTACTAATGGTTCCTCCACCAAACGATGGTGTAAGGAAGGGGGAGCCTTAGGTCTATAGTTAGAGTAATCCAAGGATACTATCCCGGCAAAAGAATGAGTGCGTTATGGGTTTTCATGGAAGATGTTGCCTGAGGAAGAACCAAGCAGCACATATGTCTCGGGTCTCGCATCATCTCATCAGGTATCGTGACTAAGTTTCTAGCCCATTAACACATCAACACTTGCATCCTCGGCCATCCTACAGATCGACGTCATGGAGCTATCTTGATTAACATACCAGTATCACTGATGTTGCAGCCGAGAAGGAAAAAAACCGTGTCGACTTTGGTAGACATGGGTTTACTTGCTGGGGAGGCATATGCATCCATCGATAGGTACAGTATGTTGCGCAAAAATTGAAGGCCGTCCGCCTTCAATTTTTTCGTAACATACTATACCTACTGATGGCTGTAGATGCCTCCTTGGTAAGGAAACCCATGTCTACCAAAGTCGACACGGTTTCATCCTTCTCGGCTACAGGATCAGTGATACTGGTTACAAGATAGTTCCATGACATCGATCTGCAGGATGGCCGAGGACGTAAGTGTTGATGTATTGATGGGCTAGAACATTAGTCACGGTACCTGATGCGATGAAACGAGACCCAAGGCGACATACTTACGTCTTGGTTCTTCCTCTGGCTACATCTTCCATGAAAACCAATAATGCACTCATTCTTTTCCCAACATAGTATCCATGGATTACTGTAACCTTAGCCCTAATGCTCCACCTTCATCCTTCCATCGTCAAGTTAAGAACCCTTTAGTACTTCAACAACCACTGCACTACTACCATGTCACTCACCGCCCACCTCCTCCATCTACTGGCTGTTTTCGACCCCAAAGTTATTGCTACTGCACCAACAACCACAAGTGTGCTCAACACTGTTTCCTTCTGATCCAACCCATCCTCGCAATATCTTTGCAAAGTTCTTTTTTGCTACCCAACCCTTTTCTTGCTCATGACAGGGGACCGAATTTCAACGCCCACCTCGGAATCATCACTGTCCATAATGGGATTGGTGAGAGAGCTCCTCTTCACTCTTTGCCTCTGCTCCTCTAGTACTTCACTGATCACCACCTCATTGGCGACTGTAATGAGGGAGAGGTGAGTGACTGGCATTGCCAAGTCACGATGGAGATTAGTATGGGTGAGGTGAGGTAATACAGGCTGAGAGTAGTAGTCATAGTAACCTGGCATGAGGGGGTTGGGCTTGGTATCAGTAGTTGTTGCCATAGCTTTATGCTTCGTACAACTGTCTTGACTAATATCATACCCAATAAGCCAAGTTCTGATTTGTATTCCAGTGTAGTCTTTAACAAATATATCTTACTTAATTCGTGCACGGCTATCTAATTTTCATCTAGTTTTTGCTATATTCTAGATTTGTTGATTACTTTGTTGGATCAGCACTGCACTACATAGAACAGTAGTACTGCGACCGAAGGACATCCGCTCTTTGAGTATGACTTAGTTTATCTATCCATGGACTTCAAATATGATACCATTTTACAACTTAATTATATCCAAACTTTGATGTGTTTGAATTAATTAAGATTAAGATATATATATGACATTATCTATCTTTACTCACCCCCTCCCTTCCCACACACACACACATATCATATATATGATATATATATATATATACTAGTCATAACCCGTGCCCGCGGGCACGGTTCATTTAAGATTTTCTCCCGCGAAATCGTTGTTTCCCACAAAATTATTTCCACAGCTAAAATTTAAAAGAACAACAAATTTGCGTAAAAATATTTAGCGACACGGACGCCTTCGGCGTGGACGCCTTCGATAATGAACAACAAATTCAGCGCAAGGGCCTTCGACGTGGAACACCAAATTAGCGTAAAAAATTTTAGCGAGCATCGTCGGGGTAGAATAACAAATTCGGTGCAGGCGCCTTCGGCGCGGAACAACCAAGTAGCGTAAAAATTTTTAGCGGGGTGCCTTCAACGCGGGCTCCTTCGGCGCGGTTTATTTAAGATTTTCCCCCACGAAATCTTTGTTACCAAAAAATTATTTTCACAGCCAAAATTTAAAAGAACAACAAATTAGTATAAAAATATTTAACGGCACGGGTGCCTTCGGCGCGGAACAACAAATTCGGCACAGATAGCTTCGACACGGAACAACATATTCGGCACGGGCACTTTCAGCGTGGAACAACAAATTCGGCGTGGACGCCTTCGGCGCGGAATAACAAATAAATTAGCGCAGAACAATAAATTCAGCACAGACGCCTTCGACGCGGAACAACAATTTAGCGTAAAGAACATCGAGTATTCTCCCAGCATAGTTAAGAGTTTATAAGTCATGGACCTTTTGGGATTTGGTCATTGACGGCACAAATGTGATCCCACATTAAAAGGAGTTCAAAAATGTCCCCCCATCACTTCTATGGCATCGCTAGAAAACTAAGAGGGTGTCATCCCTTCTTATTTTATTTTATATTCGTTCTGATGAGTTCAAATAATCAATGTAGTTGTTCTTGAGAACAGGATGGTAATTGTAGGAATTCATAGGAGCACTTTTCTCTGATTGATTGGGCATCAACACACACACACATACACACACACACACACTCTCTCTCTCTCAGAAAGATAGAGGCGTTTCGTTGCCAATATCGTGGTATTTTGGAGATAACTCTTGGCGAGTGCTATGATGTACTAAGATTTTGGCTGCTAATTGGTGATATCATGATTTCTTTTTTCTTTCCTTTTCTTGATGAATATCTGTTATAGCAAGGAGCCTTACTATAGAAGTTGAGTTTATTAACATTATGTACTCCTATATTTTGATAATAATATTCATTTCACCCATTCCAAAAGATGTTCTAGTTGCTATATTTATATGCAAATCAAGTTTATATATACTTCAATCGATGACATAAAACAAATGGCTTAAAAAGGATTGGATCTCTTCTAAATTGACTGTTGCTGATTGCCTAACATCGTGGTACCTCTGAGAGATCTTTAAAAAAATATGAAGCCCTCAGATGATCCCCCCTCAACACCCAAATACTTATAACAATAACCTTCATATTATATTGCCTAAATAACTTATGCAATTGGAGTTGGAGGAGTTGTAGCCATGAGATATTTTCACAACCCGAGTACAAAAATGAACACATGAACAAAAAAATTTCACTGACTGGGTAAAATCCAACATATGTGGAAGCATTTCCCATCTCAAAATTTTTCACTTCATAGGAAATTATAATATAGTCTTGTCCTGCTTCCTCCTCTTCTTCGCGAACAAAAAAATGAGCATGGGATGCTTCCTCCTATTCTGCATAAGAAAAAAAAAAGAACCGTGAGATGGCCGTGAACAAAAAAATTCATGAGCCATTGGATGATAGTAAAAGAGGATTCAACAAATTTATGAGCCAAAAAATTTTACTAAAGTTTAAAGAGCAAAAAAATTAGTTCTAGGTTATTTTCAAAATGCTCAAATGTAGATGAAAGGTAAACATTGACCAATATGGAAAATATTCCGTAATCACACATATTTAGTAGTACCAAATGAATTACTTTACACCCATGATTCTTAGATGAAACATGAATAAACAAATTATTCAGTGAAATGGAACAAAGAACCGCAATCTTGTTAATACATTTCGTATTTCGTATATTTCAAAGAAAATGTCGATAAAATCTGAGAGTTTGTCATCGCTCTTTTTCCGCTTTGCACTGATGTTTTTTTTGCGCTTTAGTCCCTACTATTGTGCACATGCGACGACTGACCCAGGTTTTCTTTTCGCCTTCAATATTTTGCCCGGGAAACGACTTCCACGTCGTTCTTGCGCCCGGGAAACAACTATCATGTAGCCATTTCACCCGTGAACTGACTGTCCTCCTCGGTTTCGCACCCGGGAGACGACCTTCGCCGTGCCCTATGGTTTCACTTATGCACGGAACCCCGCAACAGAATTTAAGACATATAACCAAAAGAAATGGTTCACACACATTGTAAAATACGGCAAGAAAAGATATGTTCAGATATATTAGGATGGTAAGATATTCGCCGTGCACAGTCAAAATACATGCAGGATGGCAAATTCTAACGCCCCACATTAGCAAAAGTGAAAGCACAGTTTAGGTACACAATCTTCAATTCCAAGTGTAAGCAAAGTCTAACACCCAACATTACACTTTAGCTTTGTTGTTCCGAACAAATTTTGTGTTCTTCAATCTTAAATTCAAAGACTTTTAGCCATCACATTTTTTGGTTCATCTCCCGCAGAAATATATCTGAAACAAATACAATAAAAGACATGGAACCTATATCTGAAACAAATTTTAAAAGTTTGTTGATCAATAAAAGTGTTCAGATATGGAATGACAATATCCAATTCTAATGCCTTCGCCCATTTTTATCATTCAAGCTCGCACCCACGCCCATGGCGCTCGCTTCCTTTGGATTCCAACTTCAAACAGTAGGCAAAAACACTGCATAAAAAAAAGCTAATCACGCAAAGTACCAAAGCAAGAGAAAGAGAGAAGGAGAGACAACAGACCAGACCATTTTGTTTCTATGTAACTAATCCTACATTAAATAATTATGCACTATTAATTAAGAGTTACAAACAAATAGGAGAAGAATTGAAGATTAATTTATTACATGTTAACACAAATGAGCCAGCTATCTAGAAGGAAAAAATTTACCGCCCCCGCGGCCATTTTTGCTGCTGCTAGATGTCCTTCGTTTGCGTCGTCGTCGATGGTGAACGATCGGTTTTGGGACTAAAAATCGTCTCTGCAACCGTATGATGAGCATCTTTCAACATCGGAGCTCAGTTCTGGTGCTACTAATGCATGAATGAGTGAAGAAAAAAACAAAGGAAAGAACATAAGACGTAATGCATGATGATGTTAGTGAAGCAAGTGAGATGACTGTTCAATGAAATGGACTGTCATTGAAGGAAATCCCAATATTTTACATGATTAAAAAAATTAAAAAGCATGGATGCCTAAATACCCATTTCTCAAAATCATGGATCTGCAGCCGTTCTCGGCGGTGGCTGAGCAGAGCCGGACACCATCGAAGACCCGCCAGCAGTCACACATGCAACATCAGATCGGCCACTGTCACAGGCTTCAGCGTCGAAAAATGAAATAACATCACAATCAAAATGCATGTATGTATTAATTGGTCAAACCTGCAATTGGGACAAAAATGATTTGAATAGCTCCCGATAAAATATGAAAAACGCATTGAAATCACTTTGCTAATTGCAGGCCATCAACAAAAGATAACAATTGAACTAATTTGTATAAAAAAATTGCAGAACATCAATTGTAGAACACCAATTGCAGAAAATCAATTACACTAATTGCAGAACATCAACAAAAGAGAACAATGTATAAAAAATTGCAGCACATCAATTGCAGAACATAAATTGGAGGCCAAAAATTGCAGAACAACAAAAGATGATGCTTAAAATCCTTGCCAAAAATCGGGAGACGATGCCAAAAATCAGGATGCGCTGATAATTGAGGTTGCTCTGGAGAACACGTCTGGAGGATGCGCTGGGAAATCAAACAAACAAATAAATAAGCAGAATTTGAGAAAGAAAGTGGTCGAGAATCGAGAGAACACGTCTCCTTGTTCTTGGCCGCTTGATAATGAAGGTCTCTCGACTGCACACGCCTTCTATTTCTCAACACACCACTTTCGATTTCCTCATCAAATTATTAGTATGGTCTTTTGATGAGTAAAAGACTTTGTTCTGGAGGATGCGCTGGGAGAAGAAGCGTAACCCATTGCAGATTTGGGGTTTTTGCGAGGAGATTGCGAGGCGTGCTGGATATTGCAAGGCGCGCTGGATTTGAGGCGTCGTGTGTAGAAGGCGAGGCGTAACCCATTGCAGATTTGGGGCTTTTGCGAGGAGATTGTGAGGCGTGCTGGAGATTCCGAGGCGCGCTGGATTCGAGGCGTCGTGCGAGGCGTAACCCATTGCAGTTTTGGGGTTTTTGCGAGGAGATTGTGAGGCGTGCTGGAGATTCCGAGGCGCGCTGGATTCGAGGCGTGCTGTGCGTGGAGGTCGAGGGAGTTGCCTTGGTGGATTGAGATGCTAGCAAATTTGGGAAGAGAAATGAGTATTGTCATGTTCAAATTATACCCAACCGAACTGACACCCACATATAGACCCATTCTCTTTCCGGTTGACCCCACATCAATTTTCCTTACAAAACTCAGTTTTTTGGGTTGAGGTTATGACTAAAATAGAACTAATTCCTGTCATGTTCAAATTAAACCCAACACAACGAAACCCATATATTGACCATTTCTCTTTCCAGCCGACCCCACTTATTTTTTCTCTCAAAACTCAAAGTTGTCCCCCCAAGAAATTTTACAACCACTCATCTCATCCATTGATTCGCAAGATCAAATCCCAGCCATTCTTTATCTTGTCCTAGTCAGCCCTAGAATTCAAAAAACACTGTCAAATGTATAATATATATATATATATATATATATATATATATATCTCTCTCTCTCTCTCTCTCTCTCTCTCTCTCTTCTATAACCATATAGCAAATCTGTTCGATACAAAGTGTAGTTGGATACAACGATCGATGACTTCATGTTTGATGATAACAAACATGTGTGAACGATTTAATGTTTGTGCTAAGTGTTTTCAGGAATGGCACTCTCGCAAATACACAAAAGGAGACTAAGTAAAAGTGATGGAGAATGTTACATGCATTAGCCAAGTGGACCAAGTCAAAGATGGAGAATATGGCTACAAATATTGGACAAAATCAAAGAGGGAAGATAATGAGGAAATCAATTCAAATCCATATTTGAATTGATTCAAATCAATTGGTGCAACATTCAAATCCTAATGCCATGCAAATTGAAGACTTGGTCAAAGATAGAGAGATATGGAGAATCTCATGCAAATCAAAGGTGATTAAATGAGATCCAATTCAAATAATATAGCTACTCAAATTCAATTCCATAGCCATTCATATTCAAACTCCATATCCAAACAGATTCATTCAAATCCAACCAAATTAAGATTCCTTCCAATCTCCATCAATTATGGGATTCTAATTGATCCTATCATATCACATCCTCTCCTATATAAACCCATATTCCAAGAGAGAGATTTCAAGAGAGAAGGCAAGCAACCAAAGTGGAAAATTTCAGCCAAGCATCATCCTATTACCTTTGGTGCGCAACATAGTATCCCCATTTCCAAGAGCTTTGAGCTCCATCCTCACATCTTGTGCAACCTCCAACTCCGAGGCCAAAGCTCCAAGTCCCATTGCTATCTTATCCACTCCTTTCTCCTCCTCATTACCAAGCTACATTGCCATACCCCATTACAAGCTTCCCTATTGTGCAAGTTGTAAGCATCCAAGGCCAAAACATCAAAGCTCCATCTCCTAGCTATATTGCGCACATTGCAAAGCCAAAGCCAAAGAAATCATAGCCAAGAGCTCCCCCATCATCCATAGCTGCAAGATACATGCTCCTCATCCTTTGCACTTTGGCCGCAACATCCAAGAATGGGGAGTATTCTTTGCGCAACTTCATAAGGAGATGGTTCAACAACTTACGCAACATAAGGAGGGGTCTTCAACACATTGCGCAAGCTTCCTCAAGGGAGGACACCCAAAGGCCGCAACTTCTTGAGGGGATACTCCATCCAGGCCGCAAGTTTCAGAGGAGGACGTGACGTTGGTGACTACATCCTGTCAGATACGATCTGACCTGAGCAGATTGACAGAGATGACTACCGCTACTCAAACTGAGATTCTCTAAACTCTTTATTATTATTATATTTGTGTGGTAGTAGCGATCTTTGTGGGAAAAATTTACCGTTATTGTGTTTTTGCGGACTTGATGAGTTGGGGCTCGTCAAGGGTGAGAGCATCTGATTAGGTCGATAGTGTTGAGCACGCGGGAGTGCGTACGAACTAGGTGAGAGTTGAGTTGGGGCTCTTGACTTATGCTAATTGTACCTTGATAACATATTAATCTAATATTTTCTTTCGGGGCTGGACGCAGGTCGTGGGGACGATCGAACCAGGGTAAATCTACGCGTACTGTGTGATTGCATACTATTTACTCTGCATGTGTTTATAACTGCGTCTGATTGTTCATGGGTTGCACAAATATTTTTTATTAGCCTATTCACCCATCCCCCTCTAGGCTTAGATCCAGATCCAACAAGTGGTATCAGAGCCATTTTAGAGGATCTAGTCTAGAATTATTTAGATGACCATGAATATATCTGATTCTGCATTTGCTGAAGGTCAGTCTATAGTACGTACCTATAAATTTAATGGAGTAGACTTTGCTTATTGGAAGGCTAGGATGAAAATTTATTTAGTGTATGTAGATTATGATGTGTGGGATATTGTTAAAAACCGTTATAGTCCCCCCACTATTAAAATTGAAGACATTAAAATCATTAAGCCTAAAGATAAGTGGGATGCCTCTGATAAGAAACTTTATTCTTTAAATGGTAAAGCTATGAATGCACTTATAAGCTCTCTTGATAAATCTGGGTTTAATCGTATCTCACATTATTTAACTGTGCAAGAAATAGGGCATACGCTGGAGGTGACACACGAGGGAACGTCGCAAGTGAAGGAATCCAGACTTGTGCTGTTGAGTTCAGAATATGAGAGCTTCTGCATGCTGCCATCTGAATCTATTAAGGAGATGTTCGCGAGATTCATGGACATCGTATACAAATCCAGCTCCCACGGTAAGCCATACTCTAGTCTTGAGCAGGTGAGAAAGATCTTAAAAGCACTGCCAAGCTCGGTTTGGCCTAAAGTCACCGCTATTCAAGAAGCCAAAAATCTATCAATAATGAGAGTGGAGGACTTAATATGCAACTTACTGTCCCACGAGCTTGAGCTGCAAAGTATAGAAGCTAGAGAGAAACCTGAGGAAAAAGTCAAAGCTCCCAACCATTGGCTCTTCAAGCTAACGACAACGAGGATCTTGATGAGGAGCAAGCACTATTGATCAGAAACTTTTGAAGATATATTCAAACTGACCAAGGAAGAGCTGACATGACAAAAAGGTTCAATCGCTCTAATAATTTTAATTCTGATAGAATTTCCTCTGAACAGAAAGCTATTAATAAAAATGAATGCTTTAAATGCAGGAGGAAGGGACACTTCATGAGAAATTGCCCATAAGAAACAGCTAATGTTGCGGAGAAGAAAGAAAAAGTTGTGGTGCGAACATGGGACATGGATAGTGAAGATGAGGAGAATAAAGCCCACACTTCCCTCTGCTTGATGGGAAGACACGATAAGGTACAATCTTGCTCTATAACTGAACTTTTGAATATTTGTAAAGGAATGCTAGATAAAATAGATGAGCTAGAATCTTCTGTGGATGACTATAGTAATGATAGTTTTGAATTACAACAAAAAAATTATGACATGTCTAATGAAATTGATAATCTTAAAGAAGAACTTGTTGCATGCAAATCATACCATCACCATGTTGGAAAAAGAAAAATCAAGCCACCTGAAAAAGTTGATTGTCTTTCTTGTCCCTCTTTGTTAAATGACATTAACATGCATAAGCAAGATTTGATTAAACTTGAAACTAAAAATGAATTGCTTACTGAAAAGATTAATATGCTAAATCTTGAGCTTAAAGAAAAAATGAGTGAATTTAAAAAGAAAGAGGAAAAAAAGAGCTTTCATTAGTAAATGCACTTTGATTGTGAATGAGAATACTATCTTGAAATCCAAAGTGACTAATCTAGAATTGTCAATAAAGAGATTTTCCATAGAAAAACAAATTTTGGATATTATTCTTGGAAATCAATTATATGGCAATAATAGACGTGGACTTGGATTTTGTTCTAAAAATGTTGGAAACCCTAAGTATAAGAAATTTCACAATGTGCCAAGCGTGGCTAAAAATGTTTATGCAAAGTGCTTTACTTGTGATAGTGTTGGTCATACTTTATATCATTGCAAATATAGGAACACTAATATCAAATTCAAGCAAATTTGGGTTCCTAAATCTTTAATGATTAACATGAGTGGGCCTTGTTGGATTCCAAGGTCACACATAACTTCTACCATATATGTAAGATGGAGATGGCGAGGAGCTATGAATTGAACGATTCATTATTTAGCTCCTTAGCCAAACGACGACGCGAAGGTATATTTTTTCTTTGAACTTAATGCATACCTTCATAGTTTTTTTGTTAGCATTTTTTGTGTGTGCTTGACTTTGTATTTTCATTTTGTGTGCTAGTTTGGTTGATTTTTTAGTTCGTTTTTAGTTCATTATAAAACAAAAATAAAAAATGAAAATGACAAAAAGAAAAAAAATGTGCTTAATGTATATCTTTCTGTTGAATCATTCAAGTGATATTAATGAATGATAATCATATACATATAGAAATTGATGTATTATAGTTATGGCTACATGCGCATGTTTGATTTTCTAAATAGCCATGACATGTTCAATGATTAGAATAATTTGATTTCTACACCTACACTTTCACCTCCATGTTCATTAAATGTTGTTGTACTTTTGGAGAACCTTTTAATAAAATATTGGAAAGTGAATGTAGGATGAAAAATAACTGAAAATCTTAGGGATATGATGTGTTTTTCCATGGATAAAAATTGAGCACAAAAGAATTGAATACGAAAAAAAATACGTGAATATAGCTCCGTATGAAAAATGGATACAATTCATGGCAAGAACACTACCCACGAGTATCCAACATATGCTTTACGGGTAATCTTTAGCGTTGGTGTTATACTCGTCAAGCAATGCCATCCCACATCTAAGAGTCCTCATAGGCTATGTTTTTAGGTGTGGTATCTTGAACTCATATTTAATGAGATGGGGAAAACCAATCCTAGGTGATTTCATGTTTAATGGAAAATGTGGATTGGTTTTGGTTGATTTTCTTAAAAGTTCTCCTCATGTGCTTCAATGTTTAATTATCACACTTACACGAAGGTATTGAAGTCTATGTTATAATTCTCATTGAATTTGAAGTGCCTATTCTATGGATGTTTACATGCAAGTGCTTGTCGTAATTTATAATGCTCTTTAGTTTGCATGTGGTATGACAATTTGACTTCATATATACACTTTTGATGATAACAAAAGGGTGAAAAAAATATTGTGAAGATTTGTGCATTAATGATCATATGTGCATACATAAATATTTGTTTAAAGGGGAGCATTAATGAATAATGAAAATGTGCCTATTGAATATATGAATATTGGTTCAAGGGGGAGCATGAATAAAGGGGGAGCATGAATAAAGGTTGAATGCTTGAACATCATTGTTTGTATGCTTGTATGTTGCACATCTTTGCCATACTTGTTGCATATTGCATACATCCTCCATCTTCACACTTCACACACACACACATGTCACGAAGATATTATATGAATCGCTATTGCTCAAATCTTATATTGGTTGTCATCATCAAAAGCGGGAGATTATTGGATACAACGTGTAGTTGGATACAACGATCGATGACTTCGTGTTTGATGATAACAAACGTGTGTGAACGATTTAATGTTTGTGCTAAGTTTTTTCAGGAATGGCACTCTCGCAAATACGCAAAGGGAGACTAAGTAAAAGTGATGGAGAATGTGTCATGCATTAGCCAAGTGGACCAAGTCAAATATGGACAATATGGCTACAAATATTGGACTAAGTCAAAGATAGGAAGATAAGGAGGAAATCAATTCAAATCCATATTTGAATTGATTCAAATCAATTGGTGCAACATTCAAATCGTAATGCGATGCAAATTGAAGACTTGGTCAAAGATGGAGAGATATGGAGAATCTTATGCAAATCAAAGGTGATTAAGTGAGATCCAATTCAAATCCTATATATACTCAAATGATAAATTCCATAGCCATTCATATTCAAACTCCACGTCCAAAGATATTCATTCAAATCCTAATCAAATTAGGATTCCTTCCAATCTCTGTCAATTATGGGATTCTAATTGATCCTATCATATCCCATCCTCTCCTATATAAACTCATATTCCAAGAGAGAGATTTCGAAAGAGAGAGAAGGCAAGCAACCAAAGCAAATTTCGGCCAAGCATCGTCCTCCTTCCCTTGGTGCGCAACATAGTATCCCCATTGCCAAAATCTTTGAGCTCCATCCTCACATCTTGCGCAACCTCCAACTCCAATGCCAATGCTCCAAGTCCCATTGCTATCTTATCCTTTCATTGGCCACAACTTCTCCTCCTTATTGCCAAGCTACATTGCCATACCGCATTACAAGCTTCCCCTATTGCGCAAGTTGTAAGCATCCAAGGCCAAAACATCAAAGCTCCATCTCCTAGCTATGTTGCGCATGTTGCAAAGCCAAAGCCAAAGCAATCATAGCCAAGAGCTCCCCCATCCTCCATAGCCACAAGATACAAGCTCCCCATCCTTTGCACTTTGGCCGCAACATCCAAGAAGGAGGAGTATTCATTGCGCAACTTCATAGGGAGAGGGTTCAACAACTTACGTAACACAAGGAGGGGTCTTCAACACATTGCGCAAGCTTCCTCAAGGGAGGACACACCAGGGCCGCAACTTCTTGAGGGGATACTCCATCTAGGCTGAAGGTTTCAGAGGAGGACGTGACGTTGGTGACTACATCCTGTCAGATACAATCTGACCTGAGCTGATTGACAAAGACGACTGCCGCTACACAAACTGAGATTCTCTAAACCTTTTATTATTATATTTGTGTAGTAGTGGTGATCTTTGTAGGGGAAGTACCATTATTATGTTTTTGGGGACTTGACGAGTTGGGGCTCGTCAAGGGTGAGAGCATTTGATTAGGGTGATAGTGTTGAGCACGCAGGAGTGCGTTTGAACTAGGTGAGAGTTGAGTTAGGGCTAATGACTCATGCTAGTTATATCTTGATAACATATTAATCTAATATTTGCTTTCGGGACTGGACGTTGGTCGTGTGGACGACCGAACCAGGGTAAATCTACACGTAATCTGTGATTGCACACTATGTACTCTGCCTGTGCTTATAACTGCGTGTGATTGTTCGTGGGTTGCACCAATATTTTTTATTATCCTATTCAGCCCCCACCCTAGGCTTAGATCCAGATCCAACACTATCACCTATAACACTTTGTGTTTGGGTCTGCATATATAGATCACTAGAAACGAGTTTAAACGCATAAAATGCGCAATACGGGAATAAAACATGTTTTATTCGTCAACCCCTAAAAAAGCGCATATTTTTCCGAATAATTCAAATGGATGGTCGTTTAATATATAAGAGCATCTCCAACCCAAACATCCAAATTTGGAGGGTTATGAAGGAATAATCCTTATATATTCCTTAAATGGAGGGTTGGAAATGGAGGGATCTCCAACCCAACTCTCCATTCCCCCCCATTTACGTCCGCCATTTGCTTATGTTCACGAAAAATTTGGCGTGATACTGTAGATAATCAGGAAAAATCCCGTTTTTTTCACGGCCGATTGGAACAAAAAACGCCAACACGCCGGATTTCACGACTGATTTGAGATGCTCTAAACTGGGCAGAGTCTGGTCAGTTCTGGGCAGACTCTGCCCAGAGCGTGTGCCCTTCGTTTTTGCATTCACACGTGCACTCAAGTGCATGCTTGGCTCTGCCCAGTTTCTGGGTAGTTTCTGGACAAACTCAAATTTTGGGCAGTTTTTGAGCAAACTCAAATTTACGTATTTCTTTTCATGCTATATAATTTGGTGTGTTTACTAGTTTAATATTTTTTGTTTTACCGATTAAGTTATTATTATTTTTTGGTAGGGTCAACATGGCGATGTCAGTCATTCAGGACCTGAGGGTGGCAACGTTGGCGATGGACGGCAAGTGGGTGATGTATGTCTTGGCGAGGGGAGCGGGGATGGGGACGATGGTGGTGCTCAATGACAGACATGGCGATGGTGCGGGCATGAGGACGATGGTGGGGGTCGATGACAGACATGGCGTTGGTGTGGGCTTGGGGACGTTGGATGATGTTATTTTTTATTGTTTTTATTTGTTTATTAGTTTAAACTGCGGACATGGAGGCAGGATATGTAATAAATACTATATTTGCTCGT
Organism: Scilla litardierei; assembly: GCA_030789695.1. Taxonomy (NCBI): domain Eukaryota; kingdom Viridiplantae; phylum Streptophyta; class Magnoliopsida; order Asparagales; family Asparagaceae; genus Scilla; species Scilla litardierei. Next base: position 213,812,200 of record CM061142.1, on the reverse strand, counting down.
TTTTAATGAATTTGTGTGCATTTACTTTTAATTAGTTGTTTGATTTATTTTGTTGTATATGGGTACTTATTTGATTGTTATAAATGTATATTGTATGTAGGAAATTCTGCAATTTTTTTTAAAAATAATTTTTAAACTATCGGCTACGGACATATCTGTGGTCGATAGTACTAGACGGCCACGGTAATGTCTGTGGCCGATAGTTATTGGCCACGGCTAATGTGCACAAAGTTGACGATTTCGTGCACATAATATGTGGCCAATAAAGTAATGGCCAGTGTCATTTCCATGGCCGATGCTTATTTATGGCCATGGAAAATTCCGTGGCCGAAGGGTTTCGCTCACGGATTTTGTGCACGGTTTGCGTCAACTTTGTGCACATTATCCATGGCTGATAACTATCGGCACGGATATTTCCGTGGCCGTATAGCACTATCGGCCACAGATTTGTCCATGGCCGATAGTTTTATATAGTATTTTATTCGAATTATCGACCACGGACATCCATGGGCGTTATTCCGTGGCAGATTATCTGCCATGGAATGTTCCATGAGTAAAGGGGGTATCAGCCACTACAGTTTCGACCACGGTTTTTCGGCCACAGAAATTTTTTTTCCCGTGGCCGTAACGGTTCAGCCACGGATTTGTTCGTGGCTGAAAGCCCGATATGTAGTAGTGTCTTTAGCCTTAACTATTGCCCATTCAGCGTCAGCTATGGACTTAAGCATCTTTCTCAACTCCTCCTCCAGTGTCTTCCCTCGAACCTCGAATTCATAAGCTCGGTACTCAGTAACGTCTGCCCTTTGACACGCATCAACCAAGTCGGGGACACGACGGTGCAAATCTATGCCAAAGGCTGCCATCTATGTGGAACACTGATTAGACAGATAAATTTCTTAAATAGAAGGTGAATGTACATAAGACTAACCAGATAGCCACAACCCACTGTGAAGTTGGCAATCCTCTCGAGGTCCATCCCCTAAAGGAACTCACGATCACGGCGGAGAATAGAATTCTCCTCCAGCTGAGCGGTCATCCCAAAATATAAGAAGGCCGACTCCTCTTCCCAAACGATATAAGGAGGCTGATGCCGATCCCATGAATCACCTTCGAGGAAGAGGAAGAATGTTGATTCAGCAATAAGGCCTGCGTGTATTCTGATGGAATTGGGCCCATCGAGACGGTTGGTTGGTCGATGCTGCCAACGGTCATGTATCCTTGGGATGGCTCAAGGGTGGCTCGATCATTCCATGAGACTTATTAGTGAAGGATCCTGCCAAAACAGAGTTAGGATCGATAATATGAAGTTTAGACTTACGCTTGCGTACGCGGCACGGTAGTCTACGAACTTCGCCTTCGGATTCGCCACGACGGATCGAGTCTACTCACGAACGGAGTAAGGCTACTAATCCACAATCTAAATCTCTATTTTAGATTAAGAACTTGGATGGAGGGAGAGGAAATATTTCTGCAGAGCTTCGCTATGAAGAAGATGCATGCATGAATTTCATGCAAAAATGTGTAAGGAAAATGGCTACCCTTGGGTCTTATTTATAGCCCCCAAGGTAGTTATTTTAGGGTAAGTTGTTCCTTTGGAACAACTTAATTAAGGTGTACCATGATACATGGCACATTATAAGCTTAAGTTGTACCATATGCATGGTACAACATAAGCTTAAGATATTCCCCCTTTATTAGCCATATGTCGCATGCACTTATGCATATATAATGCGACTTTCCCGGTCATACAGAGGTCCTCTCCGCAAGGGAACAGATTCCCTTTGCACACGACTTCGTGTACGCGACGTTCGAGGTCCGTATTCCCTCGTACATCCCCCACAAGGGTGTACAAACGTCTTCCATATCCAACATCTCCCACTCACACTTGAGGGGATTGTAAGAGAACGTCTTTCCCTTAGTTCTTTCATCTATCATACCGAGAAATAGACCGTGTGACCGTCATGCGCGTAGAGTCTGTTATTGTGCACTTGTTAGAGATACACAACGACCTCGAAGGTGCAAAGTTGAGTAGTTCAACGCATGCTTTACCCTAGATTATTTCTTCACATTTCTTGTACTTTATATTCAACAATTGAATCCCATCTGGATTACAATTGGCTGGCCAGCTTTGAATCATTAAAGTCCAAATGCGAATATGAAATCATTCTTCCTCTTCTTGCGAACCTTATGATCTTGACTTGATTCGCTTTTCTAACGTGCCCCGCCGAGCCGAATTCCCATAGCCCATTAGTAACACGCTAAGATAGCGATCATCTCGTCAAATCTAAAGGAACCAATTGGAGTCCTTGAGGGTAAGAGTTAAGACCCGTATGGCCTTTGAGTCTCACATAATAGCAAACACTATTGCTACTAACTCAGTGGTCGAAATGCATACGTGGTATGAACACGTATTACAACATCACTCCTTTCCCATGGAGAGTATGTCTTAATGATGTTGTACGGATGAAAGATCAGACACCACAGTGCCTATCTTTTGAGTCCCCTTACTACTCAGGAAATATTCCCGGACTCTCATCCTGCATAAGACAGATAGGATTAAAAAATCCAATGAGATCTTTATATCCTTGTGATACAGATCTCAGATCTTTTGTAAGCATCCATATGATGCAGATCTTTCATTCGACTATCTTGTTAAAGTCATGACTCTAAATCATTCGTCTAATGATTTTGACTTTAAACTAGTCTCATCTCTATCTTATCCATCTGATAAGATAAGGCGGTTGCTCATGTGAGGGAGCCAACCTTAATCTGTCCGACATACACACAATTCAGCTGAGATTTCAAAAATGTACACAAACATTTCTTAAGAAATTCATATGCAATGTTGGAAAAAGAACTTATTCTTTTATTAATTTTGATCATTTCTTAGACATGGGAATATGTATTTGGTACAACTCAGCCCATACGCAATCATTGAGATGATAAGTGTTTATAAAACACATTTCTGGGGATTGCTTTCGTAAGCTGATCCTCTATCATCTCATGCGTAGATATGTACCTTATGTCTACCTTCTTGGTTTTATCATAGTCTTTTGCAAATCTGCAGTTCCTTTAAGATACTGCATTATCCTCTTAACCGCTTTCCAGTGTTCTTGCCCTGGGTTGGATTGGTAACAGTTTACCATTTCCAATGGCAAAACAGATGTCCAGTCTCGTACACACCATAGTGTACATAAGACTATCAACTGCACTGGAATATGGAACTTTTTCCATAATTTCCTTTTCCTTTTGGTTCTTTGGACATGATTCCAGATATAAATTATCGCATATGCTTATATGAATATCAATGGACTTGTAGTCCTGCATATTAAATCGTTCTAGAACCTTCTTTATATAAGTCTCCTGTGAAAGAGAAAGAAGTTTCTTCGAACGACTCCTTGAAATCTTAAATCCAAGGATATATGCGGCTTTTCCTATGCCTTTCATCTAAAATACTGATGAAAGCCAAGCCTTGATACTCATCACAAAGCCCTTGTCATTTCCGGCTATTAAAATGTCATCTACATATAGAGACATAATAACATGCTTGCTTTTAATCCTCTTGATATATACGTAGTTATCTTTATCAAGTATGGAAAATCCATTTGATAAGACAACCTTTTGAAATCGTATATACCCTTGCCTCGAGGATTGTTTAAGACCATATATGGATTTACGAAGTTTACAAACCTTATGTTTGTTTCCTTCTTTTACAAACCCTGTTGGTTGTTCCATATAGATCTCCTCGTCCAATTCTCCATTGAGAAAGGCAGTCTTTACATCCATCTGATGTAATTTGAGGTATAAGCAAGCTACTAATGCCAGAATCATGCGAATCAAGGTAAAACGCACAACAGGTGAGAAGTTTTCTTCGCAGTCTATCCCTTCCTGTTGCGTAAAACCTTTCGCGACAAGGCGAGCTTTATATCTATCTATAGAGCCATCAACCTTATGCTTGATCTCGAGAACCCATTTGTTCCCAATTGCTCTATGTCCTCTGGGTGAGTTAACTAAGTCCCAGACTTGGTTAACTTTCATGGATTTCAATTCCTCCTTCATCGCTTCCATCCATTTGTCTTTTACAGGGCATGATGCGGCATATTTTGAGATTCTTCAAGTCCTTGTTGACTCGAATTTAGATCAATTCTAATATTACTCCCACTTGAAATGTTGTTAGAATTGCTCCCACTTGGATCATTATTCCCGTATGGAATAGGATAATCGTCATTCGTATAATCCATTGGTGAAGGTTAAAAAAGAATTTTCGTTTTCACCAAGAATTTCTCCCACTCGAATGAGGTAATCCTTTTTGATCATAAATCTCAAAATAGGGATAAGTCCTGACTTATCTCGCCCTGTCTTGGAAACTCGTTTTCCAAGAAAGTGACATCCCTCGACTCAAACTCAATTAGCACACCATTGTCTTCCTGACTAATAAAAACATAACCTTTGGAGTTTTATGTGTATCGTTTAAATATACATTTCCTTCTCCTTGGCCCAAGTTTGCCATACTTATGGGAGGAAATATGTGCGTTGAATGCACAAACTCAAGGTAAAAATGTTTAAGTCAGGAGACCTTTGGTTCCACAACTCATAAGGAGTGGAGCTAACTGATTTCGAGGGTACGCGGTTTAAAATGAAAATGGTTGTCAATAATGCATCACCCCAAAAGGTGATTGGCAAGTTAGCTTGTGCCATCATTGAATGGACCATTTTTCATTAAAGTCCTATACCTGCAACACCAATTTGTTGAGGAGTATAAGGCATAGTTACCTGATGTACTATGCCTTTTTCATCACAAAGTTCCTTTAAACTTGTTGACTGATATTCACCGCCCCTATCGGTTCGCACGACCTTAATCTTGCGATCTAATTGATTCTCCACTAAACTCATATAGTTTTTTAAAGCAGGTTTAGTGCTTTCAATTTTGTGGGATATCAAATAGATATGACCGAATCGGGTGAAATCATCAATAAAAGTGATGAAATAGGACTTCCCGCGTCTTGTCTTGACATTCATCGGACCACATATGTCCGAATGGATAAGCTGTATTGGAACCTCGGCCCTTGTGCCGGTTCCAAACGGCTTGCGACAAGATTTCCTCACAAGGCAATATTCGCAGGTCGACATTTCAACCTTTGAAACATTGGATAGAAGGCCACGTTTGGCAAGTCTATCTATACGCATTGGTCCAATATGACCAAGCCTTGTGTGCCAACAAATTATATTAGACTCATTAGTCAAAATATTTGTCACAAGGAAATTTTCATTACATGAGGAAACACATTGTACTTATTACAATAAATCCTTTGAAATACAAACCCAGTACCAATAAAGGAATTATTACAAAAATAGGTCCATATTACAAACATGAAGGAACCAACTATTAACCAAGACCCATTAAATTGACCACAGTATTAATATTCCTTTGAATATATGGAATGAAGAGAACATCATAAAGTAGGAGAATGTGGCCGTTGTCCAAGTCTAGCTTGCAATTCCCAACGCCTTTCTCTACAACACGTGTGTTGTTTCCTACATTGATCCACTTCATTCCTTGAGTATCCGGTGATACTCCACGAAGGACCGTCTGTCCTTTGCTATGTGGTCGGTGGCACCTGAATCAATTATCCCAAAATGGATTAGATTCCACAAGAAATAGTGAACTAGAAACACATATGTAACTAGTATTACAAGTTACCTCGTCACTTCCACTCGTACACGAACGAGCATAGTGACCGAGCTTGTTACACTTGAAGCACTTGATCCTTTTCAAGTCTTTCTTCTTGTGCCATTTCTTGTGCCCACCCTTATGTTTGGGTTCCTTGGTGGACTCAGGTTGCTTATTACGTTCATTAGAAGACTTCGAACGATCTTTACGTTTCTTTCCCCCGTGTGAGGAACTAGCAACCATGTGCACTTCTGCACTTGGCTTGGCAGCCGCAAGCCGCTCTTCCTCTAATTCGAGGTGCTTGGAAACATCGTTGAAGGTCTTGATGCTCTCATCGTGAGTGAGATGCATCTTCATCTGATCCCACCCATTTGGTAGGGAACGTATGACTGCTTGGATTTGTTGCTCATCCGTGAGCACATGACCTGCGTCCTTTAACTCTGAGATAAAGTTCGCCATATGTCGCAGATGTTTCCCCATGGAATGATCTGGACGTTTCTTATATGTATCGAACTTTATAGTTAAGGCGCGAAGTTTGGACACCGATGTGCCACCGAACTTCTCTTCTAGCTTGGACCATATGTCCATGGCTAGGTCATGTTCTCGGAAGATGCGCATTATGTCATCAGCCATACTGCTTAATAACGTAATGCGCGCTATCTTATTCTTCCGAGACCAAGCATCAAAAGCTTCCTTGTCTCTTCGGTGTTGGGCCGTAGTGCCCAACTCGGGTTCAATCATTACGTTCTTTAGAGTTTCGAGCACTTCTTGCTCCTCTAAAACGTATTGTATCTTAATGGACCAAAGTTTGTAATTATCGCCGTTGAGTTTTTCATCTTTGTTTAACTCAGCGACAATATTCTTTGAAGCGGAAGACATTTTACTTTTAAAATGCTGCAAAAGACACAAAACCGAAGGTTCGATCAAAAACATTGCATAAAAAATTCTTAAAATATAATTCCCACTTGAAATGATAATAGAGTATCCCATTTGGATAGTTCTAAAAATTCAAATCCCACTTGGAATTATATTATATTTGATAAGTTACTTTCGAAAAATATTGAAGATGTTGTTCTAGAATCGAAAAGGTCTCTATGATTCCAATCACCATCTAGAACAACTTTCAATATTCCCCCATCACTTATCAAATAATAGTACTCTTATAGTACTAGCAGCGGAAAACGAGTATTTGATAAGTTACTTTCGAAAAATATTGAAGATGTTATTCTAGAATCAGAAAGGTCACTACGTTTCCAATCACCATCTAGAGTAACTTTCAATATTTCTCCCTCACTTTATCAAATGTTAGTACTCTTATAGTACTTTGCAGCGGAAAAGCGTTTTTCAAAACGAATTTAAAATACATTGGCTAATCTCCGTAGAGTAGAGCACAACGTCATAAGTTCATTGGCTAATCTCCGTGGAGTAGAGCACAATGACATGGCTAATCTCGCATGAAGTAGAGCATTACGGCTAATCTTCAAGGAGTAGAGCACAATTACATAAGTACATTGGCTAATCTCCGTAGAGTAGAGCACAATGACTTGGCTAATCTCGCATGAAGTAGAGCACTATGGCTAGTCTTCAAGGAGTAGAGCCCAAGTTTAAAAAAACTTCATTAAAATGTTAGTCCCGTATGAACTAGTCGGCACTGTGGTTAGCCCCGTATGGGCTAATCGACACATTCGAGTTTGACCAATGCCCTTTGTCACCCCGTATGGGTCAGTTGACAAATTTACAGTCGACCCGGACCTTCTGCCAGATTGGTCGACCAAAAACACAAAATTGGTCGACCAATATTCGAACTGCAACTTCTCCCGGCCAGGGCCTCTGCCCTGGCCGGTGCTTGGCCAAGGGCCGGCCAGGGCCTCTGCCCTGGCCGGCCAGGGGCCCTGGTCCCCTTGGCCAGGGCCGGCCAGGCCCTGGTCTCTGCCAGGGCCGGCCGGCCAGGCCCTGGCCTCTGCCAGGGCCGGCCGGCCAGGCCACTGGCTGGGGCCAGGGCTCCTGCCCTGGCCTCGGCCAGGCCCTGGCCTGAGGCCAGGGCGCCGGCCCTGGCCTCTGCCAGGGCCGGCAGGCCGCTGGCCGGGGCCAGGGCTCCTGCCCTGGCCTCTGCCAGGCCCTGGCCTGAGGCCAGGGCCCGGCCCTGGCCTCTGCCAGGGCCGGCCTGGCCCTGGCAGTGGCCAGGGCGCCGGCCCTGGCCTCTGCCAGGGCCGGCCTGGCCAGCAGGCCCTTGGCCAAGGCCGGCCACTGCCGGCCTGGCCTTGGCCGGCCACTGCCGGCCTGGCCATGGCCGGTCATGGCTTGGCCATGGCCGGCCATGGCCAAGGCCATTCGGCGTTGGCCGGCCATGGCCCCTTTGGCCATGGCCGGCCACCCCCTTTGAATGGGGTTGCCGCACTCATTCCTCCCCCTTGATGGGGTGGTCGCCGGTGGTTATTGGCCGTAGCCAACCCCCTCCGCATGAGGAGAGGGGGTGCATGGCCTTCATGGCCCATTTGGCCATGGTGCACATGCACCAAATTTTCCTCTTACCCGATGGAAATAACTTCCATCATCTTCCTCGATGAAGCACCCGTTCGTCGAAGAAATTAGTTATCTCTTAATGGCCGTGTGCCAAAAATGAATAACGTACTACGTGAACGGTCGGTTCTTCCCGTCACGGAGAGTTCCTACCATATCCGTAATGATAGGAGACCCTAACGTGAAAAGAACAACCGCTGCGTTCTCTCCGTCACGAAGCGTTCCTACTATATCCGTAATAGTAGGAGACCCATTCGTGAAAAAGACAACGACTCGTTCGTAGTTTCGACGGGGCGGTGGATTGACCGGGGAGAACCCATATGGCTCTGATACCAATGAAGGATCCTGCCAAAACAGAGTTAGGATCGATAATATGAAGTTTAGACTTACGCTTGCGTACGCGGCACGGTAGTCTACGAACTTCGCCTTCGGATTCGCCACGACGGATCGAGTCTACTCACGAACGGAGTAAGGCTACTAATCCACAATCTAAATCTCTATTTTAGATTAAGAACTTGGATGGAGGGAGAGGAAATATTTCTGCAGAGCTTCGCTATGAAGAAGATGCATGCATGAATTTCATGCAAAAATGTGTAAGGAAAATGGCTACCCTTGGGTCTTATTTATAGCCCCCAAGGTAGTTATTTTAGGGTAAGTTGTTCCTTTGGAACAACTTAATTAAGGTGTACCATGATACATGGCACATTATAAGCTTAAGTTGTACCATATGCATGGTACAACATAAGCTTAAGATATTCCCCCTTTATTAGCCATATGTCGCATGCACTTATGCATATATAATGCGACTTTCCCGCTCATACAGAGGTCCTCTCCGCAAGGGAACAGATTCCCTTTGCACACGACTTCGTGTACGCGACGTTCGAGGTCCGTATTCCCTCGTACATCCCCCACAAGGGTGTACAAACGTCTTCCATATCCAACAATTAGGAATCACCACCGGATCCTTGAGAGCTTGGGTCGAGGATGCAGTACCCTTTGACAAAGGGTCGATTGGAGGGGTCGTGTCAGCCTCCCTCCTATTCTTTTTTAGGCTTTCACCCTCATGTGGGGGAAGATTCCTTTTCTTGGTCGAAGTATTTATTGGCTTAGGATTCATGATCGACCCGCCAACACCCGCGATAGAAACGTCTGAAGTGAGGATCGAAATATGAGGAGAGATTGCACAAGGGATGGCCAGGGTCGAAGCCACCAGCGATGAGGCTTGATATGAAGACATCGAAATTCCCAGAACTTCACCTCCTTCATTGGAAGAACTCTGGCTAGTGGGGATGGGGGATTGAATGGAAGAGCCCTCTGCTTTCTTCTTCATTCGTTGTTCCCTGCGAATCTGACGCAATTCCGGGGCCAGCACCTGGGAAGTTCTCTCCCCCATCTTTGTAAAGGAGAAATACAATTAATGTAAGTAGTTGTAATGAGAGCATTGGAGTAGCATGTGTTACCCGAATTCCACATAACGATCTTCATCCGATGAACGTCCAACAGAAACCCTCTTAGTTGAAGGTCGACTCAATAGAAGTTCGGCTGTTTTGGTGTAATGAAAATATCAGAACTATGATTATTACAATTGGTGAGGAGCGTTCCCACTTTTGGAAGGAAAATGAATACAAATGTATCCTTCCAATTATGGTTGGAGTAAGGAAGATCGCAGATAAGATTTCTTCCTTTACGAGCCTCAATGTGGTACCATATCTTACGGGAGTTGACCTTCACTTGAAAGAAGTGCCTAAACAGCCGAATGGATGGTTTGACCCCACAAAGTTCACAAAGCATGGTGAAGAAAACCACAAGAAAAATAGTGTCGGGTGCAAGCCGACAAAGAGGGAGTTCTAGAAAGTTCAGGACTTCCTAGACAAAGGGATGACAAGGATAACAAGGAACAAAGATGAAAGAGTTCAAATACACTCCAACTTCATCTTTCTAAGGTAAGCAAATTCTCTCATTTGATTTTGGAATCCTAAACTTATAAGGATGAGAAAGATAATCTGACCGGATCTTGGCGGTCAGATCAAAAGAAAGCTCCGGAACCTTGCCCAGAACCTGCTGAGGCACACTGAGCAGATCATTATACCAAAGAATAGGAGATTGGGGCTCCATGAGGAGTCCTTTCCCCTTTCCAAGAACATATGATGTTCAAAGACGTCGCATTATCTCAGATGGAGATGGCTCTCTGATCCTCAAAGGTAGCCACATGGTCAAAGGAGTCAAAAAGAGTCCAAATGGAAAAGGGGAACTACCTTAGTAAAGTCTAATGAATGCTAAGGGAATCAAAAGCAAAGGCAGGTTTTCTAAAATTTGAGGACGAAGCAGTTGAATTCATTTGTTTCTCTTTTCCATTTATATTGGTATCCAAATCCAAACCAGCTGTGGCCGTTCAATAAGCAGCACGTGTAAAAAGTTGATGCGACGGAAGATTCAAATTTCAAGATCAAGCAAGGACCAAAACGAGATGTGAAGGGTTTTGGTGGTATAAATCAAATACGCTCACTTCGACTGCCTACCCATTCAATGAGATATCACATCATTCAGCCTCAATCCATGCCTTACTTGAGCGCAAATGATGGGGGCCATTGTTGATACATCGGTTCGGCCCATGAAGCGAAGATGCGACAACGCGACAAGAAAGATGAAGCCCATTAAGATGGGTAAGCCTTGGCCCAATAACCTAAGAAATCCATCAGTGAAGATGAGCTATTACCAAGTCAAAGGGACAGCTCATTCGACCATTGGGAACCCTCAGATACATGGGAGAGGTTAATGAGGACCGAGTACATGGGAAACCGTTATTAACAATCCCGGAGAAGATCTTATTGCCATAAATGAGGAACCGTTATGTATAAAAAAGGAAATCATCAGCTATAAATAGGAGAGGCGACAATAGAAGAAGAGTTCTAACTCCAAAGGTACGAGATACCTTAGACTCTGATGCTTTACTCTCCACTTTCTTATATTTCTTCCTCTAAATTAGCTTGAGGTGACTGACTCAAGATGAGCCACTGTGGGTCGATCTTAACAGCCCCAAGCCTTTCTTAAGTTCAGTTCTAACTTAAGCATCAGAGAGGATTTGGGTCGAAACCCAAATTCGACCCCCCCTGATGACTGTCTGTGTTGCAGGAAGTTCGTGGTTTGACCCAGCAGGAAAGTCGAACGATTGTCCTAATCGATCGAGTGATCAGTCGAACTCAAGCCTGATGCTCATAGCATACTCTGCTCAGCCTTCATCGACCCTGGTTCTACCAGCCGAGTGTCCCACTTCATCAGTTGACGTGGCTCCACCTGTCCACGTCAGCTCCAACTATAGTTTGGTGGAATCCATCCGTCAACAGCTATTAATGTAAATAAGTTTAACAAAGGCAAAAATAATTTAAATGATTTGCTTAAAATTCAACATCCAGCAAATCATCGACAAGGTTTGGGTTATAAGAATACATCCAAATCCAATGGATTTATAAATTTTATTGTACCTAAAAAGAAGAAGCATGTATTTTTTGATAAAAAGAAAATAAACTCTTCTATTTTGTTACAACAAAATAATATTATTTCTAAAGCAAATAAGAAAAACTGTGTAACACCTTCTAGGAAATCCACCACACATTCTATTTGGATTCCTAAGGGTTTATGCTTATATGATAACGATTTGTATATTTCAAATTTTATGAAAGATGTTATACATTCAGTAAATTATTTGAAAAAGCCAAATTCTTCTTGGGTTTGGCTTCCTAAGGACTAATCCCAAGGACCCAAAATAAAATGGTACAAAAATTCGTTGTTTATTTTTCAATTACATATAAAAGAAAGATGGATTCTAGATAGTGGATGTTCCAAACACATGACAGAGAACATCAAACTTCTATCAACCGTTCAATTCAATAATGGTGGAACAATTACATTTGGAGACAACAACAAAGGAAATGTTATTGGCATTGGAACAGTTGGTGATCCAGATAAGCCAATCATAAAAAACGTGCTCCTCGTTGACGGTTTGAAACATAATCTCCTATCTATTTCTCAATTATGCGATAAAGATTTTAAGATAGTTTTCGAAAATAATTCTTGCATAATATATTACTTTAAAATGACTAATATATTATTTCAAGGTAATTGTTGTGGAATTTTACACTTAAAAATTGCAAGCGCATGACTGTCGTTGTAGCTCTAATGGGTCGTCCGCATGGAGGTTGGGTAATTGAGTACTAGCTCAATCCTAGGCCATGATTAGGTACGTGAGGATATGTGGAGTATGTATAGAATAGGGAGAAACAAATTGGATGAAAAGTAATCTAGAGCTAGGTTTCACCCAATTATGGATTGTACACGAATTAACATGGATTGATCGATTGTTGAACTCAAGGGATAGAGAGAGGTCGTCTAATCTAAGGGTATTATCTTACCCTCACTCTCATGGTGCATGATAAGATATCCCCTTATATTAGCCATATCCCCTACTCTCATGGCGCATGATAGGACTACCTAACCCTTATCAACACTGACGTTAATCGTGCATCGATGTGTGTTAGATACATTACGTCCGACGAATATCCCCAATTTTCCTCCACGTCACTCTCGCGGATTAGGATTTGGATCTATACTAGGAGGGCTCTAAATAAAATACTGACGCTAACCTTGCAATAGATAGTATCGATCAATGTATTCGGAAACCCTACATTAACCCTAATGCTAATCCTGAATTAATCTAATTATCCATGAAGGGGGAATCCAATATACATTGATAATAATCGTCCTAACATATCTCTAATCATCATTCATACAACAACCAACCAAAACTCATCAATACATGCCCAAACCCACAAGTAAGGATCAACCAAACTCTAGATTAAAATCTACTCACAAGACATGTATAGAATCGCAGAGATTAACAAAGATTCAATGAAGAAATAGAAAAACATATAAAAATTAATCAAAACAAGAAGGAGAAAATTATCTTGATGGTTGCAATACAAAGCTATGAAGATTACAAGCTTGCGCCGATCGCAGAACTCCTCCAAAAACCTAATCTAACCTACCCCTACTCCTATAACTAAGAAAAAATATGAAAAAGGGGAAGAAAACGCCTCCAAGGGTCTACCCCGCTTCAAAACGGTACACAAAACTCTTATGTAGCCCCTTAGAAACCCTAATAGATTGAGAAAAACCCGACCCGATGCGGCCGCGCAGACCAATCCACGCGATCGCGTCAGAAATTTAGCCTTGCAGCCACGTTTTACAGAAAATATATAAAATCACTCCGATCTCAGAAAAATACAAATAAATATGTGTTGGAATCGGGACAAGATGATCTTCAAAGGAAAAATAAGGATTTGTGAAGATAACCACAGGGTTGTGAGAAGATTCTCAATCTTTGCAAGGGTTGTGGGTTTCCTTGTGATATCTCCTCCACGCTGTCATGTGGGGTAGCCACACGACCGGGTGGCTCCTCTTCTCTTGGCTTGGTCTGGGATCCTCTATACGATCATGTTGATGAGGTGACACGACCGCTTCATCAAAGAATAAATGGATCACAATTTCCAGATAATTGTGCAAACGACGCGGCCGCGTCGATTGGATGAAACGACCGCGTGGCTCTGGACTTCCAAACTTCAAAATGGTTCTTCATGGCTCTGTTTGACACTGTTTTTATGACGTCTTCATGTGACCATGTCGTATAGAATCTGCTGCTTCCTTGGGCCCTCCTTTGCTCTCTTCCACGCGGCCGCATGTGGTATCCCACGTGGTCGCGTGTAGCTTGTTTCTTTTGATTTCTTCTTCTTTTGATCATGTTTCTTCTGTTACTTATTGGTGTTTGAGACCAATATTGTTTTGATGATGATCACAATATTATGTTATTGCTAATGACTCTCAATGTATTAGTCTCATGTTTTTTAATTTAAAAATCAGCTTTTTGGAGACTAATAGCTTGGTGCAAGGATGGACATCAAGAGGAGCATTGCCAAAACTTGGAACTTGATGAAGGGAAGCTCATCAAGAGGTGCCAAAGCTTGGAAGATTATGGGGAGCATAAATGCATCTAGAACTTGAAGCATTAGACTCTAGGAGATGCAAAATGTAATCCATGTAATTTATATTACTTCCATTTCTCTTTTTGTGTCTAGGATTTTGTAATGCCATGATAGATGGTCATACTCATTCATGCATTGCATTAACCATCTTAGGTAGCCTTAGGATTATTATAGAAACCAACCCAATAGGTTCACCATACCAAAAACTCAAATTGGATTTTTTGGCCTTCCAACAGACGACTGTTGAAGGTAGGACAGGCGACCGGGTGACCTCCAAGCGCCTGGCCAGCCTTCTACTGTAGATTGTTGTGCACACCTCAAGTCAAATTTTTCGTGACTCTTCCTTGAGCTTTTGGCGTAGGCGACTGAAGTCTATTTGACATGTGACTGTCTTCCATCAGGCGCCTGAACTTTGTTCTTCAGTCGTCTGAGTGCCAATGTGTGAAACTTGTCTTTTCTGGGTACCAATCCACTTTGTATGACAACCAACTGATGAAGAGTTTACAGTCTCTTGTCTATCTTTAGGCACCTGGACATTGTTCATCAGTCGTTTGAATGCACAAGTGAGAAGGTTGCATTTTCTCTGCTCCATTCCTTCCCATGTGATAGCCGCCTGCCGAAGTATATTCAGGCGCATGCACGTTGTACATGTGCCTATGTAGTCTTCTACATTCGTCTGTCCTTGCTCAGATTATAGCTGTTGAAATTTTTCTAGCTGTTGATCAGTCGACTATCCACTCTTGTACAGTCGCCCGTCGTTGCCATAAAATTCCAGATCCTAGCCGTTGCAGAATTCTTCCTTTGGCTTCTAGCTTGGGTTTTATAGGTTTTTGGGGCTTCATATATATATAGGAGTGTGATTAGTTCATTTAAACTTCTTGATTAACATTTAATATCTTAAAGAATCATTAAGACACTCTTATTCTCTCATTTTCCTCTCATGAGCACTATTCTCTTCATGCATTGAAGCTACCTCAAGGAAAATCATCCAAGTGCAACAAAGCTCGTCTCAACACTTGGATATCCTCTTCCATGCCTTCTTCTTCATATTGAGTAAGTTCATCTCAAGGCTTAAGTAAGCGTATTTATTTCTTCTTTGTGAAGTGAAACCCTAACTTTCTTCGTGAAAGTAAGTTTCTCTCTTTGTGAGAGTTTACCCCTAACTTTCTTTGTGAGAGTTAGTTGCTTTCTTTGTGAGAGATAGGTAATCTCTTTGTGAGAATTCAAATCCCTTTTGTAGGGTATCTCTTTGTGAGATTGTATTCACTACCTTGTGTAGGATCATAGTGAATATCGGTATGGCTGGTTATACCCAAGTCGGGGAACCATAGTAAAATTTGTGTGTTAGGGTTTGATTGATTGTTTTGTTTAGATTCCTCTTGCACTTATAATTCTGTATTTGCAAGTTTAATTTTTAATTACACGATTATTTCCATTACTCTATTCACCCCCTAGAGTGTTTGTTGTTAGTATTGTAAGGCATAGACGGTCATTACAATTGGTATTAGAGCAAGGTTGAAGCATACAACAATGATGGCATTCAATGCTTCATCTATGTCTTATGAAGAAGGTCTATCACATGTTCGACCCCCGCTCTTTAACGGAACCAACTATCTAAGTTGGAAGATCAAGATGATGATCTACTGGGAGGGTCAAGACCTTTGGGACATCATGGAGTCGCCTTTTGTGAAATCTACTACACCCGCAGCTACAAGGACAAAGGCGGAGAAGGATTTGATCAAATCCAATGCGAGGGCAATGAACGCATTCCATTGCACCAAAACTCCAAATGAGTTCAACCACATCTCCATATGCAAAACGGCTAACGAAGTTACTCATGAAGGGACTTCAAAGGTAAAGAAATCTAAACAAAGTGTGTTTAGATCTAAATATGAATTATTTACGATGCAGGAAGGAGAGATCATATAAGAAATGTTCACAAGGTTCACGAATATTGTGAACGCTTTGGAAGGAATTGGGAAGATGATTTCCCAAGAGGATCAAGTGGAGAAGATCCTTGACTCTCTCACCCCACTGGGAGTCAAAGGCCAACGGGATTTTGGAGTCAAATGACCTGTCCAAATACACTGTTGAGGAGTGCATTGGTAATCTCATGGCGTATGAAGTGAAGCTTCAACACAAGAAGGAGATTCAACCATCAAAGCCTGAGAAGCCAGAGAAGCAAAACTGGATTGCATTCTATACCGAGAAGGAGCCAATCAAATGGAGAAAGAAATTCCATCAAGAAGATTCGAGTTAAGATGGAGAGGATGAGACTAGTGGTGATGAAATGATGAAGCTTGACAAGCAACTAAGAGCATTCCTCAAGGGCAAGAAAGGTAACTCTTTGCCTCTAAATCGAACAAGGTTTGTTATACTTGCAGTGGTAAAGGACATCTCTCTACCGAATGTCCTTCCAAACCCTCCAAAGAACCTTACAAAGGGAAATGGAAGAAACATTGGAAAGGGAAGTCCAAATACAAGAACCAAAAGAAGGGTCTTGTCGGCACATTTGATGACTCGGATGATGACTCATCAAGTGATGAAGAAGATGATGATAAGGAGGTAACTCGCAGTGCTTCACAGCATGTGATTCTTCATCAATCTCCTCAAGCTCAAGCGATGAAGGGGTGGAGGTGTGGCTCAACCCCAACGAAGATTTGTGCTTTATGGCAAAAGGGGAAGAGTCTTCCTCAAGCTCTAGCGGAGAGGAATTTGATGATGAAGATGATGTGTAGCCAAAGTTATCGTATGAGGAGCATGAATATCGCTACAATGTGGTCTCCAACGAGGCAAGTAAGTGCATCAACTCATACTCTAAAGTAAAAGCAAAATTTAAAGATGTTATGAGTTGGGTGCATGAATTAGAATCTACTAGTGTAAATATGAATGATGTGCATGTTTGTGACACTATTGAGAGAGACACACTTCTCGCTCAAGTTAAGGATTTAAGCTTTGTAAATGATAAATTAGGAGCTCAAAATATTAGTTTAGAGTCTCACATTCAATAAATTACGTTGAAATATGAAGAGGAATCTCAAAAGCTCAAAACCATTGGTCATTCTATGGATTCATTTCACGATTTATTGGAAAAACAACATCCGATAAATCATAGAGGAGGTTTGGGTTATATTCAAAATGTGGTATCCAAACCCACCTCTAATTCTTCCAAAGGTGCAAAATCAAGAAATATTGCTAAAGCGCATAAGAAGTATCACCATGCTTTCTTGTATAATAATAACACCAACAAGAAGCATGTAAATCACAAGGTGGTGAGGAAAAATGAAAATTCTTCATTTTTTTCTAAGAAGCAAACTCCTTACTCAATGCATGCCAAGAAATATTTTTCTACACCTAAGCATGCCATATCCACCCATCTTGCAAAGGCAAAACCATTGCGGAGGAAATCCTTAAGAATTTGGATTCCCACTAGGTGTAGTGTGCAAGATAGGAATATATATGTATCAACTCTTTAGTTAGAGATGTGATCACATCATGTTATTACATTAGGAAATTGAACTCCTCTTGGGTTTGGTTCCCTAATGTTTAGGTCTCTCACGCATATGCATATTGCATGGGTATTTTGCTTTAATGTTTTTTCTTAAGCATACCCATTGATTGTGTGTGATGTTTCATGATTTTGAAAATGTTTTCAAATTGTTTTTCATGAAAATGGGATTTCGGGGATTTCATTGTCATACATGCATCTTTTGATCCATATGTATGGAAATGGTAGAGTTAATATGTTATGTATGTTTAAAAGTATTTTAAAACATATTTTAACTCTCATGTTGGGTGATTTTTGAGATGATTTTATACAATTGGTTATTATGATCTCGAATTCAACCCATTGGTGTTGCCAAATATTTTTCATTCTATGATTTTTATTGACAATGTCATTTGTATCAATGATGCTTGATTTTTCTATATCCATGCATTGATACAATTTTAGGCCCATGGCTCCAAGTATAATTATTTACAATTGGTAAAGTTACTTTTCTTTACAATTGGTATTGACCATAGAAGTCAACAATTTGACCCTTTCTATGATCTAGGGGAGCATGTGATAGTGATTGATACCCACTTTAAATCTACAGTTAGGAACCAATCATCTCTTAATCTCTTTCATGTTGTCAGATTTTAAAGGGAGTCAATGACGAGAGTTATTTCTTGTATGTTTGATGTCCACCTTTTTGACAATGACAAGGGGAGAGAGATATGTATTATGTAAATCATCATATATTATGTATGGGAAGAGAGATACTCATATATAGGGATAAAGTTATGAGATATATGGTTTATGTAATCCATGCCTATTATATGTCAATATTGTGTTACAATTGGTTTATTTATTTTCAATTGGTGCATATAAGTGGGGGGAGCTCATTATCATTGTTCTTGAATTGTTTATGTTTTACAAATAACTGCTTTATGATCTTGAAACATTTTCCAACTAACTGTTTTACGTCTTTGAGCACGCATGGATCCTTTGATTATACCCCAGCGAAAATTTGATTGTTAGGATTAGGAGTAGGCGTAATCGGACCTGACGATGAGAAATTGTTAGAATAAAGTGTAAATCTAAAAAATTTCATAAAAACATCCATGCATATAAAGATGTGGCGTGGTGGGATTCTCAATAAGAAATATGCACAAATGATGCACGAAAGTTCACTTCCCCCAAGCTAGAACTAAGCATTGTACTTAATGTTAAAGAGTGGAAATGGGGGGATGAAAGTGTTGCATGTATGGAAATGCCTCCCCTAAGCTAGAATATAAGATATCCTAAAATGAAAATGAAAGGAAAGCATGGGTACAAATTGGGGGGGGGGGGGTAGAGTCATATAAAATGTGAAACGAGGGCGAAGTGTGGGCATTAGGGTTTTGAGTAATGAATAATGGTGAACCGAATGGATGTAAGAATTATTCAAAGAAAAATAGGTAATCCTAATACGCTCCCCTCACTGTCGAGAGGAGGCGAGTTTATTCATTATACCTAGAAAGCATGTAAAATTTATCTATACTATTGGATTCGATTTCACCTGATCAAAAGGTGGATCCAAGATCTCCAGCGGAGAAGGTAGTTATTCCTCCTGCTCTTTTCCTAGCTCGGCTAACAATACCGTGCCACGAAATCTATTGGGATCCCACAGTGCTCCTCCAAACACCTCTTGAGGACGACCACATGAGTCTTGCAAGAGACGAGGGGCGTTAGTGCAAATGGGAAAATTCTGTTGAGGGATGTATGCCCTCAGTTCAATTGTATTTAATGCAAATGGATTTTAATATTAAATATTTTTTAAATATGTCGTAAAGTGTTTGCAGATATAGTTTAAATTATAGATGCATAGAAATGAAGAGGATTTTTTCACGAAAGTCGGGGAGAAAACCGTCCTCAAATCCATGTCCAAACGAGCCCAATAAAGATGTTTAAAAGGGGTTTTAAACATAACATTAAAATATGTCCAAATGGGCACGGATTTTGGGGGCTGGCGCCCGCAAGCGCCAGCTAGAGGCTAACGCGGGTGGGCCCCATTGTGGGGTCCACAATTAGGGTTTTGAAAACCCAAGTGGCTGCTGGATTTTTTTGCGAAACACAGTTTTTAAGTCAACTTTATGACTCCGTTTGAGGGGTCAAACAAGGTCAGAATTGAGTCACGTTTGTTTCTGTGTGTTCACCGTTCAGTGCTCTTCGGTTTGATAGGATGTATAACTTGCGAAGCTCAACGTTTAGGGAGGGAAAATCGCTAAAGATTGGCCTTTGTGAAAGGAAAAATTTAATTAATTTTTTCCTCCAAAACTCTTAGTCCCACATCGGATATGATGAGAAGGGGATGGGTTAGCCGCCTATATAAATAGGGGCTAACCTCCCTCCTTGAAGCATGCACCAAGTATTCAAATCCGAGAAGCTCCCAAAAGTTTTGCGCACGCTCAGATTAAGACTTAAATTAATTATTCTCTCTCTCCCTATATACTTCATTGCTCCTGATCGGGCTCTAGCAAAGCCACAAATGAGTTTGAATCGGATTCGAAGTCTTGACGAAGGATCCACTCAATATGAAATTTTCTTCGATGTGTGGTTGGCTCGGCACAAGGGTGTTGCTCGCATCAGGACTTGGTGCGGTTCGGGAAGCGTTTCTACTCGGGACAAGGTGTGGCTCGGGATGCAGTTCGGCTTGGGAGAAGCGGTGCATGGCCAAAGAAATGTTGCTGAAAACGATGCTTCGTATTCTGCGAAAACGAAGTGAAAGGTATGAAGTTTAATTAAACATGTGTTTATAATTGTAAATAGGTTGATAGATCATTCCTTAGGGGTTGGTCGGACCCAACCCCGGGATAGTAGAGATTTTGGCTAGGGTTGTATCTTTAGGCTTAATTTAGAAAATGTTTGTAGATCTGTTTTCCGTTGCAATTATGTTTTCATCGTCCGACCGACTTGGCCCAGACGTCGAATTTATAGCCATAAGGAGCCAGAAAACACTACAGTGGTATCAGAACCAGGTCTACTTGATCTATAGTCTTTGCAAGTATAAAATGAATATGTTACAGCATGTTTCTCCATCAAATGGAGGTTTAAAATTAAACTATTATATTGTCGTTCACATGTGATGTTTTAATTTCGAAAAATTGTTTTTTTGAATACTAGATCTAATTAAAACCATATGATAATTTTTATAATTATATATGTATAATTATTTGATAATTATGAGTGTAACTTAAACTATATGAGATATTTTAAGTTGCATGTTTAGCTAAATTTTATATGATAATTTTAGTTGAACTATTATCATGCTAAAAGTGTTTAGTTGATATTTTTTTGGTTATGGCATTTCTTGATGATTATGTGATAATACTAGAAAAACTATTAGGTTAGCCATTAAAGTTTCATAAAAATTATAAGATAATTTTTATGGACATGTTATGAGGTAAACTTGTTTAAATGCCTATACATGATTAGGATAGCACCCTAAAATTCATTCCTTATAGTTGATAAGGACATTAATAAAAGTTATTAACCAATCCTAATAATTTCGAATTTTAGGATTCGACTAGTTGATAGGCTTAACTAGTTTTAATGAAGCCATATCTAGTCGATGGCACACATATGAATAACAAGTTTCCTTCAATGGACCATGATCCGGTCTAGTGTTTTTTTACTATTATTGTGGATCACCCTAGCTCGACTGATGAAAGTGATCTTGGCCTAGCCAAATCCCTGGCCATGTTCCGCTGGACTGCAAGGATATGAATTATGATTATATGACACCATCGATTACATCTAGCCAATTACGTTAAAAATCTTCTTCAATGTTACCCGTAGCCCTCCTTGCTTTTGGATTTTGCAAACCAGAGATTCCTGTTATAGTTGTTGAGTCAACTCAAGATATAATGTGGGCCATCTTTTGGGAACCAATTCCACTAAATATGAGATGTAGTTCGACCTAACCCAAACCGTCGCGTCATGAATTTAACCGAGTGCCGGTGTAAGTTAGGATTGGACAAGAATGCAACGGTCTAACTAGACTAGTCGTTATGATGTGTTGAGCCAACTCAAGGTCATAAGTGACTAGGGGTAAAAACCATAAGAGAATCACTTACGAGGTGATTGATGAAGAGTCATTTACTGATTGTAGAGTTAAGCAACTTGTTGAGCCAACTCAAGGTTGTGAGACTCAGGGTGATCGGGTCCCTTTCCCACTAAATATTATTATTTGTTCATCTATATGGCTTAAGATGATATCAAAATAGTAGGAAGGTATAGTTGAATAAAATCTAATTTAACTATATTTAAAATCATGAACATATGCTAAACTATGAAAGTTCTATGTTTTACTGATGGAATGCAAGATATAATATCATAAAGGATTATGTTAACTGGTCAAGATGATTATTTAAGGAATATCAACTCAAAATCAAGTTTGATATTCTAAACTGGATCCTCGCTTACCTTAAACTGTCCTTTCTAGCACAAGCTTACGGACAATCATTTCCTTAAGCTATGTGTCGAACAAAATAAAAGCACGCTACCTATCACTCGCCTCTATGAGGGGCAGCTTGAACACACTGACGTTCAAAGCAAGTTTCTTCATACAATTTGTTGAGTTAACTCAAGGTTGTATGAAAAGCGATTTTGATCCACAAGATTTGAAACTTCGATCAAACTGTTTGACTCGAAGATGAGTGCACGAACGGTATAAAAACATGTAACCAAATCAGATCTTGAGTCAAGCAACTTGTTTAGTCAACTCAATGTTGTGAAGCTCAAGTGTTTGGACACGTGAGGTGCATGCACAGCTAATAATTTTTTGTTGGGAAAGTATTGTCTAAATGTGATTTAGAACGAAGAAGGTATTGAAGAAAGTCGGTTGAGAAAGAAAGTTTTGACTATGATAAGAAAAGGTAAAAGTAGGAGGAACTGAAAATGTGACATTTGATGTCACGATTTCAGGTTAATTGTTGTACAAAAGGAGAACACATTTTGGCGAATGTCGTCACGCTGCTTCTGAAGCAGTGTTTCGATGTGAATGTTTTGTATAACGATATTGTATTAAATATTAATACACGAATACACAAGTTATAGAGACTTTATCTATGTCAAAATAGACTAGGCCGTACCGATGAGAACAGACTTGACAAGTCACATAAAGAGATTTTTGATCTCTCGTATTATGAGTCGAAAGACATGTGTAAGTCTTGTCTTAATGATATGATGGCCAAACTCCTTCTGTAAGACAATGGGAGAATGAGTTGGAGAACTCACGGTCATGTACATAGGGATGTATCCAGACCCAAGTCTAAATTAGCCCAGATATGTTATCTTATTTTATTACGACACGTGTTCTTGATGAAACACAAGTCTGATAAATTAGAGTGCACAGTGACAGAAGTATTTGAACTGCTTCGATGAGATCGAAGAGTCGAATACTTAACTATATAATTCTTGCGTAATTAGAGAAAATGTGATTTTCCCCTAGGTTAAGTCTCTTAGCACATCGATATTTTGTAGAGCATGAATCGCACTTTGTTAGACATGGTGTGATACATGGCAATTGACTTTGAATTATAATCCCCCCTCTGGGTTAAGTCTCCGATAGTAATGCCTAAGTTTTTTGATAAGGGTCTATGAGGACCTTATCAATATGATATTCCTCAAATTAATCGATAGGAAGTCACAGGATTACTCGAGCCTCGTGAGACGAAAAGTCGAGTAAGACATCATAGTTGATGATGGCCTAGACAACTTCTAAGATGCCGTGGAGTAGTGACTCTAAGAAATAGCTTGATACAATCCAAAAAAGGTCCTTGCACATAAACACAGTATAGACCTTGGTTGACGTGCCCAAGGAAAGTGTTTTCTTTGGTTACAAGTGAATCTTCAAGACATAAGATTAGTGCAGATGGAAAAAAGTGAAGTACAAGTTATGCTGGTTGAGAAAAGTTATCATCAGAACTCCTATAAACGGATTTTGTTGAAACTTTCTTGACAACAGCTGCGTACAGATCTATTCGAATTAGATCGATGTAAATGCTCATGATGACCATGAAAACTATAGCATTCATATAAAGTCTGTTTTCTAAATATGATTTAGAAAACAAACTTATATTAATCAGCCAGAGAGTTTTCAAGGTCAGTGGGAGTGAATAAAAGGCATGCGAGGCATCAAGGAGCCAGAACATATGTTTTGATAAAGTGGTCAAAAGAGTTTGACATTTTATCAGAAACGATTTTGAACCGTGCGGATGACCAGTGAATATTTTGAAGCATTCTCGTAAGGTATGAAAAGGATATTGTTTTAAGTCTCAAGTGAGGACATTGACCTGGATGAGATCAAGGCAAGTTAAATATTATGGATTCCAAGAGACCAAGGAAATTATTTGGATGAGATTCAAATATGCGGCCTAACATGAACATAGAAACTTTTTAAGTCTATAACTAAAGACGGTTTAGGAGATTCACTCACGAAGGCTCTATCACTTAAAGTCTAGAGAGACTTATGTGTAAATGCGGTATAAGATACCGTGATAAATGGGCCTGAATGCAAGTGAAAAATGTTGCGAGATAGGTATGCCCTCGAACTCTAGGCAATTTATCTCTATGTGAGTGTACTGACATCTTGTTCAAAATTACAGTAAGTTGTATGTTAAGAATTTATCTAAGTTAATAATAATGTAGTCAACATTAGAACTTAGGTAAAGTCCTGAGACTTAATGCGAGGTTAAAAAAGTATCGAAATAAGGATTTCGATCATGGAGAATTGTTTAACCGTTAGTAACATAAGTCTGAAATCGTTCGTGGTCATAGATGTTTCGAGAAAAGGATATCGAAACATCGGATAGACCATTGAGTCTTTGTCTTCACCATAGAGTAGTGACGATGATCTCATGGTCGTTCGACTTGGCAAAGTCGGAGACGAGACACATGTGCTCATTGGAGAATGAGTTCACTGAACGACTCAACGAGAGTTATCACATGGTTAACATAACAAATTTATCAGTGATAACTCTCTGTGATGATAGACAAGTTGGTCCTTGGACTTGAGGTCATTGTACGAACCTGTACGTGAACGGTGTCACTTAGATTTCTGACTTAGCTTTGAGGCAACGCCTGTCGAAAGGTCTTTGGTTGGGTGACACTTGAACCATGCGAGGAGAGTAATGACCAAGAGAGACTTCTTCTCTCACGTTATGTGGAGTTAGTGTCGCATGTGTTGGTTTGGCATTTAGTGAAAAACTTTGGCCAAAGTATGTTGTAAGAAGTCCAACATTATTTGACTATGGACCGATGGAGACTAACCAGCTTCGAGCTATTGGGGTTGACAGTTTGACCATACCCTAGGCTTGACTAGGCGACATAGTTTTGATGAAGGGACTAAAACTGCGGTAGTCATCACGGACACAGTCAGGGTGGTCCCGACAATACTCATGTCAATGAGTTAACCACATAATTATGATACTGAAACAGGGACAGCACCTGCTGCTCGTGGTCACTACCATCTGGGGTTTCGAGCCCCACCTGTAGTAGGGTCAGGCTGTAAGGTCTCACACAAAGTGAGACCTTCCTCAAGTAATATGTAGAATTAAGGGAGACAATACATTGGATGTATGGGAATTAATTAAGTCACAAAGAGTTTGTGATATAAGATATACAACTGCAAAGAGTTGCAGATAGCTTCTGGATTCAGGATAAATGATCCTTAGTGCAAGTGGGAGATGTTGAAGGATGTAAGCCCTTAGTTCATTTGTATTTGATGCAAATGGATTTTTAATATTAAATATGTTTTAAATATGTCGTAAAGTGTTTCCAGACATATTTTAAATAATAGATGCATTGAAATGAAGTGGATTTTCTACGAAAGTCGGGGAGAAAACCGTACTCTCCGTGTCCAAAAGAACCCAATAAAGATGTTTAAAAGGAGTTTTAAACATAACATTAAAAGTTTATTTTAAAGTTGTTTTAAAATATATTTTTTATTTAAAAAAGGGGCTCAATATGGACAAGCCCAAGGGCTGGCCGGGGCCTGCCCAGGCGCAGGCCTGAGCAAGCCCGGTCGCTGGGCTTGCCCAGGTGCCCGGGCGCCTGTGCCCAAGCCCAGTCGATGGGCGCCCCTGTGATGGGCACCTGTGCCTAGGCCCTGGTGGGACCCTGGCGCCCAGTGCCTGGGCACAGATTTTTGGGGCTGGCACTTGCAGGCGCCAGCTAGGGGCTGATGCCGGTGGGCCCCATTATGGGGCCCACAATTAGGGCTTTGAAAGCCCTAATGGCGGCTGGATTTTTCTGCGAAATGTAGTTTTTAATTCATCTTTGTGACTATGTTTGAGGGGTCAAAAAGAGTCGGAATTGAGCCCCGTTTATTTCTATGCGTTCATCGTTCAGTGCTCTTCGATTTGATAGGTTGTATCACTTGCGAAGATCAACGGTGAGGGAGGAAAAATTCGCCAAAGATTGGCCTTTGTGAATGACAAACTTTAATTAATTTTTTCCTCCAAAACTTTTAGTCCCACATCTAAGATGATGAGAAGGGGAGGGGTCAACCGCCTATATAAATAGTGGACAACCCCCCTCCTTGAAACCTGCACCAAGTCTCCAAATCTGAGAAGCTCCCAAAAGTTTTGAACATGCTCGGATTAAGACTTAAATTAAGTATTCCCTCTCTCCCTAGATTCTTCCTTGTTCTTGATCGGGCTCTAGCAAAGACACGAAGGAGTTCGGATCGGATCCGAAGTCTTAACGAAGGATCCACTCAAGGTGAAATTTTCTTCGGCACGTGGTTGGCTCGGCGACAAGGGTGTTGCTTGCCTCAGGGCGCGGTGCGGTTCGGGCAGCGGTTCGGCTTGGGACAAGTTGCAGCTTGGGTTGCGGTTTGACATGGGAGAAGAGGTGCGGGGCCAAAGAAATGTTGCGGAAAACGACGCTTCATATTCTGTGGAAACGAAGTGAAAGGTATGTAGTTTAATTAAACATGAGTTTATAATTGCAAATAGGTTGATAGATCTTTCCTTAGGGGTTGGTCGGACCCAACCTCGGGATAGTAGAGATTCTGGCTAGGGTTGTATCTTTAGGGCTTGATTTAGAAAATGTTTTTATATCTATTTTCCACTGCAATTATGTTTTCGTCGTCCGACGGACTTGGGCCGGACGTCGAATTTATAGCCCTAAGGACCCAGAAAACCCAACAAATTCTTCCCCAAGATATAAGCGTTCCAGAGAGGATTGTTAAAATGATTTAAAAATTTTGGAATTGAGTAACGGATACACCCTGAGAAC
Source organism: Scilla litardierei (assembly GCA_030789695.1). Lineage (NCBI taxonomy): Eukaryota > Viridiplantae > Streptophyta > Magnoliopsida > Asparagales > Asparagaceae > Scilla > Scilla litardierei. The sequence continues at coordinate 213,785,208 of CM061142.1, read as the reverse complement.
GTTGTGCTACTCTATAAGATGGGGTGATCATCCCCACGTTCTTTCTTTCGTTATCCTTACCAGGTTCTGACACGACCCATCATACCTCAACAGAATGTGCACCTGTGTCATGCGAGAAGTACGTTGTGGCAATAGTGTCTGAATCTATATAATTCAGAAATGAAATTTAAGATTCGAAAATGGAGTTTTGAGAGTCTATAATGCATGTGGGCTCAGATAGACGTTTACCTCATGAGTGATGGAAGGTGACTGCGGCAGAAGGTATGGAGGTGGATGTGGGTCTGGCTCTCTAAGATCAATCGTCGTATACGTGATCATGTGCACATCCTCCTCAACTATTGGTCCATGCTCTGCAGTCAGCTCATGTCTTTGGCATGCTACAAGCTGGGGTGATGACTCTGGAGGAAAGGAAGATTCAGGGCATGTAGTAACTACAGCCTCATCTTCACCTCTGCATGGCTTCTACCCATTATCATCAAAATATAGGTGCAATGTTTCTCCATCCCAGCTAGCATCAACACTGTCGGCGGTGAAACCTCCAAGGGAGAGATAACCCATGAGAGACTTTAAAATGTCCGGTTTAGATGGGTTATCATCCGTTGGCATGGTAGGGGATTCCTACAATTGTTCTTCAATTTGTGGATCCTTCTCTATGATTGGGGCTCTAAAATCATGCCCTGACTGCGAGTGTGAATTCCATCGAGATGCATCAATCAGGCTCACTTCATGGCTAAGCTGGCTGATCTGCTGAGCAACCTGTGCTTGCCCTTCCCCAAGTTGTCGAAGGGAGGTCTCAAAGTAGTCATTTTCCAGCCCTTGAAATTCAATGTAGTTCTCCATCAAGATCTCCAATCTAGATTTCTAAGGTGGTGGAACGAATGGTGGAGGGAATGGGGTGTATGCCCTTGACATCCACCCATGAAGTTGTTCTTCCAATTTATCCATCTTCATTGCAAGAAGTGAAGCGGCATCATCGTCTGGCATCATCATTCAATATTACATATGCACATGGTCAAACAAAGATAAGAACGAACAAAGAGAGGGTCGTCAGTACAAAAAAAGAATAGCACAAAAGTAAATGGGGATGGATGGGAAAAATTTTCTTTTTATTTATTTATAAAGTTTTTATGTACGTAGACTAATAGGCCTAAATTTAAACTAATATCAATCAGACGCAACCTCCCCGGTAACGGCTTTAAAAACTTGTTGTAGAATTTTAAACTTATAAACCGCAAGCGCACTACTATTGTCGTAGCGCTAACGAGTCGTCCGCATGGAGGTTAGGAAATTGAGTACTAGCTCAATCTTAGACCGTGAGTAGCTACATGAGGATATGTGGAGTGTGTATAGAATAGGAAGAAACAAATAGAATGAAAAGGAATCTAAAGCTAGGTTTCACCCAATTGTGAATTGTACATGAATTAACTTGGGTTGATCGGTTGTTGAACACATATGATAGAGAGAGGTCGTCTAATCTAAGGGTATTCTCTCCCCCACCCCCCTCGTGGCACATGATAAGATATCCTCTTATATTAACCATAACCCCCACTATTGTGGCTCATGATAAGACTACCTAACACGTATCGATACCGATGCTAATCGTGCATCTATGCGTGTTAGATGCATTACGTCCGACGAATATCCCCAATCTTTCTCCATGCCACTCTCATGGATTAGGATTCGGACTATGCTAAGAGGGCTCTAAATCAAATACCGACGCTAATCGTGCATTCGATAGTATTGATCAGTGTATTCGGAAACCTTAGATTAACCCCGATGCTAATCGTGAAGTAATCTAATTACCCACGAAGGGGGAATCCAATCTAAATTGATAATAATCGTCCTAGCATACCTCTAATCATCATTCATACAACAACCAATCAAAACTCATCAATACATGCTCAAACCCACAATTAAGGATCCACCAAACTCTAGATCACAAGACATGTATAGAATCACAGAGATTAACAAAGATTCAATGAAGAAATATAAAAACATATAAAAATTAATCAAAACAAGAAGGATAAACTTATCTTGATGGTTGCGATACAAAGATATGAAGATTACAAGCTTGCACCAATCGCAGAACTCCTCCAAAAACCTAATCTAACCTACCCATACTCCTATAACTAAGAAAAAATATGAAAAAGGGGAAGAAAATGCCTTTAAGGGTCGGCCCTGCTTCAAAACAACACACAAAACTCTTTAGTAGCCCTTTAGAAACCCTAACAGGTCGAGAAAAACCCGACCCGACGCGGCCGCGCGGACCAATCCATGTGGTCGCATCAGAAATTCATCCTCACAGCCTCATTTTACAGAAAATGTATAAAATCACTCCGATCTCAGAAAAGTACAAATAAATATGCGTGGGAATCGAGACAAGACACTCTTATAAAGAAAAATAAGGAGAAGTGAAGATAAGCACAGTGTTGTGAGCATACTCTCAATCTTTGCAAGGGTTGTGTGTTTCCATGTGATATCTCCTCCACGCGGTCGTATGGGGTAGCCACGTGACCGTGTGGCTCCTCTTCTCTTGGCTTGGGCTAGACTCCTCTACATGGTCTCATTGAAGAGGTGACATGATCGCTTCGTTAAAGAATAAATGGAGCACAATTTCCAAAGAATTGAGCTAACGACGTGTCCGCATCGATCAGATGAAACGACCGCGTGGCTCTAGACTTCCAAACTTAAAAATCCTTCTTCATGGCTCTGTTTGACGATGTCGTTTATGACGTCTTCACGCGACTGTGTCGTTTAGAATATGCTGCTTCCTTGTGCCCTCCTTTGCTCTCTTCTACACGACCACGTGGGGTATCCCACGCGGTTGCGTGGAGCTTGTTTCTTTTAATTTCTTCTTCTTTTGATCATGTTTCTTCGCCAAGTCTCTTTCCTTTAATTATTTAGCTCCATTTAACTCCTATAAGCTTGATTTTGACCTGAAACATATATAAACATCCAAAGAGTGAAAAGGAACAAAAATGGGGTAAAGTGGTGTATAAAATGTGGGTTTGTGTAATATAATGCATGTATAAACCCCACTAAGTATGTGTAATGTGTAAAATAACTCATCAGTAATCATTGAAATAACATATATATATTATGCATGAAAATAACTACAAATAATCATTATTTATTTGCATCCACAGAAAATACATTATTGTGCTACAAACGTTTTAGACACACTAATTTCAAAAAATTGGCACGTATTTTAAAACACAAACTAGTTTCAGGAATGCCAAATATATCTTTTAATCTTACATAATTTTTTGATGCATGTCAACAAGGCAAAATGCATACATCATCATTTAAATTAAAAGGTGCTATTTCAACAATACGACCAATTAAACTCCTACACTTGGATTTATTTGGTTCATCGAGAATAGCCTATTTAAATGGAAGTAGATTGTAGATGATTATTCTAGATATACATGGGTTTTATTCTTGAAACATAAAAATGACGCATTCGAAGAATTTTCAATATCTTGTAGAAAAATCAGAAATTATAATCTTCAACATTATCACTATTCGTGGTTATCATGGAGGAGAATTTGAAAATGAATAATTTACAAAATTTTGTAATGAAAGCAGCATAACACATAAATTTTTTTTCCAAGAGCCACACCACAGAATGGTGTAGTTGAAAGGAAAAATTGAACTTTACAAGAATGTGCTAAAACCATGGTATGTGATCGTAACCTACCTAAATATATTTAGACAGAAGTTGTTGCTACTGCATGTTATATTCTAAATAGAGTACTAGTAAGGCCAATACTAAATAAAACATGTTTTGAACTATTTTATGATCGTATTCCACATGTATCATATTTTTGAGTCTTTGGATGTAAGTGTTTTATTCTTAACACTATGGATGCATTAGATAAATTTGACTCTAAATCTGATGAAGGAATATTGTTAGGTTATTCTACACGTAGTAATGCCTATAGAGTATATAATAAGAGAACTTTATGTATTGAAGAATCATTGCATGTATCATTTGATGAAAACTACACATCTAGTATACCTATAGAAGATGATGAAGCAATACCCTTATCTAACTTTCTAGAAAATATTAAACTAGATGATAATGATAATAATGATTCTACTAATTCCTCTACTGAATCAATCTCAGAAAATACCAATCTTCCTAAGGAATTTGTAGAAGTTCCCAACCTTTCACATGAATTAGTTATTGGAGATATTACAGATGGTGTGAGAACTGATCTTAAATAGAACAAATGACTGATTGTGCCTTATATCAACCATTGAACCAAAGAATGTTAATAAAGAATGTAAAGATAGTTCATGGACTGTTGCAATGCATGAAGAGTTAAACCAAATTAAGAGGAATGATGTTTTTGAATTAGTTCCAAGACCATCAGATCATCCAGTTATAAGAACAAAAATGGGTATTTAAGAATAAACTAGATGAATCTGGACAAGTAGTTAGAAGTAAGGCTAGATTAGTTGCACAAGGTTATAATCAAGAAGAATGAATTGATTATGAGGAGACTAATGCATCGGTTGCACGTCTAGAATCTATTAGAATGTTATTAGCATACGCTTGCTATAAAAATTTTAAATTAGATCAAATGGACGTTAAAAGCGCTTTCTTAAATGGTATTATTAAGGAAGAAGTCTGCATAGAACAACCACCTAGATTTCAACATGAAACTTTGGAAAATCATTTTTCAAGTTAAAAAAGCATTATATGGTCTAAAACAAGCACCACGTACTTGGTATAAATGACTCAAAATGTCTTCTTATTCTATTGGTAAGATAGACTCCACCTTATTTACTAAACACATAGAATCTGATGTTATAATTATACAAATATATGTTGATGATATAATTTTTGGATCTACTAATGAATCTTTATATCAAAAAATTTTTAAGGCTATGCAGAATGCGTTTGATATGAGTCACGTGGGTGAACTTACCTACTTCCTTGGACTACAAATTAAACAAATGACGGAAGGTATATTTATTCAACAAAGTAAATATACAAAAGAACTTATCAAACAATTCGGATTAGGGAACTCTGCTGAAAAACGTACTCCAATGAGTATGTCATCATCTCTTGACAAAGATATTAATCAACGATTATATCGAGGTATGATCAGACCATTAATTTATCTTCCAACAAGTAGACCAGATATTATGTTTTCTGTATGCTTGTATGCTAGGTATCAATTAGACCCTAAGATGTCACATTTAACTGCAGTCAAAAGAATAATTAGGTATATAAAAAATACTTCTGATTTTGGTCTTTACTATCCCAAATCAAACACTTTTGATTTAGTAACATTTAGTTATGCAGATTTTACTGGTTACAAATCTGATCATAAAAGTACACGTGTAACTTGTCACTTTTTAGGTCAAGCCTTAGTTTCTTGGTTTAGTAAGAAACAAAATTCTGTTTCATTATCAACCATTGTAGCATAATATATTATCGTAAGACTAGCATGTGCACAAATCTTATGAATGAAACAAAATATTTTAGATTATGGCATTAAGTGTTCCACATGTCCAATTATGTGTGATAACACTAGTGCTATTAATTTATCTAAAAACCAGTTCATCATGCACGTACTAAACATATAGTTATATGTCAACATTTTTAGATGATCATGTTCAGAAAGGAGATATTATATTAAAATACATAGCAGCTAAAGATCAGATTGCTGATATTTTAACTAAGCCATTAAAAAAAGAAATAGGTTAAGACTTAGAAGGGAATTAGGAATAATTAGTGAATCTGAATTTTAATATAGTATTAAGAAAACTATTCAAAATTACATGATTGTTATTAGATAATTTTTCTGAATTTTTCTGAATTATTATATATTTTAATTAGTCGACCAGCAATATCTTCTAGCCGACTAATACACTGGCCTAGATTTATATATGTTTGGAAAAACATTTTATTCTATAAAATATTTGTTAATTAAATATTATATATCATGTGTACTATAAAGATTTGATGGGTCAACTCAAGTCACTAAAGTCCAAATTAGATTTAAATTTTCCTATCAAAGTACATGGTACTTTGTTCTAGTGATAAGTCTACTCTAGTTAACATCTTATGTCGTATCCCAATCAAGTACACATAGGGTCATAGGGGCACTATTCACGGGTCAGTCTTTGACTCAAAAAATGGAAAAAAATCATATAAATGAATATCTCTTTTGCTTTATCTGTTAATTTGATTTTCTGCAAAATTATTAATCACCTAACTGTTATTAAGCCAAATTTTCCTATTTTTTCCTATCTTTTTGATAATTTCAAAAGGGGGAGATAAATAGGGGATAAATTAGGAGAAAGTACTTAAATACCTATGATTTAAGTAACAACATAACCTTCCATTTATATATGTAGTTATATTTTCCAAGTCCCTCCAATCATAACAAATGTCACCCTTACATATCTTATGCACATTCAATTATCACATATATTTTTTTGCATATAGAGCATATATTTAGGGGGGGCTTTTTATACTTCTTTAGATGTTTGTAATCATCAAAAAGTGGGAGACTTTTGAAACTAAAGATTTGATTTTCTCCTCATAAAGTTTTGATGATATAAACATTTATTTATTATTTATATGCGTATACTAACTCTATCTATGCAGATTATAAAGTTCAACATTTTCATATTCAGATAAGACAATCATCAAGTTAACATATATGCAAGAAGCATCAAAAAGCAAGACGAAGCTCGAAAGATGAATATTTATATCTTGGGAAACTTGATGTAATTTTTCTTTTTATTTTTGCATATACTTAACATGTGAAAGTCTTGATGATGATCTATCTTAGTCATTTAGGATTTTTCCTCAAATGACCAAATCACAGATCTTTTTAGTCGACTAATTCATTTTCACTTAACTTTTAAAAATTACGATTTTTTATCACACTCATATTTTAGTCATAAGGATCATTTTTGTACAATTTCCTAAGTTTCTGATCCCAGTCGACTAATAGTTTCCCCTAGTCGACCAGTCAGTTATTCTAATAGTTATTTATTCTAACCGTCAGTTATAATTTTGTAGTCAACCAACACCATTCTAGTAGACCAATGGTAGTTATAACTCCATCCAACGGCTATAAATCTGACCATTTGGCAGTTGTAGTCGACCAATCTAATTTATCTAGTCGACCACTTACAGTTTCAACGGTCAAATTTTAGTTCATTTTCAAGGCCGGTTCGACAATATCTTTGCCTAGTCGACTAATTTTTGGACAAACAGTTCAGTTTTTCGAACCGTTTTGAGCAGTTGTTAAATGGTTATTTGGGATCTCTTTGGCATATAAATAGACCCCAAATCATCAGTTCTCTTGTATACGAAATTTTTCTCTCTTTCTCATTCTTAAAGTGTGTTTTTCTCACTTTAAAAAGAGAGTGATTTTCAGATTTTCATTGGGAAAACGCTGCAGAAATTTTGCATCAACAGAAAGTCCATTTCCAAGTGTGTTCTACTACATTTTCACATCAAGAAACCTTCGAGATACAATTACCTTCCTTGAACTCAATTCTTACATTATCAATGCTATATGTGATATTGTTTCTTACTTTTTCTCTTTATTTGGTGAATCTCTTGTTAAAGAGATTGTACAAGTTTGCAACACTGGGAGTGTTGACATATTCGTATGTTTGCTTGCAGGGAGCAAGTGGTAAAAGTGGATTTGAAATCTCTACGGGGAGTACAGGATTGGACGTATGATCACAAGGATCCGAACTAGGATAAATATTGGTGTTAGCATTTGCTCATTCTCTGGATTGTGATTATTTACTTTTGCACTTCTATTGCAATTTTTAATAACTTTCAAATTTGCAATTTTGTCGGGATATACAGTACTATTCACCCCATGGTGCATTTGGTGTGCCAGAAGATCCAACAATCTCCTGACCCAGACCGCCAAATCGGACTAGCCAGAGCAATGTGGGTTATTGATACAACCCCTAACTGGCCCAGAGGCCATCAAGTCAACCGTGACTAATTAGTCAGCCCACTTTGGTCCGGGGCTCTAGCCCAGGGACCCTCACGTGCAGGTCATGAGCTCTCCACTCCAGACGGGGGAACAATGATTGCCATTCAACCTACCATCAATGCAGATAGTGCATCACGCAGGCGATAGACGCCATGAATGTGTGATCCTAATAGAAGGAGGGTGTTGACAAAACGCTCACCTATACAAAGCCCAACAAAGGGAAAACAAAAGGACGAATTTTGGATATCTGACACTCATATACCCATACTCTCTAGATCTGCTTCCACCTAACAAATTTCTTCCTCCATATAGCTTAGCCCGAGAACTAGTGAACGGCCCCCTCCCCCCACAGGTCAGAATCAGTTCCACTGAGCATCTTTTGTCACAATCTGACTCAAGCATTGGAGGGAATTTGGTTGGAACCCAGATCTGAGCCCGCGACGAGCTTCATGTCTTGCAGATTGCTGGAGAGACCGTTTGGTCGAAGCTCTCGGTAACCCATTGCTTGGCCCCAAGCGCGCTCGCCACAAAGCTTGCCCGGCCGACCAATCCCAAAGGTCAGCTTCGTCTACCACGTCGGCCATGACCTTCGAACTGTCCTACCTCAAATCTGTGGTGAGAAAACACTCCGAAACAAGGCCTGTGTTGTTTAGGGAAAAAAGAGAATGAAAAAAAAATGAAAAAAAAATAGAAAAGGAAAGAGAAACAAGATACTTTTTTTGGTGGTTGTAGAAAATTGTAAAGAAAATCAAAAGGAAAATGATAAAGAAAACAATTTTTTATGTTTTGTTGCTTGAAGAAAATGAAAAAATAAAAACAGAAAGAAAATATGTTTTTAGAGTTATGAATAGTCTATTTTGATTATGAATAGTCTACGTGTTACATCATGTATCCTAACGTCATATGAACTCTTACCCTTTATTTCCGCAGAAAGCACTTCACAACACGAGATTGGTGTACCAGATTATGGGTGTCAGAGAATGAAAATGTCTCAGGATGTGGAAAAAGCCAAAGTCCTTTCCTCGTTGTCTGGGAGGCTACTTATAGGCTGCGGATGTTGGATGGTAACGTCTGAGCCTTAATGGTGATGTACTACTTTTGGATCCGAGCCGTCGCCATTGCTGATGAGCTGAAGAATTGATGATGAGCTTAACGGTTGATATTGATGAGGGAACCTAACGGTCATCTTGGCTATCGCCTTTAATAAAACGGTGTTAACCCTCACCTGAGGGTCTCAGGGCGGTTGGGCTGAAATCGTGATTTTTACTGGGCTTATCCGCTCAAATAATCAGTTGAGTGATTATTGAAGATCGGCACTGTGCATTATCAATATTAATGCACTTCTCTTTATCATTACATCATACTTGTATTTGGAATATGGTTCCACTATGCTTCTTGCTTACCTCTTGTATTTGGGAGGAGTGCGACCAGTAGATCGCATATAGAACATTTTGTCAGCTCACTTTCTGTCTAGACATTTATGGTCTGTTTGGTTTGAAGGAAAAGGAAAGAAAGGGAAAGAAAATGAAAGAGAAATTGGTTTCCTTGTGTTTGGTTAGAAGGAAAATGAAAGAGAAAAAGAAAAGGAGGGAAAATGAAGGAAAAAATCAATTAAAATTTTCTCCCAGATTTTACCCTCACAACCCAGTGGAAAATGAGAGAAAACATCATCGCTGACCCTCCCGACGGCCGCGTGGTACGTCACCAACTCCCTCAAGAACTTCCTGAAGGGTTTTTATGGACCCTCAGAGCTCAGATCTGTGCACGTCCTAAGTCGGATGAACCACAGAGGCATAAAGCACAGCGGAAAATAGAAACATACTAGCTAAACAATTTAGCTAGGCTCTGAGACTGCCAGAACCTAGCCCGATCTATGCCAACTTGAGGTGGATCTGACCACCCCAAGAGGGATCTATCCTATTGCGATGAAATTAAATTACACTAAAATTACTTAGAGAACATACCTGAAATCTCAACCCTGGGGCGGGCAAGATGTACCGCACCGGCTTCTAACGCTCCTCGTAGCTGAACCGCTTTCACTCGATCCACCCGAGCCGCCTTGCACCTTCGAATCGATCTGCCCGAGCCGACACCCGTTTCCAAGCCGATCACATGCGGTAGAAGGTTTCACTTGAGCAGACCCGCGTCTTAGACGTCTGGATCCGAATCCAAACCCCCTTCGTAGTCTTGCTAGGACTAGTCGGGAGAATAGGAAGAAGAGAGAAAGAATATTTTAAGTCGTAAATCGAGCCTGCTCAAAAATCCGAAGCTACTCGATCAATGACTTGATGCATTTTTCAACGAAGAGAGTGCAACCCTATTTATGTAAGGAGTCGGCACCTCTCTTTTCGTTGCGAGCAATGTGGGACAAAAACAAAATAGAAGAGAAATTAATTTGGCTAATTGAAGTTAGTAAGCCTTTCAGAAAGGCTAACTTCATCGAATTAATTCTATTCATCCATTAAACTTTAGACACCTAACAAGCTATCATTTCGAAGGGCTTCGAATGGTGAACGCGTATGAACAATTGCGACGAATTTCGACTTTGTTTGACCCCTCAAACAATTGCCCGAAGATGGGCAAAAAATCAATTTTCATAGCCGTCAAAAGGGGGTTCAAAAAACCCTATTAACTTAACTGCGGGCGTGCTCGCTAGGCTTAGCGGTCGCGCCCGCCCAAGGCTATGGGCGCGCCCAAGTTGGGCACGCCCGGGGGGCGGGCGCCCGCTGCTCCCTGCGGGCCGCATCCGCTGTGCAGCGGGCGCACGCCCGCGGCTTATAGCGGGCCGCGCCCGCTGAGCAGCGGGCCGCGCCCCTTTTCTCCTTGCGGATGGAACCGTTAGCCCAAGTGGGTCTAACCCACTTTGCCTCGGACTGTTTTTGCGTTTCTGGGGTCGTTTGAGCTCCGATTTGGACGCGGTTTGAACCTGTGTTTAGACCGGGACGATCCCGTCAACCAGGTAACCATTTCCAATGCTTTTGTTCCTACAAATATTGTCATAACCAATTTACGACATGTTTAATCTTAGTTTGCATCAAATGCAACATTGTCCCTATTGCATCTACGAATTAGTCTCACAACTAGATTGTGAACATTAACTATTCCATTTCATTGAATGAATTTCTCTTATTAATCTTCCTATTACTAAGACACGAACGCTACTCGGTGTGAGACCCTACTGCCTGACCTGGCTATAGGTTGGGGCTCGAAACCCCTAGACGACGGTCACCACGAGCAGTAGTTGTCGTCCCTGTTTCAGAATCATCATAACGTGATCAACCCATTGACAAAAGTATCGTTGGGTTCGCATTGGCTGTGTCAGTGATGAATACCGTTAGCTATAGTCCCTTCGTCAAGACTATGTCCCTGTTGGCCTAGGGTATGGTTTACTGTCAACCCCATTAGACAACATTTGTCAGTATACGGCGGTATTTGTTGTATTCATGTTGTACATCTTACAACGTACCCCGACCGAGGATTAACATAAAGACCGTACTGAGCTTGTGACACTAACTTCCCTTTAACGGAAGAGACGAATCCCATCTTAGTCATCTACTCGCCTCGAGAGCTTCAGGTGTAACCCAACCTAAGATCTTTCAGCAGGCCTAGCCTCGAAGTTAGTTCATAGGTCTAAGCGACACTGTTCACTCACAGGTTCGTACACATGACTTCACGTTAAAATGACCAGCTTAACTATCATCACCCTAGAGTTATTATAGACAGCTTAGTTAAAGTTAACCATATAATAACTCTAAGTTTGGTCGTTCAGTGAACTCATTCTCCAATGAGCACTGTGTCTCGTCTCCGACTTCACCAAGTCGAATGAGTATGAGATCATCATTACCCTAAGGTAAGACAAAGACATAGTGGTCTGTCCGAAGTGCCGATATCCAGTTCTCAACACATCTATGACCACGAACCGTTTAAGACTTAAGTTTTCGTTCAGTCGCTTACTCTCATAATCGAGATCTTATCTGGATACGTAAGGACCTAACTATAAGTCTATGGACATTATCTAAGTATATTATTCATTTGAATATATACTTAGGATAATGAATACCATATAATATATTAACAATACGTGCGCTTAGGATAAATCGCCTTATGGGTATATATCCTCCTATATCTCCCACTTGCACTTAGGCTATTTATCTCAGTATCTCATACCGTTATAGCATATCAGTCACGTGGACATTCATACGACAAACCTAAGAGTGGATTTACTAACGAGTATCTATAAAGCATTTTAATGGATTTTTATTCATACATCTCTTGATCACACGTGGTTGATCCTTGAAAACTGATATGGATCAATTTTCTTTTCTTTGTATAGCTAACAATTAGCTCATACAATCTTGATGTAGGGTCTAACATTTCTATAAGTCAGTCTTAGCTCATTCCAATTATTTTGTGTCAATATGTCAAGTGCAAAAGTGACTCCTTAAGTCTCTATATATTCGATTAAATCAAAACTAGTTTGATTCAATGTCTTATATAGATGATTCTAATAAGTTGGAAACCTTTTTACTTAGTCCGAGAAACCGGAACTAAGTTTATTAGCTAGCTCCCGCTGACTTTAAGATTTATCTGGTTAAATACTTCTATTATATATCTAAATCATATTTAGAATATATATCTGATAAACATAACCAATTGAGAAGTGTTTAGATGGAACGTACCAGTGTCGGGTTGGGTTTGACGAATGAGTCATATCAAGCTCGGTTTAAGGAATCTTGATATTGACTTACTCAGTCAAACGTCCTACTTAGTACTTTTCCCTTAACTACATTTAATAATAACTCTTTAAGAATCAAATGTAGTTTAATTAAGAATTAATTTTAACATGCATATAATTGTGATCACACACAATTTATATGCTCCTGGAACTTATATTTAACTATAGACTGGCTATATTATTAAGTCAACTCCAAACAATCAAATTATTCAGAAGCTGTTCATGACAGCTCGAGAATTTATGCAACCAACTCAGACAGCCACATTCACAGAACTTTAAGCCATTCGCAACAAATCACAATTTCAAAAGGAAGCACATTTCCCGAGACATTTAATTAAAGCAATGGATTCATAAAGATGAATCATAATATGTTTATCAAGATAAACTTTGAGCATTAAACACTCAATCATTGTTTTAACTTAAGGAATGATACATTTTATTCATAAAAATAAATAAGTATCGGTTCGTTCATCTTCACGTCTCTTGAAGTCCTCGCACGGCCCCAGCAGCAACGATTGCTCAGATGCCGACCATCCTCGGAACTTCTTCCATCCTCGCTTCATATCAGCCACCTGTATACATTACACAGATGTCTTAGTATCTCATACTATGTGATAAAACATTTATGGAAATGGTTATGCTTTATTGAATTTAATTTGTTGTACCTGATGTAGAGGCATCAGTATGCCCATTCTTCTTTTCTGCAAGGTAAACCTTGCAGTTCCTCTTCCAATGGCCCATCTTATGGCAGTGAAAGCACTCGGATTTCAACGGGGCCCCTTTCGTCTTCTTCCTCCCCTTCTTCGTCTTGGCCGGTTGTGGGACCTGCCTCTTCTTACCCTTGCCTTTCGGCTGGTCTGTAGAAGTAGAGCCAACAACCAACGCAGTCGGTTTCTTCTCGATTTCCTCAAACTGCCTAAGCATGTTGAGGAGACCAGGAAGATCCGTTTCAATACTGTTCATAATGAAACCAATAATGAAAGGCTTGAAGGCTGGGGTCAAAGACTTAAGGATGATGTCAAATAGACATATTGTCCAGGAAAAAACCCAACTAGACGGCGTCTTCCACGTACCCGATCATCGTAATGACATGATCTTGTACGGGCCCTGTCTCCATCTTAGTGCCCCAGAGGTTGCTCGTGGCTTTAAATTTGGCAGCTCGAGACCGCTTGCCATACAACTCCTCTGCATTCAGAAGCATGCTCTGAACATCCATATGTTCATGCTTCCATTGCAGATCGTTGTTCATTGAAGCCAGAGTAAGGAACCTGGCCTTCTCGGTATCCCTCTGGTACTCTTTGTAGGCTTTCTTTTCCTCAGGTGTTGCATTGTCGTCCGGCTTTTCCAGAGGGTCCTCGAACAGCATGTATCCAATCCTGGCTAGAGAAAGGACTAACTTAATGTTTCTCAGACAATCCTTATAGTTTGTTCCATCAAGCACATTCTTCTCTATCATATACTTTAGACATGAATCCGTTCTGCAATTTAGTAGATACTTAGTCAGTATGTGTTAGTTGTATAGTTTCAATGGTTTTTAATAAAACTATATTCTCTCACTAAATATATTAAAGCCATAATGATAAACAGTTTATTATACAATAACATTTGTGGAAGAGGGATCCAACTACCCTGAGTCTGACATACAAAGAGAACATGCAAGTTAAAATTATCTACAACATAATTAACTTGCAAATCTAAAATTTAACATTTAAATTTAATGATCTAAGATTTTAAAGCTTGAAACACTTTTATCACATAAAATTAGGCTTCATAAAAATTATAAAATATTTTTAAATGCAAACCTAAGCTTTAAAATTAATGAAACATTTTAAGAGTAAATTATCTCATAAAATAATCTTTGCAGTTAAAAGAAAATAATTTTTAATCCCATCACCTGAAATAAAAATCTTTCTCTCAATGTTACATCTTGTCGAAATAATTTTAAAACAATTTTAAAATTTTTTGAAATAAATTTTAAAGCTTTCAGACAAAGTTAAAACCTTTCAACCTTTAAGAAACTAAAAAGAAACTAATTTTTAATATCATCATATGAAAAAATATATTTCTTGATGTTACATAAACTTTAAATCCTTTTAAATGCTTACTAAAATTATTTTATCTCTTAAAAAAATTTTAAACCATTTAAACATAGAAGAATTATTAAAATTATCACATAAAATTTAAAACGTCCCCCAAAAATTTCATGTTATAAAAACAATTTTTAAAACACAAAAAATTTGATTTAACCAATTTTAACATAAATTTAAAATATTCGTATGTTCAAAAACAAGCAATTTATAAATTTAAAATCGTCGCAAGTTAAGATTTACAAGCAAAACCGCGGCTCTGATACCACTGAAGGGTTTTGGCAGACCCTCAGAGCTTAGATCTGTGCCCGTCCTAAGTCGGACGGACCACTGAGGCATAAAGCACATCGGAAAATAGAAACACACTAGCTAAACAATTTAGCCAGGCTCTAAGAGAGCCAGAACCTAGCCCGATCTATGCCAACTTGAGGTGGATCTGACCACCCCAAGAGGGATCTATCCTACTGCGACGAAATTAAATTACACTAAAATTACTTAGAGAACATACCCGGAATCTCAACCCTGGGGCGGGCAAGATGTACAGCATCGGCTTCTAACGCTCCTCGTAGCTGAACCGCTTTGACTCTATCCACTCGAGCTACCTTGCACCTTCTAACCGATCCGCCCGAGCCGACACCCTCTTCCAAGCCGATCACACGCGGTAGAAGGTTTCACTTGAGCAGACCCGCGTCTTAGATGTCTGGATCCGAATCAAAACCCCCTTCGTAGTCATGCTAGGACTAGTCGGGAGAATAGGAAGAAGAGAGAAAGGATAGTTTAAGTCGTAGATCGAGCTTGCTCAAAAATCCGGAGCTACTTGATCGATGATTTGGTGCATTTTTCAACGAAGAGAGTGCACCCCCATTTATATAGGGAGTCGGTACCTCTCTTTTCGTTGCGAGCAATGTGGGACAAAAACAAAATAGAAGAGAAATTAATTTGGCTAATTGAAGTTAGTAAGCCTTTCACAAAGGCTAATTTCAACGAATTAATTCTCTTCATCCATTAAACTTTAGACACCAAACAAGCTATCATTTAGAAGGGCTTCGAATGGTGAATGCGTAGGAACGAACGGTGACGAATTTCGACTTCGTTTGACCCCTCAAACAATTGTACAAAGATGGGCAAAAAAATCAATTTTCGTAGCCGTCAAAAGGGGTTTCAAAAAACCCTATTAACTTAAGTTGTGGGCGCACCCGCTAAGCTTAGCAGGCGCGCCCGCCCAAGGCTATGGGCGTGCCCAAGTTGGGCACACCCAGGGGGGCGTGTGCCCGCTGGACAGCGGGTCGCGCCCGCTGCTCCCAGCGGATCGCGCCCGCTGTTTCCAGTGGGCTGCGCCTGCTAAAACAGCAGGCCACGCCCCTTTTCTCCTTGCGGATGGACCCGTTAGCCCAAGTGGGTCTAACCCACTTTGCCTCGGACTGTTTTTGCGTTTCCGGGCTCGTTTGAGCTCCGATTTGGGCATGGTTTGAACCTGTGTTTAAACCGGGACGATCCCGTCAACCAGGTAACCCTTTCCAATGCTTCTGTTCCTACAAATATTGTCGTAACCAATTTACGACACGTTTAATCTTAGTTTGCATCAAATGCAACATTGTCCCTATTGTATCTACGACTTAGTCTCACAACTAGCTTGTGAACATTAACTATTCTATTTCATTGAATGAATTTCTCTTATTAATTTTCCTATTACTAAGACACGAACGCTACTCAGTGTGAGACCCTACAGCCTGACCTTACTACAGGTTGGGACTCGAAACCCCAAGACGACGGTCACCACGAGTAGTAGTTGTCGTCCCTGTTTCAGAATCATCATAACGTGATCGACCCATTGACAAAAGTATCGTTGGGTTCGCATTGGCTGTGTCAGTGATGAATACTGTTAGCTATAGTCCCTTCGTCAAGACTGTGTCCCTGTTGGCCTAGGGTATGGTTTACTGTCAACCCCATTAGACAACATTGGTCAGTATACGGCAGTATTTGATGTAATCACGATGTACATCTTACAACGTACCCCGGCCAAGGATTAACACAAAGACCGTACTGAGCCTGTGACACTAACTACCCTTTAACGGAAGAGACGAATCCCATCTTAGTCATCTCCTCGCCTCGAGAGCTTCAGGTGTAACCCAATCTAAGATCTTTCAACAGGCCTAGCCTCGAAGCTAGATCATAGGTCTAAGCGACACTGTTCACTCATAGGTTCGTACACATGGCTTCAGGTTAAAAGGACCACCTTAACTATCATCACCCTAGAGTTAGTATAGACAGTTTAGTTAAAGTTAACCATATAATAACTCTAAGTTTGGTCGTTCAGTGAACTCATTCTCCAATGAGCATCTGTGTCTCGTCTCCGACTTCACCAAGTCGAATGACTATAAGATCATCATTATCCTAAGGTAAGACAAGGACACAGCGGTCTGTCCGATGTGCCGATATCCAGTTCTCGACACATCTATGACCACGAACCGTTTAAGACTTAAGTTTCTGTTCGGTCGCTTACTACATCTTATCTGGATACGTAAGGACCTAACTATAAGTCTATGGACATTATCTAAGTATATTATTCATTCGAATATATACTTAGGATAATGAATACCATATAATATATTAACAAGACGTACACTTAGGATAAATCGCCTTATAGGCATATATCCTCCTAGTCTTGGGCGGAGCAGGTGGAGTTGGTGATAGAGACGGCACTGTTGACATTGAAGACACATGGGACGTTTTCAACCGGTCGATCCTTCCCTTGATTCATGTTAACCCCTTTGGCGAAGACGTCGTCGTCATCCGTGGTGGAGTAGGCCTCGTAAGCCAGGCGGTTCCACCACATCATCTCCATCATCCGATCCGACCCTAGCGCTGTCACTGCCGTCTCACCAGAGCTGGTGTAGCTTCCAGGGCTGAAGCAGAAACTGACGCTAATGGGTGTATCAATATACTGAAGCTTATGTAGGAGAAGGTGGCAGAGATTGGGGGATTTGAAATTGGTTAAGCAAGATGAGATTTTGACTGCGGAAATTGATGATTTGGGTGGTAAAAATGGTGGGTCTGAGGTGAATTTGGAAACTGAGGAGAATGAAGATGGTAATTTGATTTTGAGCATGGCCCTGTTGAGCTTTGAACCGGAGTGATGTTTTACTTTTCTTTCTCTACCTCAGCAACCAAACCAAACATGAAATGGAAATTTGTTTCGTTTTACTTTGCTTTCTCTTTCTCTTTCCTTTTCTTTTTTACTTTTCTTTCTTTTATTTTCCCACCATCCAAACATAAGTATTCAAAGGGAACTTGGATAGATTGCTTCTTGCTTGCATTAGTCTTAAACCGCATGATTTTTGAAGCAAGTGTAGTAACTGGCCAAAAAGGGTGCCAAGGATTTGCGGCAATTTTCTTGCTCATGGTGTGGTATGAATTTGGCATTGATTCATGGGGCATAGGCTTGATAGGATTTTTATTTTGTGGCAATCTTCTTTTTGTCTTTTGAATTAAATGGAATTCACCGAGTCACCTCAAACATATGTAAAGTTGTTAAGTGGGAGTTCAAGTCTGACTATTCCTTGACCTACTACATAGTTCTCTGAGCACCTTTCTCCTTGATAATTTTTCTTCTTGAATTAGTAGAGGATTGTTGGATAATTCATTTTTTCACCCCTCAAATCTCTATTTAAAACTATTCAAGGTCATTCAAATCTCTTTAAAGTAATTTAAGTTTTGTGACCCCTAAAACGTCATTTAAATCTCTTTTAAGTTGAGCCAAATAAATTTAAGTTAATTTAAATTTTATAACACCTAAAATCCCATTTAACCGCATTTTCTCTATTTAATGCTTGTGACCTGGCATTCTTATTTTTGACATGTGCATGTGGTAGGACTAATCTATATATGTTGTGAGTTGAGGGAGGCCTTTGGCCTCCCCCTCAACATCTCACCATAACTCCCCACTAACTTAATGGGGAGTCCCTTGGACTCCTATTCTCTTATTGAATATATAGAGAGTCATGGCTTGTGCCATGGCTACTCCTAATTTTTGGAGATTCTTTCCACTTCTTCCATAATATCTTCTAACACGTTATCAGCACGTTAGCTCTCAATTTCCGTGAGCTTCTCCTAATAATCCCCTCAAATTATCCTCACTGTGGTTAGGAATCTATTGTTGCTGCGATCCATTGCGGTGATTTCTGCGCGTTGAAGCTCGATCCCTTGGAATATTTTGTTGCAGCGATCCGTTGCGGTGTTTTCCACCGGGCATCGGAAGCAGGGATTTATTCTACGGATCTAATATTTTATCGACGATCGTCGCTAGATCTATCGGATCTAGAGGTAAAATTATTTTTCCCAAATATCATCATTTTAGCATGCTAAATACGAAATTGCAATTGATCTAGTGGATTTTTTTTAAAAAAATTGATATCATTTGCATTCACTACCCATTCGAGTCAAAATTGAAATTGGCTAAAATTGAAATTGGAATGATCGGCTTTCAATGTTTTAAATGATTTTCTTGAAATAAACATTGATGTCTATGAGAACACAAGATTGCTTCCATATTATAGCATTGTTTCTTGAAATAAACAGATCTCTTCAATTATTCCATATGACATTCATGATCCATTGTTTTAGCTCGGCATCCAGGCGACCACAACCCACGATCCCTGCATTAAAATACAATAATATGACTAGCTATGCAAAAATATCAAAAAGAAGAGATGGGGGGGTTCCCATAATATTATTCGCACACAATATTATGCACTGTCGGGGGGAGGGCGGCGCGAATACAACTAATAAATTGATCTGGTAACTTGGGTTACATGAATCAAGCAAATATATATTAAGCCAATCATTTTCTTAATTATAGTCTCTTTTTCTCTTGGAAAATCGATGTGGGTTTGTTAACAAGATCAAGATCGAGATAGACCCCAAAAATGATTATGATGGCGAAGTTATAATTAGTAATTAAAATCTTATCAAAACCCCCAGGCCGCTTGGCCGTTCCCCGGCGCCGACCCCCCCTACCGAAGGGGCCCTGACGATTTTCGCCCCCTCCCCCCCAAGCAGCGGGGGGGGCTGACTTAGGGTTGGGGGTTTTTGGCATTCCACAGCCCAAAAATGGGATTAAGGGATATATTCTGTTTAATTTCAATAAATCAGATAGCCTGTTTGTTGGTCCTGCAGCCCATTTGTAACCATGATAATAGATTCTACGGGCCTGCAGCCCCATTTAGCTTAATCATTATTTTTTCCTACCAAAAATGGGCCTGCAGCCCAGTATTTCCTATTGCAATCTTCATTGTGTTAATTAAAATTTTGATTATTACGGTAGTTTAGCTGTTTAATTAGGCATGAAGCCCAGATTATACATGAAAATAAGTTTTATGGGCCTGCAGCCCCGTTCAGCTTAATTATTATTTTGGTTTTCCCAGTTGGGCCAGAAGCCCATTAAATCCAATTGCAAAATTATTTTGTCAATTAAAATTTTGCGAATGGGCCTGAAGCCCAAGTATTAATGATATTTTAATTTGACTAATTCGGCCTGAAGCCAAGTTAATTCAATTGCAATACTTTATTTGTTAGTTTTTGGCAAATGGGCATGCAGCCCAAATAATAATAATATATTAAAATGATTAATATTTATGGGCCTGCAGCCCCATTCAAAACATTAATTTATTTTAATTCTTTGTTATGAGCCTGTCGCGTCATATTGCTAAAATTATAACACTCTTGCATTATTATTAATTTATGGAATATTAGGATTTTTTCATAATATATTTATCTTAAGGATCCTGCGACCGCTCTGCCGTTAGTTAACTAACCTAACGGTGTATGACGTCTCCCCGTGCTCCGAGAGATTATCATATTTTCTAGCCCATTTTTCCATTTAATATATGCATGTGTTATATACATGAGTGGTTGTTTCTTTTGTGCCTTTGGCATTTATAAACTGTGTGGATGTTTATATAAGCTAAAATGTGATTTTTGGGATCGGCCAATTTAATACCCTTTATATTCCTTGCAATTTTATTTTCTTTTTGAGAGAATTTGTAAGTGAGGATTATATGTAGTTACGCCAAAGACCGATGTACCGACAAATGAAGACGGAGGCCAAAATTGGAAAATATAGGGACCTATTCTGGGTTTCCAAATTGTATTTTTCTTTTGTTTATGGACTGTATATTCGGACTTTGAACTTTGTATTTCTTTGGGTATCTGGCCGATCCCCACATTTTACTTATTTTATTTTTAATGCGTGAATTTCAATTTTAATTAATTCATGCTTATTTTAAATTGCGTAGATAAATGGCAAAATTGGCAAGCGTCGATTTTGAGGTTCTCGATTCTGCAGGAAAAAATTACCTGAGTTGGCGAGTGGACCTGAAGTTCCACTTGCGTTCGATGGTCCTCCTTGGCTCCATTTTGGCTCCTCCTTCGACCCCAGCAGCGGCCGATGCTTCTGCTACATCTAGCATAGCACTCCTAGCACTGTCTCCGACGTGGACAAGGCGAAAGCCATAGTCTATATTAGGAAACATATAGATCGGACCTTAAAGGACGAATACCTAACGGTAGCGGACCCAATGGAGCTGTGGACAGCACTGGATGCACGGTATAAACATCAAATTGATGTAATATTACCGCGTGCCAGTTATGAGTGGGAAAACCTCAAACTTCAGGACTATAAGTCCGTCGCTGAGTATAATTCTGCACTTCATAATATCACCTTACGCCTGAAATTGTGCGGTGAAGAAGTGACAGAACAACGCATGTTGGAAAAGACATTTACCTCGTTTCACGAGAAAGATGCAATCCTGATGCAGCAGTATCGTGAACACAACTTCACGAAATTCTCTGATCTGATCTCATGCCTACTTGAGGCAGAGCAGAATCGATATTTACTGCTAGCCACTCATAATTTACGTCCAGCTGGCACTGCACCTATCCTTGAAGCCCACCACGTTTCTCTCTAGAAGTGGAAAAACAAGAAGAAGGCTAATAATAACAAAGGGAAAGCTGTGATGAAGAATGGACGAGGAGCAGCACCCCCGTCCAACAACAACAATACAGGAAAGAGTAACTTCATATGGAAGCAAAAGAACACTGACCAAGTGTCACTTCCTAAGAAGAACTGGGAGGATAAATGCCATAGATGCGGCATGACTGGCCATTGGTCAAGAATCTACCGCACTCCTCGCCACCTCCAGGAACTATATCAGGCGAGCCAGAAGTCTCTGCCTGAAACAAACTTGGCGGTTGTTCAGCCACCAATGATGTTCACTGCAAAAGATTTTGAGAACGACGACCTGCTCGATTAAGCTTCATCTTTTATCTATGCATTTAAAATTCAATGTTGCTTCATCTTTAATTTGCTTAAGTACGAACCTTTATTTTGAATGTCTTTTTCATTGACTTAAATAAAATTTCGTTTTACTTATAGATGATGTATGGAATATTGTGGACAGTGCCTCGTTGCACTGGTGTAGCATTGATATTTCTCCCACATACAAAGAGACTATAAGATGCAAATTATCCTCTTAAAACATATAGGAAATCTCCAATTTTCAAGGATATTTCTTTTAACTAAAATAACTTGAAAATTGTGCATAATATATATTGAATATCAATATGTAACTCGTCAAGAGAATGGCCAGAAGACCATCTACTTACGATTTCATTGGACCCAAGTCAGGCGATACGGCGCTCTTGTTGCCATATCTTATTGCTGATGCTGCTTGCTTATGGTTTACCACCAAGTCTTGATAAATGTGAACTTGATGAGCAAAATCTCATTGAAATAGGCACGCAGTCTAAAGAAGCCTGAAGCTTCTGAGACCATATCATGGGACACAAAAGTCTTTATCTTGTTATGATCCGCATACTTTTTCTGTGTGAAGTTGAGATCCAAAGATCCTTCACATTCAGACTAAAGTACATCAATTGACGAATAAATTTACAGACAACCAGAAGATTGTTCGTTCACACGTCCCTGTTGCCAACACGCCAGCTAGGATTGACATTTCCAAAGATGGATGCAATCCACCGGCAGTAAAATTGGATGTACCTCAATTGAAAAGAGTACGCCTGCCAGGTTCAAAACATAAAATTCCTCAAAAGAGGAAGATTCCTGGATATATCAAAAGGATCCAACCATAGGATGCTGAGCTCAGACCAGTAACCTCTCCCCTCCTAATTTCCCCTGCAGAGGAAACAACAGGAGAAACATCATTAAATTATGTACGTATTGGAGAGGTACTTGACAGATATAGCACAGTCGTCGACGACAGTTTTGCTTTCGCTATTGCCGTTCACGTCGCTGAATACGACGATGACGTCTACCCACTTTTATATAGCGTAAACGCATAGAATGGCCAAAGTGGGACGAGGCAATAAGAGTAGAGCTGGACTCACTCTTGAAAAGCAAAGTCCTTGGACCAGTAGTCCATACACCTGAATGTGTAAAAACCTGTGGAATATAATTTGGATTTCATAAAGAAATTGAAATGAAGGAAATGTGATCATTTTCCTACTAAGCCTACACTTCTCTGAAAAAGCCAATACATGCAGCTCATGGACGTTGTGACTGCATACATATACGGCAATATAGATATAGATATCTATATAAAAATTCCAGAAGGGTTTACTCTACCCCCAGAGATGAAAGAGAGACGTAGAAACGTCTTCTCCATAAAGGCTACAAAGATCATTAGTTGATCTTAAGCAATATTCTACCTGTGTATCTTTTTCGAAAGATCGTTGACAGGATTTGTGATATTCGCCATATATGTGGTCGACTTAAAGCTAATAGGATCTCCTGCAGAGACCATTGAGATATCAGATAGCTTTAAGCATACCTTGGAAATGAAAACCCTAGGTATAACAAGGTATTATCTCGGCTTATATATTTAACACCTTCGTGGTGGAAACCTTTAATATCCTTCATACACCTGGAGTTTATGAAGAATGATGTCCATTTGCAACCTATTAAAAATGGATGCTTATTAATGACACCTTCCAGTAGCTGGAAGAGGAGGAGGACATCCTAGGTCCCGAAGAGCCTAGCTCTAGTGTACTTGTTACACTTCTTTATCTGGCCAACTGCACGTATCTTTGATAGAACGTCTACAGTAAAGTTGTTAACCAGATACAGTGTTGTCCTGGAGAGTAACACTAGACCAAGGATAAGCTGCTTCTGTGCAATTTCCAAGGGTCAAGGAATATATATCGCATGTGCAGGTTTAAAGATCATCGCGATGGCTAAAACACAATAGGCCGGCCATCTCCTAAATATCTACACATCATCCTCCAATGACTACATCTTCTGAGAAGCTGATCATCCAAGAAGAAAGTATTGAAAACGCTCAGCCAGGTCCAGCAGTACCTCGCAGACACATTGAAGACTGATTCAATGAATACTTTAGTGGCATCATCTATCAAACTTCAAAGAGCATTCCACTCCAGAACGCCACTATTTTACTATAGCCGCTAGATGAGTGAAACTTGTATAGATGAGTGATGATTGTATTTTCTTTCAGAACATGATGGATGTATAGATGAATAGGAGATGATTGTATAGATACATAGGAGATCTACAAGCTTGAAGCTTGTACAGATCAGGGGAGTCCCTCAATAGTTGTACTCTTTTCCCTTAAGCTGCTGGTTTTTC
Organism: Scilla litardierei; assembly: GCA_030789695.1. Taxonomy (NCBI): domain Eukaryota; kingdom Viridiplantae; phylum Streptophyta; class Magnoliopsida; order Asparagales; family Asparagaceae; genus Scilla; species Scilla litardierei. The sequence continues at coordinate 213,760,740 of CM061142.1, read as the reverse complement.
CCATTGGATTTTCCACAGCTAAGGTTTTAACGAGGCAACCACAGTGGCTCTGGATCCAGAAGTATCTACCCCATTAGCATACTGAATCCTAAAGTATTCATATGCTTAACACAAGATAATGGAGAGATGAGGGGGAGTGTTGTGAGTTGAGGGAGACCTTTGGTCTCCCCCCCTCAACATCTCACCATAACTCCCCACTAACTTAGTGGGGAGTCCCTTGGACTCCTATTCTCTTATTGAATATATAGAGAGCCATGGCTTGTGCCATGGCTATTCCTAATTTTTGGAGATTCTTTTCTCTTCTTCCATATTATCTTCTAACAATATAAACACTTTTGCTTCGGAAAACAATAACGTGTAGAAGAAAGAAATTCTCGTCTAAATTCTTAAAAGATAATACTATTTAAATTTTCACAATCACCAAAACCTGTCCCTAGTCATCTTTGATCATTCCTTTCCAAGTTTTGGTGATACTGACTTGGAGTTCAACCTCGAAGACCGAACAACGAGGAGTCATTGTATCGAGAAGTTTATTCGTCAAGACCCGACACATGAGAGGAAGCGCTTCTCAAGGGAAGTAATTCAACTCGCATCAACATCCAAGCTCATATTTTTTCTCATTCATTTTTATTATGATTTTATTGATTATATTTTGGTAGATAGTGTTTATGAGCTTACTGTTTCACAATTAATCATATGATTAATTTCAGCTTAGATAGTTTTGTCCTTTAAGTTAATTTTATGATTCATTATTGTTATATTTTGATTAATTGATTAATAATTAATTTAAATTATGATAAAATTACTTTTCAAATTTCAATCTTTATTTTCAGCAAAAATTTGATTCTGGATCTAACATGTGTCTACAGTTACTTTATATTTTACATAGAATATTGCTAATGCATGTGCAATCTTGTTTCCAAAAGAATGCAATTGCACTCAAAATGAAAACACATCATCCAGCCTATCATATGACTTGTATCGGAAAATGAACCCAGCATGGCAATAATATCTGCAAATCTACAAGCAAACCGCAAGCAATTTGTGCTGCCTCTTTTTCTAATGTTTCAAAAAGGAGAATATATGTGCACTGGTAGAAATACTTGTGGGGAGATATCAAACTGAACTGAAGCATGTTGTCTCAATTGCTTTTCGTGAGGTCTAATAACTTTTCACTCATCAATTTTCAATTACATTATTTGGATAATTCAATTTTGTTACCCCCTTAAATCAACATTCAAACCTATTCAAAAAAATTTCAAATCTCTTTAAAGTTATTTAAATTTTGTGACCCCTAAAATCTCATTAAAATCTTTTTAAGTTGATCCTGTTATGAATGAGGGAGGCCTTTGGCCTCCCCTCCTTCATTACCCATTCATTAGGCCCCCATTACTTAGAGTAATGGGGACCCTTGGTCTCCTAGAGGCTTTTGGCCTCCCCACTATGAGATATATAAATAGAGCACCATGGCTCTTAGCTATGGTGACTTATTCTTTTGCTAAGAAATCTTGTCTCTTTCTCTCTTGAGTCCTATTACTCTCTAACACGTTATCAGCACGTGTTCTTCCTTGAGCAAGAATCCAAGCCTAAAATCCCCACCAAAGCGCGCAAGGAATCTTTGGTTGCTGCGGCGATTCATTGGAGCGTTGCGGCATTCCCAAAGCGTTCGGGAGCTCGGATCTTTCTTTCTACGGATCTTTTCTACGGTCGTCCCTAGATCATCGATCTAGAGGTATACTTCTTATTCCTGTAGATTACAACGGACTATATATTTTTCAAACAAATCTTTCAAACATCATATGATTAAATAGATATGAGTACATAACTCAATCAGGTCTATGAGGCCAAATACCCTAGACCGAACCAATCAGTGTACAAATTAGACCCATGTCGAATTAGAAATTAACAGGTTTTGACTGGACTCGACTTGAAGATGTAGAATCTGGTGAGGGTTTAGATGCCATCTTTGCATAGTTGTAGTGTTACAAAGTTGTCACCTTTGTAAAGTTGTATCTTCTCAAACCCGATACATTCACAGAGATGTAACTTCGCAAAGTGGACACGTTTACAGATTTGACACATTTGTATAGTTGGACCTTCGTAGAGCCGTTACGGCTAAACATGTTAGCAGATCTAATTGTGGATTACATGTATCTGACCACTTAAGGATTGCCTTAGATTTTACTATTTAAGATGTGGGTATATCTATTGTAATTGTATTGTAACTTCTCATATAATATAAAAACCCCTAGTGTGGCCCGAACCCCAAATTTAGAGGCAAATGATTATGTGTAACTGCGGAATAGGCCACAAGCCCATTTTTTGGCCCGAAGCCATAAAATAATTTATAAATTCGGCATTTGAAATATGAGAAATATTTGTATTTTTTTAACGAGATATAAAATTGGCATATTTAAACTCGGAGAAAACTTTGTAAAATCACAATTAGTATATATATTCCATGTTGAAAAATTTATTTAAACATCGCTCTTGCAAATTATTATCTATGGTTTACTAGGATTCTATTTTTCAAAATATAACTATCTTAAAGATCCTGAGACCGCTCTGCCGTTAGTCAACTAACCTAACGGTGTATGACGTTTCCACGTGGTCTACGAGATAATTATATTTCTAGTTTCCTTTACCATATGTTATGCTTGAGATATATGCGTGGTTGTTTATTTTTATGCCTGTAGCATATTTAGAATTGCGTGGATGTTTAAATCAGTAAAAATGTGTTTTTCGGGATCGGCCATTGTATACCAATTTACTTTCCTTGCACTTTTATTTTCTTTTGAGAGAATTTGTAAGTGAGGAAATTTGTATTTTAAAGCCAAAGCTCGATGCAACAGCACATAGAATTGATGAAAACTCCTTCAATGGATCATGATGCCGGTCAATGTGCTTGGCTAAGTTTGCTGGACCAACCTAGCTTGACTGGGTAACAAGTGGTCCTGGCTTAGTCAATTCCCTGGCCGCGTCCGCTGGACCGCAAGGAGTCGATTCATGACTATGTAAGCCAAAGCTCGATGCAACAGCATATGAAGACGGAGATATAGGGACCCAGTTCAGTCTGGGTTTCCGCAGTTGTATTTTTCTTTCCTTTTATGGACTGTAAACGAACTTTGGACTGTTTATTTTTGGGTATCTGGCCGATCCCCGCATTTTTAATTGTTTATTTCTTTATGCATGAATTTTTAATTTTAATTAATTCATGCTCATTTTAAATTGCGTAGATAAATGGCAAAATTGGCAAGCGTCGATTTCGAAGTCCTTGACTCTGCAGGGACAAATTACCTGAGTTGGCGAGTGGACCTGAAGTTCCACTTGCGTTCGATGGCCCTCCTTGGGTCCATTTTGGCTCCTTCCTCGGCCCCCGCAGCGGCCGAAGCTTCTGCTACAACTAGCAGCAGCCCTACAACCACTGTATCCGATGTAGATAAGGCGAAAGCCATAATCTACATTAGGAAACATATAGATCGGACCTTAAAGGCCGAATACTTAACGGTTGAGGATCCAAAGGACCTGTGGACAGCGCTGGAAGGTCGGTATAAACATCAAATTGATGTTATATTACCGCGTGCCAGTTATGAGTGGGAAAACCTCAGACTTCAGGACTATAAGTCCGTCGCTGAGTACAATTCTGCACTTTATAACATCACCTCACGCCTGAAGTTGTGCGGTGAAGAAGTGACAGAACAACGCATGTTGGAAAAGACATTTACCTCGTTTCACGAGAAAGATGCAATCCTCATGCAGCAGTATCGTGAACGCAATTTCACGAAATTCTCCGATCTGATCTCATGCCTACTTAGGGCAGAGCAGAATCGAGACTTACTGTTTGCAACTCATAACTTACGTCCAGCTGGCACTGTCCCTATCCCTGAAGCCCATCACGTTTCTCCCCAGAAGTGGAAAAACAAGAGAAAGGCTAAAAACACTAAAGGGAAAGCTATAATGAAGCAACCAAGAGGTGCAGCTCCCCAGACAAACAAAAACAATAAGGGAAAAAGAAATTTCACTTGGAAGCGAAAGAACACCGAGAAAGTGTCACTTCCAAAGAAGAACTGGGAGGATAAATGCCATAGATGCGGCATGACTGGCCATTGGTCCAGAAACTTCCGCACTCCTCGCCACCTCCAGGATCTATACCAGGCGAGCCAGAAGTCTCTACATGAAACAAACTTGGCGGCTGTTCAGCCACCAACAATGTTTACTGCAAAAGACTTCGAGAACGACGACCTTCTCGATTGAGCACCATCGTTTATCTATGCTTTTTAGAATTAAATGTATCTTCATCTTTTATTTGCTTAAGTACGAACTTTTATTTTTCGAATGAATGTTTACATTTTCGCTCAAATAAAATTTCGTTTTTGCTTATTATAGATGATGTCTGAGTGCCTAGTGGACTGTGCCTCAACGCACACAATCCTTCGCGATCATTGCTATTTTAATAGCGTAAATAAATATGACGGTCCTGTTATCACAATTTCAGGACTGTCCCAAATAATCGAAGGATCTGGTGAAGCAATTATATTGCTCCCAAATAACACAAGACTTCAAATAAAAAATGCATTATTCTCTCCTAAATCAAATAGGAATCTCATAAGTTTCAAAGATTTCCGTTTAAACGGATATCACTTAGAAACCAGAGATGAAAATACGGTTGAATATCTGTATGTAACTCGTCAGAAAGATGACCGGAAGATCATCTGCGAACGATTCAAGGGACTCCCGTCGGGTCTCTACAAAACATACATTCAACCAATAGAAGCCAATATGACTGAGCACCAGACGTGCCAATCCTTGCCAGAGTTCGAACTCTGGCACAATAGACTTGGTCACCCTGGAACAGCAATGATGCGACGCATCATCTCTGAATCCCGTGGACACAAATTGAAGAACCTGAAGATTCTTCAAAAGGGTGAATTTCCATGTCTCCCTTGTTTCAAGGGAAAACTTATAACGAGACCATCCCTCTTGAAAGTGGGATTAGAGTCTCCTGGCTTCCTTGAGAGAATTCATGGTGACATTTGCGGGCCTATTCACCCCTCAAGTGGCCCATTTCGGTACTTCATGGTACTGATTGATGCATCAACCAAATGGTCTTATGTGTGCCTCTTGTCCACCCGCAACCTAGCTTTTCCAAAGATATTGGCACAAATAATAAGGTTGCGTGCTCATTTCCCCGATAACCAAATCAAGAAACTACGTCTTGATAATGCGGGAGAATTTACTTCACAAGTCTTCGAAGACTATTGCCGGGCAACGGGTATTGAAGTTGAACATCCTGTAGCACATGTTCACACCCAAAACGGATTAGCTGAGTCCCTTATAAAGAGACTCCAATGGATTGCACGTCCATTGCTTATGCAATCCCAGTTGCCTGTGGATGCTTGGGGGCATGCTATTTTACATGCTGCATCACTTATTAGGATAAGACCCTCTGGAGGTCACACTTTATCCCCGATGCAACTAGCATACGGCGCACCTCCGGATATCTCTCATTTGAGAGTGTTTGGTTGTGCGGTATATGTCCCAATAGCACCACCGCAGAGGACCAAAATGGGTCCTCAGCGTCGTCTAGGTATATATATTGGGTTTGATTCGCCCTCTATTATCAGATACCTTGAACCCCTGACGGGTGACGCATTCAAGGCACGTTTTGCAGACTGTGATTTTAATGAGAAATTTTTTCCAAAACTGGGCACACAGTCTAAGAAGCCAGAAGCTTCTGAGACCATTAGTTGGGACCAGAAGTCTTTGTCCCTATATGATCCGCGTACTAATCTGTGTGAAGATGAGATCCTGAAGATCCTTCACATCCAGAATACAGTACATCTTTTACCGGATAAATTCACGGACAACCAGAAGATTGTCCGTTCACACGTCCCTGCTGCCAATACGCCAGCTAGAATTGACATCCCCATAGATGGATGCAGCCCACCGGCAGCAGAATTGGTTGTACCTCAAATGAAAAGAGGATGCCCACCAGGTTCAAAAGATAAAGTTCCTCGAAAGAGGAAGACTCCTGGCGATACTAAGATTATCCCTCCACAGGATGCTGAGCTCAGACCAGCTACTTCTCCCCTCCTGATTTCCCCAGCAGAGGAAACAATAGGAGAAACATCATTAAATTTTGTACGTACTGGAGAAGTACTGGACAGAAATAGCATAGTCGTCGACGACGATTTTGCGTTCGATATTGCCGTTCACGTCACTGAATTTGACGATGACGTCGAACCACGATCTCTAGCGGAATGTAAACGCAGAGATGATTGGCCAAAGTGGGACGAGGCAATAAGAGTAGAGCTGGACTCACTCTTGAAACGCAAAGTCTTTGGACCAGTAGTCCAAACACCAGTAGGTGTAAAACCTGTGGGATATAAGTGGGTTTTCATAAGAAAAAGAGATGAAAATAATGTGATCGTTCGCTATAAGGCACGCCTTGTAGCCCAGGGATTTTCCCAAAGACCGGGGATTGATTACGAAGATACGTATTCTCCGGTCATGGATTCGATCACCTTCCGATTTTTAATCAGCCTAACTTCTCTGGAAAGCCTAGAAATGCAGCTCATGGACGTTGTGACTGCATATCTATATGGCGATATAGATAAAAATATCTATATGCGACTTCCTGATGGGTTTAATCTACCCCCAGAGATGAAAGAGATACCTCGGGACGTATTCTCTGTAAGGCTACATAGATCATTATATGGTCTAAAACAATCGGGTAAGAAGTGGTATAACAGACTAAGTGATTTTCTTGCACAGCAAGGATTCACGAATAACGAAGTCTGCCCGTGTATCTTTATCAAAAGAACGGGAACAGGATTTGTCATCATAGCTGTATATGTAGATGACTTAAATCTCATAGGATCTCCTACAGAGATCAAAGAGATATCTGAAAGCCTTAAACATACTTTTGAAATGAAAGACCTAGGCAAAACAAAGTATTGTCTTGGTTTACAGATAGCACACCTAAGAGGTGGAATCCTATTACACCAATCTAATTATACAAAGAAACTTCTACGCAAGTTTCATATGGATAAATGTCATCCTTTAGGTACTCCTATGGTCGTAAGATCACTAGATGTACATAAGGACCCCTTCCGGCCACTGGAAGATGGGGAGGAGATACTGGGTCCTGAAGTACCCTACCTCAGTGCCATTGGAGCACTTCTATATCTGGCTAACTGTACGCGTCCTGATATAGCATTTACAGTTAATCTACTAGCCAGACACAGTGCTGCGCCCACAAAGCGCCACTGGAACGGAGTAAAGCATCTTCTGCGATACCTTCAGGGTTCCATTGATCTTGGACTTTACTACCAGAGAGGTGCCTCCCCCAAATTGTTTGGTTATGCTGATGCAGGTTATCTCTCTGATCCGCACACGGCAAAATCTCAAACAGGTTTTGTATTTACCTACGGAGGTACTGCTATCTCTTGGAGATCGGTAAAACAAACCACTACTGCTACATCTTCCAACCATGCAGAGCTCATCGCGATCCATGAGGCGAGCAGAGAATGTTTTTGGCTACGCTCCGTCGTCCAACACATCCTCCAATCCACTGGCCTGAAGACCAGTGATCTGGAGCCTAGTGCCCTATTCGAAGACAACGCCGCATGCATTGCTCAGCTTCAGAAGGGCTACATCAAAGGCGACAGGACAAAACACATTTCTCCCAAGTTTTTCTGGACGCACGAGCAGAAGAACGACAAGCAGATTGAAGTTCGACAGATCCAGTCATGCAACAACTTAGCTGATCTTTTTACTAAGGCATTGCCTAAATGTACTTTTGTAAAGCTTGTAAAGAACATTGGTATGCGACAGTTGAAAGACCTGCAAGCCTGAAGCTTGTACGGATCAGGGGGAGTAACATGTGGGTTGCACTCTTTTTCCTTAAGCTGTTGGGTTTTCCCACTGGGTTTTCCACAGCTAAGGTTTTAACGAGGCAAACACACTTACTCTGGATCCAGAAGTATCCACCCCTTGCCTCAGTAGCTGAGACCGAAGTGATGAATGTGTAAGGGGGAGTGTTATGAATGAGGGAGGCCTTTGGCCTCCCCTCCTTCATTACCCATTCATTAGGCCCCCATTACTTAGAGTAATGGGGACCCTTGGTCTCCTAGAGGCTTTTGGCCTCCCCACTATGAGATATATAAATAGAGCACCATGGCTCTTAGCTATGGTGACTTATTCTTTTGCTAAGAAATCTTGTCTCTTTCTCTCTTGAGTCCTATTACTCTCTAACAGATCCAGATATCTTTAAGTTAATTCAAATTTTGTAACACCTAAATCCCATTTAATCGCATTTTCTCTGTTTAAAACATTTGACCATTACATTCTCATGTTCAAAGTGCATGAGGTAAGGCTTGTTTGTAAATACATTTGGATTGGAAAATAATAAAGAGTTGGACAAAGAAATTTTTATCTAGATTCTAAAAAATAAAATACTTGCTTCATCATATTTTTGCAATCTCCAAAGCCTAACCGTAGTTATCTTTGATCGTTCCTTTCCAAGTTTTGTTCTTAAGAGGTGCTAATATTGACTCGAAGTCTATTCATGAAGCTTATCGTGGCGAACAATGAGGAGTCGTCGTATTCTCGAGGAGTCGATTCGTTAGAACCTGACACAATAGAGGAATCACTTCTTAAGGGAAGTGCTTTAACTCGTCTCGACATTCAAGCTCTAATTTTTCTCATTCATTTATATTCTATTTTTATTAAATACATATTGGTGGATAGTTTTTAAAAGCTTACTGTTTCACAAATATTCAAACACTTAGTTTCAACTTTGATAGCTTATGTCTTCAAGTTAATTTTATGATTCTTTGTTCTTATCTGTTGAGTATTGTTGTTTCATACCAATGTTATTTTGATGATGATGACAACAATATGTTGTTGCTAATGACTCTCTTGTTTTAGTCTTGTTACGCCTATTTGACCAAGACCCGAAAGACACGAGCCCAGAAACCCGACTGCCGGTCAAGAGCCCATCTGCGCGCTCAGGCCCACTCGATAAAGGCCCTATAAGGGACCCCCCCCCCCGAATGTCGATCCGGACAGGCCCAGATAACATGCTGGCCACTCGCCCACTCCTGCGATAACCGCTCCCCCGGTTCCGCGGCCACTAAATGGCGGTAATGGGGAGGTGCTGGCATGGCGCAGGGAGCGACGACGGGGGGCGGATTGAAGGGGCACGATTGAGGGCAGACGTGTGACGTGGTCCGGGGGCAATTACGCCGGGAGCTCTATAAGAGGGCCAGGAGGACGACAGGAGAAGAGACCGCCTCTCAGGTATCTAGAACCTAAGGTACTCCATCAACGACCTAGTTCCCCCATTTCATCTCCTTCCTCCCCCGCTCGCGCCGTGAGACGCCGTTCCGATCTCCTCACGAGTCGAACCGTCTCCGCCGGGCCTCCTCTTTCAGATCTCTGTCTGACTTAGGCATCGGAGGGGATTTGGCCGGAACCAAGGTCCGGCCCCCTGACGAGTGTTCTCGTCTACGCAGGAGGGTATCAGATCCTCTGCCGAGGCTTCTCCTCCGCCCCTCGCCGACCACGCAACCAGCTGGACGACTGAAGCTTCCCCTCGTCGTCTGACCGCCGAGGCCGAGCGCAACCGACCGAGGCCGAGCGTCTCGACCTGGGCCGAGGCTACCCCTCGCCCTACCGACAGCCGAGGACCCCAATTCAACCCAGTCGATGCGCCCTACGTCGTCTGTTGGTCCGACTCAAGCCTCAACTACACCAACTCGACTCGCCCGAGGGACCCAAACGGGCCCCTTGACCACGTTGACCGGGTTGTCCACGGTCAACGCCTTGTAGTGAGAAAACACTCTGAAACATCTGGCGCCGTCTGTGGGAAGCGAAAACCGTCCCACGAAGAAGCAAACCACACCAGAAATGGCACGAGCCAGCAATGGAAGGAAGCGCATGCCCCCCATCCCGGAGGAGGGGAATGGCGCATCCAACGGCAACCCCGAAGACACGCCCGTCGGCGATCACCCCGCACCCTCAACCGTAGAGACCGGCGGCTCAGGACTGGCCACACAGGGACAGCTCCGCGCCCTGGCTCAGGAGACCAACGCGAGCCTCCAGACGTTGGTCGCGACGGTACAGCAGCTCGTCGGTCATGCGCCATCCAACGGAGGCACGTTGGGCGATAGCCATCGATGGGCGGGGGGTCCCCCGCTCTTGCGATCCGCCGTGGTCGACGACCACGAGACCCAAAAACCGAACACAGATCGTCGGTTCACGCTGTCCGGCTCCCGTCAGGCGAGATCACGCGCCTCCTCCACTTATCGTGAAAGGAGCCGAAGAGAAACCGAAGGGACGGAGGGCGAATCGATGACTGCATCATCTCGTCGGTCACGGTCGTCCCGCCGCAGGAGAAGCGAATGACACCACTCGAGAGACCGATCACGGCGGAGCAGGAGCTCCCGCCGGAGGAGCCGGGAGCGCCGGGTCAGCCCGACCCCCAGCGTGGCGAGGGCCGTGGAGCCAGCCCCACCGGCGCCTGTGCACCCTCCACCACTGAACGAGCCAGAGGCAGGCGACTGTCGAATCCCCGGGGGCATCCACGGAGACCGGTGCCCCCTATCACGAAGAATAACCGACGCACGGGTCCCCTCTCGATTCAGGATCCCGGCGCTGGGGAAGTACGACGGGATAGGGGACCCGGGAAACCACGTAATGGACTACGAGGGGGACATGTCCTTCCAAGGAGCTGACGATGACCTGCTCTGCCGAGGCTTCTATTCTACTCTCAGGGGAGCGGTGAGGACCTGGTACCGCAGCCTGCCCAGCCGCTCCATCGACAGCTTTGAGGAACTCACCCAGTTGTTCTGCAAGCAGTTCATGGTGGGGAGGCAGATCAAGCCTGATGCTGAACATCTGTTCAACATAGTGCAAGGCCCGGCCGAGCCTCTCTGGCAGTTCATGTGCCGCTTCAATGCGGAGAGGTTGAACGTGAACAGCCCTCCCGACCTGGTGGTCCAAACGGCCTTTAAGAAAGGGCTTCGCCACAGAGGCCTCAAGAAGTCCCTGCACAACGATCCCCCGAAGGACCTCCCCGGGATCATGGCAAGGGCCGAGCGTTTCATGTTGACCGAGGAGGCCTTGGCCGTGGATGCAGGAAAAGTCACTCGAGGGACCAAACGCGGCGACAGCGGACGAGGCAGCCCCGAAGGATACCGGACCGAGAAGAGGCCGAGAAACAGGCAGCGCGGAGAAGGTATGAGAGACGCCACCCCAGACGCCGTCCTCGCCCAAGCGCAGAAGGAGGAACGCGCCGATCGCCCCCCACCGAGGGCGAAAAGAGGTGGGAAGAATAGGGAGAAATACTGCAAGTACCACAAGGACGACAGCCATGACACTGAAGACTGCTGGCATTTAAAAAAGGACATCGAGAAGCTGATGAGCCGAGGACACGCCAGGAGCTTAACCGACGAGCCAGCCCACGGGGAGGGGACCTCCATGCAGCCAGACAAGGGGAAGAAGATAAACACCGTCCAAGGGCCCCTCCGCATCATAGAGTGAGCTGGCGAGGTCCCTCCCCCCAGTCGCAGCCTAGTCCGAGGGGATTATCTAGGTTCACATCCCTCTGTCTAGCCTCATTTCCTTTTTCCTTTTTCTCCAAATGTACTAGTCCGACAGGACTCTTAAGAGTACAATCGCATTCCCGTTTATCTTCCCTTAATCTTCGATGGAATCAACGTTTCACTAAGGGTGCAAAAGAACGAAGACCTCTACTGGAGGGAAGGCGTTCATAGGTCTGGGGGTAGTTCCCCCAGCCAGCGCGGACGCCGACCGGTCCTAAGCCGAGGAGCTTTGCCCTCGCCGACCGACCCTCACGCTCGTAAGTCTGGGGGCAACTCCCCCAGCCGGCGCGGACGCCGACCAGGTCCTAAGCCGAGGAGCTTTACCCTCGCCGACCCCTGCGCTCGTAAGTCTGGGGGCAACTCCCCCAGTCGGTGCGGACGCCGACCGGTCCTAAGCCGAGGAACTTTGCCCTCGACCGACCGACTCCTGCGCTCGTAAGTCTGGGGGCAACTCCCCCAGCCGGTGCGGACGCCGACCGGTCCTAAGCCGAGGAACTTCGCCCTCGCCGACCGACTCCTGCGCTCGTAAGTCTGGGGGCAACTCTCCAGCCAGCGCGGACGCCGACCGGTCCTAAGCCGAGGAACTTCGCCCTCGCTGACCGACTCCTGCGCTCGTAAGTCTGGGTGCAACTCCCCCAGCCGACGCGGACGCCGACCGGTCCTAAGCCGAGGAACTTCACCCTCACCGACCAACTCAATCGTTCTAAAGTTGAAGACAACTCCCCCCGTCAGCTCGGGCGTCAGCCGGTCCTAGGCCGAGGACGAAGATGTTGTGGATTGGCGGTCCCTTAGGGCACAAAAACTCTAGTCCCGTCCTAAGTCGGACGGAACATAGACACACAAACATTTGCAGCGGAAGAAAAATAGTAAATCTAAATTAACATGCAGTTAAAACAATTTTAACTTAACCCTAAGGTCCAAGACCCTATGCCAAGATCTATGCCGACTTGGGATGGATCTGACCATCCCAAGAAGGATCTAGCCTACTACAATTAAACTAAACAAATTCTAATAAAATACTTTAACCACATACCCGGAATCTCAGCCCTGGAGCAGGCGAGATGTTCCGCGCCGTCTTCCGAGCTGCTCCCGTCCCACGCCGAGCCGCTCCTTGAACCGCTCCCCGAACCGCTCCCCGAACCGCTCCTCGAACCGCTCCGCATCCCGAGGCGATCAATCCCCGTGCCGCCGAGCCAACCACGCGCCGAAGAAAGTTTCACGCGAGTGAAACCTCCGCCAAGATTTCAGATCCAGAATCCGAACTCCTTTGTGGCTTTGCTAGAGCCCGCAGGAGTAAGGCAGAAATTTAGGGAGAAGAGAAATTATTAATTTAAGCTTAGATCCGAGCGTGCTCCAACATTTACGAGAGCCGCTCAGATCTAGAGCTTGGGACGAGTTTTGAGAAAGGGGGGAGACCCCTATTTATATAGGCGGCGGACTCTCCCCTTTTCTAAAAATCCGATGTGGGACTAAACAATGGGATTATTAAAATCAAGTTAGTTTGCACTTCACAAAGTGCAAACTTCCGTGAATTTTAACTCACTCACCGTTGAGCTTCAGGATTGATACAACCTATCAATACGACAAGCGTTCAACGGTGAACGCATAGGAAAAAACCGTTCGTCAATCGGAGTTCGTTTGACCCTCCAATTGAGTGTCCAAAGATCATCCCTAACCCCACCTAAAGCACAAAACCCAGCCGTCAAGAAATTCTGCCTAGGGTTCGCAACCCTAGGCGTGTGGGGCCCACAAGGGGCCCCACTGCATTGAACTGCGCACGCAGAATGAGCCAGGCACGTGCGCCCGCCCCTGGCGGGCGCCCGCGTCAGCGGGTGGGCCCGCTGACGCGGGCGTGACGCAGGCTGACGCACGCGTCAGCGGGCCACCTTTTCTTTTTCTTGGGCCTGGGTTTATTTAATCAGCCCCTTTGGGCTGATGGGCTTTGGGGTTTACACTGTTTTGGCTATAACTATTATGTTTGGCGTCCGATTTGGACGCCGTTCGAACCTGGGTCTAGACCGGGACATTCCCGTTTTACCCGTGAACTTTTCCTTGCGTTTATATTATTAAATATTGTATTAAACAATTTAATACACATTTAATCGCTTTTGCATCAAATGCAAAATAGTCCATATCTAAGCTTAAATTACCATATTGCATCAAATGCAATTATCTCTTCTTTTGCATCAAATACAAATATTCTCCCTAACTATTTTCTACCTATTACTAGACGAAGCGTTGCACTCTGTGTGAGACCCTACAGCCTAACCCTTACAACAGGTTGGGCTCGAAGCCCTATACGGCAGTGACCACGAGCAGTGGTTGACGTCCCTGCTTCAGGAATCATCATTATGTGGTTGACTCATTGACATGAGTATTGTCGGGACCACCTGACTGTTTCCGTGATGATTTCCGCAGTTATAGTCTCTTCGTCTAAATTGTGTCGTGTAGATCAAGTCTGGGGTACGGTCAAACTGTCAACCCCAATAACTTGACTCCGGTTAGTTTCTATCGATCTTTAGTCAACTAATGTTGGACTTCTTCCAACATACTCTGCGCAGAGTTTTTACTAAAGACCGTACTAACTCTACGACACTAACTCCCATTGACCGGGAGAGACGAATCCTCTCTTGGTCATTACTCGCCTCGTACGTTTCAAGTGACACCCAATCAAAAGACCTTTCGACAGGCCTTGCCTCGAAGCTAGGTCAGTTGATCTAAGTGGCACCGTTCACGCACAGGTCCGTCAAAAATGACCTCAAGTCAAAAGACCAACTATCCTATCATCACTCAGAGTTATCACTGACAGATTGGTCAATATAACCATATGATAACTCTAGTGGATCGTTCAGTGAACTCATTCTAATGAGCACCTGTGTCTCGTCTTCAACTTCGCCAAGTCAAGCGATCATGAGATCATCGCCACCGCTAAACGGTGAAGACTAAGACACAATGGTCTGTCCGATGTTTCGATATCCTTGTCTCGAAACATCTATAACCACGAACCATTTCAGACTTATGCTACAGACGGTCAAACGTTTCTCCATGATCGAGATACTCATCTCGATACCCGTTTGACCTTGCATAAAGTCTCAGGACTTTACCTAAGTTGATATCTAATGTTAACTACATTACAATATAACTTAGATAAATTATTACCAAACAGCTTACTGTTATTTCGAACAAGATGTTTGTGCTATTCACACAGGAATAAATGGCCTTGAGGGCATCATATTCCTACATCTCCCACTTGCACTCAGGCCCATTTATCTCGGTATCTTATACCGTTTTTACACATAAGTTTTCCCGACTTCATATGGTAGAGCCTTCGTGAGTGGATCTGCTAAAACCGTCTACACTATAGACTTAAGGGGTTTCTATGTTTATGTTAGACCAACCATTTGAATCTCATTCAAATAATTCATTTGGTCTGTCGGAATCTATAATATTTTATTTCCCTGGATCTTATCCAGTTTATCATACTTTACGAAATCATTTAAATTATTTACTGGTCATTTCAAACGGTTCATATCCATTTCTGATAAAGTATCAAACTCTTTGATTACTTAATCAAAATATATGTGCCATCTCTTTGATGTCTCGCATGTAATTTACACGCTCCCACTGACCTTGAAAACTATCTGGCTAATTCATATAAGTTGGTTCGTCTAAATCATATTCAGAAAAACGAACTTATAAGTGAATGCGCAAATTTTCATGGTCAACTTGAGTGTTTTACATCGAGCTTGGTCCGAGTAGATCTGTACACATCTGCTGGCGAGACGGTTTCAACTAATCCGTTTTAAAGAAATTAGGATGAAAACCGTTCCCGTCCAACATGATTGTACTTCACTATTTTCTTTCTGCACCAACCTTTCAACTTTAAAGATTTACTTGCAGAAAGTGAGGAAACATTTTCCTTGGGTACATAAACTAAATTCTCAAATTTATTTACGCACACGGACCTATTCTGATTGCATCATGTTTTAAATCGGAGTTACCACTCCGAATTTCATCCTAGAAGTTGACTAAGTCATCATCAGTTATGATGTCTAACTCGACAATTCGTCTCACGAGATTCGAGTAATTATACAACTTCCTTACGATTGATTTATTGAATATATTATTGATAATGTCCTTATAGAACATTATCAAAACCTAGGCATTACTATCTGGGACTTAACCCAGAGGGAGGACTTGGCTCAGAGTCACTTACAATGGATCACACTAAATCTAATTAAGTGTGATTCATACCTTTTAACACACCGATGCGTTAATAGACTTGATCTGAGAGAAAATCACATTTTCTTTTAATTACACAAGATTTTATTTAGCTAAGTATTTGACCATTCGATCTAATCGAATCAGTTTAAATACTTTAGTCATTTCGTTCTTTATTTTATTAGAATTGTGTTTCATCAAGAACACGTGTCTTAATAAAATACACGAATAACTTATTTTGGTTAATCTAGACTCGGGTACATCAGTATGTACTAGACTGAGTTCGACAACTCATTCTCCCACTGTCTCACAGATGGGTTTCGGCCATTATATCTAAGAGGCTAAGACTCACAAGTGTCCGTAGACTTCATAATACGAGAGGTCAGACCCCTCTTTATGTGACTTATGAAGCTTAATCTCTTGATACGGCCTAGTCTAACTTTACCATATAAGTTTGCTACTATCTTGTGTATTTATATATATTAACATTTAATATATATATAGTTATTACAAATTACTTAACACAAAACATTGCTTCAGAAGCAAGGTGATGACATTCGTCAAAAATGTGTTAGACGTTTTTGTATAACAACTTATTCCGAAATGTGACATCAAAATATGTCACGTTTTCATTTCCTCCTACTTATGCCTCTACTAATGATAAATTAAACTTTCTCAATTGACTTTCCGAAGTGCCTTCTTCCTTTTTCTAAATCACATTTAGATATTAACATAAATAAATAGCTATGCAAGCAACTTATGTATCCAAACGCTTGAGCTTTGCAATCTTGAGTGTAGCTCAAGAAGTTGCTTGTCTCAAGATCCGGTTGGGATACATAGTCTTGCACCGCTCATGCACTCGTATTCGACTCAAACGGTTTAATCGAATTCTCGAACTTTGCGGATCAAAATTGTTTGTCCATACAACCTTGAGGGTAGCTCGACAAGTTGTAGGGAGAAACATACTTTGAATGTCCTATATGTTCAAGCTGCCTCATATAGAGACGAGTGACATGTAGCTTTAATTTATTTGTTGGACCCAGAACTTAATGAAATCATATTTCTTAAGTTTGTTCTTTAGAAGGTCATTTAATGTCAACGAGAATATAGTTTTAATTCTATCAATTAGAACTTAACTTGATATTCAATTAATCAACTTTTTGACCAATTAACTTATTAAATTATTATATTTTAATTCCTACGGTAAACATAGTCTTGCCCTAGTTTTAGCATATGTTCAATATTAAATATAGGTAGATTGGATTTTATCTATCTATATCCTCCCACTATTTTTACGAACGTTTTAAAGCTTAATAACGAACGATTTAATCGAATTAAAATTAATGGGTAAGAGTTCCAATCACCTTGAGTCTAAAAAACCTTGAGTGTAGCTCAACAAGTTGATTGACTCTGCGATCGGAAGATGACTCTTCATCGATCATATCGGATATGACTCTCTTAATCGGTTTTTGCCCCTAGCCATTCGTGATCATGAGTGTGCTCATCCAAATCACCATGTCTAGTCTAGTCGGACCCTTGTTTTCATGTCTAGCCTGACTTGCCCCGCAGCTCGGTGTATGCACGACACGTTGGTTTGGGTCAGGTCTTAGACTACATCTAGGCAGACTACATCCTTGACTAAACTTGCGCCGCCGCTCGGTGTATTCACGACAACGTCGGTTTGGGTCAAGTCAAGATGTCATCTTATGTATTTAAGAAGTTGGTTTCTACAAGGTTGCCATGTCACAGCTTGAGTGTATCTCAACAACTATAACACGGGCCCTATAGTTGCTAACCCCTAAAACAAGGAGGGCTACGGCTAATCTTGAAAAAGATCATTAACGTATTTGACTTAGATATAGTCCAGGGTGTCATACAATCATGATTCGCGACATTGCGGTCCAGCGGAACTCAGCCAGGGAATTGACTAAGCCAGGATCACTATCCCTTAAAGGGTGATCCAGAACTCTTAGCCAAGCACATTGACTGGATCATGGTCCATTGAATGAAGCTTGTCATTTTTGTATGTATGCCATAGACTAAACAGCTTTTATTAACAACTAATTAATCCTATCAACTAGTTGAATCCTTAAATTCAAAATTTTAGGATTTGTTTAATAACTTTTATTAAGTCCTTATCAACTATAAGGTTCACGTGCTATCCTAATCGTTATTAGGATTTTAATAAATTTTATTAACAACGCTAGAAGCGAAGTCCTTTAATGAAAATTAATTATAACAATTAGAATTGAAAATTCATTTAAAGGACTACCCTAATCAGGAATTAGGTCTTAATATTGTTGTTAATGATTTATTAAAACATAGCATGTCATTAAAATTCAAGTAATAAATTTTAATCCTTTTTAATGGCTAACCTAAAGGGTTGTCTTGTGTTATCAAATAAGGGACAAGATTAACAAGCCATTAAAATAAAGCTACACTAATTTTATCAACATAAAATGAAAGTGTATATCTATTTAACAATTAAATAAACTAAGTTTATCGCATAAACAATTTATTGGACTTTTAAAATCAGTTTTAAAAATATCTTATAAATTTAAAACATTACTTTAAAAGTTTTCCATGTTCAAAAAATTATCATATACAATTTTAAACATCTAAAATATTTTAAACTTATCGCATAAATTTATAGCCTTAAAATCAATTTTAAAATTTATCACATAAATTAAAAAAACATCATTTTAAAATTTCCATGCTTAAAAATTTATCATATAAAAAATTTAAGGCATCCAAAATAAATTTAAACTTTTAAAGATTTAAAACTAGTTTTTTAAAATTATCACATAAATTTTAAAACGTCATTTTTTAAAAATTTCATGTTCAAAAAATATCAAAAAGAATTTTTTGAACATCTAAAACATTTTTAAAATTTTATCTCATAACTTTAAAAACATTTGAAAGTATTTAAAAGCATTAACAGGTTTAATGAAATCGCAGTACCTAGATCGACTACGCAAACCTAGGCTCTGATACCACTGTTGAGGAATTGGGCGGTCCCTTAGGGCACAAAAACTCTAGTCCCGTCCTAAGTCGGACGGAACATAGACACACAAACATTTGCAGCGGAAGAAAAATAGTAAATCTAAATTAACATGCAGTTAAAACAATTTTAACTTAACCCTAAGGTCCAAGACCCTATGCCAAGATCTATGCCGACTTGGGATGGATCTGACCATCCCAAGAAGGATCTAGCCTACTGCGATTAAACTAAACAAATGCTAATAAAATACTTTAACCACATACCCGGAATCTCAGCCCTGGAGCAGGCGAGATGTTCTACGCCGTCTTCCGAGCTGCTCCCGTCCCACGCCGAGCCGCTCCTTGAACCGCTCCCCGAACCGCTCCTCGAACCGCTCCGCATCCCGAGGCGATCAATCCCCGTGCCGCCGAGCCAACCACGCGCCGAAGAAAGTTTCACGCGAGTGAAACCTCCGCCAAGATTTCAGATCCAGAATCCGAACTCCTTTGTGGCTTTGCTAGAGCCCGCAGGAGTAAGGCAGAAATTTAGGGAGAAGAGAAATTATTAATTTAAACTTAGATCCGAGCGTGCTCCAACATTTACGAGAGGCGCTAAGACCTAGAGCTTGGGACGAGTTTTGAGAAAGGGGGGAGACCCCTATTTATATAGGCGGCGGACTCTCCCCTTTTCTCAAAATCCGATGTGGGACTAAACAATGGGATTATTAAAATCAAGTTAGTTTGCACTTCACAAAGTGCAAACTTTCGTGAATTTTAACTCACTCACCGTTGAGCTTCAGGATTGATACAACCTATCAATACGACAAGCGTTCAACGGTGAACGCATAGGAAAAAACCGTTCGTCAATCGGAGTTCGTTTGACCCTCTAATTGAGTGTCCAAAGATCAGCCCTAACCCCACCTAAAGCACAAAACCCAGCCGTCAAGAAATTCTGCCTAGGGTTCGCAACCCTAGGCGTGTGGGGCCCACCAGGGGCCCCACTGCATTGAACTGCGCACGCAGAACGAGCCAGGCACGTGCAGCGCACACGCCCCGAGGCGCGTGCGCTGCACGCGCCTGTCTGGGCACTTGCGCGGCACGCGCCCAGCGCCTCAGCGCTGGGCGCGTGCGGCGCACGCGCCCAGCTGGCGCGTGTGCCCGCGCCTGGCGGGCGCCCGTGTCAGCGGGTGGGCCCGCTGACGCACGCGTCAGCGGGCCCCCTTTTCTTTTTCTTGGGCCTGGGTTTATTTAATCAGCCCCTTTGGGCTGATGGGCTTTGGGGTTTACACTGTTTTGGCCATAACTATTATGTTTGGCGTCCGATTTGGACGCCGTTCGAACCTGGGTCTAGACCGGGACATTTCCGTCTTACCCGTGAACTTTTCCTTGCATTTATATTATTAAATATTGTATTAAACAATTTAATACACATTTAATCGCTTTTGCATCAAATGCAAAATAGTCCATATCTAAGCTTAAATTACCATATTGCATCAAATGCAATTATCTCTTCTTTTGCATCAAATACAAATATTCTCCCTAACTATTTTCTACCTATTACTAGACGAAGCGTTGCACTCTGTGTGAGACCCTACAGCCTGACCCTTACAACAGGTTGGGCTCGAAGCCCTATACGGCAGTGACCACGAGCAGTGGTTGACGTCCCTGCTTCAGGAATCATCATTATGTGGTTGACTCATTGACATGAGTATTGTCGGGACCACCTGACTGTTTCCGTGATGATTTCCGCAGTTATAGTCTCTTCGTCTAAATTGTGTCGTGTAGATCAAGTCTGGGGTACGGTCAAACTGTCAACCCCAATAACTTGACTCCGGTTAGTTTCTATCGATCTTTAGTCAACTAATGTTGGACTTCTTCCAACATACTCTGCGCAGAGTTTTTACTAAAGACCGTACTAACTCTACGACACTAACTCCCATTGACCGGGAGAGACGAATCCTCTCTTGGTCATTACTCGCCTCGTACGTTTCAAGTGACACCCAATCAAAAGACCTTTCGACAGGCCTTGCCTCGAAGCTAGGTCAGTTGATCTAAGTGGCACCGTTCACGCACAGGTCCGTCAAAATGACCTCAAGTCAAAAGACCAACTATCCTATCATCACTCAGAGTTATCACTGACAGATTGGTCAATATAACCATTTGATAACTCTAGTGGATCGTTCAGTGAACTCATTCTAATGAGCACCTGTGTCTCATCTTCGACTTCGCCAAGTCAAGCGATCATTAGATCATCGCCACCGCTAAACGGTGAAGACTAAGACACAATGGTCTATCCGATGTTTCGATATCCTTGTCTCGAAACATCTACAACCACGAACCATTTCAGACTTATGCTACAGACGGTCAAACGTTTCTCCATGATCGAGATACTCATCTCGATACCCGTTTGACCTTGCATAAAGTCTCAGGACTTTACCTAAGTTGATATCTAATGTTAACTACATTACAATATAACTTAGATAAATTATTACCAAACAGCTTACTGTTATTTCGAACAAGATGTTTGTGCTATTCACACAGGAATAAATGGCCTTGAGGGCATCATATTCCTACAGAAGCGACAAAGCAAAATATACGAGAAGCTCGGGTAAGTCAAATTTCGTTTATAACAGTATGTCTTATTTACAGGAAATCAAAGTGAAGAAACCTCTCTACAATTAATCCGCTCTCAACGGACAACAAAGCTCATCACCTACAGAAACTAGGGCCACACCGGCGAAGCAAAACTTGTCGACTAAAAGAACTCGAAGTTGTAGGCCTAAGCAAAAATCCATGCAACCAGCAATTATTGGCTCTGGACCAGGGAGTCGCTGGCGAGGCCGAAGGAGAAAGCAGGGTCAGGGGTCCATTCCAAGTAGACTGGCCCAAAGAGAAGCGGATGCTAAAAAATTTGAGGATAAACGGCCAGGAGGAACGACCTAGGGAACCCGGGCTCGAGAGGACACATCCTCGGGCACCTCCCCCTGCTCGGAGCGAGGGGGATCGACCGGCAGAGGGGCTTGCCGAACACGCTCCGCACATTCCCGGAAGGAAGACTGGACGACTTCGACGATCCTAGGGGCGATGAGGTCTTCATACTTACCGAAGGCCACCCTGAGAACCTCGAAGATCCTCTTCCCCAGGGTCTCGACGACGCCCCTCTCCACCTCCTCTGCAAGCCGCGTCACCTGGCACCGATCCGACAGTTCCCTCTGAAGCTCCTCCCTCTCCAGGCGGAACGACTCCGCCGCTTCCTCAGCCGACTGACGAACATCCTCCAGCTTTCCTTGGAGGTCACTCACTCGTCCCTCCAACTCGGCCACACGAAGCTTGAGACGCCGAGACTCCATCTGGGCCTCCGTCATAGCCACCTCCGCCGCCCCGGCCCACTCCTGGGCCCTCATGGAGGACTCCTCCAGCTCCCTCAAGCGGACGGCTCGACACTGCAACTCCACAGCGAGCGCTGAACCCTGGAAAGACGAGACATGGGCTAAGAAGAGGATAAAGGGAAGGAGAGGATAGCAAGATAACCGAACCTGTTGAAGGATCCAGACCAAGGAATCCGACATCTTGTCGGCAGGGATCTTTCTTGAGGAGGCTGTGTTCCCGGGGAGGGACGGAGACCTCGGCAACCTGCTGGGCCAAGGCTCGGTCGACAAACATCGAACTCCCAGGGACGACAAGGGAAGCCAAGTTGCTCGCCAACAAGGCCCCGATCCCCGGTGATACGGGCGAGGACGCTGCGAGGGGGGTGGCTGACAAAGCTACCGAAGGATCCCCGGTGGTCGCCGCAGGAAGCGCGGAACCCGCCGGACTGGAGGGATCCGCGTCCTCCTTCCTCTTCTTTCCTCCGTGGGGCTCCGAAGGCGCCGGAGGGGAACGCTTCCGCCTCACACCACCCTCACCCTCGGGAACCTGAGGGGGCACGCCAAGGGCAGGAGGGACTGCACCGGACCCGTCATTACCCCCTGCCTCTTGGGCTGACGGGGTGGGTCCGGCCCTTGTGACCCCCCGGGAAGGGGATCGCCAGAAGAAGAGGCGGGAGGCGCGGCCACCACCTTACCCACGGAAGGCTCGGCTCGGCGCACTTCCTCCTCAACGGTCCGCCGAGGCGCCCTTCCAGAGGTACTACCTCGGCTCCGAGCAGCTCCACGGTGGATCAGTTCATCGACGTCACGGACGAACTCGCGGCCAGCCATCCCTGCGAGGGAAACCAAAATCAGGATGAGTCACAGGGCGATTCACGACTGAAAAAAGCAACCTACCCGGAGACCACAAGACGGCCTTCAGGAGTATGTCGTCCAACAAAGACCAGATGGACTTTGATTCCAAGGGGAGGGTCGACAGCAGCACGGCGGCTGCCTGATCGACGTCAGAAAGGGCTAGCGGCGGACGAGGCTGGACAGACCCGCCCCAACTTGTCAAAATCTGGGCATCCTACAGGAAGATCACAAAGACGTAATCCGAACTCCAATCCCCCGACCAGCGGGGCAGCCCGACCAGGCATTCCCTCCTCGAGCGGGCTCGGAGTTGCAGCCATGACCCCGGGCCAACCGTCTGGATCTGATAAAAGTGGAAGAGAAGGGGGAGAGACGGCTCCAGACCACGGGTACAGCAGAGCGTAGCAAAGCCCGTCAGGACCGCAATCGAGCAAGGGGTGAACTGGCAGAGGGGCACCATGAGATATTCCATGACCTGGATGAGGAAGGGATTGAGCGGGAAACGAAGACCCAGGCGAAACATTTCGACGTAGACGCCGACTTCATTGCTCCTCAGAAGGAAAATCCGCTCGTCGACGAATGGAACTCGGACATCGTATGGGAAGTAGAGATACCTTTCCCGGATCTCTGTGGCTGCTGAAGGAGGGGTCCTCGACGGCGTTCGGAGGACAATCGGGGGCACGTTAAGACGCACGGCAGCCGACGCCACATCATCACTGGCGTAGTCTGGGAATAGCTTCCCCTTCCCCTTATCTCGGAGGGGACGACTCCCAGAGGAGGAACCTGATCCCACTAGCCGGGGCCTGCCCCGCCTCGACTCTGAAGAATCCCTCGCCCATTGGCCAGAACCGCCTATCCTAAGAGCAGCCATAATACGAAAGCAAGAAAGAAATTACCTTTTAACTAGTTTGAAGGAGACGAGGAAGCGAAGGCGACAGGAGACTCCGAGTTGTAGAAAGCCTAGAGCAATGGGAAGAGCAAGAAATGAGAGGAGATCAACGCAGCTGGGGATCTTATATACCGGACACAGGGGCGAATTTGAAGCGCCTGACAAGAACGCGTGGCAGGCCTCGAAGAAGCCGGCGGCGTTTCGAAATCGGCGCCAAGGGAAGTCCAATCGATCCGCCTCATCATGACCTACATTTATGACCATGCCTCGATTAAAGCGCCATCCCAGGAGGCACAGCAGTCGAACCAAGCAAGCCAAGGCCGATCGACCCCACCGAGGACGGCTCACGAACCCCTCGGCTTCTCAACTTAAGACGACCCCGCGAGCGATGGGGATAAGCTCGCAGCTACACGTGGCAGCATCAGAGGACCGACGACGCTTCGGAGCCCGTGCCTTAAAAGTATCGAACGGACCAACTCATGATGACGACTAATAAATGAGTTGGCATCAACCGACGAGCCTGTCAAAGTCGGCGGAAGGCGCATCGGCCGAGCCGAACCGGCCGAAGCCGATCAACCCGACCGATGGGGGCAATTGTTACGCCTATTTGACCGAGACCCGAAAGACACGAGCCCAGAAACCCGACTGCCGGTCAAGAGCCCATCTGCGCGCTCAGGCCCACTCGATAAAGGCCCTATAAGGGACCCCCCCGAATGTCGATCCGGACAGGCCCAGATAACATGTTGGCCACTCGCCCACTCCTGCGATAACCGCTCCCCCGGTTCCGCGGCCACTAAATGGCGGTAATGGGGAGGTGCTGGCATGGTGCAGGGAGCGACGACGGGGGGGGCGGATTGAAGGGGCACGATTGAGGGCAGACGTGCGACGTGGTCCGGGGGCAATTACACCGGGAGCTCTATAAGAGGTCCAGGAGGACGACAGGAGAAGAGACCGCCTCTCAGGTATCTAGAACCTAAGGTACTCCATCAACGACCTAGTTCCCCCATTTCATCTCCTTCCTCCCCCGCTCGCGCCGTGAGACGCTGTTCCGATCTCCTCACGAGTCGAACCGTCTCCGCCGGGCCTCCTCTTTCAGATCTCTGTCTGACTTAGGCATCTGAGGGGATTTGGCCGGAACCAAGGTCCGGCCCCCTGACGAGTGTTCTCGTCTACGCAGGAGGGTATCAGATCCTCTGCCGAGGCTTCCCCTCGCTGACCACGCAACCAGCTGGACGACTGAGGCTTCCCCTCGTCGTCTGACCGCCGAGGCCGAGCGCAACCGACCGAGGCCGAGCGTCTCGACCCGGGCCGAGGCTACCCCTCGCCCTACCGACAGCCGAGGACCCCGATTCAACCCAGTCGATGCGCCCTACGTCGTCTGCTGGTCCGACTCAAGCCTCAACTACACCAACTCGACTCGCCCGAGGGACCCAAACGGGCCCCTTGACCACGTTGACCGGGTTGTCCACGGTCAACGCCTTGTAGTGAGAAAACACTCTGAAACAAGTCTCATATTTAACATTTTAAGAATATCATTTTGGAGACTAAACACTTGGTGTAAGGATGGACATCAAGAGGAGTAATGCCAAAGCTTGGACTCAAGGGGTGCCAAAGCTTGGAGATGATGGGGAGCATCAAGGCATCAAGATTGAAGCCATAGACTCTAAGGAAAGCAATATAATCCATGTATTATTTCATTTATTGCTTTTCTCTTTTTGGGTCTAGGTTTAATGTAATGCCTTGATAAAATGGTCTACTCATTCATGCATATGCATTTAACCATCTTAGTGAGCCTTAGGATTATCATAGAATCCAACCCAATAGGTTCATCTTGACCAAAGACTCAATTGGAGTCTCTGGCTCTCCTACAGGCGACTGATGAAGGTTTTACAGTCGACTGGGTGATTCCAGGCGCCTGTCGAGCCTTCTACAGTTGACTGTAGTGCACTGCTCAAGTCAACCTTCTATTGACTCATACTTGAGCTTATGGAACAGTCGACTGATAGTCAATTTACCGTCGTTTGTCTTCCAACAGTCGCCTATGAATTATTCTACAGTCGACTGTGCGTAACTTGAATTGTCTGGGCTTCATCCCAATTTGCAAGTCAGTCGACTGTTGTAGTTTTTACAGTCACCCATCCAATTGACAGACGCCTATACTCTGGCCATCAGTCGTCTGTCTGCATACAGTGCGTAAGTTGCATCTCTCTGTTTTATTCCCATTACCTGCAGCAGTCGCTTGTTGAAGGATTTACAGGCGCCAGTCCTGTATACAGTCAACTGTGTAGTCTTCTACAGTCGACTGTCCTGGCTCAGATTATAGCCGGTTGGATTTATTTAGCCGTTGGACAGTCTACTGTCAGTTGTTCATCAGTCTACTGTCGATGACGTTTCAGCCCAGATTCTAGCCGTTACAACTTTTTGTTTTTGGCTATTTCCTTGGATTTTGAGAGATCATATATGAGTTCATTAGAACTTCTTGGAACTATTGCAAATCATTAGAGATTGATTAAGCCACTCTCAAACTCTCTTATTTCCCTCTTTGAGCTCATTCTCTCCTTCATGCATTGAAGTCAAGCTCAAGGGAAATCATCCAAGTGAATCTCAAGAAAATCTTATCACTTGGAGATCCTCTTTCATGCCTTGCATTCATTAATAAGTATGTCCATCTCAAGGCATAGGTAAGAGTATTTGTGTTACTTTATTATTTTTTTGAAACCCTGGCTTTCTGTGTGAGAGCTAGTTACTCTCTGTGTGAGAGTATAACCTTCTATGTGAGGGTTGGTTGAGATCTCTTTGTGTGAGAGTCTGAGTCTCTATGTGTGAGAGCATAAGTCTTTCTGTGTGAAAGTAAGGATTTCTCTGTGTGAGAATCCAAATCCTCTGTGTGAGGTATCTCTGTGTGAGATTGTATTCGCTTCTCTGTGTGAGAATTATAGTGGATATTGGTGTGGCTGGACGTATCCAAGTTTGGGGAACCAGTGTAATTTCTTGTGTTTGCGTTTGGATTTTTGCGGTGCTTAATTTCCTCTTGCATTTATAATTCCGTATTTGCAAGTTTAATTTTTAAATACGCAATTTCTGACATTACACTATTCACCTCCCTAGTGTGTTGTTGTTAGTATTGCAAGGATAAGACGATCCTTACATTATCTTTTGTTAAATTGATTAATAAATTTATCTAGATTATGATCAAATTGTTTTCTAAATTTCAATCTTTTTTTTAGCAAAATTTAATTTCTGATCTAACATATGTGTTTACAGTTGGTTTATAATTTACACAGATTGCACATGCATGCATGATGTTATTTCCAAAAGAATGCAATTGCACTCAAAATGATGGCACATCATCCAGCCTATCATATGACTTCTATGTGATAATGCACACAGCATGCCAATAATATATGCAAATCCACATAAGCCCGCATTTAGTGTGTGCGACATCCTTTCCTCATGTTTTAAAAAGGAGAATATCCGGTCACTAGTATAAACACTTGCTTATGGGGAGAGATATCAAACTGAACTGAAGGTAGGTTGTCATCACACATACTAGAGAGTGATGTCTAATTCATTTCACTCATCACATGTGTTTCAGGGTGTTTTCTCACCACTGAAGTTGTTGGAAGATGGTTCAGTCGTAGTAGTTGATGTAGAATTTTGAAGAATAATGTGGGTAATTGACTGAGCACTGGGCGAGTTGTCCACGATCTTGATAGGCCCAGATCAAAGCTTTAGGAGTAGAATCCGAGCTATCTTTGGCTAGCCCGCAGCACTAGAAGCTCGTCAGGGGGTCGGATCTAGGGTCCGACCAAATCCCCTCCGTTGCTTAAGTTGGTAGATGACTGAAAGAGACTCGGGATAGCTATATCCGACCTATTGGGAGGTTGTTAGCTAGCTATGATGACGAGCTATGAAGGAGAAATATGAGGTGGAACAGATATTAAGTATAGGCGAATCTGAATTGGGTGTATGTCAGAGAGTCAGGAATCGAACCATTCTCTCATTGTTCTTGAGACTATGTATAGAAATTGATCCTTTGGAGTGATGTTGCTTATGTAACGACTGAACCTTAAAGATGCTTTATTGTATTGGCCTGAGCGGTCGATAATGATGGCGAGTTTAATGGTCAGCCATGGATGTCTACCATTATGATCCGACCTTTTAAATGCGGGAGCCTAATGACGCACCCGAAACCTACACCTAGATTCCACCCGGCGGTCTCACGATCGCCAGGCGTGGTATGGCCCCTAGGTTTCAATTTCGGTCTCAATCAACAAGCGGATGGTGTCAAGTTGTAGTATAAATGATATCGAATCCCACATGGACGATGATAGTGTATATGGGTTCTCAGTTCACTTCTATATCTCGAAGTGAGATAGCTATCGGGTTGAAAGAGTTAATTGGGGTATTGTTGTTGTTTCACTAATAAAAAGGACTAGGGCATTAGGGATCACCACTAAGATCGTCGGGGATCGACGTTGGAATAGAATCCTTATGTTGCATTAGGGTTAGGAGATTAATCTCACAATTCGTACCACTCTCGTGGGTTAGAATTGTGAGGTATTTCGGTAGCTCTCGTTGACGCAATGGTGGTAGCCGTCAACGTAGCGGTATAGTTCGTCGATGGATCCCCTCAAGGTACGAGCCGGGCATGGTCAAGAGCCTTGGTTGGATCCACCGATTTCCCTATTCGAATCCCAGAGATACCCCTTAAGCGCATCAATTCCACAGACTGTGGGTATGATCTCAGTATGGGTTATCTAGGGATTCGGTAGGATCGACCGAAATACTCCCCTAAATCCCTAATTTAACGTAGAAATCCAGATCTACGTCTTCCCCCTAGGATCTTAGGGCTAACTCATCAACCCTAGAAAGATCTACTCATTTATGGCGATATTAAAGGATAAAAACATCATATTTAGAGATGAAAACATCATAACAATTGGTAGAATAAAGATCAAAAACTTACAGCGGGAGATGAAGAAAATAGGCGAGAAATAGATCCAAGAAAATTCCAGATTCCCAAACGCAAGAATGATAGAGCACCAAAATAATAATCCTATAGTTTCGATCAAATATTCTTCAACAAAAATTAATCTAAAAACTTGACAATTAATCCCTAAAAATTTCGCTCTCAAAAAGTATTCCCCATTCTCAAAATGAATCGCCCCCTTCAATCGACGTCCACTCCCAGCCTTCACTGCCCAGATCGCACTAAAGCCGCATCACAAAACATTTCCAAAAATGGCCCTGGCATTGTCGACCGAGTAGGTGACTCGGTTGAGCAATGCGTTGCATGTTCAGTTGCTCGGTCTGAGCAGCTGTATTGCTCGACCGAGCACGACAGAAAATCGAAAATCTCCAAATCCTCACTCTGCCTGCACGGGCCGAGTCAGCTCAGCTCGATCCGAGCAGAGGCTGACTCGATTACTGAATAGTTGCTCGGGCCGTGCACTGGATTGCTTCAGCGTTTGAAATTTGGCGCTACTCGACCGAGCACTTAGCTGCTCGGTCCGAGCCATCCACGTATCTGTTTCTTCTTCTCCTTTGCATCTACTTGGTCCGAGCATCTGTACTGCTTGACCGAGCACTCTGGGAAATAATCTCCTGCTGCAGCTGAAGGCTCCTCTCTCCTCCTGCTCTCTCCTCCACTGGTCCCGAGGATCCCAAAACATGGCAAACTCTTGTGGGGCTTCACCAATGAGCTCACGGGCGTGTCAGATGTGTCCATACCCAACTGGGGTCCCAAACCGCTCCAAAATCCCTGAAAACTCATAAAACACTACGAAACTCGAATATAACGTCAGAAACGCGATATCGTAGTAAAATATGGGATTTGGATGTGAAAATGGCATGGAATGCAATGTGATGATGATATGAAAAAGGTAGAAAATATGGACACATCACCTAACGACTAGTTGAGTTGTCCCCTTAACAGGAGAGGCGGTTGGCCACCAGTGTGGTCATTTGGGCTATTGGGACAATTCTGTAGGATTGTATTTGGGCTTGTCAATTAAGATAAATATTAAGACCATCTACAGGCCAGCCCACTGTAGTAACAATGGCCCCCATCTTCTGAGCCCAATCAATGTAGTGGTTAAGGTTGGGAGATGTGGTATGAGCTGACTAGATGGGCATGCCATTCGAGGTGGCCCATTTAATGCTTGGCGTCAGAGCACCATGTCCAAGGATTTGCATGCTGATGAATGTTCATTTTATATATTTGTCAAGTACTATTCCTATGCATATCATGCCATATTATCGCTCGTTCCACATCATTTCTTCCATTTTTAGTCTCTTTTTAATCTCGGGTCTCTTGTGCATATTGCAGGTGTAGATGAAGGATTATGGAACTTTAGAGCGGAGGTAGAAGCTTGGAACGGAACAAGAAGCGAACGGGAGTCAAAACCAAGGGGAGATGAAGAAAACATGTCACACGCGACCGTGTGGCTGGTCCATGTGGTCGCATCACCAGGACATCCCCAAGGAGCTGAAGGAAGCATCAACGTTGTCGCGTAAACAAACAAAATGACCGTGTCATCACAAAGTCAAGTAAGAGAAAAAAGAAGCATCAACATGGTCGTTTAAGCAGAAGACGCGACCTCGTCGCACCAAGGAGTAGAAGGCTCTAAACAGTCGCCCATGCGGCCATTTGGATGAAGATTCTGAAGGTCTGAATCACAGAACAATGCGGTCGCATGGATTTCCATGTGGTTGCGTCGATATTAAATACAACATCAGTTTTTCGGCTTTGTAGGAGACGCGGCCGCGTGAAATCCGACGCGACCGCGTCGATTAGGGGTTTCTGAGGGTTTCTAAACACTGCCAGGGGAAAATCTGGGAACTTTTGTGGATTTTGGTGGGATATATATATCTTTCTTCTTCCTTCTATAAGGAGGCTGACTTTTACAAAGCTTTTTCAAAGTTTTTTCAGGGATATTCAGGTGTACTTAATCTTGTTCTTCTCTGCAACTATTTTGTAATCCTTTTGTCTTGTTATTTTGGTTGGGAATTTTGGTTTCATTCAATTTCTCTTGCTCTATTCTCAATGTGGATTGGCTAGGTATCTGTTTATCCTCCATTGCTAAAATGCATAATCTGATAAATCTAACCGCGTCCTTATCGTTGGATCGTGAGTAAACATTGATCTAGGGTCATGGGTTGAGCCCTATTGGATTTGGCCACATATTGATAGAAATTGATGGCTTGTTGCAAGATTGGTGATTAGTGGTATGCTAGGATGATTATTATTAGTGCACATTGATCCTCATTGTAGATAAATAGATTAGTCGATAGCAGGAGCTCGGGCTAATCTAGGGGTTTCAATCCCTACATCAATTCGTACTATCCATGTCACCAACGGGCGTTGGGCGTGGATTAGAGCCCTCCCAGCATAGATCCGACTTCTATCCACGGGAGTAGCATGGAGGAAGATTGAGGACATTTGTCAGGCATAATGCACCTCCGCATGTCGATGCACCAGTGGAAGTTGGCTTCAGCATGGGGTAGGTATACCTATTATAGCATCACGGATGTAAGTAGTAGGTGATAACATAAGGGACTATTCTATCATGGCATCACAGAAGTGGATGGGTAGAAGAATGCCCTTAGGTTAGACAACCTCTCCCTGACTCATGATTTCAACAACCAATTAACACAAATCAATCCTAAGATTAAATTCAATAGTGGTCATACCTGGCTCTAGAGCTTTTCCATATTGATATTTTCCACTTAGTTTTCACACTTCTTTGCACAATCAATTGTGTAGATAATAAACATTGAATTGAACCAATACTCAACCTTTGCCTCCCAGTGGACGACCTGTAAAGACCGTCTACATTGCAATACGAACAACAAAAACTCTAGGGGGTGATGAATAGGGTAATGGCAATAATTGTGTAATTAAAAAGTAAACTTGCAAATGTGGAATTATACGTGTAAGAGTAGAATAATTAACACAATCAAGGAAACACAAACACAAGAGATTTTACCCTGGTTCTCAACTTGGGTACGTCCAGTCATGCCAAATATTCACTATGATCCTACACAAGGTAGTGAATACAATCCCTACACAAGGGATACCCTACACAAGGGATTTGTCCTACAGAAGGACTCAACCAACCCTGCACAAGGACCAAATCCCATACAGAGAGAAACTAACTTCCACAAAGAGAATTAGGGTTGTCCTACTCAACCAACCCTACACAATAGTTAAACTTCCACAAAGAGAGTAACTAACTCCCACACAGAGAGTTAGGGTTTCACTTCACAAAGATGAAATAAATACTATTACTTTTGCCTTGATGAGATGAACTTACTTATTGATGAATGCAAGGCATGGAAGAGGATCTCTAAGTGTTTAGTTGAGCTTTGATGAACTTGGAGGATTTCCCTTGAGCTAGCTTCAATGCATGAAGAGGAATGTACTCTAAGAAGGGAAACGGAATGATAGCGTGTCGTGAGTGCCACTTCCTTTATGGATTCACAACCCATTATACGATACTAACTCTTCCTCGATGATCGCATAATTTCGATTCCCTTTCTAATTGCCTACGCGGGATAGAGGAAATATTTTAGTATTTGGTCATAACCATGATAACATATATTACATGTTGATTTATATTAAAGATAATTCTATAGGCTATTTCTTAATAGATTGATAGAGATTGATGTGCTATTTAATTCTATAATCTGAAATTTTTCATTCTCCACATATATATGCTTGTCGTTGTGAAATTCTTAATATCATTTATCCCATGCATGCATACCCCACTCTATACCATTTCTTTGTCTTCCTCGACAACAAGGAAGAGTTTGGCTTGGGTGATATTGATGAGTGGTTATTTTGTATATTTTTAGTGGCGTTTATTTATGCATCACATCACACAAACCCACATTTTATTTATCCCTTTATTATATTAGTGTTCCATTTTACTTCTTGGCTGTTTGTGAACGTTTCGGGTTTTATTCCACCTTAAAAGAGCTAATTGGAGTCAAAGAAGTGAAAGGAAGATTGAAGCAGAGAATGTGATCAATAGATATGAGGATGGTGGAAATCCGATTCCACGCGACAGTTTGTGGTGACACAGGTGACACAAACGGTCGCGTCGCCTAAAAAACAAGCCATCTTCATGTGGAGCTGAAGGGGCATCGACGTAGTCACATGGCCTTGTCAAACGACTGTGCCAGAGAAAACCAAGAGAAGCCCAAAGTAAGCAGCCAAGAGCAATCGACATGGCTGTGTGCATCTATCGATGCGACTGTGTTAAGGATACATACTCTCTAGAAATCTCTAGCCAATATTGAAGCGACAGTGTCGATCTCAAAGCAACCACATAGAAGAGCTCAGCCTAAGCCAAAGAGAAGAGGAGCCACGCGGTCGCATGTGGACTCCATGCGGTCGCATGGAGAAGATGCCATAGATTGTGCACAAGCCTTGCAAATACTGAAGACATGCTCACAACTCAGTGGTTATATCCACTGCATTTTATTTTTCCATCGAAGAGTGTCACGTTACGATTCCAACACATATTTATTTGTATTTTTCCAAGATAAGAGCGATTATATATTTTTTCTGGAAGACGAGGCTACGCTACGGAATTGTCCACGCGACCATGTGGAATACTCCAAATGGCTGCGTCGAATCGGGGTTTTCCCGACCCTTTAGGGTTTCAAGGGCTTATTTAAGGGTCTTGTGCACATTTTGAGGGGGGGCCGACCCTTGGAGGCGTTTTTCTTCCTCTTTTTCCATACTTTTTCAGTGTTTTAGGAGTATGAGTAGGTTAGATTAGGTTTTTACATGGTTTTACTCCATTTGAGCGCATGTAACTTTGGATATCTTGTATTACAACGATTGAGAGCTAAGTATTTCTTTCTTTATTTTTGTGTTTTATAATTGTTCTATGTTCTCTTCATTGAATCTATGTTAGTATATGTGTTTCTGTATGATTTGTGAGTAGATTTTCATTTAGGGTATGTTGGATCGCTATTTGTGGATTTGGGGCATGGATTAATGATTTGTTTGGCTATTGAATGATTCATTAAGGTAATGCTTAGGAAGATTATTATCCATGTCTATTGATTTCCTAGATTGATTGCCAACGGGAGTTTGGATTATTCTAGGGCTTCAATCCATATGTGTGATTCATACTAATTACGTTGCCAACGAGAGTTGCGGCGTAATGAGAGCCCTCCTAGCATTGACCGAGTATTTATCCCTGAAATATGGCTGAATAGTGGTTGGAGAATATTTTCCACTTAATGCATCTGGCGTGTGGCTACGGGCTATGGGAGTGGGTTTAGTCACACGCGAGATAGTCGTGTCATGGCATCACAGAAGTCGGGGACACGAGATCACATGAGGGAAGACCCTATCATGGCTTCACGAAAGTGGGGGTAGGTAATTTCCTCTAGGTTAGACAACCTCACCCTAGGATGATTCAATAGTTACGCAACATGTCCATCACAGTGCTCAATCCACATTAGAATGATACCAAGCCCTAGAGTCCTTTCATTCTATTTGTTTCTCACTAATCTGCATATACGTCTCATGTAGCTAACCACGACCCAAGAATGAAATAATACTTGATTACCCAACCTCTCTGCAGACAACCCGTTAGCGCTACTACGACATTCGTGTGCTTGTGGTTATAAATATTAAAGCTCACATCAATGTTCCCATCAGGGTCTTGGATGACTATACTGGCTTCACTACCTGACTTAGTTGAAGACTTGCCTACAAGACCGATCCAGAGCTTGTCCTTCCCTGAAGAGGTGAGCGATAGATCAACTAAAATAAGAGATTTAGGAAGATTAGTTACTGAGTTAATAGTTCCTTCTGTTGAAACCAGATCATCGGTCGTGCACTCAATAATGAAGTTTGCTAGAGCTTGTCCTTTGATTGTCGTTCTCGACTTGTAATAAATGTCGAATCCACTGAGCTCAACCCCCCCCCCCCAGTTCAACATCCTTCATAACCAAACTAGTCTCTTTAAGTTTTTTTTGAGTTGAGTGTTGGTCAAGACTTAGATGGTATGTGCTTGAAAGTAAGGTCGGAGCCTTCATGCAACTCGGACGAAGGCAAATGCCAACTTCTCAATTTGGTTGTATCTTGCCTCGGCTCCTCGGAGGATCTGGCGTGTATGGTAGATTAGCTTCAGCACTCCTGATTCTTCTTTGACTAAGACTGAGATAATGACATCTCGGGTAGCCGCTAGATAGATGCTTAATGCATCTCCTTTTCAGGCTTCGTTAAGAGTGGTGGACTTTGGAGGTAATCTTTCAGCTCGGAAAGAGCTCGTGCACAGTCTTCATCCCACTCTATGGTTTTTCTCTCGCCAGCAGGGCTGGCTAAGGCCTTCCTCTGCACTTTGAAGAACAAAATGGATCTCTATGTTGACTTCGACAGAAAGCATCCTAAAGTTACGATCCTCCTACTCAATCTTTGTAGCTCCTTGATGGTCATTTGATCATTAATGTTAATCAAAGAGGTAATCTTGTCAGGTTTGACTTCAATACCACGATTCATGAATATGAAGCCGAGGAAATTTTCAGACCGGACACCAAATGTGCACTTCATGGGATTTAGTCACCAGTTGTGTTTTCAGATCTACAAAAAAGTTTCTGATAGGTCGACAATTTGGTCTGCTAAGCTCTTGGATTTAACGAGCATGTTGTCTACATATACCTCCATATTTCTTTTGATCTATGAGCTGAAGACCTTATTCAACATTCGTTGATAGGTCTCTTCAGCATTCTTCACTCTGAAGGTCATCATTCTATAGCAATAAATGCCTCGGTCGGTGATGAATGAGGTTTTCTCTTCATCTTTGGGAGCCATCTGGATCTAGTTGTAGCTGGAGAACGCATCCATGAAACTCAGGAGCGTATACCATGAGGCATTATCCATAAGATGATTGATTCGAGATAAAGGATAGCTATCTTTGGGAAATGCTTTGTTAAGATTTTTGAAGTCTACGCCATCTGCCACTTACCATTCGAGTTCTTCACCATAACAACATTGGCCAACAAGCCAGGGTACTGAACTTCCCTGATGAAGCTGGCCTCTAACAGCGGATCTACCTCTTCTATAGCTGCCTTCATTTTCTTGCCCCTGATATTTCTGTTCTTTTTCTTGACGGGCTTGAAGGTCGGATCGATGTGTAGCTCGTGGGTGATCACTTATGGATCCACACCTGGCATATCGTCTGGTGACCAGGCGAAGACATCCACATTAGCCTTCAAGAAGCTGGTCAACCTCTCCGTTAGATTAGGATTGAGTCCCCACCCGACATCGACATTCTTCCCTTCTTCATCTATTACTAGGATCAGCTTGGGCTCTTCAACAGAAGTTGGTCGTTGGTTGATGAAGTCCTCCATACTATTAAGAAATCTACCGAATATGTTTGCTCCGTTCCTTTGCCTTTGTTAGGCAAGAGGTAACATGATCTCGATTGTGCTTGGTTTCCTTTAACTCTTTTGACTCCTTAGGGAGTTGGAATTTGATCATTTGGTGAAAGGGAAAGAACACAGCCTCGACCAAATTGAGAAGTGGTCTACATATGATTCTGTTATAGGTTGAGCTGATTTTTACAGCTATGAATTTAGCCATGCGGGTGACCAACTGCAGGTGCTCTCTGAGGATAACCAGCTAGTTGACCTTACTTGTGATCGGGGCGGTTTGCCTTGTGAAGTCGATTATGGGGCTGCAAGACGACTCTAGGTTGGAAGAGCTAAGCCCCATCTTCCCCAGCATTGACATGAACAATATGTCACAGAAACTACCAAATATCGATGAGCAATCATCGTACCTTAACCGAGCCGATGATGACACTGATAACAATTGCATCTTCATGCGATTGTTCGATGCCCTATACGTCTTTGGCTAAAGCAGATAGGTGGTGGAGCATCTCTCAGCATCTTCTGACCCACAAGCGTGGTCATCACCCTTCAGACATATAACTTTCGAGCTAAAGATGACAACCCACCCAAAGCTGGTCCATTAGAGATGACATCAATGATGTTTGAGGAGCTGGGAACCTTGAAGAGTAGCATACCTTATGCCACACCCAGGACTATCGACCTCTCAGGCCCTTAGTTGATGGGTCGAGTCATTATTGGCATGGTTGATAACGTAGATGCCGACTCCCATCCCACAGACGATGCCATATGTTTCGGTGTGCTTTCTCACCACTGAAGTTGTTGGAAGATGGTTCACTTGTAGTAGCTGAGGTAGGATGTTGAAGGATAATGTGAGAAGTTGACTGAGCACTGGGTGAGCTGTCCACAGTCTTGATCGGCCTAGATCAGAGCTATATGAGTAGGATCCAAGCTATCTTCAGTTATCATGTAGCACTAGAAGCTTATCAGAGGGTCGGATCTGGGGTCCGTCCAAATCCCCTTCAATACTTAATTCAGTAGATGACTGAAAGAGACACATGATAACTATGTCCGACCTACAGTGAGTTCATCAGCTAGCTTTCACGTCGAGATATGGAGGAGAAATATGAGGTGGAACAGATATTAGGTATAAGAGTACCTGACTTTGGTGTATGTCAGAGAATCAGGTTGCGAACCCTTCTCTCATTGTTTTCGAGACTATATATAGAAAATGATCCCTTGGAGTGTCGTTGCTCATGTAACGGCTGAGCCTTGAAGACACTTTATTGTATTTGCCTGAGCTGTCGATAATGATGGCGAGTTTAATGGTCAGCCATTGATGTCTTCCATTATGAGCCGACCCTTTAAATGTAGGAGCCCAATGGCTATCTGAGCTGTCGCCTTGACTGGAGAGGCGGTTGGCCTCTCGTTTGGCCCTTCGGACTATTGGGCCGATTCTATAGGTTTGTATTTGGGCTTGCCAATTAAGATAAATAATAAGACCATCTACAGACCAGCCCAATGTAATAACAACATGTGCTTTTAAATTATTCCTTCAAGTAGGGGTTGTAAACAGGTCGGGTCGGTTCGGGTTCGGGTCGAGTCAAATTTGACATTACTTGGATTAAATCTATGCCAATGTTCGAAAACATGTACCCAACCCAATTTGTCTTTAAGTTAGGGTTCGGGTCGGGTTCGATCTGAAAAGAGGAGAAAAAATAATATGCGACAAGCATGATTCAAACTATCAACCTCTCCTTTGTTGATATAAACACTTACAAATTAATTTACCAAGAGATTATGAGAATATTTATTATTTAGACATAAATATTGAAAAATTAAGCTAAAACTGATTTTTATATTGATTAATAATTTGAAAAGGTTAAACCAAAGGTCTAATTGCTTTTCACTCATCACATGTGCTTTTTAAGGTATTCATTCAAGTAAGGGTAGCAGCAGGTCATGTTAGGGTCGGGTCAGATTTGCCACTGCTCGAATAAGGTTAAACCTGAAACTGATCCGGATTAAATCTAGGTTATGGTTCGAAAACCCACACTCAACCCAGTTTGTCATGCTATTAGGGTTCAGATTGGGTTCAGTTTGATAAGAGGAGAAAAAATAATATGTGGCAAGCAAGATTCAAACACTCAACCTCTCATTTGTTGATATGAAC
The DNA here is from genome assembly GCA_030789695.1 of Scilla litardierei. Taxonomy (NCBI): domain Eukaryota; kingdom Viridiplantae; phylum Streptophyta; class Magnoliopsida; order Asparagales; family Asparagaceae; genus Scilla; species Scilla litardierei. The sequence continues at coordinate 213,722,271 of CM061142.1, read as the reverse complement.
ACTTACCGAGTGGGCTACCAACTGACTTTAAGAATATTTATTATTTACCATATATACTGAAAAACTAAGCTTGAATTTATTAATATATTGATTAATAATTTGAAAACGTTAACGCCCAAGACCTCACCTGAGACGCTTTGAAGTGATAGTATCACTTGCCAATAAGTCATGTAAGCTTTTGAATATATGACAAAAATATCCATATATTTAAAATATGTAAGTGGGTGGAATTCGGATTAAGTCGGGTTGGTGGGTCAAACATGTACCCGACCTGGATTTTATCCGGGTCGATGAGGTCGACTCGGATCCTATCCGGCCCCGCTTGGCCACTATAATCTAAATCCTACCCGATCAGGATTGGCCCCTATTTATACCCGGACCAAGAGGCCGGGTTCAGGTCAGATCGGGTCGGATCACATATCGCCACTTTTTCGAGTATGTCATATAGTTTGCTTTGTCGTACGTTACTAAACACAATGAACATGGTTGTGTTTTCAGATCTACACAAAAGTATCTGATAGGTCGACAATATAGTGTGCTAAGCTCTTGGATTTGACGAGCATATTGTGTACATATACCTCCAGATTTCTTCTGATCTATGACCTGAAGACCTTATTCAACATTCGTTGATAAGTCTCTCTAGAATTCTTCACTCTGAAGGTCATCATTCTATAGTAATAAATGCCCCAGTCGGTGATGAATGAGGTTTTCTCTTCATCTTTGGAGCCATCTGGATCTAGTTGTAGCTGGAGAATTCATCCATGATGCTCAAGAGCTTGTACCATGAGACATTATCCGCAAGATAATTGATTCGGGATAAAGGATAGCTATCTTTGGGACATGCTTTGTTAAGATTTGTGAAGTCTACGCCATCTTCCACTTACCATTCGAGTTCTTCACCATAACAACATTGGCCAACCATCCCGAGTATTGAACTTCCCTGACGAAGCTGGTCTCTAACAGCCAATCTACCTCTTCTATAGCTGCCTTCATTTTCTTGCCCCGGATATTTCTGTTCTTCTGCTTGACGAGCTTGAATGTTGGATCGATGTGTCGCTCGTGGGTGATCACTTGTGGATCCACGCCTGGAATATCGTCTAGAGACCAGGCAAAGACATCCACATTAACCTTCAAGAAGCTGATCAACCTCTCCTTTAGATCAGGATTGAGTCCCTACCCGACATCGACATTCTTCCCTTCTTCATTTAAGACTAGGATCAGCTTGGGCTCTTCACATGAGTTGGTCATTGGTTGATGAAGTCCTCCCTGATATCAAGAAAATCTATCGAATAGGTTTGCTCCATTCCTTTGCCTTTGTTAAGAAAGAGGTAACATGATCTCGATTGTGCTTGGTTTCCTTTAACCCTTTGACTCCTTAGGGAGTTGGAATTTGATCATTTGGTGAAAGGGAAAGACCACTGCCTCGACCAAATTGAGAAGCGGTCTACCTATGCTCCCGTTATAGGTTGAGATGATTTTTACCACTATGAATTTAGCCATGCGGGTGACCAACTGCGGGTGCTCTCTGAGGATAACCGGCTAGTTGACCTTACTTGTAATTGGGGCGGCTTGCCTTGTGAAGTCGATTATGGGGCTGCATCACGACTCTAGGTTGGACGAGCTAAGCCACATCTTCTCCAGCATTGACATGAACTATATGTCACAAAACTGCCAATATCGACGAGCAATCATCATACCTTGGCCGAGCCGATGATGACACTGATAACAATTGCATCGTCATGCGATTGTTCGACGCCCTCCAGGTCTTTGTCTAAGAAGCAGATAGGTGGTGGAGCATTTCTCGGCCTCATCTGACCCACATGCGTGGTCATCACCCTTCAGACGTATAACTTTTGAGCTGAAGATGACAACCCACCCGAGCTAGTCCGTTGGAGATGACAGCAATGATCTTTGAGGAGTTGGGAACCTTGAAGCGTAGCATACATTATGCCACACCCAGGACTATTGGCCTCTCAGGCACTTGGTTGATGGGTCGAGTCATTATTGGCATGGCTGACAATGTAGATGCCGACTCACATCCCACAGACGATGCCATATGTTTCGGTGTGCTTTCTTACCACTGAAGTTATTGGAAGATGGTTCAGTTGTAGTAGCTGATGTAGGATGATGAAGGATGATGTGGGCAGTTGCCTGAGCACTTGGCGAGCTGTCCACGGTCATGATCGGCCAAGATCAGAGCTATTTGAGTATGATCCAAGATATCTTCAGTTAGCTTGTAGCACTAGAATTTCATCAGAGGGTCGGATCTGGGGTCCGACCAAATCCCCTTCAATGCTTAATTTAGTATATGACTGAAAGAGACACATGATAACTATGTCCGACCTACAGGGAGGTCATCAGCTAGCTTTCACGTCGAGATATGGAGGAGAAATATGAGGTGGAACAGATATTAAGTATACGAGTACCTTACTTTGGTGTATGTCAGAGAGTCAGGATGCGAATCCTTCTCTCGTTGTTTTCGAGACTATATATAGAAAATGATCCCTTGGAATGTCGTTGCTCATGTAACGGCTGAACCTTGAAGACGCTTTATTGTATTTGCCTGAGCTGTCGATAATGATGGCGAGTTTAATGGTCAGCCATTGATGTCTTCCATTATGAGCCGACTCTTTAAATGTAGGAGCCCAATGGCTATCTGAGCTGTCGCCTTGACTGGAGAGGCAGTTGGCCTCCCGTTTGGCCCTTCAGGCTATTGGGCCGATTCTGTGGGTTTGTATTTGGGCTTGTCAATTAAGGTAAATAATAAGACCATCTACAGACCAGCCCAATGTAATAACATGTGCTTTTAAATTATTCCTTCAGGTAGGGGTTGTAAACGGGTCGGGTCGGGTCGGGTTCGGGTCGGGTCAGATTTGACCTGACTTGGATTAAATCTATACCAATGTTTGGAAACATGTACCCAACCCAATTTGTCTTTACGTTAGAGTTTGGGTCGGGTTCGATCTGAAAAGAGGAGAAAAAATAATATGCGACAAGCATGATTCAAACTATCAACCTCTCCTTTGTTGATATAAACACTTACAAATTAATTTATCAAGCGATTATGAGAATATTTATTATTTAGACATAAATATTGAAAAATTAAGCTAAAACTGATTTTTATATTGATTAATAATTTGAAAAGGTTAACCCAAAAGGTCTAATTTCTTTTCACTCATCACAAGTGCTTTTAAAGTATTCATTCAAGTATGGGTAGCAACCAGGTCATGTGGGTCGGGTCAGATTTGCCACCACCCGAATAAGTTTAAACCTGAACATGATCCGGATTAAATCTAGGTTACGATTCGAAAACCCACACTCAACCCAGTCTGTCTTGCTATTAGGGTTCAAGTTGTGTTCAGTTTGATAAGAGGAGAAAAAATAATATGTGGCAAGCAAGATTCAAACACTCAACCTCTCATTTATTGATTTAAACACTTACCGAGTGGGGTACCAACTGACTAAAAGAATATTTATTATTTACACATATATACTGAAAAATTAAGTTTGAATTTATTTATATATTGATTAATAATTTGAAAAGGTTAACACCTACGACCCCACCTAAGCCGCGTTGAAGTGATATTATCACTTACCAAAAAGTCTTGTAAGCTTTTGATTATATGACAAAAATATCCGTATATTTATAATATGTAAGTGTGTGGAATCCGGATTAAGTCGGGTTGGTGGGTAAACATGTACCAGACCTGGATTTTATCCGGGTCGATGAGGTCGACACTGATCCTATCTGGCCCCGCTTGGCCCCTATAATCCAAATACTACCCAATCAGGATTTATCTAAACCTGGACCAAGAGGCCGGGTTCGGGTCGGGTCACATATTGCCACTTTTTCGAGTATGTCATATATTTTGCTTTTTTGTCGTTGCTAAACACAATGAACATAGTTTGCTTTGTTGCCCCCCCCCCCACACACACACACACACACAAACACACCACCACCACCACCACCACCACCACCACCACACACACAAAAGAAAAATAAAACGTAAAGTCTTGAACATATTTGATTTCCGAACTTTATTTTGCAATTATAAGCGTACTGTCTTGGATTTAATGTAGGATAAAGGCGTAAAGCTGTGTGCTGGAATTGTCTTCTATAACAAGAAACTAGTCATAACCCGTGCACGCGGGCATGGTTCATTTAAGATTTCCCCTGCGAAATCTTGTTTCCCAAAAAATTATTAAAATTTAAAAGATAACAAATTAGCGTAAAAATATTTAGTGGCACGGGCGCCTTCGACGCGAAACAACAAATTCGGCGCAGACCCCTTCGGCACGGAACAACAAATTCGGCGCGAGCGCCTTCAGCGCGGAACAACAAATTGGCGTAAAAAACCCGTGCCCGAGGACACGGATCATTTAAGATTTTCCCTCGCGAAATCTTAGTTCACGAAATCTTTGTTCTCCAAAAAATTATTAAAATTTAAAAGAACAACATAGTAGCGTACAAATATTTAGCGGCACATGCGCCTTCGGTGTAGAACAACAAATTCGACGTAGGCGTATTCGTCACGAAACAACAAATTTGAAGCAGAACAACAAATTCGACACGGACGCCTTCGACGCGGAACAACAAATTAGCGTAGAACAACAAATTCAACGCGGGGCGCCTTCAATGCGAAACAACAAATTAGCGTAAAAAACACGTACCTGTGGACACTGTTCATTTAATATTTTCTCTCGCGAAATCTTTGTTTCCTAAAAAAATATTAAAATTTAAAAGAACAATAAATTAGCATATGTTGTGAATGGAAATAACCAGAGTCGGTTAGGATTGCGGGTAACTTAGAGAGACGCCCATATCTATGTATTCGATGTATCTACTCCCCTACCATGCCTATAAATAAAGGGATGGGGGTTCCTCCTGTAGGAAGATATATGCCCATAAGGCAATTTATCTTGATTATACGTCTTGTTCATACCGTATATGGTACGTATTATTCTAGGTATAAAAAGATTTGTAATAATATACTTAGATAATATCCATAGACTTATAGTTAGGTCCTTACATATCTAGATGAGATCTCGATTATGAGTAAGCAAGTGACCGAATAGAAACGTAAGTCTTAAACGGTTCGTGATCATAGATGTGTCGAGAACTGGATATCGACACATCGGATAGATCACTGTGTCTTCGTCTTGCCTTCGGGTAATGATGATCTCATAGTCATTCGACTTAGCGAAGTCGGAGACAAGACACAGGTGCTCATTAGAGAATGAGTTCACTGAACGACCAAGTTAGAGTTATTAAATGGTTAACTTTAATGATCTGTCTTTAATAACTCTAGGGTGATGATAGGTTAGTTGATCCTTAAGACCTGAAGTCATCTATACCAACCTGTGAGCGGACGGTGTAGCTTAGACCCATGATCTAGCTTCGAGGACCAGTCCTGATGAAAGATCTTAGGTTGGGTTGCACCTGAAGCTCACAAGGTGAGTAAGTGACTAAGATGGGATTCGTCACTTCCATTAAAGGGAAGTTAGTGTTATAGGCTCAGTACGGTCTTTATGTTAATCCTCGGCCGGGGTACGTTGCAAGTAGTACAACGTGTATACAATAAAGACCGTCGTATACTGACCAATGTTGTCTAATAGGGTTGACAGTAAACCATACCCTAGGCCAACAATAACACAGTCTTGACGAAGGGATTTTAGCTAACGGAATTCATCACTGACACGGCCAATGCAAACCCTATGACACTTTTGTCAAAGGGTCGATCACGTTATGATGACTCTGAAACAGGGACGACAGCTACTGCTCGTAGTGACCGTCGTCTAGGGGTTTCGAGCCCCAACCTGTAGTAAGGTCAGGCTGTAGGGTCTCACACCGAGTAGTGCTCGTCTCTCAGTAATAGGAATATAGAATAGAGAGAAATGTCATTTGATGATATTCACAAGTTAAGTTGTGAAAGTTAGTCGCATTAGCAATAGGGACACAACGTTGCATTAGATGCTAACTTTGACTAAACGTGTTGTAAATTAGTTACAACGAATTTAGTAGGAACAAACTTGTTGGAAAAGGTTACCTGGATGACGGGATCGTCCCGGTCTAAACACAGGTTCAAACCGCGTCCAAATCGGAGCTCAAACGAGCCCAGAAACGCAGAAAGAGTTCAAGGGGAAGTGGGTTAGACCCACTGGGCCAAAAGGCCCATGTGCAAAGGCAAACGGGCGTGACCCGCTGCAGCAGCGGGCATGGCCCGCTGTGTGCAGCGGGCGGGCGCCCGCTGCACAGCGGGCGCGGCCCGCTGCACAGCGGGCCAGCGCCCGCTGATGCAGCGGGCGCCCGCCCGCTGCAGCAGCGGGCGGGCGGCCCGCCCTTGCCCCCTTGGGCGGGCGCGCCCGCTAAGTCTAGCGGGCGCGCCCGCAACTTAAGTCAAATTAGGGTTTTTGTAAACCCTAATGACGGCTACGAATTTTGTGAAAATTGCTAAACTTTGAGCAATTGTTTGAGGGGTCAAACGAAGTCAAAATTCGTCACCGTCAGTTCCTACGCGTTCACCATTCCAAGCTTTTCTGATTGATAGCTTGTTTGGTGTCTGAAGTTTAGTATGTGAGGAGAATTAATTCGTTAAAGTTTGACTTTGTGAAAGGCTAACTTTAAAGTAGAAATTAAGCCAAATGACTTAATTTGTTTTTCTCTTCATGGGGATTGTCCCACATTGCCCGCAACGAGAAGTTGAGTGCTCACTCCCTATATAAATAGGGGTGCACTATCCTCGTTGAAAAACACACCAGTCAACGATCGAGTAGCTCCAGAATTTTAGAGCAGGCTCGATCGGCGACTAAATCTCTCTCTCTAATTTTTCTATTCTCCGGAGTAGTCCTAGCACGACTACGAAGGGGGTTTGGATCTGATCCGGACGTCTAAGACGCGGGTTCTTCTCAAGTGAAACTTTCTACCGCGTGTGATCGGCTCGGAGGCGAAAGCGGCTCGGGCAGATCGGTGCGAGGCTGCGAGGCGGCTCAGGGAGATCGGGTCAACGCGGCTCGGCTACGAGGAGCTTCTCAAGACGGTGCGGTACATCTTGCCTGCTCCAGGGCCAAGATTCCGGGTATGTGGTTAAGCATTTTTTAGCGTAATTTTTAATTAGTCGCTTAGTGTAGATCCTTCTTGGGGTGGTCAGACCCACTCCAAGTCGGCATAGATCGGGCTAGGTTCTGGCTCCCCAGAGCCTAGCTAAATAGTTTAGCTAGTGTAGAAATACGATTTCTGGTTTTTCCGCTGCGCTTTTGTGCCTCCGTGGTCCGTCCGACTTAGGACGGATACGGATCCGAGCTCTGGGGGTCCGCCAAAACCCCAACAGTGGTATCGGAGCCACGGTTATGCTATAGATCTACTATAGCGACTTTTTAAATCGTTAAAAATGCTTAGCTTTCATGTACAAACTTTTTTTGCTTAATGTTAAATAGTTTTAAAAATTGTTTCGTGTTTTTTAAAAATTGTTTATGCAACACGGAAATTTTATTTTGGACTATTTACTTTATACGATAAATTTTAAAAAGTTTTCCAACATTTAAATACTGTATAAATTTTTTATGAGATATGAAAAATTTTAAAGAGTGTTTAAAGTTTATGTAAACTTTAGAAAAATTTTATTTTTTGAAATTTAAGAATTTTTCTTTAGTTACATAAAAGTTAGAAATCTTTAAACTTTATTTGAAAGCTTCCAAAAAAGGATTTCTAAAGGATTTTAAAAGAGTTTTAAAATTGTCTTAAATATGTAAATAATAGAAATAATTTTATTTCATGAGATGTAATATAAATTAATTTCTTTTACTACATAGATGTTTCCAAAATTTTTATGTCATATTTTAATTTTAGAAATAAGGTTAAATTTTTTTTAAAGGCCTAGGTTTAAAATTATTAGATAATTTTGTACGACCTAGTTTTATGCGATAAAATTTTTTATGAAGGCTTTAAATTTTAATCTTTAATTTTAAGTGTTAAAATTCAGATTTGCATGTTTTAATTATGTCGATAATCTTAGAACTTGCAAATGCTCATGTATGTCATAAAATGAACATTTTATTTATGTTGATAAATTAGTTGTTTCATGGACTTGTAAACCTTGTTAGGTTAGCCATTAAAACATGATAGTGACATGTTATGTTTGATAAAACAAAACAACATCGAACCTAATACCTGATTAGGGTAGTCCCTTTGTTTGTAAATCATTTCATTAAAATGTTTAAATAATGATTTTCATAAAAGACAAAATGTTGAATTGTTTTATTAAAATCCTAATAAGATTGGGGTAGTAAGTTGAACGTAGAACCTTATAGTTGATAAGGACTTAATAAAAGATGTTCAACCAATCTGAAAAATTTTGAATTTTAGGATCCACTAGTTGATAAGGATTAACTAGTTCTTTTAATTAAAAGCCATTTAGTTGTTTGGAAAACATAAGATTGATGACAACTCCTTCAATGGATCATGATGTCGGTCAATGTGCTTGGCTAAAGTTTTTGGATCAACCTAGCTAGACTGGGTAACAAGTGGTCCTGGCTTAGTCAATTCCCTGGCCGCGTCTGCTGGACCGCAAGGAGTCGATTCATGACTATGTAAGTCCATCGACTATACCTAAGTCAATACGATAATAATCTTGTTCAAGATAAATCGTAGCCCTCCTTGTTTTAGGAGTTGGCAACTGTAAGAAACATGTTCCGGTTGTTGAGCTACACTCAAGCCGTGACATGTCAATCTTATAGAAACCGATTTCTTGATTGACATCTTAACCTGACTGAAACCGTTGTCTCATCCCTCGAGCTTCGGCGTAAGTCTAACCAAGAATGTAGTCTAAGACCTGACCCAAACCGGCGCGTCGTGCATACACCGAGCAAAGGGGCAAGTCAGGCTAGACACGAAAACAAGGGTCCGACTAGGCTAGCCATTGTGATCCGGTTGAGCACACTCATGATCACAAATGACTAGGGGTAAAAATCGATAGGGAATCATAGTAAATATGATTGACGACGAGTTCGTCTACCGACTGCAGAGTCGGACAACTTGTTGAGATACACTCAAGGTTGTCAGACTCAGGGTAGTCGGATCCCTCTCTCACAAATATTATTTTATAATAAATTGTTTATTATTATGGCTTTAAATAAATTTAGTGGGAGAATATAGTTTTATTAAAACCATTAAAACTATACTACGAACATATGCTAACTAAAGTATCTATAAAATGCAGAATGGACTCAGGTCTAAAATACATGGTAGAAAAGAACGTGCTGGATGGAACCAACTACAAAGACTGGCTTAGGAACATTAAGTTGGTCCTTTCCCTAGCTGGGATTGGATACATATTATTCGAGGACGCTCCGGACAAGCCCGATGAGGATTCGACCCACGAAGAGAAAGAAGCCTTCAAGTTGTACCAGAGGGATGCTGAGAAGGCAAGATGCCTTGCTCTAGCTTCGATGACCAACGAGCTGCAAAGGAAACATGAACATATGGATGTTCAGAGCATACTCCTTAATGCACAAGAGTTGTATGGCAAGCGATCCAGAGCTGCCAAGTTCGAAGCTACTAGTAACCTCTGGGGCACGAAGATGACGACAGGACCCGTGCAAGATCATGTTATCAAGATGATCGGGTACGTGGAGGACACCGCCCAGTTAGGATTTGTCCTGGACAATGAGATGTCCACGGACATTATCCTAAAGTCTTTAACTCCCGAGTTCAAGCCCTTTATAACTGGCTTTATAATGAACAGCCTTGAGACGGATCTTCCTGGTCTCCTCAATATGCTCCGGCAATTTGAGGAGATTGAGAAGAAGCTGGCTGCACTGGTTGTTGGCTCTGCTACTTCCGACCAGCCGAAAGGCAAAGGAAAGAAGAGGCAGGTCCCACAACCTGCGAAGGCTAAGAATGGGAAGAAGAAGAACAAAGGGGCCCCGTCGAAATCTGAGTGCTTCCATTGCCACAAGATTGGCCACTGGAAGAGGAACTGTAAGATCTATCTTGCAGAGAAGAAGAAGGGGCATACTGATGCCTCCACCTCAGGTACAAATTAAAATTCAATTAAATGCAATTATTTCCATTCATATAGTATGAGATACTTATAGACATCTGTGTATTGTATACAGGTGGCTGATAAGAACTGGAGATTGGAGAAGCACGGAGATCGGTCGGCAATCAAAGCAACAGTTGCTGCTGGGACCGCTCAAAGACTTCTGGAGACGCTGATCGTGATGGAGATGATATTTTTCTTATTTGAATAAAATGTATCATCTTTAAGGATCGAAAACAATGAATGAGTGCTTTGCACTCAAGGTTTATTTTTGATAAACAAATTAAGGTTCCTTTTATGAACCCGTTGTTTTGGAAAGGATGTCTCGTTTGTTGCAATTGAAATTGAATTGGCTTAAATTCTGTGGATGTGGCTTTTCTGTGATGGTTGCGTATATTTTCGAATAATGGTGTATTGCTTCGATAATATTGATTTTGGAGCTGACTAAATGCTAGAAGTCAATCAGTAGTTAAGTGTAGGTTCCAGGGGACGTATAAATTGTGTGCGATCACAATAATACGCATATCAAGATTAATTCTTGATTACCTGCATTTAGTTATTAAAAGAGTTAATAGTAAATGTGGTTAAAGGAATAAGTACAGTGTAGTACGTTTTGATTGAATGAGTCAATGTCAAGATTCCTTAAAACGATCTTGACTTGACTCATTCGTCAAACCGAATCTGACACTTGTACATTCCATCTGAGGCACTCACCAAATGGTTATATTTTGCACATAAACCTAAATATGATTTAGATATTATGTTAAAGAAATTTGACCAGGTAATTCTTAAAGTCAGTGGGAGCAAGCTCATATACATAGTTCCGTTTTTCGGACTAAGTAAAAAGGATTTTTCACTTTAATGAATCTTCTATATAAATCATTAAGTCAAAATTGTTTTGATTTAATAGTATATATATAGAGACTTAGGGTGTCAAATATGTACTTGACATATTGACACAATAAAGTGGAGTAAGCTAGAACTGACTTACGGAAATGTTAGACCCCACATCTAAATCATATAAGCTAACTGTTAGCTATACAAAGTTAGGAAAATTGATCCAGATCATTTTTCCAAAGGATCAACCCTGTGTGATCAAGAGATGTAATTTCAATCCATTAAAATTCGTTGTAGATACTTATTAGTAGAACCATTCTTAGGTTTGTCATATCAAATGTCAAAGTGACTGATATGCTATAACGGTATGAGATACCGAGATAAATAGCCTAAGTGCAAGTGGGAGATGTAGGAAGATATATGCCCATAAGGCAATTTATCTTGATTATACGTCTTGTTCATACCGTATATGGTACGTACTATTCTAGGTATAAAAAGATTTGTAATAATATACTTAGATAATATCCATAGACTTATAGTTAGGTCCTTACATATCTAGATGAGATCTCGATTATGAGTAAGCAAGTGACCGAATAGAAACGTAAGTCTTAAACGGTTCGTGATCATAGATGTGTCGAGAACTGGATATCGACACATCGGATAGATCACTGTGTCTTCGTCTTGCCTTCGGGTAATGATGATCTCATAGTCATTCGACTTAGCGAAGTCGGAGACAAGACACAGGTGCTCATTAGAGAATGAGTTCACTGAACGACCAAGTTAGAGTTATTAAATGGTTAACTTTAATGATCTGTCTTTAATAACTCTAGGGTGATGATAGGTTAGTTGATCCTTAAGACCTGAAGTCATCTATACCAACCTGTGAGCGGACGGTGTAGCTTAGACCCATGATCTAGCTTCGAGGACCAGTCCTGATGAAAGATCTTAGGTTGGGTTGCACCTGAAGCTCACAAGGTGAGTAAGTGACTAAGATGGGATTCGTCACTTCCATTAAAAGGAAGTTAGTGTTATAGGCTCAGTACGGTCTTTATGTTAATCCTCGGCCGGGGTACGTTGCAAGTAGTACAACGTGTATACAATAAAGACCGTCGTATACTGACCAATGTTGTCTAATAGGGTTGACAGTAAACCATACCCTAGGCCAACAATAACACAGTCTTGACGAAGGGATTTTAGCTAACGGAATTCATCACTGACACGGCCAATGCAAACCCTATGACACTTTTGTCAAAGGGTCGATCACGTTATGATGACTCTGAAACAGGGACGACAGCTACTGCTTGTAGTGACCGTCGTCTAGGGGTTTCGAGCCCCAACCTGTAGTAAGGTCAGGCTGTAGGGTCTCACACCGAGTAGTGCTCGTCTCTTAGTAATAGGAATATAGAATAGAGAGAAATGTTATATGATGATATTCACAAGTTAAGTTGTGAAAGTTAGTCTCATTAGCAATAGGGACACAACGTTGCATTAGATGCTAACTTTGACTAAACGTGTTGTAAATTAGTTACAACGAATTTAGTAGGAACAAACTTTTTGGAAAAGGTTACCTGGATGACGGGATCGTCCCGGTCTAAACACAGGTTCAAACCGCGTCCAAATCGGAGCTCAAACGAGCCCAGAAACGCAGAAAGAGTTCAAGGGGAAGTGGGTTAGACCCACTGGGCCAAAAGGCCCATGTGCAAAGGCAAACAGGCGTGACCCGCTGCAGCAGCGGGCATGGCCCGCTGTGTGCAGCGGGCGGGCGCCCGCTGCACAGCGGGCGTGGCCCGCTGCACAGCGGGCCAGCGCCCGTAGATGCAGCGGGCGCGGCCCGCTGCACGCAGCGGGCCAACGCCCGCTGCAAGCGGGCGCGGCCCGCTGCTTGCAGCGGGCCCACACCCGCTGTTGCAGCGGGCGCGGCCCGCTGCTTGCAGCGGGCCAGCGCCCGCTGCTTGCAGCGGGCGCGGCCCACTGCAGCAGCGGGCGGGCGGCCCGCCCTTGCCCCCTTGGGCGGGCGCGCCCGCAACTTAAGTCAAATTAGGGTTTTTGTAAACCCTAATGACGGCTATGAATTTTGTGAAAATTGCTAAACTTTGAGCAATTGTTTGAGGGGTCAAACGAAGTCGAAATTCGTCACCGTCAGTTCCTACGCGTTCACCATTCCAAGCTTTTCTGATTGATAGCTTGTTTGGTGTCTGAAGTTTAGTATGTGAGGAGAATTAATTCGTTAAAGTTTGACTTTGTGAAAGGCTAACTTTAAAGTTGAAATTAAGCCAAATGACTTAATTTGTTTTTCTCTTCATGGGGATTGTCCCACATTGCCCGCAACGAGAAGTTGAGTGCTCACTCCCTATATAAATAGGGGTGCACTCTCCTCGTTGAAAAACACACCAGTCAACGATCGAGTAGCTCCAGAATTTTAGAGCAGGCTCGATCGGCGACTAAATCTCTCTCTCTAATTTTCCTATTCTCCGGAGTAGTCCTAGCACGACTACGAAGGGGGTTTGGATCTGATCCGGACGTCTAAGACGCGGGTTCTTCTCAAGTGAAACTTTCTACCGCGTGTGATCGGCTCGGAGGCGAAAGCGGCTCGGGTGGATCGGTGCGAGGGTGCGAGGCGGCTCAGGGAGATCGGGTCAACGCGGCTCGGCTACGAGGATCTTCTCAAGACGGTGCGGTACATCTTGCATGCTCCAGGGCCAAGATTACGGGTATGTGGTTAAGCGTTTTTTAGCGTAATTTTTAATTAGTCGCTTAGTGTAGATCCTTCTTGGGGTGGTCAGACCCACTCCAAGTCGGCATAGATCGGGCTAGGTTCTGGCTCCCCAGAGCCTAGCTAAATAGTTTAGCTAGTGTAGAAATACGATTTCTGGTTTTTCCGCTGCGCTTTTGTGCCTCCGTGGTCCGTCCGACTTAGGACGGATACGGATCCGAGCTCTGGGGGTCCGCCAAAACCCCAACACCTCCCCCAGTAGTTGATTCATAACACGTTATCAGCACGAACCTCTAAATTTTTTCCTTTCCACAAATTTTCTTTCCGTTCGTTGCGAAGGCGAAGGCGAAGGCGAGACGGGAGATCCATGAGCGCGGTGCAAGGCTTCCTCCATCGAAGGTCGTCATCCGCGTAGGGCTTCGAGCAACCGTCGCTATATCCGGAGGACGGATATAGAGGTAAAAATACTAAAAACGCTACTTTTAATCATACGTATGATTGCCCCTCCCCTAGATCTCGCAAGATCGTCATGGGGATTCATCGTCGCCTTGAAAACGACGGATTATTCATCCCAAAAATCAAATTTTTTAGGGTTTATGGATTTTTTTACCAAAACCCCAAATTAACCCCACCGGCGGCTTCGCCGCCGCCCCCCCCCCCCCCCCCCCCCCCACCCTCCCCTCGCCGCCACGCCGTCCCCCCCAAAGAGGGGGGCGGCAGCCGCCGCACCCCCCTTACAAGGGGGGCGGCGGCGGCCCCCTCTGCCTCCGACCTCCCCTGCAGGGGGGGCGGCCGCCGCCGCTCCCCCTGCAGGGGGGGCGGCGGCCCCCGCGAGGCCGCGCCCCCCTGAGGGGGGCAGCGGCCGCTGCCGCCCCCCCCTGTAGGGGGGCGGTGGCCTCTCGCGGCCGCGCCCCCCCCTGCGCCGCCCCCCTGCAGGGGGGCGGCGGCCTCCCGCGGCCGCGCCCCCCCTGCAGGGGGGCAGCGGCCCCACCGCTCCCCCCTGCAGGGGGGGCGGCGGCCCCCGCCGCGCCCCCCTGCAAGGGGGGCGGCGGGATCGCCGCCGTGCCCCCCCCCCCCCCTTGTAGGGGGGCGGCGGCCCCCGCCGCCGATCCCCCTTTCAGGGGGGGCGGCGGCGGCGCCCTCCCCCCAATCCCTAAGACAGGTTTCACACAAAAAAAATTCCAGATCTGTGGGCTTCAGGCCCACAAAATTAAAAAAAATAATCCAGATCTGTGGGCCTGAAGCCCACAGCAGATCTGTGGGCTTCAGGCCCACAGAATTCAAAAAACAAAACAGAGTCTGTGGGCCTGAAGCCCACAGACCTGTTGTGGGCTTCAGGCCCACAGATTTCAAAAAAAAAGAAGAAGAAAGAAAGAAAAGCCTATGGGCCTGAAGCCCATAGGTCGACTGCGGGCTTCAGGCCCGCAGGCTGGTTTATCTGAAAAAAAAATGGGGGAGGCAAAGGGCTATAAACCCGCCTCAAAAGGCAACTTGTTAGCCTAAAAAATTAATTTAAAAAAGGGGATTTAAGGGCAAAATATTCGTGAAAAATCACGGTAAATTACGTGACAAATATCGGGCAGGCGAGGACTTTTTGGGGATTCTTGGGGGGGCTTTTGGGATGATGAGGAAAACTTTTTCCTCTGACAAAGAAAATGTTTATTTTGGGCTCTTAATCAATTTAATTGATTAAACCCATTTAATTTACACCTTTTGCATTGTAATGATTTTTTCTGCAAAAATCATATTTACATGTTTTGCATCTCTGGTATATTCTGTTGGATATTATATGCGTGGTTGTGTATCGTATTTAAAACTTAATAATTAGGAAGATCCTGCGACCGCTCTGCCGTTAGTAACATAACCTAACGGTGTATGACGTTGCCCAGTGGTCCAATAATTATTAAGTATTTAAATTATTTATCCATCCCTGCGAATATTAAATGCATGTGATGCCTGTGATGAAAATGTCTGATGAAAATGTTGATGAGCACAATATTTCTGCATGAATTGCTAAATGTGGTTTTTGGATCGGCCGTTTAGTCCCACAGTTTATTTCCCGCACTTTTCTTTTATTTTTGAGAGAAATTGTAGTGAGGAATTTATGTAAATGACAAAGAAAGAAGACCAACTTCCATGGAGACGGAGGCCACGCTTGAAGATGGAGATATCATATGGGACCCACGGGGTTTCCAAAGTTGTATTTTCATTTTCTTTAAACTGCAAATTTGTATAATTTGGACTGTGGACTTTTTTTGAACTCTTTCTTGTGGGACTGGCCGATCCACACATTTAGCTTTTCATTAAATATTGCATCCGCATGAAAATGTTTTCTCTGATTACTTATTAATTCATGCATGTTTGTGCTCTGCTAGATAAATGGCTAATATTGCAAGCATTAATTTCGAAGTACTGGAAGCATCATATAGAAACTATCTAAGCTGGCAGCTAGATATAAAGTTTCACCTGCGGGCAAAGTCCCTCGTCGCTGCTGTGACCGAAAAAGAAAATGTTAGCGATATAGAGAAGGCGCAAGCCATCATCTATATTCGCCGCCATGTGGACAAGACCTTAAAGGCTGAATACCTTACGGTCAAAGACCCACTTGAGCTATGGACTGCCCTTGAGGACAGGTATAAACATCAGAAAGATGTTATACCACCAAGGGCACGATACGAGTGGGAGAACCTGAGACTGCAGGACTTAAAGTCCATTGCTGAGTACAACTCAGCACTTTTTAGCATCATCTCACGCCTGAAGTTGTGTGGTGAGAAAGTCTCAGAAAATCGCATGCTGGAAAAGACGTATACGTCCTTCCATGAAAAAGATGTGATACTCATGCAGCAATACCGTGAACGCAAGTTCACCAAGTATTCCGAGCTGCTGTCATGTTTGCTCATGGCCGAGCAAAACAGAGAGCTTCTTCTCTCCACTCACAATATACGCTCCCCGGCACTGCCCCCCCACCAGAAGCTCACTATTACTCTTCCTTCAAAAAGAAGAGAGATAATAAAAGAAAAGAAAGACCACAGAAGGGGGGTCAACAGATAAAAGCCAAGGGCCATGAACAACAGCAGCGAAATAATGAAAGTAAGCGGAAGTTCACAAGGCACAGAAATAACAAAAATAGAAATGATATACCCCCACCCAAGAGGGAATGTGAAGACCATTGCCAAAATTGTGGCATGAAAGGCCACTGGTCCATAGTGTGCCGAACTCCGCATCATCTCCAGGATTTGTATAAAGAGAACAAGAAAAATAAAGCTGAAACAAACCTGATGACATCTGATGCTCCAGTTAAGTTTTTCAGCTGACGACTTCGAAAATAATGACATGCTTGACTAGCCTTTACTTTTATCTTAGCAAATTGTTTAGAACATCTCACGTTATGAGAGCTTTTGTCTTACGCAATCTGTTTTGGTTGAAAAATTTTAGTAGACAATAAATGAATATGTCTATCTGAATATGCATGTGCCTTTATGTTTCATCTTTTGAAACTGCTCTCACGAATAATTAGTAGACAATAAACACGTGCGACCTCTTCCAATACAAAGCCCAATATCAGGGCTATATTGAAGATCCAGGGAATGCAACACTGTTGCCCCCAAACGACACAAAAATAATGGATGCACTAATCCCACCGAATTCCAAAAAGAAACTTTCTAAGTTTCAAGGACATCCGTTTCAACGGATCCCACTTGGAAACAGCAAATGTAAAAGAAAAATTACCGTATGCAACGTCTCAATAAAAAGGAGTAAAATCCCCACTTGAACGTTTTGAGAGCCTTATAGGCCTCTACCATACGAAGATTCGGAGAAAGGAAGCAGAATTAAACGGAGCACCTGAAGTGCCCTACATCAGCCGAGTTTTTACTCTGGCATGATGGACTTGGCCACCCTGGATTTGTAATGATGCATAGCATCTTATCCTATGGGTATGACTTGAAGAACCAGAAGATTCTTCAGAAGGGAAAATTCCCTCGCATCCCTTACTATAAGGGAAGATTAATTACAAGGCCATCTCCACGAAAAGTTGAAAAAGGATCTCCACGCTTCCTCAAAAAGAATACAAGGAGACAGATGTGGATAAAATCCACCACCCCTAGTGGGCTATTTTGGTACTTCATTGTACTGATAAATGCATCCTCAGAATATTCGTACGTATGTCTACTACAAGACCCGCAACTTAGCTTTTCCAAAGCTATTGGCACAAGAATAAAAATGTTGCGGGCACATTTCCCAGACAATAAAATGTTGTAAATAAGTCTGGTTAATGTTGGGAAATATACCTCCCAGTCTTTTCAAGAGTACTGCCAGTCAACGGGAATTGAAAATGAACATACAAGTGTCGCATGTTCATACCCAAAATGGGTCGGCAGAGTCACTGAAAAGTAGACTCCAATGGACTGAACGTCCATTAAATCCCGATTGCCTATGGATGCATGGGGACATGCAAACTCTGCATGCTGCATCGTAAATGAAAATAAGACCCTCTGGAGGTCAGAGTCTCCAATGCAATTTGCATATGGAATGCCACCGAACATTTCTCATCTGAGAATCTTCGGTCGCGCAGTCTTAAATCCCCATTGCACCACCAAAGAGGACCAAAACGGTACTCAACGTCGCCTAGGTATCCATGCAGGGTTTGACTCACCCTCACTTATAAGATACCTAGAACCCCAAACGTGGGACATAATTAAGGCACACCTTGAAGACTGTGATCTCGATGAGACAAGTTTTCCCAAAAATAGGCCCAGATACTGGAAAATCTGGCGCGAAGAAAATTATAACGTGGGATACAAACAGCTTGACCCACTATGATCCGGTAACAATACAATGTGTAGATGAGATCCAGAAGATCTTCCACACACAGAACACTGTTCACCAATTACCGGAATCATTTATTGACAACCAGAAGATTGTCAGATCACACATCCCTGCTGCAAAAACTCCAGCTAGGATTGAAATCCCCGAGAATGGATGCAATCCACCAGCAGCACAAGTGGCTGATCCTCAACAGAAAAGAGGCAGACCACCAGGCTCCAAGGACAGAAACTCCTGGAGACCTTAAGACAATACTACCACAGGACAATGAGCTCCTGTCCACACCATCACCCTTCCCGGAATCCACTGCAGATGAATTGCCGGGAAAAAGTGAAATTAAGTAAATGTTGTACGTACTGGGGAGGTGTTGGACAGATAGAACATAAATTGTCGACAATGTATTCACGTATCATATTGCCATATACATCGCAATGGCGATGATGTTAGTAAATATCGTTCCACACTCCGTTGCTATAAGGCAAACGTAGAGATCGGCCAAACGTGGAACGTGGCAATAAAAGATGAGCTGGACTCACTTATGAAACGTGAAATGTTCGGACCTGAAGTCCAGACACTAAAAGGTGTCAAACCTGTGGATAAAACAAAGTATTGCAAACATAAGAAAAATAAATACAAAATCGTATGCTATACGGTACAACCTATAGCCCAAGGAAAATTTTGCTGAAACTAGGGATCGAACAAATTCAAATGAGCATGTCTCATAAATGATGCATCAGTCTCCCTAAGTTATCAAAAGCGAATACCTTACGATTTGGCGAAGGAAAATTTTGGATATGCCGTTATTGGATGTTGTGACGGCATACCTTCGTGGATATCTTGTAAAGATAATTTCCACATTTCCTTAAAATCCCTGAATAAACTTCGGGACATCTATTCAAATGAAGAAATATAAGTATAACAAATAAATGTACAACCAAGAGAATCACTTGACAAGTCAATGATTCCTACTGAAGGTTGTCTTTGCATCTGTGCAAAAGAACAGGATTAGAGATCTTAGTTGTAGACAACTAACATCTCATCGGATCTCCTGAAGAGAAAACCGAAATAAATGTACAAGCCTGACTTTTAAACATGAAATAAAAAAAGACCTAGGCAAATATAAAGTCATGGCTTATAGAATCCTGTTACAAACGCCCAGAAGTGCGTTGGAGAAATTTAAAGGACCATTGTCATCCAAAGTACACCTACGGTGGTACACTTACTGGATGAACAAAAAGAACCCTTCCGATCGCTGGAAGAGGGGGAGGATATAACTGGTCCTAAAGTCCCTTATCTAAGTGCAATCATGCACTCCTGGCTAACTGCATGTGTCCCGGTATAGCAATTGCAGTAAACTCATTAGCCAGAGATAGCTGGCACCTAACAAGGGCCATTAGACCGGAGTCAAGCCTTCTACGCTTCCTCCAAGGGTCGAAATATTTGGACTTACAAAATGTAGTAGCATCCTCCAATGTTTATGCGAATGCAGGTTACAGGTCCGGTCCCTATACTGAGAAATCACAGAACAGGTACCAACAGTGGGATGACCATCTACTGCAAATAGGCAAAGCAACTTATGAAGGCAACATCATCCTATAATTCCGAGATCCTCACCATTCCAGAATCACACCAATGGTGTATTTAAGGGCGCCTGGTGGTACATCACATCCCAATGACGACTGGGATAGAGGCTGGTTCTGTGGAGCTGACCATATAGTCTGAAGACCACATCAGAGGCGACGAAACTTAGCACACCTCTCCAGAGTTTCTGGATTCAGCAGCTGCTCGATGGTGACAAAATTTGTAATCTGCGTACATTTTCGGAATATTCTAAATAGGAGTGATGAAATAAGCCTAAGAGATCTGAAAGCCTAAGAGCTTTTACAGATCAGGGGGAGTTGACAGAATTTGTACTCTTTTCCCTTAGCTATGGTTTTTCCCACTGGGTTTTCCATAGCCAAAGGTTTTAACGAGGCAAATCAAATCAACTCTGGATCCCGAAGTATCCACCCCTCTGTGACGCTCAGAATCCAGAAGTATTCATGAGCAGAGTCACTTGTACAAATCAGGGGGAGTTAAAGAGCGTTTGCACTCTTTTTCCTTAACTATGGTTTTTCCCACTGGGTTTTCCATAGCTAAAGGTTTTAACGAGGCAAACCTCACCAACTCAGGATCCTGAAGTATCCACCCCATGTGAGACTCTTATTACGCTCAGAATCCCGAAGTACTCTTGAGCGGAGTCCACACCTATGGCTGGATAAGGGGGAGTGTTGTGAATGGAAATAACCAGAGTCGGTTAGGATTGCGGGTATCTTAGAGATACGCCCATATCTATGTATTCGATGTATCTACTCCCCTACCATGCCTATAAATAAAGGGCTGGGGGTTCCTCCCCCAGTAGTTGATTCATAACAGCATAAAAATATTTGGCGGCACGGGCGCCTTTGGCACGGAACAACA
The DNA here is from genome assembly GCA_030789695.1 of Scilla litardierei. NCBI lineage: Eukaryota > Viridiplantae > Streptophyta > Magnoliopsida > Asparagales > Asparagaceae > Scilla > Scilla litardierei. The sequence goes on along the minus strand of CM061142.1, from coordinate 213,701,400 downwards.
AACTCGGCACAGGCGACTTAGACACGGAACTATAAATTCGGCACAGGCGCCTTGGGCGCAGAAAAACAAATGAGCGTAAAAACCCCGTGCCTGCTAGCACGATTCATTCAAAATTCCCCCCGCGAAATCTTTGTTCCCTAAAAAATTATTAAAATTTAAAAGAACAACAAATTAGCGTAAAAATATTTAGCGGCATGGACGCCTTTGGCGCAGAACAACAAATTCGTGTCGAACAACAAATTCGGTGCGGGCGCCTATGGCGCGTAACAACAAATTAGTGTAAAAAATTTTCGCGGGCGTTTTTGGCGCGAAAATGGTTCACTGGCTGCTTTCAAAGTTGGACCAAATTTCAAATCTGGACCAAATTTCAAAGCTCACATTCATGGTTTCAAAGCTCCATTCATTTCAAAACTGGACCAAATTTCAAAACTGGACCAAATTTCAAAGCTGCATCTCAACCTTCCATTGTCTAAGATCAAATCTCAGCCACTCTATTTCTTGTGCTAGTCAGCCCTACAATTCAAAAAAGGTTGTCAAATGTATAATAGATAGACATAACCCGTGCCCATGGGCACGGTTCATTTAAGAATCCCCGTGAAATCGTTGTTCCCCAAAGAATTATTAAAATTTAAAAGAACAACAAATTAGCGTAAAAATATTTAGCGGCACGTACACCTTTGGCTGGGTGCCTTCAGTACGAAACAACAAATTCGGCGCATACGCCTTCGACACGGAACAACAAATTTTGCACGTGCACATTCGACGCGGAACAACAAATTGGCGTAAAAACCCCTTCATTTAAGACTCCCTTGCGAAATCTTTGTTCCCCAAAAAATTATTAAAATTTAAAAGAAAAGCAAATTATCGTAAAAATATTTAGCGGCACGGGCGCCTTCGGCACGAACAACAAATTCGACACGAAAGAACAAATTCGGTGCGGGCGCCTTCGGCGCGAAACAACAAATTAGCATAGAACAACAAATTCGGCGCGGGCGCCTTCGACGCGAAACAACACATTAGCGTTAAAAAACCCGTGCCCGCGGGCATGGTTAATTTAAGATTTTCCCCCACGAAATCTCGGCTCCCCAAAAAATTATTAGAATTTCAAAAAACAACAAATTAGCGTAAAAATATTTAGCGGCACGGTTGTCTTCGGCGCGGAATAACAAATTCGACGCAGAACAACAAATTCGGTGCGAGCGCCTTCGACGCGGAACAACAAAAAAAATTTAGTGGGCGCCTTCGGCGCGGAACAACAAATTAGTGTAAAAAAATTCGCAGGCTCCTTCGACGCGAAACTGGTTCATTGGCTGTTGTCAAAGTTAAACAAAATTTCAAAGCTCATATTCATGGCTTCAAAGCTCACTACATTTCAAACTTGGACCAAATTTCAAAGGTGGACCAAATTTCAAAGCTCACATTCATGGTTTCATAACTCGTGCCCGCGAACACGGTTCATTTAAGATTTTCCCTCAAAATCTTTGTTCTCTCCAAAAATTATTTCTCTCCAAAATTTAAACGAACAAAAATGTAGTTTCGGTGCGGGTGCCCCCGGGCACGGTTCATTTAAGATATCTCCTCAAAATCTTTGTTCTCCCCAAGAATTATTTCTCCCTCCAAAATTTAAACGAACAAAAATTTAGCGGGCGCCTTCGGCGCGGGCGTAGTGCCGCTAATCACCGCACACATTTTGCTAACCAAAGTGCATTAGCGTATAACAATAAATTCGGCACGGCGTCGTCGGCGCGGGCAGTGCCACTAGTCACTGCACACATTTTGATAATCAAAGTGCATTAGCGTAGAACAGCAAATTCGGCGCGGAACAACAAATTAGCGCAAAAAACCGGTGTCCGTGGGCACGGTTTATTTCAGATTTGCCACAACGATATCTTTGTTCCCCTAAAATAATTAAAATTTAAAAGAGCAACAAATCAGAGTAAAAAATATTTAAGGGCGCGGACGCCTTTTGCGCGGAGCAGCATATTCAGCGCAGGCGTTTTCGACACGAAAAAAACAAATTCAACGCGGGCGCTTTCGACGCAGAACAACAAATTCGCGTAGAACAAATCAGCGTAAGAAAATTTAGCAGGTGACTCCAGCACCGGCGCGGGTGCCCCATCTTGAAACTTGTTCACTGGTTGCTTTCAAAGTTAGACCAAATTTCAAAGCTGGACCAAATTTTAAAGCTCACATTCATGGTTTCAAAGCTCCCTTCATTTCAAAGCTGAATCAAATTTCAAAGCTCTCATTCATGGTTTCAAAGTTTCATCTCAACCTTTCATTTCACAAGATCAAATCACAGTCACTCTTTATCTGGTCCTAAGCAGCTCTAGAATTCAAAAAACGTTGTCAAATGTATAATAGACGTGAAGAAATTATGCAATGGTTGGCAGGCTAGCCTTGGAGAGGGGAATCAATAGGCAGAAAGATGTTTCGAATTCCCAACGGCCAAAGAATGATTTCGAAACTCCCTTTTGCAACAATAATGTGGTAAATTTAATTTGGCATAAGGCTGTGTGTTGGAAATTGAATGCATTAAGAAGAAATGTGGGGGAAATGCAACGGTTGATATGCTGGCCTTGAATAGGGGAATCAATAGGCAAACAGAGAAATTGCTCAAATTCTCAAAGAGATGAGAGAAGCGAAGGGACAGTCCAGTTTATATAAATCGAGAAACGCACCAAATAGAAACAACGATCTCTCCTAAGCCGACTCTGGAAGTATATATCCAAATAAGAGTGGTACCATGGCTAGTGTCCAAAAGGTTGCAGTGAAGCTTATGGTTGACAAGGAGAAGAGCCGGGTGGTGTTTGCCGAGTCCGATAAGGACTTTGTCGACATTCTCTTCAGCTTCCTCACAATGCCTCTCGGCACTGTCATCCGAGTTCTTGGGAATAAGTCATCGTCGTTAGGTAGCTTTGTCAACATATATGAGAGCGTAGCAAATCTCGACACAAGCTATTTTTGGACGGAGGCTTGCAAGACAATGCTACTTCGCCCTCGAAACTCAGCAGAAGTCAAATGTGAGGATTTAGCAATCAACATCGATGACACCGAGCCCAGAACAGTCTTTACATGTAAGTATTGCAGCGGAAGTACCAACCAATTCTACAGCTCGATTCCAGATACTCGGTGCGGGTGTGGACAACTGATGAGTAGGGTCGACAAGTTGAAGAAAGCTGATAAGAAAGCTCATGGAGATGGGGTCTTTGTCAATGGGGAATTGAGGTTTTTTATCACAGATGACTTGAATGTAGCTCCTGCTTCTGCAGCAATTCTCATGCGTACGTTTAAAATCATGGAGATCAAAGATGCTGGAATGCTTGAAGAGAGAAATCTTGAACTTGGTCGAGAAGAGGTGATACTTTTTTGTTTTGCCTTTCCCACATCTTGGGTGTTGTTTTAGCTTTTGCATCCATTCGGCTAAACATGATCATATTAAGACTTCAGTCTTTTAAAATCTTGCATTTCGCTATTTTTTGGCATTGATTCAAGTCTAGTGACAGCAATATTGCTATCTGGTTATTTGACAACATCAAGTGCATTGTCTCTCAGATTGCAAGGTTGCTTTGGAGAACATTGATCTCAACAAACCCTTTGACAGATCTGTGTTTCAACACACCTGAGGAGGACGCGTCAGCAAGCGGTCAGATGAAGGATGCCGTGATTCAACCAAAACATGAAAGTGCCTTTGTCAACTTAAAAGAAATCAAATTGAAGCTGGTTCTAAATAAACAGAGCAACAAGATAGTTTTTGCCGAAGCAGAGGAGGACATGGTAAACCTTCTGTTCAGCTGGCTCGCTTTTCCTCTTGGACTACTCGCCAAACATGCGAAAGGCATGCCAAAGGGATGCATCGGCAACTTATGCAAGTGCCTAGAATGTCAGGGTCTTATGAAATCGGAGGAGTGCAAGTCGATGTTTTTGTCTCCCAAGCTTGCTACTTTCCATGGTTGCAGTAACCAGCTGCTGAATGCGGGAGGAAATGGTATCCCAAACACTGCACATTCCTTGGTGTACCATAACTAAATTAACACCCCTCGATAGAGGCTTCTACTCTGAAGTTCCAGCGGACATGAAGCAGGTGAATCCAAGGTCCCGAAACAAAGGAACAGAAATAGGGGGAGGATATGTTCGGGCTTTAAGAAGGTACATGGTGACGGATGACTTGCGTGTCTTGCCTTTCTCTGCGCACTCCTTTTTTCAGATCATCAGTGACTTCAAGATTCCCGCTAATGGTACCATAGAGAGGGAAGTTGTGGTTGTTGGCTCAATTAGAGCATATGGGCTGCCCTTTGGGATTGGTGCATGGGTTGGTGCACCAACCCAAGGGGGGTTGGTGGTGGGTTGGTGCACCAACCCAAGGGGGGTTGTTGCACCAACCCCCTCCCCCTCCATTCCTATAAAAGAGAGGGCATGTTTTGGTTATTTAGCATCGAAAATTGGGAATCAATGAGCTTCTATTAAAGCATTGTGAGAGTTTGTATGAGATCCTATTGGAAGTTCTATAGGATCATTGTGAGCGATCTTTGAGAGAGCCCATTGTGAGGATTTCTTAGGAGTGTTTGAGTGTTTTAATTGAAATGATGAGAAGTGTTTCCTTGGTCGTTTAGGCGACCTAAATTCTTTTGTATGCTCTCTATTTGTTCTTCGTGCTAGATACTTCGGCGATCCGACTGCTTCCGCTCGGCGCACAACAATTGGTATCAGAGCTTTCGCGACGAAGTTCAGACGAAGAAGACGGGCAAAGACGGCGACGAAAATCCTTCTACTCCAATGGCGCAATCTTCAACAACGCGAACTATCGTATCTAATACGAAGTTCGAAATTGAGAAGTTCGATGGGCGTATCAACTTCGGCATGTGGAGATGCGAAGTACTTGACATCTTGAACCAACTTCGTCAAGATCAAGTACTAGATGAGAGGCCGACTATGATGTCGGATGCTGAGTGGAAGATGATGAACCGGACCGCTTGCGGTACGATCCGGCTCTACTTGACAAAGGAGAAGAAGTACCCTTTCATGGAGGAGACGAATGCGAAAGCGTTATGGGATGCGCTTGGTGAGAAGTACATGAAGAAGAACATTCAGAATCGTCTACACCTAAAGAAGAAGCTTTTTGGCCTCAAGATGGAGGAAGGAGTTTTAGTTGAAGAACACCTAGACTACTACAACAAACTCCTCACAGATTTGAGGAACATCGACGTCAAGGTGGAAGATGAGGACAAGGCGATGATTCTCCTCAACTCACTGCATAAAGACTATGAGCACATCGTTTCGATCTTAACCTATGGTAAAGAATCTATCACCTTCAATGAAGTTTCTAACGCTCTCACAAGTAATGAATTTAGAAAGAAGGATGATGAGAAGATGATGGGCCAAAGATCTGAAGCGCTTACCGTGGTTAGAGGTCGGAGCAATGAAAGTGGTGGAGGCCACAAAGAGAACCATAGATCCAAGACGAGGGACAATAGTAGAGCTCCGTGCACAGACATCGAGAGGGATCAATGTGCTTTTTGCAAAGAAAGAGGACATTGGGCGAGGGAGTGCCCAAAGGCCAATAAGAAGAAAGATGCTACCGCCAATATCGTCAAAAGCGAGGAGGTGGATGAGTGGGTCCTAGTTGGTGCGACGGAAGGGGTGATGAAGGGGGGATGGGTGCTCGACTCGGGTTGCTCGTTTCATATGACACCTCACAAAAAGTACTTTACTACTTTTCATGAAGGTTGTAAACGCAAAGTCCTTCTTGGAGACGATGGAGCATGCACGACGGCGGGCGTTGGCACGGTCCGCATAAAGATGAGTGATGGTGTCACAAGGGACATAGGCGATGTTCATTATGTGCCAGATGTGAAGTACAATTTGATATCGCTTGGTTCACTTGAAGCCAATGGTTGCAAAGTGACTATGGAGGACGGCGCCTTGAAGGTGACACGAGGAGCAATGATCCTGATGAAGGGGAAGCGTGAAGGTAACCTCTATTACCTGGATGGTACGGTGATGATGAAGACGACGAGAGTTCCAGATGAGCGAGCTACCGACTCAAGCTCGCATGCACCAAAGACGACGTCATTGGATGATCTTCGGAGAGGTGGTGCTAATAGAGGTGATGGTTCAAGTCCGTATGGTGGAGATACCTTATCCTCCCAACTTGTACAGCAGAAGGATTCTATCAAAGTTTGGAGACCAAGGTATGAGAGATGCCAACCTGCAAGAAGGGTCTCGTTTGCTTTCTTTGTCAGGTGTGATGAGTCTCTAACCTTATTCGGTGAGGTGGAGCACAATGGCGACCTATGTGGACGAATGAAAGATTGGTGTGATGAGATGGAATCAACGACGACTGATGAAGCCAATGATCGGGTGGATCTACTTTGCACTAGTGATTGTTCGACGGACGAGCTTATGAAGGTCGATATCGGAGTCAAGTTTGAGTAAGGCTCGGACTTGTAAGTTGACGATATGAGATGACTTTTGGTGGCCCCTTCTGGGGCAATGAGGCTCTGCGAAGCCATATGAGCCTTTCGAGGTAAGATGATGGGAACACGAGATGATTCTCACCGAGGATGAGCGTTGACGGTCGATTGTGTGACATAGACCTAATATCTCGCCAAGGTGGAGATTTGTGGTTGTTGGCTCAATTAGAGCATATGGGCTGCCCTTTGGGATTGGTGCATGGGTTGGTGCACCAACCCAAGGGGGGTTGTTGGTGGGTTGGTGCACCAACCCAAGGGGGGTTGTTGCACCAACCCCCTCCCCCTCCATTCCTATAAAAGAGAGGGCATGTTTTGGTTATTTAGCATCGAAAATTGGGAATCAATGAGCTTCTATTGAAGCATTGTGAGAGTTTGTATGAGATCCTATTGGAAGTTCTATAGGATCATTGTGAGCGATCTTTGAGAGAGCCCATTGTGAGGATTTCTTAGGAGTGTTTGAGTGTTTTATTTGAAATTATGAGAAGTGTTTCCTTGGTCGTTTAGGCGACCTAAATTCTTTTGTATGCTCTCTATTTGTTCTTCGTGCTAGATACTTCGGCGATCCGACTGCTTCCGCTCGGCGCACAACAGAAGTCAGTCTAGGGGTGACTCAGGTACTGAATTCTCAAGTACCTGAATGTTTTATGTCAACTGCGTAGTACTGATTTTATTTATTTTGCTCCTGATCATGTTATCTAGGCCTCGGATCTATTAAGAGCTGCTTTCGTCTCGTGTACTCCACTCAGTGACGTGTTCCCTCTGGTGAAGAAGCACAGTCCGCTCCGCCATTTTGTTGTTCAGTAACAACAAGCTCTGATTGTTCCAAGCTTGTAATATCGTAATGGCTATGCGATGACATTACTAAGGTGAAGATCATATTATAATGTTTGCACATGTAGGTGCGAACAGTCGAACATGTTTATTTACCAATGACATCAACGGTGTGCGTAATTTGCTATTAGCATGTACTGGCTTTGTTATGGCAGATATGCAAGGATAATGTTTGTAAGAAGGGTTTTGTGCTACTCAGACATTTGATTATAAATTCCAAATGCCGGTAGGCTGTTTCTGTCAATGTCAAAGTTGTAAGTGGATCAAATTTTATGCTGTTATGTGGATGGAAGTCGTGTTGCCTCACTTGGATGCCAAATACAATCTATATTACATTTGACCACTTTTTTTGAATTTTAGGGCTGACTAGGACAAGATAAAGAATGTCTGAGATTTGGTCTTGGTAAATCAATTATTGAGATTGGATTTTGTGAAAATTTTAGTGGGAAAACTTAAATTTTTGTGGGAAAAATGTCTTGTGAACCAAAACTTTGAAATTAAAAGTGTCTTGGGAACCAAAACTTTGAAATTAAAAGTTTCTTGGGAAAGATTGTTAAGAATCATGATCGATTAATTAAACAAAGTAAAAAAAATTTGCGTAAAGAAATTCAGCCGAACAAGAAACTAGCGTAAAAAATTTTTTTCTTATGAATCAACTCCTAGGGGAGGAACCTCCAGCCCTTTATTTATAGGCAGGATAAGAGAGTTATAAGATAAGATTCATAGATATGGGCGTATCTCTAAGATACCCACAATCCTAACCAACTCTGGTTCATATCCATTCACAACACTCCCCCTTATCCAGCCATAGTTGTGGACTCTGCTCATGAATACTTCAGGATTCTGAGCATAGTAGGAGTCTCACATGGGGTGGATACTTCAGGATCCTGAGTTGGTGAGGTTTGCCTCGTTAAAACCTTTAGCTATGGAAAACCCTGTGGGAGAAGCCATAGTTAAGGAAAAAGAGTACAAACGCTCTTTAACTCCCCCTGATTTGTACAAGTGACTCTGCTCATGAATACTTCTGGATTCTAAACGTCACAGAGGGGTGGATACTTCAGGATCCAGAGTTGATGTGATTTTTTTCGTTAAAACCTTTGGCTATGGAAAACCCAGTGAGAAAAACCATAGCTACGGGAAAAGAGTTCAAATTCTCTCAACTCCCCCTAATCTGTAAAAGCTCTTAGGCTTTCAGATCTCTAGGCTTATCTCATCACTCCTATTTACAACATTCCGAAAATATACACAGATTACAAATATTATCACTATTAAGCAGCTGCTGAATCCAGAAACGCTGGAGAGGTGTGCTAAGTTACGTCGCCTCTGATGTGGTCTTCAGACTATGTGGTCAGCTCCACAATACTAGCCTTTATCCCGGTCGTCACTGGGATGTGATGTACCACCAGGCGCCCTCAAATACATCATTGGTGTGATTCTGGAATGGTGAGGATCTATGAATGATAGGATGATGTTGCCTTCATAAGTTGCTTTGCAGATCTGCAGTAGATTGACATCCCACTGTGGGTACATGTTCTGTGATTTCTCAGTATAGGGATCGGACCTGTAACCTGCATTGCATAAACTTGGAGGATGATACTTTATAATGTAAGTCCAAATCTTTTGACCCTTGGAGGAAGCGCAGAAGGCTTAACTCCGGTCTAATGCCCTTTTAGGTGCCAACTATATCTGGCTAATGAGTTTACTACAACTGCTATATCAGGACGGGTGCAGTTAGCCAGGAGTGCCTGATTGCACTTAGATAAGGGACTTTAAGACCAGTTATATATATCCTCCCCCTCTTCCAGCGATCGGAAGGGTTCTTTTTGTACATCCATTAAGTATACTACCTGTTACGACCAAAAGATCGGAATAGCCCGACCTTCCGTCCTAAACCACTGTAATGCCCCGTTAGCTCGCTTCTCCGAACGGGCAGCCAACCCAATGACGGGGCGCCCCGCGCCAGAACTCCCGACGGCCGCAGGGTGCCAGTCGAACCAAAAGGTCCAGCACGACAGGGGGATGGATGCACCTCGCCTCGCCCACTGATAGAGGCGCTTACCCGTTTTCCCCCGGTGATCCAGGATCCACACCCGAGAATGCACAGCCGGGCCACACGCCCACTGCCCGGGCCGGCCCGGAGGCTCGTCAGGGGTCCTGCCACCGGGAGGCGCTCCGTCGGATCCTTGGCTCATCAAACATGACAAACAACCTAGTACAAGGACACAACTGACACTTACGCCGCCCGACCATCTGACAAAGCACCCCCCGGTCGCTGTGCCCCTGACACTTAATCCTTTCGGCCCTGACAGTCTGACAAAAGTGCCCTGGGCCGTTGCATCGCCTGACAAAAGCGTGGCTGGCACTCCTATTCCTGACATCCTCGTCCGAAGCTTCCGCTGACAGCAGGGTCGGCACAGCACGCCGAGTCAGCATGCCAGGTCAGCCATATCCAACTGCCTCCCGTCAGGTATAAGTACCCCTTCGCCTCCGACGGTGAAGAGGTTAGCTAATTTACTCTCAATCCTTTTACTCACACACAAAAGTAAAGGTCGTCCATATCTTTGTTCTTCCACGCATAACTCGTCACGTGCGGTCGACTCACCGTTAGTCTGACCCGCGTGCCTAGCCCCCGCTTTAAGTCCTATTATTGACTTAGGCATCGGAGAGGCTAAGGGTTGGACCCAACTCGACCTTCTGATGAGTTGTTCCTTGCGCAGGATAGCTCGCCCCCCGGTCGTGCTCGCCCCCAGCTCCAGCAGCCCGGCCCCCCTCGCCTGAATCCTGCCGATTCGACACCGTGGTCAGCTTTAACAACAAGTTCAGCCTCAACACCCCACTAATCGCCTGTCAAACAGCTTATCCTAACCCCATCATTAGCTTAACCATCGTGCCCTTGGTTCCCCATAATACAAATTCATTGTACGCGAGTTCTGCCCTGCAACACTACCATAGGTGTACTTTGGATGACAATGGTCCTTTTAATTCATCCAACGCACTTCTGGGCGCATGTTGAAGGGTTTTCGAGGTCCAAGGGCTCTCTTTCGACTAGTGCATTGTCCGTCCTTCGCCCTACTTGAGAGCGAAGGCCGGACAACCTTGCACAAAATAACGCATCGGAAGCGAAAATAAAGAGGAAAAAATTTATATAAACATTTTATATAAACTAGCCCTATCTGCATAAAACCCAAGCAAAGAAAATGCTACTATCCCGGGGTAGGGTCCAGACCAACCCCTGAGGATACTACTATCTAATTAACTATTGTAACTACTGCAATTAAAATAATGCACATTAATTAAAACCGCGGTTAAGAAAACTCAACATACCCGTAACTCTTGCCTTGCAGCAAAAGTGTTACCAAAGGCAATCAATTGCCCTTCCCGCATTAGTCGCTACGATCCAGCAACCGCTTGCGCCGATCCCAGCAACTTCTGGTCGCCGAGCCAACCACTTGCTCCAAAAAGTTTCACGCGAGTGAAACCTCTGCCTAGATTTCGGATCTGAATCCGAACTCCTTTGCAGCTTTGCTAGAGCCCTCAGGAGCAAGGCAGAAATTTATATGGAGAGGAGAAATATTAATTTAAGCCTAGATCCGAGCGTGCTCCAACATTTACGAGAGCCGCTCAGATCTATAGCTTGGGAGAAGTTTTGAAGGAGAGCAGACCCCTATTTATATAGGCGGCGAACTCTCCCCTTTTCTCAAAATCCGATGTGGGACTATTAATTTGAGTTAATTAAAATCAAGTTTGTTTGCACTTCACAAAGTGCAAACTTCTGTGAATTTTAACTCACTTACCGTTGAACTTCAGGATTGATACAACCTATCAATTCGAAGGGTGTTCAACGGTGAACGCATAGGAAAAAACCGTTCGTCAATCGGAGTTCGTTTGACCCTCTAATTGAACGCTCAAAGTTCAGCCCATGGCTAGTTTTTCGCAAAAACTGAGCCGTCAAAAAAACTGACCAACTTACGTTTCAGAAAACCTATTCTGCGGGGCTGTAACGACCACTTTTCGTTGTACGTTGTTCGTGCACGTGCTTTTGGCCGTGCACGTGTTTGTTTTAGACTTTGTTTGTTTGTGAACACTTTAGTGCGATAATCCGTTGTGAACGTATCTGAGAATATTAAATAGTGGCACTAAATTGGAACGACGTTTGTCGAGTCGTTTTCCCACAATTTAATCTTATTCGATGAGACGTTGCGATTCTCACTTTTGACGGGAGACGTTTCTATTTTTAGTTTCGTCGTTCGACGTCGAAATTGAGATCCGTCTTCTTAGTTAGCTCACTTTCACTGCCACGATCACCCCGATATTTATTTTATAATTTTTGGAGTTTATTTGACAACTTTTATATTTTTAGCAAGTTTTATAATATTTTTAATAATTACGTTTTAAATTAATTTCGGCCAAATAAAATTTATTTGAGTTTTAAAAGTTTTAAATAATTTTTGAGCCGAAATCCAGCTCATTTGGATCGCAGCAATTCCTTGTGCGAGTTGGAGAGGGCGAGATACGAATTTTAAATTATTTTAAACCCCTAATCTCATTAGGATTAGCCTTAGACCTAGTCAACCCATCTACACTATATAAGCAACCTCTAGGAAGACCTATTTTCGCAAGAAAATAACCCTAGCCACTCCCAAAACCCAAATTTGACGTAGCGACGAATCGTCGCAACGTTGCGACAAGCATCTGCCGCACGACCGGAGAAACGAGCTCCGTTCTCCCGCCCTGACCGGTCGCCCGCTCCGCACCAAGCATCGCTCCGCACCCGCTGCTGCCGCCCACTCCATTCGACCGCACCGACCGAGAGAAGCTCTCGGTCAGACCGAGAGCTTCGCCCGCTTTCCGTTCCGCACAGCCGTCCGCACCCAACCCCGCTTCGTCCCCCGCTCAGCGCCGTGCCCGACCGAAGGGATTCCCCGCATCGCCCGCCCTCCGCAACGTTACAACGGCTGCAACGTTGCAGCGCCCGAACTCCCGCATCCAAGGCGCCCGACCGAGACCATTCTCCGCACCGACCGAGAGAACCAAGCCGCACCGACCCGCTGCGCTGTGCAGCGCCGTTCCCATGTGTCCGACCGATGGAATTTCCCGCATTGACTGGGTACGACCGAGGGCCATTCGTCGCAACCCCGCACCCGTCGCATCGCTTGCCACCGTGGGCCCCCCAAGTTCTCCAGAGGTATTGTGGGTCCCCCAAAGGTCCCTAGGACTACTGTGGGCCCCACCTAGATGCTTCCTCTTCGACGATTCGTCGCGTACGACGTTGCGACACGTCGTAGCCCGTCGTCGCACGTGCTAGCTTTGGAATCTGGAACCGTTGCTCCGGTTGATGCTCTGAACTTTCCAGCGAGGAAACTAATTTGGAATCAGGACTTGGAGCGCGTTCTTTTATTCCAACCCCCGGCGTCGCTACCCGACGCCGGTGTAGCTTTCGCGTCGTGTTGAGGTAACGCTTTGCACCCCTAGGACCCCCCAACCCAATGCATGCTAATCAAGACTAAAATCAGTATTTTTAAAATGTTTTAAATGTTTTAAATTCACTAATCAAGATTAATAATATGGACTTTAGGCCGGTGGACTTGTGCACGTAGGATAATTGTGATTTTTGGACTCATTGGACGATGTGCTCAGACGTCGTACTTGCAGGCAAGTGAAACTTGCCAACTCTTGTGGAGGGCCATGTTTTTAGGCCACTTCCTTGTTTTAAGCGTAAAAGAGACTAGTCAGTGAAATGATAGCTGGCTAGACGCCTACTTGATCTAGTTTGACAACGAAACTAGATCCGTCACCTAAATGGATCTAGCTTGACAACGAAGCTAGATCCAACTCTTTAAACTTGTTGTTCATGCATACTAAACTGCCACATTTACTTTTCTTATCTGTACGCACTTTTAACTGTCATGCATTGCATCTTACATGTCATCCCAGTTGATTGTTGCATTCGTAGCACACGCTACAATACTTGTACTCCTTGAATACTACTTCTGGGGAAACGGGCCTCATGTGTTGGTCAAAATCCAATGCCCGGTTTCCTGGTCCGGCTAGGTGCACCCCTATGCCATACTTGTTAAAAACACTTCCTGGCTCGTGATCCAGAAGTGAGCATTCCCGTTCGGGGGTAAGGCCCTGGCTCGATACACGTGGAGGGGTAGGGATAAACGGTCAACTGAGCTTAGGAGTGGCCCGATCAGCCCTCTAGCCAGAAGACGGAATCTATGTGCACGAGGTGCTTACTTTCCTTGTCTTGTACTTGTCTTGTGAATGATTCATGTAATACTTGTCATCCATGCCATGTTTAAATGCCATGCTCGTACTTTACTTTACGTTACTTTACTTTACCTGTTGCACTCATACTTTAACTGCCATGTCATCGCATTCATGCTAGAACTGCTAGGTTGCTTTACTTTTGCCTACTTTTAGTTTCCTTGCACAAGTCTCTTGTAGACTTGCTGACATGTGCCCCTTGCTCTTTTGGGTGTCACATGTTAGACCCTGAGCCAGAGACCGTTGCTGAGTACGTGGCGTTTTGCTGACGCTGAGTCTGAGTCCATGATTGCACAAGAGGATCTTGTGGACACCGGTGACTATTCTTTGAGTCTTTGTTGAGCTTTCTTTTGTTTTAGGCCTTTTGTTAGTTGTTGGTGCGTGGCACCTATACTTTGTACTTTGTACTTTTGTTGGCCATGTTTGGGCCTTTAGACTCTTTTTCTTTTCAGCCTGGTGGCTTTTTCTGTGATGTTGAAACTTATTTTATGGATATTCTGAGATATCTCTTTTGTCTCATTTCATTATTATTATCTTTGTTTCGTTCGCGTTGCAAGGACCTGCAGTTTTAAATTTGAATTGATGCTTATCGGACTTGCAGCTTCGTAGCTTCAAGTCTGAGCGGACCTTCTCACGCTTCGCCTCCATATTTTTGGGAAGCGGGGCGTGACAGGTTTTGTTGGTGGCCCATGCAGGTCCAACCTTGCAATTGCGAATTAACGGAACAACGATAATAACGGAATGTCCATTAAATAAATTACAACATCCGAGTCAGAAGCCCTGAGTCTAGTCGTTTCTTATTACACTAGGTGGTAAGAAGACTTAGTTAGACGTCTGTGCTTCGTCTGTGCTTGCTATTTAGAGGCCCCTGATTGATAGTTAGACCCCCCTTCTAGCAATTGATTTAATCGTCGTAGGAGTTACCTTAGTGGTTCATGTCTACCCCTGACAATATTAGACTTCTAGAATTTCCTTTAGTCGTCCGCTTGGGTTCATCGATTTCGGACCAAGCTGAAGGCATTTCGTTTCCGTCTAGCTCCTTAGAAAGTCTTGGCGCTTAGTTCTTCATCTTTAGTTGGTCGACCGTAGGAGTTTCCCCGTAGATCCTTCAGATTCATATCCTAGGCGTATGTATGTTTTGATCATCCGACTAATTTCCTTGCCTCGATTCACGAGATCGCCTCATGACGATCGTCGTCAATTTTCGACCCTCTCCATTGCAAACCTGAATCTTCTGAAAGTATTTTTCGATTTCCTCTTTCCCTAAGTTTAAATTTGTTCAAAATTTTTATATAAATATACTTATCTTTGTACTCCTCGTTGATTTAATTCTTTTTAAATTTTTGTCGAAATTTTTGAATAATAGTTTATAATACTTTTTCAGCCTACACTCTCGTACCTATGAAAATACATATTTCCTTCCATATATTAATTTTATTCTGAACCGTACTTTTACTTTGCCCAATTCGTTTTATAATTCTCCTTCTTATTTGTGTTATACGAATGATACGTCGTGTTTACTTTAATATACTTCCAAGACACATGGAATTTCAGCTTTCAGCAAGTTGGTTTTTGCTCGTCGTTTTCGCTATTTCAAAATTTTAAAAAAATTACTATTCCTGGCCCAGGCTTTCCATAGTTTGATTTTAAAGCTTTACTACAGTTTTTGATAATTCCACTACTAAGCCATTACTGTCTTTCCGTTCACCATACATACTTTCAGAATGATTTCTAAACCAAAATGAATTGCAATTATTTTATATCCGTACCAGACTTGTTGTGCGCGTATATTAAGAACCTTGTGAAAATCGTTTTTTTTTTCATTTTTGGCAAACCCTGGTTCTCTAAAAGTAGTTTCAAATTGATCATTTTAAATTTTCCATAGCCTAACGTTTTGAAAGCATTTAACATGAGTTTAAATTCTTCCGTTACTTGATTTCATTCTTTGACCTTCCAAAACTTTGTGACAACATTATATTAAATTACTGACGTATAAGATTTCTAAAACCTCGTCCTTAATATTCGTGTAAGTGATTTTACTTCCTTTTACAATGATTTTATATAAACCAATAAACCATTTTCTCTTATCATGTATATACGACTCAAACTTATTTTGAACAACTCGTTTTATCGATCTCCAAATATTTCTTTATAGGCGAGGATTTTAACTTTTGAAGTACAACAGTTTTCAATTTCACGTATTTTAGTTTATGTTATTTATGCCGTTTCCTTCCTCTATCCTATATAAGTACCACTACATCTCCCTTTCCTCTACCTAAACATTCACCCGTGAATCACAGTTCTCCCTAACCAAGCCGTCTCCTCGTGTTCGTTCTATCTGAACTTGTGTTTATCGATCCTTCCCTCGCCATGCTTTCGACCTCGACCTCCCTCTATTGCTTAGGCCTTAATGTCCGTCAAGGGCTGTGTCAACTCTTAATTGTTAGTAGGCCCTTGGACCTTGTGAGGTAGTCGTAGTGCACGTACCTAAGTTGTGTACGTGGGCTTGAATGAGTGTACCCCCATAGTATATTGATGCTTGCCTATTGTGTGGTATATATATATACATACTCGGATTTATTCGTGATATTATGAAGTTGTTATGTGTTAGTATTTATAGATTTGGGTGTGGTTAGCTATACCATACTAGGGATGCTTGTGTATATAAAAACTAGTGTGGGGATGTCTAATGGAGTGTATGTAGTTAGAGATACTTGTGATGTTTGAAATAAATGATTGGTAAAGCTATGTGTATGATAGGTGTGATAATAATAGGTGAACGTATAGATAAGGGAGTAGGCCTATTGAGTGACCTATATGTTAGCACGTATGACTATGTGCTCGTATGTGGATATGTATTGTGCTTAGACGTAAGTAGTTATGTTTTGTTACCTGAGTATATAGGTGATATACATATGGTAGTAGGATTATAATTTTGATTGGTATTACTTGTTTTTACGGGATGTTGCATGCGTGCATACCGTGAGGTATACACGACTATTGCACACCTCAATTATGTATGTATAGGTGTATTAGTATACTAATTATAGGTAGTAGGCTATGGTGTGAATATGTATATATATGTTACATGTGTGTGTGACTATACGATGTATGCGTATGTATTAAGGAGTGTATTATAAATATACGTGTGCTGATGTCTGTATTACTATTATGGTGTATAGAATGATTGAACTACGTGAGTATTGCCTGACTAAATATTAAGTGTGATTGACTTATGGTATGCATATGGTTGTATTGGTAGACATATATATATATATTGGAGTGGTGTTAGTATAAGTATGAATGTCGTGTTACGTATATAGAATATTCTGATATGTGTATTGAGTCTCACTCAAGCTTGAGTGAGTATACTCTAAGTATATTGAATGTAGGTTTGTAGTTTGAATATAGCGATGATTGACGTATGTAGAGTGATAGGAGTGTTGTGCCTGGTTGTGCTACGCACATGATTGTGGGTCGCTACGCCAGTATATAGTTCTAGGTGTTGGTCTTGTGGTATAGTTATTTACTAAGGACTTGTTGTGTGAACATATGTGTACTAGCTAAACTAGATGAGTAGTTGTGCTAAGTATATAGTGGTGTGGTTGGTATGAATGAAATGTTAGCGTGTATGGGTGTGCACCATGCACGGGTAAGTATGTGCTTAGTTATAGGTATTGATGACTATGGTATATGTGGCGTGTCGTAAATACAGTTATAGGACCGTATGTGATGAGAATATATGTAGAACTATTTGCATGCATTTGAATGACTATATATTGTGAAACTATAGTAGTGGTGAATGTATATTAAACATAGTGAAGCTTGATTTAAAATGGTATGGTGTGACTACTTATGTTGAGGTGCTTAGTATTGGATGTATACTAGGAAATATTAGGGAGTCGTATACCCAAGTTGTTTGTGCACATGTAGATATCTATACGTAGAGCAATGATTGTATTTGCTAAGTGTAAGACTATCCTTATATGAGTATCTGAAATATTGTTTTGTGATTAGGTAAGTAGTAGTTATATAAGTGGTGTACGTATATGTATATGATTGAAATACATGTATGAATTTGACTGACTATAATAGGTATACGTGTATGACGTACGTGAATGTATATATATACGTGTTGGTAGTGATAATGTTTGACTACCTAGTGCATATATAAGCACTTGTAATGACTATAACTGGTTGAATTATAATATGACTTGAATGGGGTAGTTACTAGAGCGACTAGATATATTAGAAAGTCCGAGGACGGACTTTATTCTAAGGTGGGGAGGATGTAACGACCACTTTTCGTTGTACGTTGTTCGTGCATGTGCTTTTGGCCGTGCACGTGTTTGTTTTAGACTTTGTTTGTTTGTGAAAACTTTAGTGCGATATTCCGTTGTGAACGTCTCTGAGAATATTAAATAGTGGCACTAAATTGGAACGACGTTTCTCGAGTCGTTTTCCCACAATTTAATCTTATTCGATGAGACGTTGCGATTCTCACTTTTGACGGGAGACGTTTCTATTTTTAGTTTCGTCGTCCGATGTCGAAATTGAGATCCGTCTTCTTAGTTAGCTCACTTTCGATGCCACGATCACCCCGATATTTATTTTATAATTTTTGGAGTTTATTTGACCACTTTTATATTTTTAGCAAGTTTTATAATATTTTTAATAATTATATTTTAAATTAATTTCGGCCAAATTAAATTTATTTGAGTTTTAAAAGTTTTAAATAATTTTTGATCCGAAATCCAGCTCATTTGGATCGCAGAAAATCCTTGTGCGAGTTGGAGAGGGCGAGATACGAATTTTAAATTATTTTAAACCCCTAATCTCCTTAGGATTAGCCCTAGACCTAGTCAACCCATCTACACTATATAAGCAACCTCTAGGAAGACCTATTTTCGCAAGAAAATAACCCTAGCCACTCCCAAAACCCAAATTTGACGTTGCGACGAATCGCCGCAACGTTGCGACAAGCATCTGCCGCACGACCGGAGAAACGAGCTCCGTTCTCCCGCCCTGACCGGTCGCCCGCTCCGCACCAAGCATCGCTCCGCACCCGCTGCTGCCGCCCCACTCCGTTTGACCGCACCGACCGAGAGAAACTCTCGGTCAGACCGAGAGCTTCGCCCGCTTTACGTTCCGCACAGCCGTCCGCACCCAACCCCGCTTCGTCCCCCGCTCAGCGTCGTGCCCGACCGAAGGGATTCCCCGCATCACCCGCCCTCCGCAACGTTGCAACGGCTGCAACGTTGCAGCGCCCGAACTCCCGCATCCAAGGCGCCCGACCGAGACCATTCTCCGCACCGACCGAGAGAACCAAGCCGCACCGACCCGCTGCGCTGTGCAGCACCGTTCCCATGTGTCCGACCGATGGAATTTCCCGCATTGGCTGGGTACGACCGAGGGCCGTTCGTCGCAACCCCGCACCCGTCGCATCGCTTGCCACCGTGGGCCCCCCAAGTTCTCCAGAGGTATTGTGTGTCCCCCAAAGGTCCCTAGGACTACTGTGGGCCCCACCTAGATGCTTCCTCTTTGACGATTCGTCACGTACGACGTTGCGACACGTCGTAGCCCGTCGTCGCACGTGCAAGCTTTGGAATCTGGAACCGTTGCTCCGGTTGATGCTCTGAACTTTCCAGCGGGGAAACTAATTTGGAATCAGGACTTGGAGCGCGTTCTTTTATTCCAACCCCCGGCGTCGCTACCCGACGCCGGTGTAGCTTTCGCGTCGTGTTGAGGTAACGATTTGCACCCCTAGGACCCCCAACCCAATGCATGCTAATCAAGACTAAAATCAGTATTTTTAAAATATTTTAAATGTTTTAAATTCACTAATCAAGATTAATAATATGGACTTTAGGCCGGTGGACTTGTGCACGTAGGATAATTGTGATTTTTGGACTCATTGGACGATGTGCTCAGACGTCGTACTTGCAGGCAAGTGAAACTTGCCAACCCTTGTGTAGGGCAATGTTTTTAGGCCACTTCCTTGTTTTAAGCGTAAAAGAGACTAGTCAGTGAAATGATAGCTGGCTAGATGCCTACTTGATCTAGTTTGACAACGAAACTAGATCCGTCACCTAAATGGATCTAGCTTGACAACGAAGCTAGATCCAACTCTTTAAACTTGTTGTTCATGCATACTAAACTGCCACGTTTACTTTTCTTATCTGTACGCACTTTTAACTGTCATGCATTGCATCTTACATGTCATCCCAGTTGATTGTTGCATTCGTAGCACACGCTACAATACTTGTACTCCTTGAATACTACTTTCGGGGAAACGGGCCTCATGTGTTGGTCAAAAGCCAATGCCCGATTTCCTGGTTCGGCTAGGTGCACCCCTATGCCATACTTGTTAAAAACACTTCCTGGCTCGTGATCCAGAAGCGAGCATTCCCGTTCGGGGGTAAGGCCCTGGCTCGATACACGTGGAGGGGTAGGGATAAACGGTCAACTGAGCTTAGGAGTGGCCCGATCAGCCCTCTAGCCAGAAGACGGAATCTCTGTGCACGAGGTGCTTACTTTCCTTGTCTTGTACTTGTCTTGTGAATGATTCATGTAATACTTGTCATCCATGCCATGTTTAAATGCCATGCTCGTACTTTACTTTACGTTACTTTACTTTACCTGTTGCACTCATACTTTAACTGTCATGTCATCGCATTCATGCTAGAACTGCTAGGTTGATTTACTTTTGCCTACTTTTAGTTTCCTTGCACAAGTCTCTTGTAGACTTGCTGACATGTGCCCCTTGCTCTTTTGGGTGTCACATGTTAGACCCTGAGCCAGAGACCGTTGCTGAGTACGTGGCGTTTTGCTGACGCTGAGTCTGAGTCCATGATTGCACATGAGGATCTTGTGGACACCGGTGACTATTCTTTGAGTCTTTGTTGAGCTTTCTTTTGTTTTAGGCCTTTTGTTAGTTGTTGGTGCGTGGCACCTATACTTTGTACTTTGTACTTTTGTTGGCCATGTTTGGGCCTTTAGACTCTTTTTATTTTCAGCCTGGTGGCTTTTTCTGTTATGTTGAAACTTATTTTATGGATATTCTGAGATATCTCTTTTGTCTCATTTCATTATTATTATCTTTGTTTCATTCGCGTTGCAAGGACCTGCAGTTTTAAATTTGAATTGACGCTTATCTGACTTGCAGCTTCGTAGCTTCAAGTCTGAGCGGACCTTCTCACGCTTCGCCTCCATATTTTTGGGAAGCGGGGCGTGACAGGGGCCCACCAGGTCAGCTGGGCAAGCCCAGACCAGGTTCAGAACCTGGTCTGGGCGCACCCAGACTGGCACGCCCAAACTGGGCGCCTGACCCAGTCAGGCCAGGCGCCCAGGGCGACTGGGCCCGCCTGGGCCCCGGCGCCCAGGGCGACTGGGTGGGCCCAGGCCCTGGCGCCCAGCGCCTGGGCCTGCGCCTGGGCGCCCAGGCCCTGGCTTGGGCCGAGCGCCCATGCCCGGGCGCTCAGACCCGGTCAGCTTGGGGTGTGCCTGGGTCCAGCCAGGCGCCCAGGCCAGACCCAGTCTGGCCTGGGTCAGCCTGGACTGACCCGTTGAACTCTTTTGGGCATATCTTGAGCATTTGGCGTCCGATTTGGACGCCGTTCAAACCTGGGCATAGACCGGGACATTTCCGTCTTACCCGTGAGCTTTTCCTTACGTTTATATATTTAAATATTGTTTTAAACTATGTAAAACACATTTAATCTATTTTGCATCATATGCAATTTAGTCCATATCTCGGCTTAAATTATCATTTGCATCAAATACAAATGATCTGAGGGCATATTTCCCTACATCTCCCACTTGCACTCAGGATCATTTATCCCGAATGCTGGAGACTATTGCAAACATCTTTTGCAATACTTTGTCCCTTGCATCAAATGCAAATTATTCTCCTTGACTAATTTCTACCTATTACTAGACGAAGATCGCACTCTGTGTGAGACCCTACAGCCTGACCCTACTACAGGTTTGGGTTCGCGACCCTAGACGGCAGTGACCACGAGCAGTAGTTGCCGTCCCTGTTTCGGCATCATAATTATGTGGTTTAACCCATTGACAAAAATCGTCGGGACTACCAAGACTGTATCCGTGATGAATACCGCAGTTTTAATCCTTTCGTCAAGACTATGTTATTTATTCAAGTTTAGGGTATGGTAACATGTCAACCCCACCAACTTGAAACCGGTCAGTTACATCGGTCTTTAGTTAAATACATGTTGAACTTCTTTCAACATACTTTGATCAAAGATTTTCACTAAAGCACCGAACCAACACATACAACACTAACTCTCCTTAATGAGAGAGACGAATCCTTTCTTAGACACAACTCCCCTCACACGCTTCAAGTGCCACCCAACCAAAATCCTTTCGACAAGTAAAGCCTTAAAGCTAGGAAAATGATCTAAGTGACACCATTCACATGCAGGTTTGTTCAATGTCCTCAAGTCATAGGACCAACTTGCCTATCAACACTAAAAGTTATCATTGACATTTTAAATTAAGTTTAACCAAATGATAACCTTTTATGATTCGTTCTGTGAACTCATTCTCTAATGAGCACCTATGTCTTGTTTCTGACTTCACCAAGTCAAACGATTACGAGTTCATCGTTACTAATCTATAGTGAATACAAAGACACAATGGTCTTATCGATGTGTCGATATCCTCTTCTCGACATATCAATGACCACGAACCTGTTTAAGACTTTAAGCTCTAATCGGTAAAAACACTTTCTCATAATCGTGATCTTCATCAAGATAAGTGTATACCTTGCTGTAAGTCTAAGGAAATTATCTAAGTATATAAGATATCACAAATGCACAAAGATAATTTGATACCAATAAATTTATTTTATTCATGAATAAGATGTTTTTCAAGACAATGTGCCTCATAGGCATACAACTCTCAAAACATCTAACACTCACTACAAGGCCCACTCTTTATGGTATTTCATACCGCTTTTACACATTAGTTTCTCCAAACAATCACGTGTAAGGGCCTTTGTAAATGGATCAGCTAAATTCTCTTCAGACGAGACTATGAGGATTTCTATGTCCTTCCTCCTCTCAATATCATGTATCAAGTGATATTTTCGAAGAATGTGTCTGGATCTCTTGTGGAATCTGGGTTCTTTGACCAAGCTCATTGTGGCATTGTTATCACAATACAACGGTATTGGTTCTATAATAGTAGGCACCACTCCTAGCTGGCTCACAAATTTCCTAATCCAGACAGCTTCCTTTGCTGCATCATTGGCCGCTATATATTCGGCCTCCATAGTTGAATCAGCAACGGTATCTTGCTTTGAACTTCTCCAGCTTACTGCACATCCGTTGAGAGTGAAAATGTATCCTGAAATTGATTTGATGTCATCTACGTCACTCTGAAAGCTGGAATCCGTGAAGCCCTCAATCTTGAGTTCTTCACTTACATAAATCAAAACTAGATCTCTTGTTCTTCGCAAGTACTTGAGAATCATCTTGACTGTTTTCCAGTGTTCTTCTCCATAGTTGGACTGATATCGACTTACTGCACCTAGTGCAAATGCGACATCAGGTCTGGTACATATCATGGAATACATGATCGATCCAACTGCCGAAGCACATGGAATATTGCTCATGCGTTCTCTTTCCAAGTCAGTCTTTGGAGACATCTTCTTGGAAAGACTTATTCCGTGATTTGCGGGTATAAACCCACCTTTACTGTTTTACATGTTAAACCGTTTTAACACAGTATTAATGTACCTAGATTGGGAGAGTCCTAGCATCCTTTTAGATCTATCTCTATAGATCTTCACACCTAGTATGTAGGATGCTTCTCCCAAATCTTTCATGGAGAAGTTAGTTGATAACCAATCCTTAACAGACTTCAACATTGGTATGTTGTTACCTTTTAAGAGAATGTCATCAACATAAAGTACGAGGATGACTAAATTGTTTCCACTGGTTTTCTTATAAACGCATGGCTCATCTTCATTTTTAATAAAATCAAACTCTTTGACCGTATTATCAAATCGGATGTTCCAGCTCCTGGATGCCTGCTTCAATCCATAAATGGATCTATGCAGTCTACACGCTTCCCTTTGCTCCCACTGACTTTGAAACCTTCCGGCTGAGACATATAAATAGGCTCTTCTAAATCACCATTTAGAAATGCAGTTTTTACATCCAACTGCCAGATTTCGTAGTTGTGATAGGCAGCAATAGCGAGTACGATCCGGATGGATTTGTGCATGGCTACGGGCGAGAAAGTTTCTTCATAATCTACACCTAGAATCTGACGATAACCTTTCGCAACAAGTCTAGCCTTGTACGTTTCTATTTTCCCATCTGCACCGATCTTCCTTTTGAAGATCTATTTGCAGCCAATAGGAACACTTCCCTTGGGCACATTCTCTAAAGTCCAAACTTTATTAATGTGCATAGAATCCATCTTAGATTTCATTACATCCAGCCATTTCTTAGAGTCTTTACTCTGAATGGCTTCTTGGAAGCTAATAGGATCATCTTCAACTAAGATGATATCCTCAACTCCTCCATCTACGAGAAATTCGTAGTATCTTTTTGGAGCTCGAGGAATCCTATTTGACTTCCTAATAATTGCTTCAGGAGAATTAGGCTCTGCCTCTCCCACTAGTTCCGCGATCTGTTCATGTGTTGATTCAGTCTCTAGACTTTCGTCCAGTTCTATTACCTCGCCATTAGACTCCTTCACAAGGAATTCCTTTTCAAGAAAGGTGGCGTGTTTGAACACAACAATCTTTTATTGTTCCTGGTGATAGAAAATGTGTCCCGTCGAGTGACTAGGATACCCAATGAATATACATATAACAGACCTATCTTCCAGTTTATCTGGATTAAGCTTCTTGACATACGCAGGACAACCCCATACCTTAATATGCTTAAGGTTTGGTTTCTTCCCGTTCCATATCTCATATGGTGTCATTGGAACGGATCTAGATGGAACTCTATTAAGGATATGGGTAGCAGTTTCTAGGGCATAGCCCCAAAGGGAGATAGGTAACTCAGAGTCACTCATCATTGATCGAACCATGTCTAACAAGGTACGATTCCTTCTCTCTGACACACCATTATGTTGAGGTGTGTAAGGAGGAGTGATCTGAGAGAGAATCCCATTCTCTTTTAGATGCGCAAGGAATTCATGGCTCAAGCATTCTCCTCCTCGATCAGATCGAAGAATTTTAATACTTTTGCCCGTCTGTTTTTCAACTTCGTTACGATACTCTTTGAATCGCTCAAATGTATCAGACTTGTGCTTCATCAAGAACACATGTCCGAACCTAGAGTGATCATCAGTAAATGTAACAAAGTACGAATAACCTCCTTTCGCTAAAGTAGACATTGGTCCACATACATCAGAATGTACTAGACCCAAGAGTTCACTAACTCTTTCCCCTTGACCCGCAAAGGGAGTTTTAGCCATTTTACCTTTGAGACAAGACTCGCAAGTGTCGAACGACTCATAATTCGAGAGGTCAAGAGACCCCTCTTTATGCAACTTGCTAAGTCTTTTTTCTCCGATATGGCCTAGTCTACAATGCCAAAGGAAAGTTTCTTTAAAACTAGATTCCTTACGTTTTCGTGTGTTAACACTTAACACAATGTCATTAGACAGAGTGTATACACCATTATTCATTGTTCCAAATCCCAGCAATTTATCATTAAAGAAAATGTTCATAACAGATTCATCAATGGTAAATTTATATCCGTCTTTGGCCAAAGCCGAAATGGAAATAACGTTGCATAGGAAATTTGGTATATAATAACATTGTTTCAAAAACAATGTGGCACTGTTTGCCAAGGTGTGCTTTAGGTCTCCTACAGCTTTAGCAGCTACATTAGCTCCATTACCGACTTGAAGAACTATTTCGCCTTTTCTTAAGTTTCTAAATGTGCTCATACCTTGTAAAGAATTACAAATATGAGTACCCGCACTAGTATCCAATACCCATGCGTTAGAAGTTACAAAAAGGACTATACTCTGTATAACTAATACCTTAGAAGTCGAGACATCAATATGTCCTTTCTTCTCTCCGTTAAGCCCAGAGTTTTCTAAGCAATCAATATTTAAACCAGTCAATTTATTATTCAGGATAAGATTCATATTCGATTTCATGCTGCAAAAGACATAGAGTTAATTTAGTGTAATTCATGATAAAATAATATAGTTAATATGGTTTTTAATTAACTATGGTCTCCCACTATTTTACGATCATTCTCTGAAATGAACGAATTTTAATATTTAAAAAATAGTGAAAGAGGGATCCAATCATCCTGAAACTCACAACCTTGAGGAGACTCAACAAGTTGATTGGTTCCATGATTGGTAGACTAACTCTTAGTCAATCACATCACATGTGACTTCCTTTCGATTTTTACCCACAGTCACTTATGATCTTGAGGAGACTCAACAAATCATTATGACTGGTATAGTCAGACCCTTGATTTCGTGTCCAGATTTGACTTAGATCGATGTTCGAGGAGACCCGACGTATCGATTTGGGTCAAGTCTAGACTACATCACTTGTATGTTGGAGTTTGTTCCTTAAAGAAAAACATGTCATAGCTTGAGGTGACTCAACAACTATAATTATCTTCTTTGAGTTACCAAGCTCCAAAATCAAGGAGGGATACGAATTAATCTTAATAAGATTTATAACGTATTGACTAGATATAACCAAAACTAACACATTTTATTATTAGCAACTTTGCGGTACAAGCGGGCATGACCAGGGTTAGGGCCGGGCAGGATCACTTGCGCCCAGCAAAGCTGAGTCGATCCACAACACCTTCCCTAACTACCTAACCATACCATTCTCCATTGAAAGTGCTAATGATAAAAATGTGTTATATTGATTTAATCTGGTTGTTATGATTTATTTAACTAGTTAATCCTATCAACTAGTTATAACCTATAATTCAAAATTATTAGGAAGTGTTTCATAACTTTTATTAGAATCCTTTCAAATATAAGATTTTAATAAATCACATCAAAATTGTTTCAACAAACAAGGGACAATCCTAATCATTCATTAGGATGTGTTATTTAAAATATTGTGAACAACATTTTAAAACATAGCCAAAGCTAGTCATTTAAATTTAATCAAATTAGAGATTTAAATGAATTTTAATGGCTAATCCAACAAGTCTTTCTTTTAGCAATTATCAAATAAAAGCAAAAGAAACATAAAGTCATTAATTATCACATAATTAAAAAAGATCTAATCTTGGTTTTCAAAACAATTTTCGAAAAATTTGAAAACCAACATATAATTAGTGCAAGACTAACTACAAGTTTTAATGCATAAAACCATCGCATAGTTAGAAAAAATGCATAGAAAACTTTCAAGTTTTAATCACATGCATTTCATGAAAGCAGTATATAGATAGTCTATGTAGCCTGGCTCTGATACCACTGAAGGGTTTTCGAGGTCCAAGGGCTCTCTTTCGACTAGTGCATTGTCCGTCCGTCGCCCTACTTGAGAGCGAAGGCCGGACAACCTTGCACAAAATAACGCAGTGAAAGCGAAAATAAAGAGGAAAAAATTTATATAAACATTTTATATAAACTAGCCCTATCTGCATAAAACCCAAGCCAAGAAAATGCTACTATCCCGGGGTTGGGTCCAGACCAACCCCTGAGGATACTACTATTTAATTAACTACTGTAGCTACTGCAATTAAAATAATGCACATTAATTAAAACTACGGTTGAGAAAACTCAACATACCCGTAACTCTTGCCTTGCAGCAAAAGTGTTTTCAAGTGCAATCAATTGCCCTTCCCGCATTAGCCGCTACGATCCCAGCAACCGCTTGCGCCGATCCCAGCAACTTCTTGTCACCGAGCCAACCAATTGCTCCAGAAAGTTTCACGCGATTGAAACCACCGCCTAGATTTCGGATCTGAATCCGAACTCCTTTTCGGCTTTGCTAGAGCCCTCAGGAGCAAGGCAGAAATTTATATGGAGAGGAGAAATATTAATTTAAGCCTAGATCCGAGCGTGCCCCAACATTTACGAGAGCCGCTCAGATCTAGAGCTTGGGACGAGTTTTGAGAAGAAGAGCAGACCCCTATTTATATAGGCGGCGGACTCTCCCCTTTTCTCAAAATCCGATGTGGGACTATTAATTTGAGTTAATTAAAATCAAGTTAGTTTGCACTTCACAAAGTGCAAACTTTCGTGAATTTTAACTCACTTACCGTTGAACTTCAGGATTGATACAACCTATCAATTCGAAGGGTGTTCAACGGTGAACGCATAGGAAAAAACCGTTCGTCAATCGGAGTTTGTTTGACCCTCCAATTGACCGCTCAAAGTTCAGCCCATGGCTAGTTTTTCGCAAAAACTGAGCCGTCAAAAAAACTGACCAACTTAGGTTTCAGAAATCCTATTCTGCAGGGCCCACCAGGCCAGCTGGGCGAGCCCAGACCAGGTTGAGAACCTGGTCTGGGCGCGCCCAGACTGGCGCGTCCAAACTGGGTGCCTGGCCCAGTCAGGCCAGGCGCCTAGGGCGCCTGGGCGCCTGGCCCAGGCGCCCAGCGCCTGGGCCTGAGCCTGGGCGCCTGGGCTCCTGGGCGCCTGGGCGCCCATGCCCTGGCTTGGGCCGGGCGCCCAGGCCCGGGCGCTCAGGCCCGGTCAGCCTGGGATGTGCCTGGGTCCAGCCAGGTGCCCAGGCCAGACCCAGTCTGGCCTATGTCAGCCTGGACTAACCCGTTGAACTCTTTTGGGCATATCTTAAGCATTTGGCGTCTGATTTGGACGCCGTTCGAACCTGGGCGTAGACCGGGACATTCCCGTCTTACCCGTGAGCTTTTCCTTACGTTTATATAATTAAATATTGTTTTAAACTATGTAAAACACATTTAATCTATTTTGCATCATATGCAATTTAGTCACTATCTCGGCTTAAATTATCATTTGCATCAAATACAAATGATCTGAGGGCATATTTCCCTACATCTCCCACTTGCACTCAGGATCGTTTATCCCGAATGCTGAAGACTATTGCAAACATCTTTTGCAATACTTTGTCCCTTGCATCAAATGCAAATTATTCTCCCTAACTAATTTCTACCTATTACTAGACGAAGATCGCACTCTGTGTGAGACCCTACAGCCTGACCCTACTACAGGTTTGGGTTCGTGACCCTAGACGGCAGTGACCACGAGCAGTAGTTGCTGTCCCTGTTTCGGCATCATAATTATGTGGTTTAACCCATTGACAAAAATCGTCGGGACTACCAAGACTGTATCCGTGATGAATACCGCAGTTTTAATCCTTTCGTCAAGACTATGTTGTTTATTCAAGTTTAGGGTATGGTAACATGTCAACCCCACCAACTTGAAACCGATCAGTTACATCGGTCTTTAGTTAAATACATGTTGAACTTCTTTCAACATACTTTGATCAAAGATTTTCACTAAAGCACCGAACCAACACATACAACACTAACTCTCCTTAATGAGAGAGACGAATCCTTTCTTAGACACAACTCCCCTCACACGCTTCAAGTGCCACCCAACCAAAATCCTTTCGACAAGTAAAGCCTTGAAGCTAGGAAAATGATCTAAGTGACACCATTCACATGCAGGTTTGTTCAATGTCCTCAAGTCATAGGACCAACTTGCCTATCAACACTAAAAGTTATCATTGACATTTTAAATTAAGTTTAACCAAATGATAACCTTTTATGAGTCGTTCAGTGAACTCATTCTCTAATGATCACCTGTGTCTTGTTTCTGACTTCACCAAGTCAAACGATTACGAGTTCATCATTACTAATCTATAGTGAATACAAAGACACAATGGTCTTATCGATGTGTCGATATCCTCTTCTCGACATATCAATGACCACGAACCTGTTTAAGACTTTAAGCTCCAATCGGTAAAAACACTTTCTCATAATCGTGATCTTCATCAAGATAAGTGTATACCTTGCTGTAAGTCTAAGGAAATTATCTAAGTATATATGATATCACAAATGCACAAAGATAATTTGATACCAATAAATTTATTTTATTCATGAATAAGATGTTTTTCAAGACAATGTTTCCCACTAATGGCTCATAAATTTTAGTGGGAAACAAATGCTTAGACAATGTTTCCCACTAATGGCTCATAAAGATAAACAAATGTTTCGGAAATATAAACAAATGCATTTATGTTTCCCACAAATGCACAAATGCCATTATGGTCTCCCACTATGTAAGATATTTTATTCACAAATGCACAAAGATAAAGTCATGGTTTTTAATTAACTATGGTCTCCCACTATGGTTTTTAATTAATATGAGCCATGACTTTATATTTGCCTACGTCTTTTTTTCATGTTTAAAAGTCAGGCTTGAACAGATGTTTCGGTTTTCTCTTCAGGAGATCCGATGAGATTTTAGTTGTTTACAACAATGATCTCACATCCTGTTCTTTGCTCAGATGCAAAGACAACCCTCAGTATGAATCACTGCGTTGTCAAGCGATTCTATTGGTTGTACATTATTCTTATTGTCTTTCTTCAATAGAATAGACGTCCCGAAGTCTATTCAGGCATTTAAGGAAATGTGGAAATTATCTTTACCAAGATAACCACGAAGGTATGCCGTCACAACATCCAATAACAGCATATCCAAAATTTTCCTTTGCCAAATCGTAAGGTATTCGCTTTTGATAACTTAGGGAGACTGATGCATCATTTATGAGGCATGCTTATTTTAATTTGTCTGATCCCTAGTTTCAGCGAAATTTTCCTTATGCTATAGGTTGTACCTTATAGCATACGATTTTGTATTTATTTTTCTTATGTGTGTAATACTTTGTTTTATCCACAGGTTTGACACCTTTTGGTGTCTGGACTTCAGGTCCGAACATTTCATGTTTCATAAGTGATTTCAGCTCATCTTTTATTGCCTCGTTCCACATTTGGCCAATCTCAACATTTGCATTCTAGCAACGGAGTATGGAATGATAATTTATAAACATCATCGCTTTTGCAATGTATATGACAATATGATACGTAAATACATTGTCGACAATTTATGTTCTATCTGTCCAACACCTCCCTAGTACGTACAACATGTCAACATTTACTTTCAATTTCAGTTTTTCCTTGCAGTTCCTCTGCAGTGGATTCCGGGAAGGGTGAGGGTGTGGACATAAGCTCATTGTCCTGTGGTAGTATTGTCTTAAGGTCTCCAGGAGTTTCTGTCCTTGGAGCCTGGTGGTCTACCTCTTTTCTGTAAATGATAAGCCAGTTCTGCTGCAGGTGAATTGCATCCATTCTCGGGGGATGTCAATCCTAGCTGGAGTTTTTGCAGCAGAGATGTGTGATCTGACAATCTTCTGGTTGTCAGTAAATGAGTTCGATAGTGGTGAACATTGTTCTGTTGAGGATCTTCAGGATCGCATCTTCACATTTGTTTTGTTACCGAATCATAGTGGGTCAAGCTTTTTGTATCCCACGTTTATAATTTGCTATGCGCCAGATTTTCCAGTATCTAGGCCTATTTTGGGGAAACTCGTCTCATCGAAATCACAGCCTTCAAGATGTGCCTTAAATGCGTCCCCCGTTTGAGGTTCTAGGTATCTTATAAGTGAGGGTGAGTCAAACCCGGCATGGATACCTAGGCGACGTTGAGGACCATTTTGGTCCTCTGTGGTGGTGCAATGGGGATTTAAACTGCGCGACCAAAGATTCTTAGATGAGAAATGTTCGATGGAATTCCATATGCAAGTTGCATTGGAGACTCTGACCTCCAGAGGGTCTTTTCTTTACGATGCAGCATGCAGAATTTGCATGTCCCCGTGCATCCATCGGCAATCGGGATGGACGTTCAATCTAGTGGAGTCTACTTATCAGTGACTCTGCCGACCCATTTTGGGCATGAACATGCGGCACTGTATGTTCATTTTCTATTCCCGTTGCTTGGCAGTACTCTTGAAATGACCGGGAGGTATATTTCCCAACATTAACTAGACTTATTTTCTAATTTGATTGTCTGGGAAATGTGCATGCAACATTTTTATTTTTTTGCCAATAGCATTGGAAAAGCTAAGTTTTGGGTCTGTAGTAGACACACATACGAATATTCTGCGGATGCATTTATCAGTATAATGAAGTACCGAAATAGCCCACTAGGAGGGTGGATTTTATACACATCTATCTCCTTATATTCTTTTTGAGGAAGCGTGGAGATTCTTTTTCAACTTTTCGTAGAGATGGCCTTGTAATTAGTTTTTCCTTATAGCAAGGGATGCGAGGGAATTTTCCCTCTGAAGAATCTTCTGGTTCTTCAAGTCATACCCATAGGATAAGATGCGGTGCATCATCACTAATCCAGGGTGGCCAAGTCAATCATGCCAGAGTAAAAACTTGGCTGATGTCGGGCACTTCAGGTGCTCCATTTAATTCTGCTTCCTTTCTCCGAATCTTTGTATGGTAGATGCCGGTTAGGCTCTTAAAACGTTCAAGTATGTATTTTACTCCTTTTTCTTGAGACGTTACATACAGTAATTTGTTTTTCATTTACATTCGTTGTTTCCAAATGGAATCCGTTGAAACGGATGTCCTTGAAACTAAGAAAGTTTCTTTTGGAATTCGGAGAGATTAGTGCATCCTTTATTTTTGTTTCTGTGTCATTTGGGGGCAACAGTATTGCGTTCCCTGGATCTTCAATATGGCCCTGATGTTGGGCTTTGTATTGAAAGATCGTATGTGTTTTATTGTCTACTAATCAGTAATAAGAGCAGTTCATCTATTAAAAGATGAAACATATAGGCACATGTATTTTCAGATAAAAATTTTCATTCAAAACAAATTACGTAATTCAAATGCTCTCATAACATGAAATGTTCTAAACAATTTGCTAAGATAAAAATAGAAGGCTAATCAATCGGGTCATCATGTTCGAAGTGGTCAGCTGTAAACTTGACTGGAGCATCAGATGTCATCAGGTTTGTTTCATCTTTAAATTTCTTGTTTTCTTTATACAAATCCTGGAGATGCTGCGGAGTTCGGCACACTCTGGACCAGTGGCCTTTCATGCCACAGCTATGGCACTGGTCTTTCTATTCCCTTTTGAGTGGGGCTGCATCATTTCTATTGTTGTCATTTCTGCGCCAGGTGAACTTCCCCTTTCTTTCATTTCTTCGCTGCTGGACTTGGCCCCTAAACCTTTTGTTCTGTCCTCCTTACTGTGGTCTTTCTTTTCGTTTATTATCTCTCTTATTTCGAGAAGAAGATGCATTATGAGCTTCTGGGAGGGGGGGCAGTGCCAGTGGGCGCATGTTGTGAGTGGCGAGGAGAAGCTCTCTGTTTTTTTCAACCATAAGTAAACATGACAACAGCTCAGAATACTTGGGGAACTTTCGTTCACGGTATTGCTGCATTAGTATCGCATATTTCTCATGGAAAGACGTGTACGTCTTTTCCATCATGCGATCTTCTGATACGTTTTCACCACACAACTTTAGGCGTGAGGTGATGCTAAAGAAGGTTGAGTTGTACTCAGCTATGGACTTAAAGTCCTACTATCTCTGGTTCTCCCACTCGTATCGTGCCCTTGGTAGTATAACATCTTTCTGATGTTTATACCTTTCCTCAAGAGCAGTCCACAGCTCAAGTGGATCTTCGACCGTAAGGTATTCAGCCTTTAGGGTCTTGTCCACATGGCGGCGAATATAGATAATAGCTTGCGCTTTTTCTATATCGCTTACTTTTTATTTGTAGTCACATCAGAAATTAGGGACTTAGCTCGCAGATGGAATTTCACATCGAGCTGCCGGCTCAGATATTTTCTGCCTGATGCTTCCAGCACTTCGAAATCGACACGTGTAATTTTAGCCATTTTTTTCTAGCAGAGCACAAATATGCATGAATTAATAATTTAAACGTAAACATTTTCATGCGGAGGCAATTTTAATATGAAGGGCTAATTGCGTGGATCGGCCAATCCCACATAAATAAGAGTCCAAAGTCTCATTACAGTCCATATTACACAAATGAAAGCTTTAAGAAGAAATTACAACTTTGGAAACCACCGTGAGTCCCATATAAGATCTTCAGCTTCAATTATGGCCTCCGTCTCCATGGAAAAAGGTCTTCAGTCTTGGACATTTACATAATTTCATCACTACAATTTCTCTCAAAAGTAAAAGAAAAGTGCAGGAAAATAAAATGTGGGACTTAAACAGCCGATCCAAAAATCGCAATTAGCCATCCATGCAGAAATTTTGTGCTCGTCAAACATTTTCATCAGACAATTTCATCACAGACATCACATGCATATATATTCGCAGAGATGGATAAACAATTTAATTACTTAATAATTATTGGACCACTGGGCAACGTCATACACCGTTAGGTTAGCTGACTAACGACAGAGCGGTCGCAGGATCTTCCTAATTATTAAGTTTTAAAAATATGCACAACCATACACAGTTTATCCGCAGAATAAGCCAAAATGATGTAAAGTATATATTAATGATTTTACAGAAGAAATCATTTAATGCAAGGGTTGTGCAAATTGGGTTTATCCAAAAAGATTGGAAAAGAGCCCAATAATTAAACATGTTCTTCGTAAAAGGAAGAAGTTTTCCTTTTTAATTTCATCCCCAAAAGGACCCCAAAAGTCCCCAAAGTACCCCTGTTTTTACATGAATTTTAAGCTCTCCGAAATGCCATTTTGGTTAGTTTTAAATCCACAATAAGCCTTGTAAAGCTTTTTTTAGCCCCTTTAATTGTAATTTTCCCCTTCCCCATTTTTTTCGAAAATATGGTCTGCGGGCTTCAGGCCCGCAGAGTGGCTGCGGGCTTCAGACCCACAGTCTCAATCAGTTTTTTTCTACGAAAAAGTAGTCTGCGGGCCTGAAGCCTGCAGAGTGGCTACGGGCTTCAGGCCCACAGTCTGAATTTGTTTTTTTCGAAAATGGGCTTCATGCCCATTGTACTGAAGCTAGGTTTGAGGGGCGGCGGCTAGGGTTAGCCGTCGCCGCCCCTCACAGTGCTGCCACCGGGGTGGCGGCAAGGGGGAGCCGCCCCTGCCTTCGGAGGGGTCGGGCGTCGGAGCCCAACGGCACCGCCCCCCTTCGGGGGGGTCTGGCGTCGGGGCGCAACGGCACCGCCCCCCTTCGGGGGGGGGCATTAGAGGCGGACCCCCGCTTCAGGCGGGGGGCAGGGCGTGCGGTCTTACGGGGGGCGACAGTGGCAGCCCCCTGCTTCAAGCAGGGTGGCAGGGCATACGGCCTTACGGGCGGCGACGGTAGCGGCCCCCTGCTTCAGGCGGGGGGGCCAGGGCGTGCGGCCTAAAAGGCGACGACGGCGCATCGACACCCCCCCGCTTCAGGTGGGGGGAGGGGGGCACGGCGGTGCATCGACAGCCCCCGCTTCAGGCAGGGGGCCCTACAGGTGCGGCGACATGTCGGCCCCCCTTCGGCGGGGGGGACTGTCTGCGGTGAAACACGCCGGCCCCCCTTCGGGGGGGGGGGGTCTGTTCGGGGCGACGAGCGGCCGCTCCCCACTTCAGGGGGAAGCAATGACAGCGGTGTGGCGACCGCTACCCCCTGCTCGGGGGGATCCAAGCGGCGCCGTGCCGATCGCCGGGGGAGGGGGGAGGGCCGGCGGCAAGGCCGCCGGCGAGGTTAGGGTAGGGTTTCAAAAAAAGCCTATTTTTCATTATTTTCATATTAAAAGCATGTTAAAAACATAATATTTGCGGCTATTAGCCCAGATTCCACATCGATCTTGCGAGATCTATGGAGAAAGCTATCATACGTATGATAAAAACGACATTTTTAGCGAGATTTGCCTCCATATCCGTCCTCCGGATATAGCGACGGTTGAATGAATCCTACGTGGATGACGATGCTCGTTTTATGAAGCTTGACGCCGCGCGCATGGATCTCCCGCCTTTCTTCGCTTTCGCAACGATCGATTTTTGTGGAAAAATTTGTTTAAAGGCTCGTGTTGATAACGTGTTATGAATCAACTCCTTAGGGAGGAACCCCCAGCCTTTTATTTATAGGCAGGATAGGAGAGTTATACGATAAGATACATAGATATGGGCATATCTCTAAGATACCCACAATCCTAACCAACTCTGCTTCATATCCATTCACAACAAATTTAAGTTAATACCATCACCGAAAAATACACCGAGGTTTGTTGTTCCATGCCGAGGGCGGACGCCTAATTTTTTTCCGCTAATATGTTGTTCTGTGTCAAAGGCGCGCTCGCCGAATTTGTTGTTCCGCGTCGAATGCGCTCGCGCGTTGTTCCACGCCAACAAACGGCGCCCGCGCAATTTTTTTACGCTAATATGTTGTTCCGCACCAAAGGTGCCCGCCCCGAGTTTGTTGTTCCGCGCCGAATGTGCTCGCGCGTTGTTCCGCGCCGAATTCGTTGTTCCACTAAATTTTTTATGCTAATTTGTTGTTCCGCGTCGAATTTGTTGTTCTGTGCCGAAAGCGCTAACGCCAAATTTGTTGTTCCACATCGAAGGCGCTCGTGCATTGTTCTGCACCGAAGGCACCCACGCCGATTTGTTGTTCCGCGCCGAAGGTGCCCGTGCCGCTAAATATTTTTACGCTAATTTGTTGTTATTTTAAATTTTGGCTGTTGAAATAATTTTTTGTTGAACAAGATTTCGCGGTAAAAAATATTAAATGAACCGTGCCCACGGGCACGGGTTATGACTAGTTTCATAAACTGTGGGGGGTTTGGAGGATGCTCCCAAATATTGAAACTTGGGTATGAGAAAATACTGTTTGTTTAGAGCATCAAAAAGTACGAGGAATTGAAAACGAGACTTTAGTATCACCCTTAAAGCTTTATTTTAGAAATAAAGGTTTGTGTGGATACAAGGCTAACATTCGTTTTTAACATATAGGTAACTATATTTGCACAAACTTTGCTGTCAACATGAGCATAAGGCTTTCTATAATTACTTTTCTCAACTGCCACCATGAAATAGTCTTATAAACAAACCTAGCTATGATTTTCAAGAACTAAAATCACCGAAATTTTCAAATCTTTTCGTTAGGTCGTGTTCTTCCTACTCAAAAAACAAAAAACAAAACAAAGAGTCAAAGACACACCATCCCAACCCAGAGGAAACAAAAACAATGCTAAATTAGCTCAAATCTGGATAGCGTGTATAAAAAATAAAGAGAATCGACAAAATAGAAGAGTATATGAATAATCAAATTGATTTCATTATTTGTATGTATCACACACACACATAAATACAAGTACAACTAGTTATAACCCGTGCCCGCGGGCACGATTCATTTAAGATTTCCACCCTCGAAATCTTTGTTCCCCAAAAAATTATTTTCACAGCCAAAATTTTAAAGAACAAATTGGCGTAAAAATATTTAGCGGCATGTGCACCTTCGGTGTGGGCGTCTTCGGCACGGAACAACAAATACTGTTGTTTTTTGTGATTCAAATCCTGTGGAGCAGTTTTCTCCGGTGACTCGGTCGAGCAGGAGGATACTCGGTCGAGCAGCAAGCTACTCGACCGAGCAACATGAAGTCTCTGACAGACCGAGCATGTAGAGAGCTTGGGAAGTTTTTCTCTCCGACTCGGGTGACTCCTACTCGGTCGAGTAGGAGGCTACTCGGTCGAGCAGGAATTTACTCGACCGAGCAGTATGAAGACTCTGATAGACCGAGCAGGCAGATAGCTTGGGGATGTTTTCCCTCCGACTGGGGTGCTTCCCACTCGGTCGAGTAGGAAGGCTACTCGGTCTAGCATTTAGACTACTCGACCGAGTCGACTCGACTCCATCAGCGATGTTTCTAGGGCATGTTAGCTCGACCGAGCAGGCCGAGCTGACAGCCGACTCGGGCCGAGTTGGCACGGGCCCATGCTCGAGAACCGATGGCTGGATTGTTTTTCTGGCTTTGTTTTGGGTGTGTATTTTGTACCTATCTATTGTTTTAGATTATGTTAAGCCTCCAAAAGCCTCTATTAAGTTTTTAGAGAGCATATTGCTACCCTATTGGAGATTGGAGAGAGTTTAAGGGTTTGTGTTCTTGAGAGAAAGGTTTGTTTTTTCTTTATCTTCTTTTTCCATTGATTTCTTCCTCTTGAGTGGATTCGTGAGTGCTTGTTCTGTTGACAAGTTATTACTCAAGCGTGAGAGAGTATTTTGTAACCCTAATCGTTTGGATCTCTCTACTAGTGGAATCGTCTCGGATTGGATTGCTGGATGTAGGTTGTTTACAACCGAACCAGTGTAAATTCTCTTGTGTCTGTGATTGTTTTATTTGTTGCTGTGATTCGTTTGCTACTTTCTATTGCCAGGTCAATTGGGAATTTTGTTGGGTCATTGGGATTAGACTTTTGCTAGCTCTATATTCCTGATCAGTTTATTAGGGTTGATACCCGCATTGATCCCAAGGCATTTTCAAATCTTACATCAACAAGTGGTATCAGAGCTTGTGGTTTTATTCAAAGGAAGTTAGCTTTATATTCCTGATCACTTTAAACATTGAGAAGTTCACCGGCCGGAATGATTTTTGGATTTGGCAGACGAATGTGAAGAATGTTCTTATGCAGACGGGGTATTACCAGATTGTATTCGATGTCTCAAATATCGATAAGGAGGTGACTGCATCCGCTAGGGCGGAGATGGAGAGGAAGGCGTACAACGCGATTCAGTTGTCATTATCAGATAATGTTCTGAGGGAAGTCCTGGATAAGGCGACTGCATCTGATATGTGGAAGAAGCTTGAGGGACTCTACATGAAGAAATCCTTCACGAGTCGCCTATATTTGCTTCAGCAGCTGTATACTCTCAAGATGAAGTCTGGATCAGTGGTGAAGGATCACATGGATGAATTGAATAGGATTGTGCTAGAGTTGCGTGGTATGGATGTGAAGATTGAAGATGAGCAGCAAGCGGTTATCTTGTTTTGCTCATTGCCTGAAGAGTATAATCAGTTTGTTCGGTCGATGATTTACAACCGGACTACTCTCACCGTGGAAGAGGTGAAGGCGGCGCTTCACACGGAGCAACTATATGGCAAGGTTCAAGGTAGAGATCATGTGAGTAACTGCGAGGAGGCATTGCATGTGAGGGGTCGAGGGGAAAGGAGAGGAGGCTTCAAGAAGAATAATGACCACTCCAAGTCAAGACACTCGCAGGATAGGTTTGCAAACATCACATGCTACAATTGTCACAAGAAGGGTCATTATTCGAATCATTGTCCTATCAAGAATAGGAAGAAAGGAAAGGAAACCAAGAAGGATTCCGGTTCGGCATCTTTAGGGATTGATGGTGAGCAGGTTCATGATGAAGGTAGAGATACCGATATTTTTGATGCAGGGATTACAGGTGATGCCAACATGGCATGGCTCATGGACAGTGGATGCTCGTATCATATGACTCCTCATAGGAGTTGGTTCGCGACATACCGTTCCAAGCAAGATGGAGGTTCAATTCTCATGGGGAACAATGCAGTGTGTAGAACTGCGGGTATTGGAACCGTTCGGATAAAGATGCGTGACGGCATAGTGCGTACACTTGCCGATGTGAGGCATGTCCCAGATTTACGGAAGAGCCTAATCTCCATAGGCGTGTTGGACAATGCCGGATGTAAGTCGATCTTTGAAAAAGACCAACTTCGAGTTTCGAAAGGAGCCATGGTTGTGATGAAGGGAAAGAAGGTTGGAAACCTATAAGCCCTTCAAGGTACCACAGTTGAATGTGAAGCAGACATAAGCACTATGACCGCAGTTTCTGAAGATTCGGCCAAGTTATGGCATTATCGTTTGGGTCATCCGTGTGACAAAACGCTTGATGTACTCGGAAGAAGAAAACTAATTGAAGTCTCGAATGAGAGTGTAGAATTCTGCGAATCCTGTGTGTACGGTAAGAAGACAAAGCTGCAGTTTAACACGGGGAAGCATACTAGCAAAGGACCACTTGACTATGTACACACCGATGTGTGGGGACCATGC
Organism: Scilla litardierei; assembly: GCA_030789695.1. Taxonomy (NCBI): domain Eukaryota; kingdom Viridiplantae; phylum Streptophyta; class Magnoliopsida; order Asparagales; family Asparagaceae; genus Scilla; species Scilla litardierei. The sequence continues at coordinate 213,661,825 of CM061142.1, read as the reverse complement.
CCAGAGCCGTCAAGAGGGGGAGCTAAGAATTTTGTCTTGTTCATTGATGACTACTCTCGCAAAGTCTGGATATACTTGATGAAGTCAAAGGATCAGACTTTTGATATTTTTCGAGAGTGGAAGACCATGGTGGAGAAGAAAACCGAAAGGCATGTGAAGATGCTTAGATCTGACAATGGAGGTGAGTTTACCTCGAGTGAGTTTAGAAATTTCGGCCAACTCCATGGGATCCGCAGACACTTTAGCACACCCAGTGATCCACAGTCGAATGGTGTGGTGGAGCGGACGAATAGAACATTGTTGGAGAGAGTACTGTGTTTGAGGCACTCAGCCGGTTTGGGAAGGAATTCTGGGGAGAGATACTCTCGACTGATGTGCACATTATGAGCAGAGTTCCTTCAGTAGCGATTGGCTACAAGATCCCTGAGGAGATGTGGAGTGGTGAAGTTGAAGATTACTCGTACTTGCGCATTGTGGGTTGCCCGGCATACGTGCATGAGAGGGGCGACAAGTTGGATCCAAGAGCAAAGAAGTGTGTCTTTCTTGGATATGGCCACGACGTCAAGGGATATCGTTTGTGGGATCCAGAGGGTCAGAAAGCGATATTGAGCTGACATGTCACTTTTGATGAGGATGCAATGCTCAGGGCAGAGCATTCTCACTCAAAAGAGGACACGTCCGTAGAGTAGATTTCACCGGAGAGAGTCAGTCTTCCAGTCCAGCCCACTCAGCGACCAGGAAAAGAGTTGATGGTCAAAACTCCAGTTGAGGGAGATGATGAGGTCCATACTGAGGACCATGTGCAGACACCCGGTACATCTCAGGTATGTGTTGACACATATGCAGGTGATGATGGAACGCGGAGATCGAAGAGGGTGAAGAAAGCGCCAGAAAGATTAGGAGCATGTGATTATGCAGGTTACTCTTTCGATGATATGGCGTCTTATGCACTCAACCTAGAGCACGAGGAACCAGTGACATATAGTGGAGCCATAGTCTCGAGAGATGCCGCTCAGTGGCAGAGAGCTATGGAGGAGGAGATGGAGTCCCTTCACTGCAACGACACTTGGGATTTGGTGTCGTTACCTAGTGAGAAGCGTGCTATTGGTTGTCTTAGATATACAAGGTCAAGGAAAGTTCAACTCAAGATGGGAACAATGTCAGGAACAAGGCAAGGTTGGTTGCCAATGGATTTGCACAACAGAAGGGTGAAGACTACAATGAGATATTCTCACCGGTTGTGCGACACACGTCCATTCGTGTGTTATTGGCGCTAGTTCCTAGCATGGACATGGAGTTGGAGTAACTCGATGTGAAGACCTCCTTTCTGCATGGAGATCTTGATGAGGAAATCTATATGCAGCAGCCTGAAGGGTTCAGGGTTGAAGGGAAACAGACCTTGGTGTGCAGGTTTAAGAAATCGTTAGGTTGAAGCAGTCACCCAGGTAGTGGAACAAACGATTCGATAGCTTCATGATGGGAGTAGGCTTCGAGAGGGGCATCAAGGATCAATGTGTGTATGTTCGCACACTTGAGAATGGCTTGAAGATTTATTTGTTTCTCTATGTGGATGACATGTTAATTGCTTCTAATAGCATGTCGGAGGTGAAGAAGCTGAAGGAGAAGCTAGGGCAGAATTCGACATTAAGGATTTGGGGCCCGCTAAGAAGATTCTCGGAATGGAGATTGTTCGAGATCAGAAGAAGCATTAGCTTAGATTGTCACAGAAGGGGTATATTCAGAAGGTACTAGCCCGGTTTGGAATGGATAGTGCGAAGCCTGTGACGACACCTTTGGGAGCTCATTTTCAGCTATCGACGAGTCAGTCGACAAGCACCAATGAGAAGAAGACTTACATGTCTCAGGTGCCATATGCGAGTGCAGTAGGAAGCTTGATGTATGCGATGGTTTGCACGCATCTAGATATTGCACAGGCCATGGGAGTGGTTAGCAGGTATATGGCTAATCCTGGCAAGGAGCATTGGCAGGCCGTCAAGTGGATTCTGAGATATCTGCGAGGCATAACGAGTGTCGGGATCCTCTATGGGAGAGGAGACGAAAAAGTGCTGACAAGTTACTGCGATAGCGACTACGCAGGTGATAGAGACAGGCAACGATCTACCACGGGGTATGTGTTCAGTTTGGGCACTGCCGTGATATCGTGGTGATTGGTCTTACAGTCTGTGATTGCGCTATCGACCACAGAGGCCGAGTTGATTGCAGCGGTGTAAGCTGCGAAGGAGGCCAAGTATTTGAGGAGTCTGCTGAGAGATTTGGGTATGCCGCAGAGTTTGTCACATGTGTATTGTGACAGCCAGAGTTCCATTCATCTGGCGAAGCATCAGGCATACAGTTCGAGGACGAAGCATATTGAGGTGCGCGATTCCTTCCTTGAGTTGGAGAAGAAGGAGATAGAGCTTCAGAAGATCCCAACTGATTTAAACCCCGCAGACATGTTTACCAAGCTAGTTCCCACCATCAAGCTCCAGGTTTGCATGGAGCTGATTTCTTTGTTGGCTTAGGTGGCGCTAGAGGGCGCGATTTCCGAGACGATGATGATTCTAGAGAGTGGGCTATGGCGCGCAACGTGGGGTGCAGGAGTTATTGGTGATGAGATTTGAATCAAGGAAGAGTGTTGTTTTTTGTGAATCAAATCCCATGGAGCAGTTTTCCCAGGTGACTCGATCGAGCAGGAGGATACTTGGTCAAGCAGCATGAAGTCTCTGACAGACCGAGCAGGCAGAGAGCTTGGGAAGTTTTTCTCTCCGACTCGGGTGACTCCTACTCGATCGAGTAAGAGGCTACTCGGTCGAGCAGGAAGTTACTCGACCGAGCAGTATGAAAACTCTAACAGACTGAGCAGGCAGAGAGCTTGGGGATGTTTTTCCTCCGACTCGAGTGGGAATCGGGTGCTTCCCACTCAGTCGAGTAGGAAGGCTACTTGGTCGAGCAGTTAGACTACTCGACCGAGTCGACTCGACTCCATCAGCGATGTTTCTAGGGCATGTCAGCTCGACCGAGCAAGCCGAGCTGACAGCCGACTCGGGCCGAGTTGGCGCGGGCCCATGCGCAAGAACCGATGGCTGGATTATTTTTTTGGCTTTGTTTTGGGTTTGATTTATATCTATCTATTGTTTTAGATTATAGATTAAGCCTCCAAAAGCCTCTATTGAGTTTTTAGAGAGCCTCTTGCTACCCCATTGAAGATTGGAGAGAGTTTTAGGGTTTGTGTTCTTGAGAGAAAGGTTTGGTTTTTCTTTCTCTTCTTCTTCCATTGATTTTTTTTCTCTTGAGTGGATTCGTGAGGGCTTGTTCCGTTGACACGTTATTACTCACGCGTGAGGGAGTGCTTTGTAACCCTAATCGTTTGGATCTCTCTACTAGTGGAATCGTCTCGGATTGGATTGCTGGATGTAGGTTGTTTACAACTGAACCAGCGTAAATTCTCTTGTGACTATGATTGTTTTATTTGTTGCTATGATTCGTTTGCTACTTTCTATTGCAAGGTCAATTGGAAATTTTGTTGGGTCATTGGGATTAGATTTTTTCTAGCTCTATATTCCTGATCAGTTTATTAGGATTAGTTTCCGCATTGATCCCAAGGCGTTTTCGAATCTCAACCCAACAAATACGGCGTGGGCGCCTTCGGTGCGGAACAACAAATTCGGCGTAGAGCAACAAATTCGACGCGTAATAACAAATTCGGTACGGACGCCTTCGGCGCGGAACAATAAATTCGGCGTAGAGCAAAAAATTCGACATGGAACAACAAATTCAGCACGGGCGCCTTCGACGTGGAACAACAAACTTCAGGGTATTTTTTTGGTGATGGTATTAACTTAAATTTTTTTACACTAATTTGTTGTCCCGCTAAATTTATTTACGTTAATTTTTTTCCTTTGTTTAATTTAATGGATCATGCTTCTCCACAATCTTCCCCACTACATTTTTAATTTCAAAGTTTAGGTTTCCAAAACACTATTTCCCCCTAAATTTAATCTCTGCAATTTTTACCAGGACACTTTTAATTTCAAAGTTTTGGTTCCCAAGACACTCCCCCCATTTAAGTTTCCCAGTAAAATTTTCACTAAATCCAATCTCAACCATTGATTTACCAAGATCAAATCCCAGCCACTCTTTATCTTGTCCTAGTCATAAGCCGTGCCCTCGGGCATGATTCATTTAAGATATCTCCTCAAAATTTTCGTTCTCCCCAAAAAATATTTCCCCCCTCCAAATTTAAACAAACAAAAATTTAGTATACCAATCACAAAATATAAATCAGCATTTAAAGAACATGTTAAGAGTCTCAATTTGCTAATCATAAATTACAAATACAAATTTCAACAAATTGCCATTCGCGGCCGAAAGGTATTATAAATGGATGAATGAAACAAACTGGAACAAAGTATAACGGCTACACTAAATGTATTAGTTGTTGTCTGACAGAACCAAGCCCCCCTCATATTGTTTTCTGAATCTTTTTCTGACATGAATAAATGATAACATTTTATGGGTGCACTAAATGTATTAGTTGTATATGTGGATTTAGGACTGGAACAAAGTATAACACCTGAATTAATTTGAAGCACATGATCTATTCATATTGTTTAGAGTGAGATCATGATGCAAATTTAAAATTCCGTTAAGTGATATGAAGCAAGAAATACCTTTTACTTTAATCAGCAGTATGTAATGAGAAACTTTAAAATATTTTAAAATTCCATATTTAAAATATTTATAGTAATACCTTTTACTTTAATCAAAACTACTTAATGGAAGGACTGGAGCATAAATTATGGGAATCAAGAACTCTGTTCTTCTTCTGATGTCGCCTCAACACTGTTTATGGGAATCAAGAACTTGCTGGGAAATGAGAAACTTGTGTAAGAAAATTAGGGCATACATGGAAATAATTTGGGATGAAAAACTACTTGGCGGAGAAACCTGATTCCTCGTAGGTCGGATCGTTCTGCAACCTTCAACAAATTAAATCAAAAAAATAAATCAAAAAACAATTGCTCAGAAAAAAATAAACCTGAATCGGCTCATTGGGACATATAAACTTGAATCGTTCTGCAATCAAAAAAATAAACCTGAATCGGATCGTTCTGCAATAAAAACAATTGGAAAGAAATGCCCGTATATATGTTTAGAATATATGTTATTCCAAGAGATGCCTGTGCAGAATTGGACCGTTCTGTAATCAAAAAACAATTGGAAAGTAACAACATATATTCTGCAAATACATCCAATAATGATGGCAATTTCATAGTATTAAATCGACATATATGATTATTTAACTTCTATCCAATAATATGGATGTCCAGCCCTTTTGCTTCGGCTCTGTGTCCTTAGAATATGAAGCAGTAAAATTGCATTGAATTGCAATGAAGCGCATGTTTAATAAACTGTACAATGAACTGCTTACAAACATATGCTCATGGATCATACAGTTATTAAACATTGCAATGAACTGCTAACAACTTATTAAACATTAAAGAAAATCAGAGACATATTAATTTATCCCCATATGAAATACATCATCCCAAGTTCCAACAACCATTAAACATGTGAAATGTCCAATGAATTGCCTTATTTCAACCATTGGCCGATCCAAAATCTATTTGAAAGAGATGGCAGCTACTCAAACACGCATAAACTCATTGGATGATTCACCTGCCTGTATATTATTTTTATTAACCAAAACACTATCTTGTTTTTTCTAATCGATTCAATCAACTGCGAGACATTTTGAACTGGAATTTGTCAATTAAACGTGGTTTTTTTAAAATAAAACTAAAAATTTTACTCCCACTAATCAGCTCCAAATTTGACGCAAATCAGGTATAACTACACTTTCTACTCCCACACTAAAAGAAATCCAATAACCATTAAATGAAACCTGGATTCGGTCCAAAAATAACAGGTTACCTGTTGGTCAAATGCAACCTATTTGAAAAATTAAACGTGATCTAGAGGTACCTGTTCTTATTAACCTGTTCTGTTTTTAAAATGAAACCTGTTTGAAAAATCTTAGTTTGAAAAATCTTCATTTAATGGGGTTACCTGGTCTTAACAAATGAAACTTGTTCTTAACAAATTAATGGGTTCTGTTTTTACACAGGGACCAACATGCAAATGCAGGGGGGTTACCTGTTCTTGAGGCTGGAGGCTGACAGAGAGATTGAAGATCCAAGAGGCCATAGATCTTGAGGCTGGAGGCTGGTGAAGAGAATAACCGACGATGAGAAGGCTGGGTTGCTCTAGATCTCGGTGGTGTTGCTCCCTGTGTAGAAGGCGATGAGGCTGGAGGCTGGTGGTGTTGCTGACATAAGGAGTGCGGACCTGTTCTTTTTGGAGAGGAGCTTGAGGCTGGAGGCTTACGAAGAGATTGAAGATCCAAGAGGCCCTAGATCTTGAGGCTGGATGCTGGCGAAGAGAAGAACTGACGATGAGAAGGCTGGTGTTGCTCTAGATCTCGGTGGTGTTACTCCCTGTGTAGAAGACGATGAGAAGTAGCAGAACCCATTAATTTGGGGGGTTTTTGTGTAGAATGCGAGGAGTCGTGTGGAGGAGCCGAGGAGTTTTCCCGCATGGTGCTGTGCGTTGGTGGGTTGTGGTGATGGCAATTTTGGGAAAGAGAAATGATTCCCTGTCTTGTTCAAATTATACACAAACTAACGTAAACCCATATATTGACCCTTTCTCTTTCTAGCTGACCCCACCTCATTTTTTCACATCAAGTTTCAAAAATCTTAGTTTCCTCCAAAAAAAATTTTCCCCAAAAAAGTTTTACAACTACTCATCTCACCCATTGATCCCCAAGAACAAATCCTGACCACTCTTTATTTTGTCATAGTCAGCCCTAGGAATCAAAAAAGGTTGTCAAATGTATAATAGTATAGTCATAACCCGTGCCCGCGTGCACAGTTCATTTAAGATCTTCCCTTGCGAAATATTTGTTCCCCAAAAATTATTTTCACATACAAAATTTTAAAAAACCAACAAATTAGCGTAAAATTATTTAGTGACATGCAGAACAACAAATACGACGTGGGCGCCTTCGGCGTGAAACAACAAATTCGGCACGGGCGCCTTCGACGTGGAACTACAAATTCCGCGCGTAACAATGCTCGAGCGCTTTCGGTGCGGAACAACAAATTCGGTGCGGGTGCATTCGCCGCGGAACAACAAAAAAATTTAGCGGAACAACAAATTCAGCGCGGAATAACGCGCGAGCGCATTCAGCACAGAACAACAAATTCGGCGCAGATGTCTTTGCCGCAGAACAACAATTAAAGTAAAAATTGCGCGGACGCCTTCAGCGCAGGAGCCGTTTGTTGGCGCGGAACAACGCCCAAGCGCATCCGGCGCAGGCGCCATTTGTTGGCGCAGAACAACGCGGGCACATTCGGTGCGGAACAACAAATTTAGCGTGTGCGCCTTTGGCGCTGAACAAAAAGTTAGCGTAAAAAAATTTAGTGGGCGCCGCGGGCGCCTTTGGCGCATTTAAGATCTTCCCTTGCGAAATCTTTGTTGCCCAAAAAATTATTTTCACAGCCAAAATTTAAAAAACAACAAATTAGCGTAAAAATATTTAGTGACACGTGGAACAACAAATACGGCGTGGGCGCCTTCGGCGTGAAATAACAAATTTGGCGCGGGCGCCTTCGACGTGAAACAACAAATTCTGCGCGTCACAACACCCGAGCGCTTTCGGCACGGAACAACAAATTCGGCGCGGGCGCATTCGGCGCGAAACAACAAAAAACATTTAGTGGAACAACAAATTCGGCCCGGAATAACGTGCGGGCGCATTCAATTTGACGCGGGCGTCTATGCCGCGGCACAACAAATTAGAGTAAAAATTGCACGGACGCCTTCGGCGTGGGCACCGTTTATTGGTACGGAACAACGAGCGAGCGCATTCGGTGCGGAACAAGAAATTTGGCGTGGACGCCTTTGACGGGGAACACCAAATTAACGTAAAAAAATTTAGCGGGCACGAACGCCTTCCGTTCCAAAATTGCATTTCTTTTTCAGCAATCAGCTCTGATGTAAGTTTGAATTTTTTTTGGCAAATACGCACCACACTGTGAGCATGGCTGAGAGTTGAGATGAGGTGGTGTCATATCGGAAAATTATGTGGCTTTACAATATCCTTGATCCACTATCGATGCCAATTTCCTTGATGCACTGCCATGCTCACAGTATCTATATTTAATTAGGTGTGTATGTACATAACATATTGGCAGCACTTATGAGTATGCCATTGGTCAATGCAAGTGCAGGACACAAACACTAAATTTTTAATAATTTTTTTATTTTTATTAGATAAATTCTAGGTTGTGTTCCCAAGAAATATTTTGAGTTTTCCAACCAAATTGATTCCTACCAAAACATTTTCAAAACTCATCTCAACCTTCCATTCTTCAAAAACAAATCCTAACCACTATTTATCTTGTCGTAGTCAGCCGTAAGATTCAAAAATAGTTGTGTTTTAATATATAGAATAGTCATAAACCGTGCCCACAGGCACAGTTCTTTAAGATTTTCCCCCGCGAAATCTTTGTTCCCCAAAAAAGTATTTTCATAGCCAAAATTTAAAAGAACAACAAATTAGCGTAAAAATATTTAGCGGCACGGACACATTCAGCGTGGAACAGCAAATACGCATGGAACAACGCGCAGGCGCCTTCGGCGCGGAATAACGCGCGAGCGCCTTCTGTGCCGAACAATAAATTCGACGCAGATGCCTTCGACGCAGAACAACAAATTCGACATGGGCGCCTTCGGTGCGGAACAACAAATTAGCGTAAAAATTTAGCGGAACAACAAATTCGACGCGGAACAACGTGCGAGCACATTCGGTGCAGAACAACAAATTCAGTGCAGGCGCCTTTGGCGCGGAACAACAAATTATCGTAAAAAATTGCACCGGCGCTGTGTGTTCGTGTGAAACAACGTGCTAGTGCATGCGGCGTGGAACAAAAAATTCGGCGCGGGCGCATTCGGCACGGAACAACAAATTCGACGTGTGCGCCTTCGGCGCGGAACAACAAATTAGCGTAAAAAAATTCCACGGGCACCGTTTGTTAGCGCGGAACAACACGCGAGCGCATTTGGCACGGAACTGTTAGGTTTTATCCTTGCTATTCATGAATGCTTTACTTGTCATATGTGGCACTCTGCTTATCGTCGCTTGCTCTTTACTTCCTTTGGTGTTTAGACAAGTTATCTGGGGAATGTTGGACATTTTGTTGTACGTTTTGTTGCATCTGAGCCACTGCCATCTGAAGAAGAGAATCGAATCAGTTAGGTTGTTGGATGAATTGTTGAACAGTTTGTTGTACCTGGATGTTTAACATGCTAAGACTATATGCGACGATTGTCTGCTCAAAGTATTCGAGGATGTGCGACTGGCGTCCACGTAATCTTTTATCTCTCTATTTAACAGTTCAGATATTTATGGAGGTTATTAACTGTTATAGATTTGATCGGCTGTATATCTCTTGTTACCTTGTTGTGAAACGGTTGGAGAGATTTTCGCCGGCAATATCCTGGCAACAATCTCCTGTGGATATTCAGGGATCTCCTTCTTGCTGTAGAAGTTGCGGGTATTGCAGTTGACGAACCGTATCAAGATCTAATTGCATGAGTGCTGATTGAACCGTGGATTGCGGGGTGGCTTGCTTTTAGGGTTCGGAACAATTGGCGGCTAGGTTACGAACTTTGTGTTAAAAGTTTTGTGAGATTACTCCGGGAGGGAGGCCGACGACTACGCACGTAGGATCAAGGGAGTTGATCTAGTCGGTGGTGCAAGGGGAGCTTGCAGGCAAGGGGAGCTTGCCAAGAATACTTCACGGGGTTGATTACGATCACCCCTCACGGTTTGTATTAAGGAAGAGTGTGTTCTTCCTTGTAGAAGCGTGGTTATTAGAGTTTGTATTCTCTGATTTTCATAGTGAAGTATTCTACTTTTCTGGGCGTGGCCCCGCAGATGTAGGTGTGCGCACCGAACTGCGTTACCAAGTCTTGTGTGTCTCTGTTTGATGTGTGTTGCTGCGTTGTTCTTAAGATTCATAACTGCGTACTGAATTTCATTTGGTATCAGAGCAGGTCATCTGTATTACTTTGATCGTTCAAAGTGGGTGTGATCTTGTGTGTCAGTACGCTCATCATGAATACCAAATAAGGTGCCTCTGTTACTCGTCCTCCCTTGCTCACCGGATCTAATTACACATATTGGAAGTCACGCATGCGAGCCTTTATCAAGTCCCTAGATGAAAAGGCTTGGGTGGCTACGGTTGAAGGATGGAGCCCTCCGACTGAAGTTAACAAGGAAGGCAAGGAATGTATCAAACCCGTGAAAGATTGGAATCTTGAAGAGGAGCGCGCTGCCTTAGGAAAGTCAAAAGCAGTGAACGCCATCTTCACTGCCGTCGATGAAGAGCAGTTCAAGCTTATATCAACTTGTGAGCACGCAAAAGATGCCTGGGACATTCTTCAAAATGTGCATGAAGGTACCAGCACCGTTAAGGCGTTCAAATTGCAAATGCTTGCCTCCCAGTTTGAAAACCTGAGGATGAATGAAAACGAGACAGTTGCAGAGTTCAACGGAAGATTGAGGGATATAGCCAACCAGGCATTCCAACCGGGTAAGAAATACTCTCAAAAGAAGCTAGTTGAAAAGACTCTGAGATCCCTGCCAGAAAAATTTTCGGCTAAGATTTCTGCAATAGAGGAAGTAAGAAACAAATCCACCATGAGATTAGACAAACTCATGGGCTCTTTACAAACTTATGAGATGAATCTCAAGCAAAACAAAAGGGAGAAGGGAGTTGCTTTAAAGGTTGAAGCGAATGAATATTCAAAATCTGATAATGAGTCAGAACTCGAAGATGATATTGCCTTACTCACCAAAAATTTTAGTAGGATGATGAGGAAGATCAGTAACAGAGGTCAGAATTTCAAAGCTGCTAATAAGGTGGTGCGGTCAGGTCCACCTGCTGGTGAAAAGATTACTAGCCGCCATAATCAAAGGTATGATTCTAAAAACAAGGGAAATGGAATACAATGTAGAGAATGTGAAGGATTTGGCCACATACAGGCCGAATGTGCAAACACCCTTAAGAAGCAAAAAGGAAAATCCCTTGCCAGCACCTGGAGCGATGAAGACTCTGAAGGAAGTGTGGAAGATGAAGACATAACTAGCAACTATGTTGCATTCACAGCCATCCTGAAAGATAAGTCTATGGGTAAGTCTTCCAGTCATGTTGAACATAATGTTGTAACACGTGCTTCAACATCCACTCACAAGCAAGGAGATGTGATACGTAATGTTGTGACAAATGATGCAACTTACAACAGTGAGGTTGAATTAGACAATGAAAGTGAAGAAGATATAGGTGATGAGGATATCTGCTCGGCTTATCAAATGATGTTCTACAAATGGTTGGAAATTTGTGCTGCCAACAAGAAGTTGAAAGGTGAATGCTCCAAGCTGAGAAGTGAGAGGGATGGGACTCAAGCAAACTATTGAAGACTGAAACAAGCCTCCAGAATCTTGAGAGTAGCCTGAAGAGAGCACTGCTAAGGGCTGAGAAGGCGGAAAACACCCTCAACAGATGGAACTCAGGAAAATCTAAACTTGATGACATTCTCAACATGGGTAAGGTGGCTGGAGATCGAACAGGAGTTGGTTACCACAGAGGGAGTCATCTACACACCCTAAAGACTAGAAGTAGTCTCATTACTTAGGAGCATGGTAAACGGAGTCAGCTGAATGAGAACAAGTCAAGAGAGAAGAAAGGAAAAGGTTCAACATCCAGGCAGCTAATATGTAATTACTGTAGACAAGTTGGACACTATGACTGGAGTTGTTTTAGGCGCATGAAGCATTTGAATGAAGGAAGAAATGTTAACCACTCTCAACAGCAGACAAGTATGAAATGGGTCAAGAAGTCTGAACTGGTCAGCATGGTTGCATACACATCCTTAGTTACGTTTGCGGAAAATCAGTGGTATTTTGACAGCGGCTGCTCTCGGCACATGACAAGGAACAGGGGACTCCTATCTGAGTACACTGCTGGTAACAAAGGACATGTCACGTTTGGAGATGGTCAGAGAAGCAGGGTTGTTGGAAAAGGGAATTTGATTATGACAGAAACATTGAAACTAAAAGATGTGATGCATGTTGGGAACTTAAAGGCTAATCTCATAAGTATCAGTCAGTTGTGTGATCAAGGACTTCTGGTCCGTTTCAACAAGGATGAATGCCTTGTATTCAATAGAGATGATGTTTGTATTCTCTCCGGAACAAGATCCAGCGACAACTGCTATCTGTTGCAAGATCCTGACAGGTGTCTAAGTATCACAACAGATGTTTCTGAATAGTGGCATCAGAAACTGGGACATGTCAACTTCAAGACCTTAATGAAGATCTCCCAAGCCAAAGCTGTTTGTGGAATGCCAACGTTAATCAAGAAGAAAGAAGGGGTGTGTGAATCTTGCCAACTGGGAAAACAGAAGAAAGTGAGTCACAAGCAAATTCAGACTATCACAACCTCAAAAATTCTGGAGCTGCTACACATGGACTTGATTGGACCCACCTCTGAAACGAGTGTGGGAGGTAAGAAGTATATCTTTGTATGTGTTGATGATTTTTCTCGGTTCACCTGGGTTGATTTTCTTAAGGAGAAGTCAGATACTTTTGATGCTTTCAAGAAATTATGTACTCGTCTTCAGGTTGAAAAGGGGGACAAAATTAGAAAAATCATTCGGATTCGAAGTGATCATGGAAAAGAGTTTGAGAATCACTCATTCTCTGCATTCTGTGAGGCACAGGGTATATGACATGAGTTTTCGGCTCCTAAGACTCCTCAGCAAAATGGAGTTGTTGAAAGGAAGAATCGAACACTTCAGGAAATGGCACGAGTTATGCTGAATGCTCGGGAAGTTAGTGTTAAGTGGTGGGCTGAAGCTGTTAATACCGCTTGCTACACCATCAACAGGGTATATCTTCGGCCAAGGACTGAGAAAACTCCATACAAAATCTGGAAAGGGAGGAAACCTGATGTCTCCTACTTCCATATCTTTGGAAGCAAGTGCTACATCTTGCAAGATCGTACACCAAGACTGAAGTTCGACGCCAAGAGTGACATAGGAATTTTCTTGGGGTATTCTACAAGTAGTCGTGCCTTCCGAGTGTTGAATGAACGCACAAACGTTATGATGGAATCTATTAATTTGGTGGTTGATGATTTTGATCAGGGAGAGTCTATACTGTCTGGAGAAAAAGGGACTCAGGAAGACAGAAATGATGATGAGGTTCGTATTGAAAATGATGTTGCAACAGTTAAGACTAATCAGACCAATGTTGAACAAAATGTTGCAACACAGGATACTACCACCACTGAGACGACTCAAGAAGAGGCTGAAAATGGTCAAGATGCTGAGGGGATCACAAAAGTCATACGTGACCATCCACCGGAGCTTAACATTGGTGACGTGCATGACAGTCGTCGTACCAGAGGTGCTAGTCGTGTCAACTACAGAGATCTGGCTAGGTATGCATGTTTTCTCTCTACTATTGAACCCAAAAATGTGAAGGAAGCCATTGTTGATGATTTCTGGGTTTCGGCTATGCAAGAGGAACTGAACCAATTCCAACGAAATGATGTCTGGAGTCTTGTGGAGAGACCCAAAGGAACTAATGTTAACGGAACAAAATGGATATTCAAAAATAAAACAGATGAGAAGGAAAATATTACTCGCAACAAAGCTCGTCTTGTAGCTCAAGGGTATACTCAAGTGGAAGGAATTGACTTTGATGAGACATTTGCTCCAGTGGCTCGGTTGGAATCCATCAGACTTCTTCTGGCCGTTGCTTGCAGTCTGAAGTTCAAACTACATCAAATGGATGTGAAGAGCGCTTTCTTGAATGGGCTTCTGAATGAAGAAGTGTATGTTGAACAACCCAAAGGCTTTGCAGATCCATTTCTTCCAAACCATGTTTACAAGCTGAAGAAGGCCCTTTATGGGTTGAAACAAGCGCTGAGGGCCTGGTATGAAAGATTAACTACATACCTTCTTAAGAAGGGGTATGAACGAGGAGGAGCTGATAAAACTCTATTTGTTCAACGGACAAGATCAAGTGTCATGGTAGCTCAGATCTATGTGGATGATATAGTCTTCGGTTCAACATCACAACAGCTGGTGCATGAGTTTATCACTCTCATGCAAAAGGAGTTTGAAATGAGTATGGTAGGTGAGTTAAATGTTTTTCTTGGGCTTCAAGTGAAACAATGTCCAGATGGTCTATTCATATCACAAAGCAAGTATGCAAGGAATCTTGTCAAGAGATTCGGCTTGGAAAATGCGAGACATGTCCGGACTCCCATGAGCACTTTCGAAAAACTCTACAAGGATGAAGGAGGAAGAAATGTTGAAGTTACCCCATACAGAAGCATGATAGGTGGTCTTTTGTATTTAACAGCTAGCAGGCCAGATATCAGCTTCAGTGTTGGAGTTTGTGCCCGTTACCAAGCATGTCCCAAGGAATCTCATATCACTGCCGTGAAGAGGATTATCAGGTATGTAAGTGGGACTGCAGACTATGGTATATGGTACACAAAGGATACAAACATACTAATCTCAGGATATAGTGATGCAGACTGGGTAGGGATGTAACGACTGGTTTTCTTGTATCTGAATTTATTATAATATAATATATGTTTTGGTGGATTTTCTCCTCTTGTGTGGTTTTCGTCTCCGTAACTTTCATTTTCGATCGATTCGTCGTATTTTCTCGATTCTTCCTTAGGATCGTCGATTTCGAAGTACGTCGTTTGTGACGGGCTTCATAACGGTCATATCTAACTATTAGATTAAGCCTAGGAGTCTTAGGATTCGATCACGGGGCCTCGCGCTCCGTATCGGAACTTTTGGTGCTCATTAGCCGGTATAAGAAGGGGCACCGACCGACTAGATGACGATCCAGTCGGTCGGAAATCCTTCTTGGACCGACTAGTGAGCTTTCTAAATTTTCTCAGGAGTTACTGTTTATCGTTAGTCGGTCTAAGAAGAGCTGTTGACCGACTAGGTTGCAAACTAGTCGGTCGGCAATGCTTCTTGAACCGACTAACACATCATCTTAATTTTAGTTGAGTTACTGTTTACTCTTAGTCGGTCTAAGAACGTTCATCGACCGACTAGTTTCTAAACTAGTCGGTCAGTACTTGTTCATGGACCGACTAACTCTAAATCCTATTTTTCGTTCAGGAGTTACTGTTTACACTTAGTCGGTCTGCGTTGGTCGACCGACCGACTAGTTGCCAAACTAGTTGGTCAGTGGTTGTTCTTTGACCGACTAGTCTGTGTTAAAACCCTAATTTCTGGGCAGCCGCCAGCCCAACCTATAAATACCCCTCCCAAACGTTTCTTCTTCCTCCAACACGACCCAAAACCCTAGTTTCTTCCCCTCTAAGCCCCCATCTTCCTCCAAGCTTCAATCCCTCATTCCAAGCCCTAAATCCATCATCCAATCCATCCAATCACTCATTCCACCTTTCATCTTCCCCAAATCTCCATTGAAATCCATCAAAACCCCCAAAATCCCCAAAACCCTAGTTTCCCCAAACTTCTCCAATCTTCTCCAGATCTGATCCTAGGGTTCTCCGGAGTGTTTCTTCCGCCTTCTCTCGGTAAGAAATCGATCTACCGTTGTTTTTATAACTTATTTATAATTTTATGAAACCCTAATAATATTTCATGTTGTTTGATGATTGGTCCCCCCGAACAGCGATTTCCCCGTAGATTGGCATCCGTGTGACGAAGTGGTCATCATTTCCGGTGCTAGGAAAGTGAAACTTGCCATTTAAGGTTTAGGCCATGTTTTAGGCCATTTGCATGTTGTAGGCGTAAAAGAGGCTAGGCGACGAAATGATACTCGCCTAGGCGCAAATTGGGGAACTAGCTTGACAACGAAGCTAGTTCCAACACATATAGCATGTTGCACAACTTCCATGTCATGTTTACTTTCACTTAACGGTACGCGAATATGTTCATGTCATTGCATTTCGCCTGCCACGTTTAATTCAATTAACGGTACGCAAATAAATTGTCATGACCTCGCATTCTTTAAGTATTGCTGTGATTGCGTAGCTTCGCTACAATGTTGTGTTCCTGGCTCGTGTTCCAGAAGCGGGCCCATGTGTTGGTTGATAGCCAATGCCCGAATTGTGTGTTCCGGCTAGGTGTTCCCTACGCCATACTAGTGTTCCTGGCTTGTGACCAGAAGCGAGCATAATGAGTTGGAAACCCCAACGCTCGAAATGTATTGTGAACTAAGAATGCGAGCTCAATGCGCGGGGCAACCCTAGGCTCACTAGATGAGCTCAATGTGCAGGGACCCCAGGCTCCATATCTTATGAATTGATTAGTGTTTAGTGCCGATCGGTCTGAAATGCTATGCCATTCAGCGAAGGGCGTAAACACCTACAAAATGTGAATTGATTGAATTGATAGTAGCTTGGCTACTCTTGTCTTGTCCCGATGATTGTTCTCTTGTGCAAATCGTCTTGCCATGTTTTAAATTGTGCACTCATGTTATAACTGCCATGTCATGCATACTAAACTGCTAGGTTGCTAGTTGCCTTACTTTCAGTTCCTTGCCCAAGTCTTTTTGACTTGCTGACATGTGCCCCTTTCTCTTTTGGGTGACGCATGTTAGACCCTGAGCCTGAGTTGCTTGCTGAGGGTGAGGTGTTTGCGGACGCCGAGCTTGAGCCCGTGTTGGACGGGGAGTACGCGGACACTGGGGACCAGTCCTAGTGTCTCCGTTGTGTTTTAAATTTTGTTAAACAGTTGTTTTGTTATCGGTGTGCGGCACCTATACTTATTTATGTCGTTGCTTTTGTTTGGCCTTGTTCTGGGCCTTAGACTCTTTCTTTTAGCCTGGTGGCTTTTCTGTGATGTTGAATATTTTGTGGACAACCCTTGGGATTGGTGTTTCTTTTCCGTCTCATATTATTATTATTGTTGTTTCGATTGCAATTACAGGGACCTGCTTATACTAAATTGACGCTTATCGGGTTTGGGGCTTCACCGCTCCACTCCCGTGCGGACCTTTTCACG
Organism: Scilla litardierei; assembly: GCA_030789695.1. Classification (NCBI taxonomy): domain Eukaryota; kingdom Viridiplantae; phylum Streptophyta; class Magnoliopsida; order Asparagales; family Asparagaceae; genus Scilla; species Scilla litardierei. The sequence continues at coordinate 213,644,686 of CM061142.1, read as the reverse complement.
TCTCGCCTCCATTTTAGGGAAGCGGGTCGTGACAGGTTTTAGTGGTGGCCCATGCAGGTCTTCTGTAACTGCAATTATCGGGATAACGATAATAATGCAAGATTGTCCAACAAACAATTTCGACATCTGCGCCCTAAGCTATGAGTCTAATTGTTTCGTTTTCTGCGTCATTAGATGGCTGGAAGGCGGATCACCCGAGGTGGTGGTAGTGGTGCGCCCCCTCACGACGAGGAGCCGGAGCGGGAGCCCACTAATGGGGAGATGATGAGGATGATGTTGCAGATGATGCAGGTCCAGCAGGGTGTGCTTCTGCAGGTGCAGAATGCTCCGGTGGCTCGAGCTGCTCGGGTGGTGGAAGCCCCTCGCCTTGAGCCCGGGGCGAAGCAGTTCAGAGAGCTGGGTCCTGCGTATTTTGATGGAACCGAAGGTCCCCTAGCTGCTGATGAATGGATGAGGAATATCGAGGACAATCTGAAGATGTCCAAGGTCAACGAAGTTAGTTGGGTTGACTTGGCGAAGCGCCAGCTGAAGGATAACGCCAGGAATTGGTGGGATGCTGAGGAAAGGATGTTGGTAGAGCCGATCGTCTGGGCTACCTTCAAGGCCAGATTTAATGGTGAGTTCTTCTCGAAGGCTGCCAGGGAAGAGATGCTGCAGCGTTTTATTGACTTGAAGCAGGGGAACTCGTCGGTGGACATGTACCACCAGGAGTTCATGAGGCTAAGTCGGTTTGCACCAAAGATGGTGCAGGACGCTGAGGAGCGAGCTCAGAGGTTTCTGCAGGGGCTTGCTTCAGAGCTCCAGAGCTTTGTGACCTCTTCTGACCGGGAATCTTATCAGAAGGTTTTGGTCGCTGCCAAGAGGCAGGAACTGCTTGTGAACCGGAGGAGAGGATCTTTGGTTGGTGCTGGGAAGAGGCCTATGGAACAGGCGAGAGCTGCGGTTAGACCTGGATTCAGGCCTAATCAGTCTGCTCAGTTTAAGAGGCCGGGAGGGCCTATTCCGAAGTTTTGCCATTTCTGCGGTAGGCCTGGCCACGTCAAGGATCAATGTCGGAAGTTTCTGGGCCAGTGTTTGATTTGCGGTGATGCTTCTCATATCGCGAAAGATTGTCAGCATGCGGACCCGCTGCGGAGGGCTCCTGTTGCAGCTCAGCCGTTGCAGCAGCGAGCGCCTGTTCCTGCTGGACGTGGAGCGGCTCTTGTTCCACAGGGGCAGGCTTTTCGGCAGGCTGTTCCGCCGAGGAGGCAGGCATTTCTGATGACCGAGGAGGAAGTTTTGGCCATGGATGAGGTCATTGCAGGTAACTTTCGATCTAGATTGTTCCTTCCTTAATTAATTGATTGATAAATTATGTGAATGCTTGTGTATGGTGTTGCTAGAATAAGATTTGATCGATTAGACTGTTTGTTAGGTGTGGTTTTGGTTTGCACGTTCCCTGCCCGAGTCCTCTTTGACTCAGGTGCGTCAATGTGCATTTTGGCCCAGAGCTTCGTGGAGAAGCATTCCTTGTCGACGTCCTCTCTCTCCAAGAGTTGGAATATCGTCACAGGGAATGGAGTAGTCACGGTGCATCGTGGGCGCAGTCCTTGCTCTGTGGTGGTTTGTGGACATGAGCTTTATGCTGATTTTATTGTCCACAACATCACCAACTACGATGCGGTCTTTAGGATGGATTGGCTTGCAAGCTTCTATGCTACGATCGACTGTCGTCGGAAGAAGGTGGTGTTCGAGATTCCCAGACATCCGGTCTTTGAGTTCAGTCGTGGTAGCAGTTCGCTTGGTCCTGTCAGATTTCGGGCCAGGCCGGTGGAGGCTGTAGCTATGCAGATGGAGCTGGAGTGGCCAGCTGTGGTGCGAGATTTTGGTGACGTCTTCCCTGAGGAGATGTCTGGATTGCCTCCTGATCGAGCTCTGGAATTTTCTATTGACCTTGTTCCAGGTGCGCAGCCGATTTCGAAGGCACCGTATCGTATGGCACCTGCTGAATTGGAAGAGTTGCGGAAGCAGTTGGATGAGCTGTTGCTGAAGGGTTATATTAATCCTAGTGTGTCTCCGTGGGGAGCACCGGTGTTGCTGGTTAAGAAGAAGGATGGTTCGCGTCGCATGTGCGTGGACTATCGGGGATTGAATGCGGTAACCATTAAGAATAAATACCCGTTGCCTCGCATTGATGATATTTTTGATCAGCTTGGAGGCTCGAGGGTGTTTTCTAAACTGGATTTGAGGAGTGGTTACCATCAGTTGAAGGTGAAGAGGGATGATGTGCCGAAGACAGCGTTCAGGACGAAGTATGGACACTATGAGTTTGTGGTTATGCCTTTCGGCGTAACTAACGCGCCCGCAGTTTTCATGAATCTGATGAACCTGATTTTCTACGACTTTTTGGATAAGTTTGTCGTTATCTTTATTGACGACATTCTGATCTATTCGAAGTCGGAGGAAGAGCATGCATCGCACTTGAGGGCGGTGTTGGAAATCTTGAGGAAGCATCGTTTGTATGCTAAGTTTTCGAAGTGCGAGTTTTGGCTGGATCGAGTTGCTTTTCTTGGGCATGTGGTGACTGGAGATGGTATTTCTGTGGATCCCGAGAAGATTAGGGCTATCAGGGAGTGGCCTGTTCCGTCGTCTGCATCTGAGATTCGGAGTTTCCTTGGTTTGGCGGGATATTATCGTCGGTTCATTAAGGACTTTTCTCGTATTGCTGAGCCGATGACCAGGTTGACGCGGAAGGATGTTGCTTATGTTTGGTCGGGTGATTGCGAGAGTGCTTTTGGTATTCTGAAGGAGAGGTTGACGAGTGCCCCTATTCTTGTCGTACCTGATCGCAGCGGTGGATTTGAGATCTTTTGCGATGCTTCTGGCAAGGGTCTCGGTTGCGTGCTTCATCAGCACGGGCATGTTGTGGCGTATGCGTCTCGTCAGCTTAAGGTTCATGAGAAGAATTATCCGACGCATGATTTGGAGTTGGCTGCCGTTGTTTTTGCTCTTAAGGTTTGGAGGCACTTCTTGTTGAGTGAGAAAGTGAAAATTTTCACCGATCACAAAAGCTTGAAGTATATTTTCACGCAGAAAGAGCTCAACATGCGACAGCGTCGATGGTTGGAGCTTATGGCGGATTATGAGATTGATTTGCAGTATCACCCTGGCAAGGTGAATGTGGTTCCAGATGCTTTGAGTAGGCTTCCGGCGGTGATGATTTTGACCTCACAGTGGAGATTGCAGCAGGATTTTTGCGAATATGGCGTGGAAATTGTTCTTCCGGGGGAGGCTTCTTCGTTGATGTACATGCAGGTACAGTCGACGATCGTGGATCGGATTAAGGCTGGCCAGGCCGGAGATCCGAAGTTGGTAAGGATTCGGGAGCATGTGGAAGCCGGTCTGCGGACTGACTTTTTGATTCATGAGGATGGCTCGCTGATGTTTGGAGCCAGATTGTGTGTGCCGGCTGGGGATATCAGAGAGGAGTTGATGGTGGAGGCACACAGTTCGCCGTATTCTGTGCATCCTGGTGGCACCAAGATGTACCAGGATCTTCGTCTGAATTATTGGTGGCATGGTATGAAGAGGAGTGTGGCTCGGAGTGTAGCCAAGTGCTTGGTTTGCCAGCAAGTGAAGGCGGAGCATCAGCGTTCGGCCGGGTTGCTACAACCGCTTCCGATTCCGGAGTGGAAGTGGCAACACATCACTATGGATTTCGTGACTGGACTACCTCGGAGTCCGAAGCAGAATGACGCGATTTGGGTGATCGTAGATCGATTGACCAAATCCGCGCACTTTATTCCGTTCCGAGTGGGACAGTCCACGGAGGTGCTAGCGAGGAGATATATGGAGGAAGTCGTGCGACTTCATGGAGTCCCCGTGAGTATCGTGTCTGACAGAGACACGAGGTTCACATCTCAGTTTTGGCAGAGTTTGCAGAAGAGTTTGGGTACGCGTCTGAGTTTCAGCACGGCGTACCATCCGCAGACGGATGGCCAGTCCGAGAGGACGATTCAGATTTTGGAAGACATGCTGAGGGCGTGCATGTTGGATTTCAAGGGTTCGTGGGAGGACCATCTACATCTGGTAGAGTTTTCCTACAACAACAGCTTCCAGGCGAGTATTGGCATGGCGCCTTTCGCCGCTCTTTATGGGAGGAAATGTCGATCGCCATTGAGTTGGGATCACGTTGGTGATCGGGAGTTGTTGGGACCTGAGATGATCGTGGAGGCCGTGGATATCGTCAGGAATATTCGGGAGAGGTTGAGGATTGCTCAGGACCGTTTTAAGCATTGGGCGGATGCTAAACGTCGTCCTTTGGAATTTCAACCGGGCGACCATGTGTTCTTGAAGATTTCCCCGAATCGTGGTGTGATTCGTTTTGGGAAGCGTGGGAAGTTGAGCCCGCGATACATTGGACCATTTGATGTTTTGGAGAGGGTTGGCGAGGTAGCTTATCGCTTGGCCTTGCCGCCATCTTTGGAAGGAGTTCACAATGTTTTCCATGTGTCACAGCTTCGTCGATACATTAGCGATCCATCTCATGCCGTGGATTTCTCGGAGATCGCCATTCGCTCGGATTTGACGTATGACCAGTATCCAGTGCAGATTCTGGACAGGCGTCAGAAGTCACTTCGAAACAAGGTCGTCGATCTTGTGAGAGTGATGTGGCGGCACGGTTCGCCGGGAGAGTCTACTTGGGAGAGAGAAGATGAGATGCGAGAGCGCTACCCACTTTTGTTTCCGGACTCGTGAATATTTGGAAATTCCGAGGACGGAATTTTTCTTAAGTTGGGGAGGATGTAACGACTGGTTTTCTTGTATCTGAATTTATTATAATATAATATATGTTTTGGTGGATTTTTTCCTCTTGTGTGGTTTTCGTCTCCGTAACTTTCATTTTCGATCGATTCGTCGTATTTTCTCGATTCTTCCTTAGGATCGTCGATTTCAAAGTACGTCGTTTGTGACGGGCTTCATAACAGTCATATCTAACTATTAGATCAAGCCTAGGAGTCTTAGGATTCGATCACGGGGCCTCGCGCTCCGTATCGGAACTTTTGGTGCTCATTAGCCGGTATAAGAAGGGGCACCGACCGACTAGATGACGATCCAGTCGGTCGGAAATCCTTCTTGGACCGACTAGTGAGCTTTCTAAATTTTCTCAGGAGTTACTGTTTATCGTTAGTCGGTCTAAGAAGAGCTGTTGACCGACTAGGTTGCAAACTAGTCGGTCGGCAATGCTTCTTGAACCGACTAACACATCATCTTAATTTTAGTTGAGTTACTGTTTACTCTTAGTCAGTCTAAGAACGTTCATCGACCGACTAGTTTCTAAACTAGTCGGTCAGTACTTGTTCATGGACCGACTAACTCTAAATCCTATTTTTCGTTCAGGAGTTACTGTTTACACTTAGTCGGTCTGCGTTGGTCGACCGACCGACTAGTTGCCAAACTAGTTGGTCAGTGGTTGTTCTTTGACCGACTAGTCTGTGTTAAACCCCTAATTTCTGGGCAGCCGCCAGCCCAACCTATAAATACCCCTCCCAAACGTTTCTTCTTCCTCCAACATGACCCAAAACCCTAGTTTCTTCCCCTCTAAGCCCACATCTTCCTCCAAGCTTCAATCCCTCATTACAAGCCCTAAATCCATCATCCAATCCATCCAATCACTCATTCCACCTTTCATCTTCCCCAAATCTCCATTGAAATCCATCAAAACCCCCCAAAATCCCCAAAACCCTAGTTTCCCCAAACTTCTCCAAACTTCTCCAGATCTGATCCTAGGGTTCTCCGGAGTGTTTCTTCCGCCTTCTCTCGGTAAGAAATCGATCTACCGTTGTTTTTATAACTTATTTATAATTTTATGAAACCCTAATAATATTTCATGTTGTTTGATGATTGGTCCCCCCCGAACAGCGATTTCCCCGTAGATTGGCATCCGCGTGACGAAGTGGTCATCATTTCCGGTGCTAGGCAAGTGAAACTTGCCACTTAAGGTTTAGGCCATGTTTTAGGCCATTTACATGTTGTAGGCGTAAAAGAGGCTAGGCGACGAAATGATACTCGCCTAGGCGCAAATTGGGGAACTAGCTTGACAACGAAGCTAGTTCCAACACATATAGCATGTTGCACAACTTCCATGTCATGTTTACTTTCACTTAACGGTACGCGAATATGTTCATGTCATTGCATTTCGCCTGCCACGTTTAATTCAATTAACGGTACGCAAATAAATTGTCATGACCTCGCATTCTTTAAGTATTGCTGTGATTGCGTAGCTTCGCTACAATGTTGTGTTCCTGGCTCGTGTTCCAGAAGCGGGCCCATGTGTTGGTTGATAGCCAATGCCCGAATTGTGTGTTCCGGCTAGGTGTTCCCTACGCCATACTAGTGTTCCTGGCTTGTGACCAGAAGCGAGCATAATGAGTTGGAAACCCCAACGCTTGAAATGTATTGTGAACTAAGAATGCGAGCTCAATGCGCGGGGCAACCCTAGGCTCACTAGATGAGCTCAATGTGCAGGGACCCCAGGCTCCATATCTTGTGAATTGATTAGTGTTTAGTGCCGATCGGTCTGAAATGCTATGCCATTCAGCGAAGGGCGTAAACACCTACAAAATGTGAATTGATTGAATTGATAATAGCTTGGCTACTCTTGTCTTGTCCCGATGATTGTTCTCTTGTGCAAATCGTCTTGCCATGTTTTAAATTGTGCACTCATGTTATAACTGCCATGTCATGCATACTAAACTGCTAGGTTGCTAGTTGCCTTACTTTCAGTTCCTTGCCCAAGTCTTTTAGACTTGCTGACATGTGCCCCTTTCTCTTTTGGGTGACGCATGTTAGACCCTGAGCCTGAGTTGCTTGCTGAGGGTGAGGTGTTTGCGGACGCCGAGCTTGAGCCCGTGTTGGACGGGGAGTACACGGACACTGGGGACCAGTCCTAGTGTCTCCGTTGTGTTTTAAATTTTGTTAAACAGTTATTTTGTTATCGGTGTGCGGCACCTATACTTATTTATGTCGTTGCTTTTGTTTGGCCTTGTTCTGGGCCTTAGACTCTTTCTTTTAGCCTGGTGGCTTTTCTGTGATGTTGAATATTTTGTGGACAACCCTTGGGATTGGTGTTTCTTTTCTGTCTCATATTATTATTATTGTTATTTCGATTGCAATTACAGGGACCTGCTTATACTAAATTGACGCTTATCGGGTTTGGGGCTTCACCGCTCCACTCCCGTGCGGACCTTTTCACGTCTCGCCTCCATTTTAGGGAAGCGGGTCGTGACAAGGGAATACTGATGACAGGAAAAGCACTACCGGAGGATGTTTTTATGTAGGGAACAATCTGGTTTCATGGTATAGTAAAAAAACAGAATTCCATATCATTATCTACCGCAGAGGCTGAGTATATCGCAGCAGGAAGTTGTTGCACACAACTGTTATGGATGAAGCAGATGTTGACAGATTATGGACTGGAACAAGGGATTCTGACCATTCTATGTGACAATCAGAGTGCTATAAACATCTCCAAGAACCCAGTTCAGCACTCTAGAACTAAACATATCGATATCCGTCACCACTTCATTAGAGAGTTGGTTGAAAAGAAGTCTCTTGTCATGGAGTATATAGCTGCAGATAATCAACTAGCAGACATCTTTACAAAGCCTCTTGATTCTGCCAGATTTGAGGAATTGCGACAAGCCCTAGGGCTGTGTCGTATCTAATGTTGTTCTCTGTGTTGAGAATATTGTTGCAACATCAGGTTGCAACATTATGAGGGTCGGGCGATCACATTGTCGGGTTTGTTTTTCACTAATAACTTTACCCGATATTTATTTCCCTCTGTTTCTTTTTTTGTTCCCAAGGCGCATTTCCGTGTTTTCTCTCAACTCAAATTTCTCCAAGATTCTCCTAACTGCCCATCTAGGGTTCTTGAAATCTTCTTGCTCGAAGTTTCTCTCCTCTCAATCAGATATGGCAAGAGATCAGTCGGAAAAATCTTCGCAGCCCCCTCGTCGGTTCTCTCGACGGACAGCCTCTGCGCGAAAAAGTGCTCCGCCATCCTCGTCTTCGCCAATCAAACGGAAAGGAGTGTTTCCACGTTCTTCGCGCGGGTCCTCCAGTGGTAATTCCTCTCCATCACTCTCCTCTACCCCTCTCAGTAACATGCATTCTCCTGGAGCCTCAAATTTGGAGTTGGTAAATTTTTCCCCAATTCTCAAAATTCCCATCTCTCACAATTCCATGGAGGATGAAGTCTATGATGATGAAGAATTTCCTGATCCCGTAACAATTCAAGATTGGTTTTAGTATTTGCGGAGAACCGGAAAGAAATTGGACCTATCTAATGTGGATGTCTCTCACATTCACTTTAAAAATCGCATGCATAAGAAGATTAAGGGGAAGGTTATGAGTGTTGAAGTGCCTCGAGATAGGAAGATTGTCATTCGAACCTGGAATCCCAAATCTTTTGTGAAAATTTCTAAAGCTGAGGTGATTGATATTTCTGATTCTGAAGACCCTCCAGTGTGTGATGAAATGCCCAGGACAGGGGGCACTGCTGACGCATCTACGTCTAATCCTTCTCCTGAGAATCCGGTTGTGCAGGACGATGTGAAGTTAAATAAGGACGGTGATTCGGAGGGTGGTCTAACTGCTGAGACTACGCCTGCTGTTCCATCTCAGGAAGAGGCCCCAGTCTCTCCGTCGCCTATGTATGTGGATGAGAGTGTTCAGAATGTACCTGTTGTCTCATCTCAAAATGTTTCTGAGCCTGGAAAAGAATCTAAGAAAGATGATCATGATCTTGATGCCTGTCTTGAAGATTCTTCTCTCTCAGATCAAAATGAGACTGTGGTAGATGTGCCTCTTGTCGATGACTGTTCAGGAAAGGATCAGTCTCTTAATGATTTTGTAGAGTCTGTTCTCGACCCTATGGATTTGGAAACTACTGGAGACCTTCAGGATCCCCCCTCTCTTCCTGCTGAGACTGGAGTTGGTGAGATGCGGAAGGATCAAAATAATGTTGCTGCTGATGTTGTGACTGAAGGTGGCTCAGTTGATATTGGGGTAAATGTTGAAGCAGCGGCTGAAAACTGTGAAATGGCTCCAGACTCTACTGTGGTTGGTGTTGATAATGTAGGGTCCAATGTTGAAGTTGCTATCGAGCCTGACCCCTTAGTGGAAGTAAGTGATGAACATGTTGTTGCACAAAATGTTGCAACATGTCATGCAACAGTTGAGGCCACGGGTCCTAATGAGCCTCCTTTGTCCTCCTTCATGCGCAAGGCTAGATCTGGCTCTAAAAAGCGCTCTGCTCCCACCAGTAATGCTTGTTGGATATGGAAGACGTTTGTACACCCTTGTGGGGGATGTACGAGGGAATACGGACCTCGAACGTCGCGCACACGAAGTCATGTGCAAAGGGAATCTGTTCCCTTGCGGAGAGGATCTCTGTATGAGCGGGAAAGTCGCATTATATATGCATAAGTGCATGCGACATATGGCTAATAAAGGGGGAATATCTTAAGCTTATGTTGTACCATGCATATGGTACAACTTAAGCTTATATTGTGCCATGTATCATGGTACACCTTAATTAAGTTGTTCCAAAGGAACAACTTACCCTAAAATAACTACCTTGGGGGCTATAAATAAGACCCAAGGGTAGCCATTTTCCTTACACATTTGCATGAAATTCATGCATGCATCTTCTTCATAGCGAAGCTCTGCAGAAATATTTCCTCTCCCTCCTTCCAAGTTCTTAATCTAAAATAGAGATTTAGATTGTGGATTAGTATCCTTACTCCGTTCGTGAGAAGACTCGATCCGTCGTGGCGAATCCGAAGGCAAAGTTCCGAGACTATCATTCCGCATACGCAAGCGTAAGTCTCCACTTTAATTATCGATCCTAACTTTGTTTTGGACAGGATCCATCATTGGTATCAGAGCCATATGGGTTCGCCCCGGTCAATCCACCGCCCCGTCGAAACTACGAACGAGTCGTTGTCTTTTTCACGAATGGGTCTCCTACTATTACGGATATAGTAGGAACGCTTCGTGACGGAGAGAACGCAGCGGTTGTTCTTTTCACGTTAGGGTCTCCTATCATTACGGATATGGTAGGAACTCTCCGTGACGGGAAGAACCGACCGTTCACGTAGTACGTTAGTCATTTTTGGCACACGACCATTAGGCAATAACTAACTTCATCGACGAACGGGTGCTTCATCGAGGAAGATGATGGAAGTTATTTCCATCGGGTAAGAGGAAAATTTGGTGCATGTGCACCATGGCCAAATGGGTTATGAAGGCCATGCATCCCCTCTCCACATGCGGAGGGGGTTGGCTACGGCCAATAACCACCGGCGACCACCCCATCAAGGGGGAGGAATGAGTGCGGCAACCCCATTCAAAGGGGATGGCCGGCCATGGCCAAAGAGGGCCATGACCGGCCAACGCCGAATGGCCTTGGCCATGGCCGGCCATGGCCAAGCCATGACCGGCCATGGCCAGGCCGGCAGTGGCCGGCCAAGGCCAGGCCGGCAGTGGCCGGCCTTGGCCAAGGGCCTGCCGGCCAGGCCGGCCCTGGCAGAGGCCAGGGCCGGCCCTGGCCGGCCTGCCGGCCCTGGCAAAGGCCAGGGCCGGCGCCCTGGCCACTGCCAGGGCCAGGCCGGCCCTGGCAGAGGCCAGGCTGGCCCTGGCAGAGGCCAGGGCCGGTGCCCTGGCCTCAGGCCAGGGCCTGGCCGAGGCCAGGGCAGGAGCCCTGGCCCCGGCCAGCGGCCTGCCGGCCCTGGCAGAGGCCAGGGCCGGCGCCCTGGCCTCAGGCCAGGGCCTGGCCGAGGCCAGGGCAGGAGCCCTGGCCCCGGCCAGTGGCCTGGCCGGCAGGCCCTGGCAGTGGCCAGGGCCTGGCTGGCCGGCCCTGGCAGAGGCCAGGGCCTGGCCGGCCCTGGCCGAGGGGGCCAGGCCCCCCTGGCCGGCCAGGGCAGAGGCCCTGGCCAAGCCCGGGTCATGGCAGAGGCCATGACCGGGAGAGGTTGCAGTTCAAATATTGGTCGACCAATTTTATGTTTTTGGTCGACCAATCTGGAAGAAGGTCTGGGTCGACTGCAAATTTGTCAACTAACCCATACGGGGTGACAAAGGGCATTGGTCAAACTCGAATGTGTCGATTAGCCCATACGGGGCTAACCACAGTGCCGACTAGTTCATACGGAACTAACGTTTTAATGAAGTTTTCATTGGGCTCTACTCCTTGAAGATTAGCCATAGTGCTCTACTTCATGCGAGATTAGCCATGTCATTGTGCTCTACTCTACGGAGATTAGCCAATGTACTTGTGACGTTGTGCTCTACTCTACGGAGACTAGCCAACGTGCTTTCAAATTTTTTGAAAAAGATGTTTTTCAAATAGGTTATGTCCCGTCCTTAAATCGGGATAGCGCAATTTAGAATTCCAAGTCCTACCACGATCCGGCCATGGTTATCTAACCCATGTCTCGTGGCTTGGCAATTGTTGCGTTAAAATTCTTTGCGCTAATTCTCACCTATTCTATTTTGAAAGATAAGTTTTTCAAAGTGATTTTCCGCTGCTAATACCATACGGGTATTATTTCTGATTTCTTTTTACTTAAGATAAGTAAGAGGGATACTTTGAAAGTTACTTCTAGATGGTAGTTGGGAACGTAGTGAACTTCTCGATTCTAGAGTAACATTTCAACGCATCCAAGGAACTTATCAAGTGTTTAAAGAATCGAAACTTTATGCATGGAATTTTGATCGTGTTTTTCATTCTCTTTGCAGTTTTTTGAATCGAAAATGTCTACCGCTTCTAAGAATATTGTCGCAGAGCTTAACAAAGGTGAAAAGCTCAACGGCGACAATTATAAACTTTGGTCAATAAAGATCCAATATGTTTTGGAGGAGCAAGATGTGCTCGAAACACTCCAAAACATAATGGTAGAACCTGAGTTGGGCAATACGGCCCAACACAAGAGGGACCGGGAAGCTTATGACACTTGGACTCGAAAGAACAAAATAGCACGTATTACGCTACTGTCCGCGATGGACAATGACATAATGCGCCTATTTCGGGAATTCGACCTAGCTAAAGACATATGGTCTGAGCTAGAGATAAAGTTTGGTGGAACTTCGGTTACCAAACTCCGCTCCTTGAATATTCAATTTGATTCGTACAAGATGCGGCGAGATCATTCTATGAAAAAGCATCTCCGCCACATGGCGAATCTTATATCTGAATTAAAGGATGCGGGTGTTACGCTGTCTGACGAACAGCAGATCCAAGCGGTCATTCGTTCACTCCCAGATAGCTGGGATAATATGAAAATGCATCTCACTCATAATGAATGCATTAAAACTTTAAGCGATGTTTCGAAACACCTCGAACTCGAGGAAGAGCGGATTCAAGCCGCAAAACCAAGTGCAGAAGTGCACGTGGCCGCTAGTTCCTCACATGGGGGAAATAAGCGGAAGAATAAACGCTTAAGGTTTGTGAACGAACGTAAGCAAGAACCGGAGACCTCAAAGAAGACAAAGAACAAAAAGTGGCAAAAGAATGTGCACTCAAAGAAGAAAAACTTGAAGAATATCAAGTGCTTTAAGTGCAACAAGTACGGTCACTTCGCCCGTACATGTACGGATGGAAGTGATAAGGTAACTTGTAGGACTAGTTACATATGTGTTTCTAGTTCCATGTTTCTTGCTGAATCTAACTATTTTTGGTTGATTGATTCAGGGGCCACAGACCACGTAGCGAAGGACAGAAGGTTCTTCGTAGAGTATCGAAAGATAACTCAAGGAACAAAGTGGATATACGTCGGCAACAACACACGTGTTGAAGTCAAAGGCGTCGGAACATGCAAGCTAGTTCTCGACAACGGCCGGACTTTGTTATTGCACGACGTCCTCTTTGCTCCAGATATTAGAAGGAATATCGTTTCCGTGGTCATGTTAATGTCTTTAGATTATGAGTGGAGGTTCTATAAACAATATGTTGACCTTGTTTGTAATAATTCTTTGATTGGTTCTGGTAATGTTTGTAATGGATTAATTGTTTTAAATACAATGAATGATGTTGCTTCTTCCATTAATGAAAGTTTTCATTTGACAAATGCTTCTAACTCTGAGTCTGAAATCATTTGTTGGCATGCAAGACTTGGTCATATTGGACCAACAAGAATGGATAGACTTGCCAAAAGTGGCTTGCTATCTAATGTTTCAAAAGTTGAAATGTCAACTTGCGAACATTGTCTTGTAGGGAAAACTTGTCGCAAGCCGTTTGGAACTGGCACAAGGGCCGAAGTTCCATTACAGCTTATCCATTCGGACATTTGCGGTCCAATGAATGTTAAGACAAGACACGGGAAGTCCTATTTCATCACATTCATTGATGACTTCACCCGTTTCGGACATATCTATTTGATATCCCACAAAAGTGAAGCTTTGGCTTGCTTTAAAAACTATATGAGTTTAGTGGAGAATCAATTAGATCGCAAGATTAAGGTTTTGCGAACCGATAGGGGCGGTGAATATCAATCAATAAGTTTTAAGGAACTTTGTAATGAAAAAGGCATAGTACATCAGGTAACTATGCCTTACACTCCGCAACAAAACGATGTTGCGGAAAGAAGAAATAGGACATTGATGGAAATGGTCCGTTCAATGATGTCTCAGGCAAATTTGCCTATCACCTTTTGGGGTGACGCATTATTAACGGCGGCATTCATCTTAAACCGTGTACCCTCGAAGTCGGTAAGTTCTACTCCTTATGAGTTGTGGAACAATAGAACTCCAGACTTAAGCATTCTAAAACCTTGGGGTTGTGCATCTTACGCACATTTATCCTCTCACAAATATGGCAAACTTGGGCCACGTGGGAGGAAGTGTATCTTCATCCGATACGCTGAAAACTCCAAAGGATATGTTTTCGTCGGTCAAGAGGACAATGGAGGTCTTATAGAATTCGAATCGAGGGATGTTGTCTTCTTGGAAAATGAGTTTCCAAGACAGGGTGAGATAAGTCAAGACTTATCCTTGTTTGAGACTTGGGATCAAAAAGGATCGGAACGTTCGAGTGGGAGAATTCTTGGTGAAGAAGAAAATACGTTTCAAACTTTACCAATGAATGATACGAACGATACCAATCCTATTCCGAGTGGGAGTGATGTTATTCCAAGTGGGAGTGATGTCATTCCAAGTGGGAGTGATCAAACTCAAACAAGACGTAGTAATCGGACGAGGCTAACACCTCTGAGATTTGAGGATGAATTTCCTCAAACATTCATGACATTACTACAAGATGATGACGAACCTGCAAATTTCAAACAGGCCGTCACATGCCCTGCTAAAGATAAATGGATAGCGGCAATGGAAGAAGAACTTCAATCCATGAAAACAAACCAAGTCTGGGACTTGGTTAATTTACCTAAAGGACGTAGAGCCATTGGGAACAAGTGGGTTCTCAAAATCAAGCATAAGGCTGATGGCTCCATCGAGAAATATAAAGCTCGCCTTGTTGCGAAAGGTTTCACGCAACAGGAAGGAATAGACTACGAAGAGACTTTCTCTCCTGTCGTGCGTTTTACCTCGATTCGCTTAATTCTGGCAATGGTGGCTTGTTTGGACCTCGAATTACATCAGATGGATGTAAAGACTGCCTTTCTTAACGGAGAACTAGATGAGGAGATCTACATGGAACAACCAAACGGGTTCGTACAAGAAGAAAACAAACATAAGGTTTGTAAACTTCGTAAATCCATATATGGTCTTAAACAATCCTCAAGGCAGTGGTATATGCGCTTTCAAGAAGTTGTTTTGTCGTATGGATTCTCCATGCTCGACGAAGACAATTGCGTATATATTAAGAGGATTAAAAACAAGTATATAATTATGTCTCTTTATGTAGATGACATACTTATAGCCGGAAATGATAAGCGTCTTATATTGGATATCAAAGCTTGGCTTTCATCCGTCTTTAAGATGAAAGACATGGGTGAAGCTGCATATATCCTTGGGGTTAAGATCTCAAGGAATCGTTCCAAGAAACTTCTTTCTCTCTCTCAAGAGACATATATAAAGAAAGTTTTAGAACGGTTTAATATGCAGGACTGCAAGCCAATTAATACTCCAATAAGCAAAGGCGAGGGTCTATGTTTGGAGATGTGTCCCAAAGATCCAAAAGAAAAGAAAGCTATGGAAAAAGTTCCATACTCCAGTGCTGTCGGAAGTCTGATGTACGCCATGATGTGTACTAGACCCGACATTTGCTATGCTGTTGGTATGGTAAGCCGTTACCAATCCAACCCAGGGCAGGCACACTAGAAAGCGGTGAAGAGGATATTAAGATACCTCAAAGGGACTGCGGACTATGCGTTATGCTATCAAGGCAATACCTTGAGACTCGAAGGCTATACCGATGCTGATTGGGCGGGTGATCTCGACGAGCGAAGATCTACCTCGGGCTTTGTTTTCTTACTCGGGAATGGTGCAATATCCTGGAGCAGCAAGAAACAAACCTGCATCGCTCTATCAACCATGGAAGCCGAGTTCGTAGCATTCAGCATGGCAGTCCAAGAAGCTGTTTGGCTTAGGAAATTCTTAGACAGGCTGACGAATGCCTCTGACTCGAGCACTGTTCCAATATACAGTGATAGTCAAGCTTCGATTGCCTATGTCAAAGATCCTAAATTTCATTGTAAGACCAAACACATTGACATTCGATTCAAGTTTGCGAAGGATTATGATAAACGGAAGGAAGTAGACATAGGATACATATCCACGCATGAGATGATAGCGGATCCCCTTACTAAGGCGATCCCCAGAGATGTGTTTTTCAAACACTTATCATCTATGGGAATGCGTAGGTGCTGAGCTGTATCATGTAATATTTCCCATGTCTATAGAAGATCAAAATTTAATTTGCATACAAAGTTTCTTACAAATGATTTTATATACATTTGTGTTTAAGTCTCAGCTATTTTTTGTGTGTATGTCGGACAGATTAAGGTTGGCTCTCTCACATGAGCAACCGCCTTATCTTATCAGATGGATAAGATAGAGATGAGACTAGTTTAAAGTCAAAATCATTAGACAAATGATTTCGAGTCATGACTTAAACAAGATAGTCGAATAAAAGATCTGCATCATACGGATGCTCACAAAAGATCTGAGATCTGTATCACAAGGATATAAAGATCTCATTGGATTTTTTAAATCCTATCTGTCTTATGCAGGATGAGAGTCCGTGAATATTTCACGAGTAGTAAAGGGACTCAAAAAGATAGGCACTGTGGTGTCTGATCTTTTCATCCGTACAACATCATTAAGACATACTCTCCCTGGGAAAGGAGTGATGTTGTAATACGTGTTCATACCACGTATGCATTTCGACCACTGAGTTAGTAGCAATAGTGTTTGCTATTATGTGAGACTCAAAGGCCATATGGGTCTTAACTCTTACCCTCAAGGACTCCAATTGGTTCCTTTAGATTTGACGAGATGATCGCTATCTTAGCGTGTTACTAATGGGCTATGGTAATTCGGCTCGGCGGGGCACGTTAGAAAAGCGAATCAAGTCAAGATCAGAAGGTTCGCAAGAAGAGGAAGATTGATTTCATATTCGCATTTGGACTTTAATGATTCAAAGCTGGCCAGCCAATTGTAATCCAGATGGGATTCAATTGTTGAATATAAAGTACAAGAAATGTGAAGAAATAATCTAGGGTAAAGCATGCGTTGAACTACTCAACTTTGCACCTTCGAGGTCGTTGTGTATCTCTAACAAGTGCACAACAACAGACTCTACGCGCATGACGGTCGCACGGTCTATTTCTCGGTATGATAGATGAAAGAACTAAGGGAAAGACGTTCTCTTACAATCCCCTCAAGTGTGAGTGGGAGATGTTGGATATGGAAGACGTTTGTACACCCTTGTGGGGGATGTACGAGGGAATACGGACCTCGAACGTCGCGCACACGAAGTCATGTGCAAAGGGAATCTGTTCCCTTGTGGAGAGGATCTCTGTATGAGCGGGAAAGTCGCATTATATATGCATAAGTGCATGCGACATATGGCTAATAAAGGGGGAATATCTTAAGCTTATGTTGTACCATGCATATGGTACAACTTAAGCTTATATTGTGCCATGTATCATGGTACACCTTAATTAAGTTGTTCCAAAGGAACAACTTACCCTAAAATAACTACCTTGGGGGCTATAAATAAGACCCAAGGGTAGCCATTTTCCTTACACATTTGCATGAAATTCATGCATGCATCTTCTTCATAGCGAAGCTCTGCAGAAATATTTCCTCTCCCTCCTTCCAAGTTCTTAATCTAAAATAGAGATTTAGATTGTGGATTAGTAGCCTTACTCCGTTCGTGAGAAGACTCGATCCGTCGTGGCGAATCCGAAGGCAAAGTTCCGAGACTATCGTTCCGCATACGCAAGCGTAAGTCTCCACTTTAATTATCGATCCTAACTTTGTTTTGGACAGGATCCATCAATGCTGAGGTATCCCCTTCCAAGAGGTCAAAAATCTCTGCTTCAGGTTCATCTCGTTCTCCTTCGCTTACTTCTTCTGATGCGTTTAGCAAAATTTTCTTCGACAAAGCTCGTAAGAACAGGTGGGCATCTTACTTGGAGAGATCCTTAATTCCTGAGAAAATTCTGAACATGTCTTCCTTTGATAAGACTCAGATTGCATCTATTCTGAAGAGTCTCGGATTGTTACATGCTGCCACCTGTTTCAGCATCTACTATCCAGTATTGGTGAGAGAATTTTACTATAACTTATCCAAATCTGCGTGTGACGGGTCTTCTCGTTGGAGTTTCAGAAACTATGTTAGAGGCAAGATTGTTTCTTTCTCTCCTTCCACCCTGAACAAATTATTAGAATGGAAATGCCCCCAATCTGTTCCTGCATACGGCGAATCAACTGGAGTGGAGATTGACAGACTGATTCATGTTGTGACAGCCGGAAAGTTCAAGTGTTGGCCTAAGAGATCATCTACCTTTCCCTCGTCTGCTCTTACAGCCAAGTATTTTGTTCTGTTCAGGATTGCCACGAGAAACTGGCTCCCTACCTCTAATGTTTCAGTGGTTACACGGGATATGTGCAAGTTGTTGTTCTCTGCAGGCACTTCTCAAGCTTTCAATTTGGGCAGAATCATCTTTGACTCTATATTATCTTGTGCAGAGTTATCCTCCTCTGGCACTTCTTTACCTCATGGAGCTCTCATATCCATGATGCTCTTGGCTCAAAGGGTGCCCTTGTCCCTTTCTGATCTTCCTTCATCATGTGACTGTATTTCATATACGGAAAAGTCAGTGGCTGGAAAAATTGATGATATCACTGAAGTGATTCCCTCTCTTCATGGTGTTCCTTCGACACCCTCCCCGTCTCAAGATGTAGAACCTTCGTCCACAGTGCCTTCTGAATCACAGACTCCTCCACTTAGTCGTGCTGCTGCTGCCACCTCCTCCTCAACAAGTGTGGTGGATATACAGTTCCTAGAAAATGCTATTCAGAACGTCGATGAGTAACTTTTAATTCTAGAAAGCCAACGGGTTCTTTTAAATAGTCACAAGTTGCTGCTGCAGAACAAGCGGTCCGCTCTGAGAAGTGGTCTTTCTGGGGATCACTGATTGATTCTTTGTGTCCTTTGTGGCTCAAAAGGGGAGAAAGGTATGATATTTTGTTCTTGTGATTTGATACAGCTTTGGCACATTTTGTTGGGCTTTGATACATTTTGTTGGCTAGTTTGGAAGTCATGGAAGTTTTTTTGTGTTTGGGGTAGTCTGAGGGGCTCTGAGTATGTTGCTGTGGTGTTTCCGTTCTGTTCCTGTAGTGGTGTATGATGGTTAGTTGCAGTTCTTGCATTACAGATTTTTTTGTCTTGGTCTGGACACATCAGTTATTTTTGATTGAATAGATGTCATCCTACCTTCTTCTTCTGACTGGTCTTAGTTGAATATCATACCATGTGGGGTGCCACTAAATGACAAAATGGGGGATTGTTAGGTTTTATCCTTGCTATTCATGAATGCTTTACTTGTCATATGTGGCACTCTGCTTATCGTCGCTTGCTCTTTACTTCCTGTGGTGTTTAGACACGTTATCTGGGGAATGTTGGACATTTTGTTGTACGTTTTGTTGCATCTGAGCCACTGCCATCTGAAGAAGAGAATCGAATCAGTTAGGTTGTTGGATGAATTGTTGAACAGTTTTTTGTACCTGGATGTTCAACATGCTAAGTCTATATGCGACGATTGTCTGCTCAAAGTATTCGAGGATGTGCGACTGGCGTCCGCGTAATCTTTTATCTCTCTATTTAACAGTTCATATATTTATGGAGGTTATTAACTGTTATAGATTTGATCGGCTGTATATCTCTTGTTACCTTGTTGTGAAACGGTTGGAGAGATTTTCGCCGGCAATATCCTGGCAACGATCTCCTGCGGATATTCAGGGATCTCCTTTTTGCTGTAGAAGTTGCGGGTATTGCAGTTGACGAACCGTATCAAGATCTGATTGCATAAGTGCTGATTGAACCGTGGATTGCGGGGTGGCTTGCTTTTAGGGTTCGGTGCAATTGGCGGCTAGGTTACGAACTTTGCGTTAAAAGTTTTGTGAGATTACTCCGGGAGGGAGGCCGACGACTACGCATGTAGGATCAAGGGAGTTGATCTAGTCGGTGGTGCAAGGGGAGCTTGCAGGCAAGGGGAGCTTGCCAAGAATACTTCACGGGGTTGATTGCGATCACCCCTCACGGTTTTTATTAAGGAAGAGTGTGTTCTTCCTTGTAGAAGCGTGGTTATTAGAGTTTGTATTCTCTGATTTTCATAGTGAAGTATTCTACTTTTCTGGGCGTGGCCCCGCAGATGTAGGTGTGCGCACCGAACTGCGTTACCAAGTCTTGTGTGTCTATGTTTGCTGTGTGTTGATGCGTTGTTCTTAAGATTCATAACTGCGTACTGAATTTCAGGAACAACAAATTCAGTGAGAGCGTCTTTGTCACGGAACAACAAATTAGCGTAAAAAATTTAGCGAGCGCCTTTGGCGCCAAACAACAAACCTCAGGGTATTTTTCTGTGCCGGTATAAACTTAAATTGTTTTACACCGGTTTGTTGTTCCGCTAAATTTTTTTACGCTAGTTTTTTTACTCTGTTTAATTTAATGGATTATGCTTCTCCACAATCTTTCCCAAGATACTTTTAATTTCAAAGTTTTGGTTCCTAAGACATTTTTCCCCCCAAATTTTAATCTCCACAATCTTTCCCAATACACTTTTAATTTCAAAGTTTTGGTTCTCAAGACACTTTTCCCACCAAAATTTTAACTTTTCCAGCTAAATTTTTTCACAAAATCCAATCTCAAACTTTGATTTACCAAGATCAAATCTCAACCACTTTTTATCTTATACTAGTCAGTCCTATAATTCAAAAAAGGTTGTCCAATGTATAATAGACTAGTCATAACACGTGCCCGCAGGCACGGTTCATTTAAGCTTTTCCCTCGTGAAATGTTTGTTCCCCAAAAATTATTAAAATTTAAACCAACAACAAGTTATCGTAAAAATATTTAGCGGTACGGACGCATTCAGTGTTGGCACGTTCGGTGCGGAACAACAAATTTGACGCATGCGCGTTCGACACGGTACAACAAATTCAGCGCGGAACAACAAATTGGCGTTAAAAACACGTGCCCACGGGCACGGTTCATTTAATATTTTTCACTGTGAAATTTTTGTTTCTCAAAAAATTATTATAATTTAAAAGAACAAAAAATTAGAGGAAAAATATTTAGCGGCACGGGCACCTTCGGCACGGAACAACAAATTCGGCACATGCTCCTGAGACACGAAACAACAAATTCGATGCAGAATAACAAATTCGGTGCCCGCGCCTTCGGCACGGAATAACAAACTAGCGTAAAACAACAAATTCGGGACGGAATAACAAATTAGCGTAAAAAAACCCGTGCCTGCGGGCATGGTTCATTTAAGATTTTCCCCTGTGAAATCGTTGTATGCCAAAAAATTATTAAAATTTAAAAGAACATCAAATTAGCGTAAAAATATTTAGCGGCACGAGTGCCTTCATCGCGTAAGAATAAATTCAGCGCATGCGCCGTTGATACGGACCAACAAATTCGGCGCGAAACAACAACTTCGGCCCGGACGCCTTCGACGCAGAACAACAAATTAGCGTAGAACAACAAATTCGACACGTGCGCCTTCGGTGCGGAACAACACATTAGCGTAAAAAACTCGTGCCCGCGGACACGGATCATTTAGGATTTTTCTGTTGGAACTTATCCAACTAAGTTGGATCTTAATCCAACGTTGGGCTTATATGCGGTGAATAATTATATAAGTGCTACGCTGTCATGTTAAGCCCAATATATTAGTGATCTGGTTTTAATTAATTAAATGGGCTAAATGAGTTAAGCAGGTTGTGGGGCCTTTATGTGTAGAGACTATTGGGCTTCAACTCGTTGATGGGCCGAGTTGGAAACCCTAGGGCTATGGAGGCTAGCCTATAAATATTAGCGGTCATGATCCCCGGAATACACGAACAAAGTTGAGCCGTCTTTTCTACGTCCCGTCGCTAGGAGAGAAACCGGGAGAAAGCTAAAGGGATTCTCCAAACGGTTGATTCGTGCTATTCTGGAAGATCGTCCGTTGTGCTATCGTCAGGATCTTTCAGATTATTAGCGATGGACTCAGGTACGCTTCCGCTAAATCAGAGTATGCAATGATTTAAGATTCCGCATGTTATATATCTAGATTATTATTTGCATGGTCTTGCTTAATGATTAATCTAGATCTTTAGTTTCTACAAGTGGTATCAGAGCTGAAATTCGTGAAATGCGAATATACATGGTTAACTGTATTATATATATATCCTTTAAGCCCAAGTTTTGTGTGTGAAATTTAAGTTCTTTCCAATTTTAATTCTTTAGGCAAAAATTCAGTTAAATATACATTTCGAAATAACTCTAATTTTTTGTGAAATTCCACCAAAGTGGGTTCCACTATTAAAATTTTTATTATTTCGGAATGTAAAGGGATTAAAAATAAATACTTAGTATGCTCAGTTGCCTGGATGAATTTTACACGGATCGAAGGAGTAAATAAAAGGCTTTCCTGCATATTTACATTTAAGTTCAGTTTCATTTAAATTCAATTTTTGGGCGCATTAAAATATATGTTTCGAAATAATTTTAATTATTACGGGATCCAACCAAAGTGGGCTTTACCGTTAAATTATTATTATTTCGTAACATAAACGGTTAAATACATACTTTTGTATGATTGGTTGTCCAATATTGAATTTAATTTGGGTTGAAGGAGGAAATAAGACGTTTAAATGTATATTTCTCCTCAAAGATAAATTTTGTGTTACTTGTGCAAAATAAATTTAAATTCCAATTTTATGGCATAAAACAATATACATATACTTCGGTATATAACAAGTTGACTTCATACCTTGGTATGAAAATTCAGTTTGCCTAAATTTAGATTTAAATTAAAACACAAAATTCAAGTATTTTCTTCGGGAGCAAATAAAAAGGTTTAACATATATTTCTCCTCAAGAATAAGTTTAAAAGGCCTTAAAGAATTTTTTGTGCACTAACCATCAAGCAAATGGCCTTAAGGAAATTTGACACATTTTAAAGTTATATATGAAATGGGATAGGTTGTGTATTTATATATATAAGTTTATATGTATATTCATTTTAAAGTACACCTATATGCCCCATTTTAAGAAGAGAATTTGTGTTGAAGTTATGGATTTTTATTTAACTCAATATAAATGATTAGAAGGGTGGAATAAAAGGATCTTATATATATTTCCACTTGGTGTAATCAGTTTTTGTTAAATTCGGTTTAGTTTCAATTTCAATTTTTGGCACAATTAATTATATATTTCGAATATGGATTGATTGGATCATCAACTCACCAAAGTGGGTTTTCTTGTGAAGATCAGTTCTAATCTCGAAATATAACAAGTTGAATACATACTTTTGTATGAAAATTTGGTTGCCTTAAATTTGATTTTGAAGAAAAGTGGACTTGAATATCTCCACTTAAAGTATATTCATGTATTAAATTGCGACTTAGATTCAAATTTTGCAAAGGTATATATTTTTGAAATGATTTCGTGCAATCATCACCTCGCCAAAGTGGGCTCTGTTGATTTGCATTATTTTATTTCATGAATATAAAATGAATCTAATGTGCCCGTGATTTGCGTAAGAATGCTAAATCGGCCCAAAGGAAGATTATCGTTCTATACCATTTCATGCGCACCTGTGGCAATAGAAAAGGTGATGATTAGTGAGATCAATGCATGCAAATTTAATTCGGCCCAAAGGAAGTTTTATTTTTGGCATGTTATTATTGTCATTGTCTGATTGCTACAACAAGATGTCAGTGACTAGTCAATAGATTATCCAAAGATAAATATTGGACTAGTGGGGGATGTCTTGAGATGGGAAAATAGCATTAATTTGAATTTGTTGTTGTATTTAATACTCATATGAACATGTTATAAATTGTTTTCTTGTTCTCTTTTCAGCTAATATTCCTGAAAATTTTTCTGCCAACCTAAAATCAATTCCAGTCCTTAATGGCACTAACTTCAAGGCATGGAAGGATAATCTTTTGATAATCCTCGGAGTCATGGATCTTGATCTGGCATTGAGGACTCATTGTCCTCCACCACTCACTGATGAGAGTACCTCTGATGAAAAGAGGGAGTTGGAAGAGTGGAAGATATCAAATCACATGTGCCTAATGCTAGTGAGGAATGCCATTCCAGAATATCTCAGGGGCTCTATTTCAGAGAAAATTTCCACTGCTAAATGGTTCCTTATTGAGCTTGAAAAGAAGTTTTTCAAGAATGAAAAGAGTGAAATTAGTACACTCTTGACAAACCTATCTTCAATGAAATATGAAGGTAAAGGAAACATCATGGAGCATATAATGAAGATGTCTAACATTGCTTCAAGGTTGAAAGCACTTGAGCAAGACCTCTCTGAGGCTCTGCTAGTGCATTTTGTTTTGATATCTCTTCCATCTCAGTTTGACTAGTTTAAGATGAGCTACAATCTGAAGGATGAGACTTGGTCTCTGGATGAGCTCATCTCAAACTGTGTAAAGGAAGATGAAAGGCTTGAGCAAGAAATGACAGAAAGCCCTCTCCTGACATCCACCTTCAACAAAAGGAAGAAGGATAATGAAGCTGCAGATACAGCTTCTCAAAAGAAACAACGAAAGGAACTGAAAAGTTCAGAAGGTCATGGTTGTTTCTTTTGTGGAGCTGAAGGGCATGTAAAGAAGAATTGCTCAAATTATCACGCTTGGCGTGCTAAAAAGGGTATGTTTCTTTAATTCGGTTTGATTCTAAGTTAATTTCTTTTCATGCAACCTTTGGTACTTATAGGCACGTGATGGAAAAATTTGGTATAACCATTCACATCATTGTGTCTATGCAGGATTGCCTAAGATGCCAAGAGCCAAATGATGGTGAAAGATACATCGATATGGGCAATGGCAAGATGGTTCAAGTAGAGGCACATTAAATTTAGATTATTTCTTTTAAATGCTAGATTGTATTTGAATTTTATGAGACTATTATGTACCGTTTTTAACGGAATTTGGATTTCCATTTCTATTTTGAACAAATTTGGTTATAAGTGTTCAATTTTGAATGGAAAATTTGGTTGTCTCTTAATTCAAAATTAGTTTATTCTAGTCCTTTAAAAGATCATTATAATCTTCATTTATTTGGAAATGTTGCTTTATTTATAAGATTCCTGCAGTTTAAGTACATGTGTTATAATGAAAGAATTAACAGTTTAAAATTCAGTCATATTTTGGTTGCAGCTTATATCCTTAATAAAGTTTCAACAAATGAATCAATTGCATGTTTGGATATGTCCAACTAAAGTAAGGCTTTATAAGCCTAATAAAGTAATAGGACATAATGCTAATGATTTTCTAATTTTGTTGAATAGTTTTAAAGTTGATATTATTTTGTTTGATTTTACATAATCCCACTACTAAGTTAGTTTACGAATTAGGAAATGCACACCTATTTGAGGATGCTGAGTTTGAGGGGGGAAGTTTGGTTAATGACATTATTCTTGAAGAAGATTAATCTCACAGGTGTTGTTGGCACTGTTCAGGATGGTATTCCTGACATTGTTCAAGACACATTAAATTCAAGATAATGTTGCAATTCCTCCTATTTGGGAAATTGTTCATAAGGACAAACTCTAGCACCCTCAAAGCACTAATTGCCATTTAGGAAATCCATTAAAGAGATGACAAGCTCACTGTTGACATTAGGATGATGGAAGTTCGACTTACATCAAGTCATAAAAGTTCTACATCTCTAAAATGGATTAATGCATTAATTAAGAAAGTCTTTTAATGATACTTAAAAATCTTTTCTCATTGCCATAAGGTTTGAAACCTCTTGATTGTAAATGGTTTTTTACAATCAAAAGGAATTCAAAGGGGTATTAAAAAAGGGATTTAAAGCGCATCACTCAAAGACTTTATACGGAAAAGAATGCTTTAATTGAAAAGAGACTTTTATTCATTTTTCATGAAAGACTCTATAAGGTTTATAATGGCATTAGTAGAGCATTTCGATATCGTTACTGATATATTAAATTTCATTAAGTGATCACCTCGTTCGGTTTTGAGATGATATTTAAAGATGTTATCTAAGTTCTGTGGGAGTATGTAATTTCTATAATATCTATGTGGTAATGAATGTTAAGTTCTGTGGGAGACAAGTTTAGTCTCATTAATTACCCTGAGAATAATCTTCAGAAGATTTCCTATATCTCACCAATAAGGAGTCAGTTTTATATGCATTTGGTTATTACATATATTACAGATGTGTTGGGCAAATTGTTAAGTTCGGGAGTTGACCATTTGACAGCAGCCAAATGTGTCTTATGGTATTTATGGAGAACAAAAGGTTTACATGTTCAAGGATCAATAGTCAAAAAAGGGTTGAGATCATTTTGGTATACTGACTCTGATCATTTATTGGATGCAAAGAATGTATGAAAATCTATATTAGGCGCCATCTACTAGAAGAGATCTAAATGGTCCCTTTTATATAGTCTCTTCTGACATGGCTTTAGATTTCATTTCATATTGTGTGACATCCAAATCATGAAATATATATCTGCATATTTTGTAACTATGCTGCAAATTAGGGATGGTGTTGAGACACCACACAGTTTATTTAGTGACAATGAAGTCTGCAGTTTTATATTCCAGCAACAATAGGAACTCGACAAAGTTTAGATATTCGGAGATCAAGTTCCTAGATTGTTGGTTAATAGGAGTGTATAATTGTCTAATGAGCACATCGGAACAAACCATATAATTACGGATCCGTTATAATAAGGAAATGTCATCCAAAAGGTTTTATGAGCTAGCTACTCATATGGATGTCATTTCATTAAGAACATTCAGTTTTGTGGGAGTTTGTTCTTTTGGGGGCTCATATGATAGACAAAATTAAGTCTCCAGCTTAAGCTTGAGGTAATTTTCTGATCAGAAATAAAGTTTTTTTGTTTCAGTTCGGCTTCACTCCGATTTTGGTTGGTTTATGATCTCACTAAGGTTAAGGAGGATCAGTTGGAAATAGACATGTTAGATCACATTACATGTAATTTCCATGCTACACATCCACTTTATAATCCATGTCATTCTTTTGTATAATCCATGTCATTCTTTCATAATCCATGCTACACATCCCTTGCTAATATAACCGATGGACCAGATTGTTCTTGACTCATTAAAGAAATGACAGTAAGTTAAGATCTTATTTGGTTGTATGTGCTATGAAATATAATTATAAAGTTTAAGCATATAGCCCAAGTGGGAGATTGTTGGAACTTATCCAACTAAGTTGGATCTTAATCCAACGTTGGGCTTATATGCGGTGAATAATTATATAAGTGCTACGCTGTCATGTTAAGCCCAATATATTAGTGATCTGGTTTTAATTAATTAAATGGGCTAAATGAGTTAAGCAGGTTGTGGGGCCTTTATGTGTAGAGACTATTGGGCTTCAACTCGTTGATGGGCCGAGTTGGAAACCCTAGGGCTATGGAGGCTAGCCTATAAATATTAGCGGTCATGATCCCTGGAATACACGAACAAAGTTGAGCCGTCTTTTCTACGTCCCGTCGCTAGGAGAGAAACCGGGAGAAAGCTAAAGGGATTCTCCAAACGGTTGATTCGTGCTATTCTGGAAGATCGTCCGTTGTGCTATCGTCAGGATCTTTCAGATTATTAGCGATGGACTCAGGTACGCTTCCGCTAAATCAGAGTATGCAATGATTTAAGATTCCGCATGTTATATATCTAGATTATTATTTGCATGGTCTTGCTTAATGATTAATCTAGATCTTTAGTTTCTACATTTTCTCCCACGAAATCTTTGCTACCCAAAAAATTAGCCCTAAGATGCAAAAAAGGTTGTTTAATGTATAATAGATATTGTAAAAGGAAAAAAAAATACAAAATCTAGATACATAATTCTAGCCTAGATCTTAATAATTAACTTTATTAATTCTAGATCCACAATTCTAACCATAACATATAAGACTAAATCCATGATTACCAGTTCACTTTACAAGATACAAGATATGGATACAAAAGTCTATCCTTAATATACGAGACTGGATCCATAATTGTAGCCATATTTTCTACATGATTTCCTCTAGCCTTGTGTTTGCATTGATGGATATACCCAAAATATATCACTGTAAGATTAAGCCACCATTAAAGAGGCCAATCTTGGACCAGTAAAATTCTCTGTGTCACTGGAACAATGGCTTTGTCAGAAGATCTACTAATTGATCAAAAATGTGCACACGACTAACGGTCAAGTGTCCCTCTTTAATTAAATCCGGGATGAAGTTGGTATCAAGCTGGATATGCCTCGTTCTCCAGTGATGAATATGATTCATGCTAAGTTTGTAGCATTGAGATTGTATATAACAATGTGGATGGAGTAGAAGGTGGGTAGCTAGTTTAAAGAGCAGATGTTGGAGCCATCTAGTTCTTGATGAAATCATAGCTAATGCCTGATACTCGACCTTAGACGCAAAACAAGAAACTACACGTTATTTCTTTAAGCACCGAAAGCCAAAGAAAATGATATGAGCTAAAGTGGACATGCGATCATCTGCTTGCACAAATAGCATCGAAAAATGACTATAGTTTTGGTGCTGATACTTGGTGCTAATAAATTTTTCTTGGGCATTTCAAAAATTGAGAGCATTTAGTCACAGTAAATAAAATATCTGGACAAGTGATGAAGTTAAGTGGTGAGGGACACGTATTGTAACGCACAGACAATGTATTAGTATCTGAAGGCATCCACACAGGCCAAGCCATCATTAAGATGAAGAACAATAAATGTGCAGAGCAAAATATTGACATCTTTAGCTACATCCATATGAGTTATTAAGAGAACATCCACGATGTACTTATATTGGGATAGAAATAGGCGGGTTTTGTCTTGGAATAACTTTAATACCTAATAAATAATTTTGGTTGCTGAGATCCTTAAAAGGGAACTAGAAACCAAGTTTTTCATTAATCGATTTAAGAAGATTAGAGTGGTTGCATGTAAGAATCAAGTCATTCACATACACAAAAAAGAAAGATATGATATATTCAAGTTGATAAACAAATAATGATGCATCTGTAATAAAATTGTGAAAACCAATATTAAGAAGTCCTTATTTGAGAGCTGTGTACTAGATTCAAGGAGCATGTTTAAGTCTATAAGTTGATTGTTTGAGCTTGTAGACATAATCGGACTTGGTAAAGACAATAAACCCAGAAGGTCGACTCTTATAAATAGTTTGCAATAGTTCTTCAAGAAGGAACTCATGCATGACAATAATAAATAGTACAATGTGAACGATTACTGTTGGATCCCGTGGATGGCAGACAACACTAGAAGGGGGGTTGAATAGTGTTGTATGTAAAGTAATAAAAACTTTCACGTAAATAACGCCTTCTATTTGTTGCATAAGTCTCCAAGAAGAGTTACATCGCTTGGTACTTGATCAACACAAAATAATGATAGATCTTGCACATAAGAGATAGTTAGATTGCAACAAAAATTAAAATGAGCAAGATAAAAATGATAAAGAAATGTAAGCACAACGAAAACACCGAGATTTTATCACTACTACAAAAGGGACCTTTAACAGCGCTTAAATAAGGTCTTTAACAGCGCTTTTACGTGCTGTCTATCTCATCGCTGCTAAAAGGGAGCTGGTTTTAATTGCGCTTTACAAGCGATATAAAATGTCCCAATAGACAACGCTTCTTTAGTAAAAGCGCCGTTAAAGGCCCACCATAGACACCGCTTGAACTAAAAAAGCGCTACCAATCTGGGACCTTGGACAATGCTTGTTTAGTACTAACACTGTCTAAGGTCCCAGATAGACATCGCTTCTTTAGTACAAGCACTGTTAAAGGTCCACCTTAAATAGCGCTTGTACTAAACAAACGCTATCTGTCTGGCACATTAGACAGCATTGTCTAAGGTCCCAATAGACATCGCTTCTTTAGTACACGCGCTATTAAAGGTCCACCATAGATAACGATTGTACTAAACAAGCATGGTCTATCTGGGACCTTAGACAGTGCTTGTTTAATATAAGCATTGTTTAAGGTCCCAATAAACAGCGTTTTTTTAGTACAAGTGCTGTTAAATGTTCATCATAGACAACACTTGTACTAAATGGCAACAACGATGGTCGTTGCTATTGTTTTTAATATAAACAAATACTACATACAATAAATTAGCAAATGAGATCTCATGCCATTTCATTCAATTAAGCCTAAATGAATTTTTTTTTATGTCAGTTCGATTGAGTCGTAAAATAATTTTATTTGTAAATTATATCATTATATTAATTACACAAACTTTAGCAGTTACATAATATAATTCACATCATTAATTTCTTGAAAGAAAGACATTAAATGCTAATAATTTTATTTGAATATAATATCATTGTTTACATTATGATAGTTGTTGTCTTTGCCACCACCGGAAAAAATGTTATCGGATTCTACCATCGGTTGCATGACGAGCTTGATGGTTCTTTGGGACACATCAGGGATGCATTGGAGCCCAGAGGTCCCGAGCTTGACGGCATGCTTCATCACCAACTCTTTTCCTTCGTTAGCGTTGCTTGTCCCTAACCCCTACAAAAAGAAAACATGAGCATAAGGAAGATTAGTAAACTAAGCAATGGCACAAAGCAATGCGAATACAGTTACAAGCCGGTATCATAAACATAACCAGAACTAGACATATATGAAGATAAAATGGACTCTTATTGATATATAGACAACTGTATCTGCAGCATTGAACTGGTTATTTGTGCATTAACAGAAATCTAATACTCACTAGAATCTTCCTTTGTGAAGAAGAGAGGCGGTGTTATTCTGAATACATTTCCTTATAATACACCCTTGCTAACTAGCACTCCCATTTCTGTCAAATTGATATAAAACACTAGAATTATTTTCACTGAGGACCAACATTTATTTTTCAATAAGATTAAAGGCTGTCATACAAAAATTGCATGCTCTAATTTATTTATTTTATTGGAGGGGGATTATACGTTTCATCTGATCCATAACTTGCAAGATTTCGGCTTTAGCTGGAGTTTTCGGTTGGCAGTCTGAGACCAATTCAACTCCCGACATCAGGCCTCTCCCCTCACATCCCCAATGACTATGGAAAGAACCAGTCAAGCTTAAAAGCATTGTTGTTTCTCCACCATGATTATGATTTTTATAGAAAGGATATATAGAAACCAAGTTAAACAAAAAGCAAAAAAATGCACACATATCCTTACAGCTTTTCAGATTAAGAGCTGTTAAATCACTGGGCTGGCACTCGAAGAAACTCGGTCGAAGAATGGCCAAGGCCCATCGGGCCCACCAGAGAAGTTCGATATCGGACTTAGTCAAAGCCCAAATGGCCAGTCGACCGTTGGGTCTGTCTCGTGCGAACGTTCGATTAAAGGCGAGCTCGAAAATCCTGGGGACGTGGGAAACGTTTGCTCCCATTCATGACGGAAGATCGTGGCCCCAATATAGGTGGTCGTTATCTCCCCAACGTCTCTAAGAGGACCCCGAACCCCTATAAATAGGAGGATGGGTTCCATCTTCAAGGTATGGGTGCTAATACATAGAACTCTATCTTCTTACTTCCTCATTTCATATACGAGCTTGCGTCATTAGCCTAGGGACGAACCTCAGTGGGTCGATGTCAGCTACACCAAGCTCACTCTCTTCCTTAAGTTCCTCATTAACTTAAGCATCGAAGGGGATTTGGGTCGGAACCCAGATCCGACCCCCTAACAACTCCCTGTGGTTAATCGTAACTCACATTGATAACATAGAGTTGCGGCAAGTTCACCTTTAACCAAGTTTGATTGCATGGTTAATCGTAACTCACATTGATAACATAGAAATCCAAAGTGGGGATTCCCTATCTCTAGACGACTTTATTATATTGAATTTTCATTAATACTCGACCGATCGTTACACCATCCATCCTCAAATGATTTTCCACCAAATAGCTTTGTAATTGAAATATAGTACCGTCATTTGTCCTCCTTGTGATTCGATACCCTCTTGCCACTTAACCGTGCACTTGCAGTAAAACTACATTGTTTTCCGGGTGTATATCTGAGAGCGATCACCTCTCCCCTCCTAAAACCCCTGAAGAGGAAAATATATGAGAAATATCATTAAATTATGTGCGTACTAGAGAGATAATGGACAGAAAAAGCACAATCATAGATGACGACTTCATGTTCGTTATTGCTAATCACGTCACTGAATATGATGATGATATCGATCCACACTCTCTAGCAGAATATAAACGCAGAGAGGATTGGCCAAAATGGAACGATGCAATAGGAGTAGAGCTGGACTCACTCTCGAAACGCAAATTTTTTGGACCTGTAGTCCAAACACCAAAGGGTGTAAAACCTGTGGGATATAAATGGGTATTCGTAAGAAAGAGAAACGAAAATAATAAGATCGTAGGCTACAAAGCGTGCCTTGTTGCACAAGGTTTTTCCGAACGACCAGGAATAGATTATGATGATACATACTCTCAGGTCTTGGATGCGATCACTTTTCGATTTATAATTAGCTTAACAGTTACGGAAGGCCTGGATATGCAGCTCATGGACATTGTGACTGCATACCTATATGAAAATATAGATAAGGACATCTATATGAGACTTCCAGACGGTTATAAACTACCAACAAAAATGTCAGATAGACCTCGGGACGTCTATTCTGTCAAACGTCAAAGATCACTGTATGGTCTAAAATAATCGGGAAGAATGTGGTACAACAGACTCAGTGAATTTCTCGTGCAACAAGGATTCACAAATAATGAAGTCTGCCCTTGCATCTTTATAAGAGCAAATGGAACATTATTCGTAATAATTGTCGTCTACGTGGATGATTTAAATCTAATTGGATCTCCTGAAGAGATAGCTGAGATATCCAAAAGCCTTACACAGATTTTTGAGATGAAAGACCTTGGCAAAACCAAACACCGCCTTGCCTTACAAATTGAACACCTCAGCGGAGGAATCCTCTTACATCAATCCACTTACACAAGTAAATTGCTAAAAAATTTCCAAATGGATAAATGTCACCCACTGAGTACACCAATGGTCGTCAGATTATTGGATGTTGATAAAGACCCCTTCCGTCCGCTGAAAGAGGTGGAAGAAACACTTGGTCCTGAAGTACCTTACCTTAGTGCCATTGGAGCACTCCTCTATCTGTCAAACTACACGCGTCCCGATATATAATTCGCAGTTAACCTACTAGCCAGATACAGTTCAGCGCCCACAAAGCGCCACGGGAACGGAGTGAAGCACCTTCTGCGCTACCTCCAAGGGTCAGTAGACCTAAGACTATACTAGCAGAAAGGCGTATCCTCCAATTTAGTTGGTTTTGCAGATACAGGATACAGATCTGATCCTCACACCGCAAAATCCCAGACTAGTTTCGTATTCACCTACGATGGAACAGCCATCTCATGGAGATCTGTGAAACAGACCTCGACTGCAATCTCATCCAACCACTTCGAACTCATTGCGATCCATGAAGCTAGTAGAGAATTCTTTTGACTACGTTTAGTCATTCACCACATCCTGGTGACGACTGCCTGAAGACATGCGATCTTGAACCAACCAACATGTACGAAGACAATGCAGCCTGCATAGCTCAACTACGACGTGGCTATATCAAAGGTGACAGGAAGAATCACATTTCACCCAAGTTTTTCTGGATGCATGAACTACAAGAATACAGACATATCGAAATTCAGCAGATCTAGTCTTGCAACAACCTGGAAGATCTATTTACTAAAGAACTACCTCGTTGTACCTTTAGAAAATTTGTAATAGGAATTGGGATGAGACAGTTGAAAGACTTACAAGCTAGAAGCTTGTACACAACAGGGGAGTTAATGTTGTGGTGTACTCTTTTCCCTTAGATATTGGTTTTTCCCACTGGGTTTTCCATAGCAAAATGTTTTAACGATGCAACCACATCAACTCTGGATCCAGTAGCATCCACACCTGGCAATATCCACCGATCAGGGGAAGTTAAGAAGACTTGCACTCTTTTCCCTTAGCTATTGGTTTTTCCCACTGGGTTTTCCATAGCCAAAGGGTTTAACGAGGCAAGACTTCCTAACTTAGGATCCAAAAGTATCCATATCCTCATGACCTGATATGCTTTATGAATCCCGAAGCATTCATATACTAAGCTTACAACAATGGATGGATAATGTGGAAGTGTTATGAACAGGCTTTTGTAGGCCCAAGTGGAGCTCAATAGGGTTTAGGGTATCTACCCATTATGTAATTGTTTTCTATAAATAGAGGGCTACGGGTTCACTAGCCGACACGCTCATAAAGAACACTAATCCGGAGTGCGTTCAAATTATAATTGTTAAGACTTATTAAGATCGATGCACAAAGGCTGTGTACGCATGGTCCGCACGTGATTGCAAGAAAAAGAACAATGCAGCCAGCCGCGAAACATAAAGTGAGTTTCTGGAATGAAAGGCCATGGGCGAGAAGTCCAACTACGCATTTCTCACGGGATGTCATTCTGTTTGACTCCTGGACAGAAGGCCGGATCCCTATTTATTGTCTTCTCTAGAGGAATGCCCCATTTCTTGAATTTATTTCAGACCCGTTACTTTTCTGACTTACTTGAAAAATCTGTTGCCATGAAGACAATAATTAATTTTATGCTGTCTCCTACTCTTTTTACTTAAAATCGTTGGTATAAATCCAAATATCTGAATTGTTATGTGTAGATTTAATTTTATTAATTTTATGTGCCCGTTTGACTGTTATTAATATTACTGTTGTTTGTTTCTTTTTATTTGTAAAGTTCACCATCCATCGAGGAGGTTGGCCTCCCACACCGGCATTTATTTAAATGTGAGCCCAGCGCTCATCTCACCTCTCAACTCAGTTCCCTCTCGAAAACTCCAAACAACTCAAGACAGAATGACTTGTATTACTACAGCTTCAACTGATTCCAGCAGCCCTCTTCCCCTGACACTCGCTAAGGTCCACCACAACCTCCGCCGGCGGCGCTGCCACTGCCTGGTCCCGTGCCTCGTCTGCCTCCTCCTCTTCGTCGTCCTCATTCTCACCACCGTCATCCTCGCCGTCACGGTCTTCAAGCGACGGGACCCATCCACCACCCTCGTCTCCGCAAATGTCTCCGGCCTTTCGCAACGCGCCGCCTCCCCGACGGGCCACGTGGACCTCAACGTCACCATCGACCTCCTCCTCTCCGTCCACAACCCCAACCGCGTATCCTTCTCCCACGAGCGCGGCACGGCCCTCCTCGCCTACCGCGGGACACAGGTGGGGGACGCCGACGTGGCGCCGGGCAGGATGCCTGCGCGCGGGACGGAGGAGATACGCGTGAGGCTGACGCTGGAGGAGGGTAAGCTCACCGGGGATCTCGGGGAGAAGCTCATGGAGGACGCGATGGGGGGCGAGATCGTGTTCGGCACGAGCACGTGGATACGCGGAAGGGTTAAGCTGCTGGGGTTTATGAAGTTCCACGTGCGGTCGGCGTCGGAGTGCAGCGTAACGGTCGGGGTGTCGGACTTGAAGGTAAGGAGCCAGGAGTGCAAGAAGACCAAGTAATGAAAACAAGTACGTAGTCGAGTATATGAGTTTAGAGTAGGTTCATAGTTCGGGCACTGCCGTAGCCAGGTGGGGGGAAATTGGGGGCAATTGCTCCTACGGGCTTGTAACAATTCTTAATAAACGTATTAGTTATCACGATTAAATGAAATTGGTTCCAAATAAAAATAAAATATCCTTGTGTATTCCTCTCTTTGTATAATCACACAAACTGCAATCGGTGACGGAAATATGTCTTTAGTTTGATGGGATCCTCCTATATATAAATCTTTTGTGTGGGCATACATACCAGCCCAATGAAGACATAATTCTCTATTCGAGCTGACGAAAGCCCAAGAGCCCATTAAAGCCAACGACTCTAGCCCAACAGCCTCGTGACCCTCACGTGAGGTCTGTGATCACTTCATTTAAAGTGCCAGCCGAGCCGACTGTTTAGATTATCTATCAATGCCGACATTCAATAACTAGCCGTTTGGGATTGCCATCAAGAGTGATCGATTAGGCAAAGTGCAGAAAAGTGTCTTTGATGCTTGGATGTTATTGTTAGGACCTAGCGGGGCTACACAATACACTAGAGGGGAGTGAATAGTGTAAAGGTAAGTAAAGTGCTTAATTAAAAGTTACTGAAATTAAGGCACAATAAGCAGCAGAAATTAAAGGGTATGATCAACAAAAACAATCGCAAACACAAAGGATTTTACCATTGTTCCCGAAATTTTAGAATATCCAGCCACACCAATATTCACTATAATCCTACACAAGGTAATGAATACAAACCATATACAAGGGTAAGTCCTACATAAGGACACTCTCACTCACTCCCACAAAGGGAGAACACAAACCCTACACAAGGGTTATTCCTACTTAAGGACACAACCTCTCACAAAGGGAGAAACTAACTCTCACAAAGAGAGTTAGGGTTTCACAAAAGATGAAACAAAATAACACTTACCTATACCTTGAAATGATCTTACCAATGTGAAGAAGAAGGTATGCAAGTGTGGATGACCAAGTGCTTGAGATGAGCTTTCATTGCACTTGTTGATCTTTCTCTCTTCTAGGAATGAACCCTGACACTTCTCAATTGAGTGTAAGAATGAAGAGAAGAAAGATGTTCTCCAAGAAAGGAATTAGATTGAAAATCCCTTGGAGAAATTCCCTAGAGCTTAGATTCAATATCATAAGAATGATGCTCTATGAAGGGAATGAAGGAGGAGGGGCTTGATGAATAGATTATATGATCGTCAAAGATTTCCCAGAGTTCTAAATGAACTAAACCATCTCCTATACATATGAAGACAAAATAACCCAAAGAACTTAAGCAAATAGCCAAGAAATCAGATTTGCAACGGCTATAATTTTGGCTGAAACAGCTTGAACATGCGCTTGAAGGCAAGGAAGCAGGCGCCTGGTGTAATGGCTAGAATTTTCTAACGACTATAATCTGAACTAGGATAGACGACTGTTGAAGACTACACAGGTGTCTGTACCACTGTGCAGACATCTGTAAAGATTTCAGCAGGTGACTGACACATGAGATGGATTTGAGCTGGAAAAAGACAACTTACACACTTGTGTACAAGGCGACTGAAGAACAAAGCTCAGGTGCCTGATGGTTGACAGGTGCCTAACAAGTCTACATCAGTCGTCTGTCACACAAGATGGATTGGAGCTCAAAATGCCAAGTTATGCACATTGGTGCACCAGGCGTCTGTAGAACAATGTTCAAGCGCCTGTAGGTTGACATGCGACTGTCATTTGAACTTCAGGTACCAAATGATCAAGTATTGAGTCAAGAAGTATTGACTTGAGCCAGTGCATAACAGTCGTCTGTTGAAGGATGGCCAGGTTCTTGGTGAACCACCAGTCGCCTATCTTGCCTTCAGCATGCGCCTGTTGGAAGTCCAATAACTCCAATTGAGTTATTGGAATAGGAAACCTACTGGATTGGATTCTCTACTGATCCTAAGGTTCACTAAGATGGTTTATGATGTGTGCAAGTATGTATGACCATCTAATCAAGGCATTACATAATTCCTATGACTCAAAAGGAAAGAAGCAAGTAATAAAATACATGGTTTACAATAGCTTCTCCTAGAGTCTAGTCTTCAAGCTCTTGATGCCTTGAGGTCCTAGCCACCATCATGCTCCAAGCTTTGGCTTCATTAGATGATCTTCATAACTTCATCCAAGCTTGAGCAATGCATCACTCTTGAAGGTATTAAAGATATCCATTGCATCATCCTCCAAGCTTTATGCTTTGTCTCATCATCACATAATCATTAAGATAAACTGAGACTAAACCATAAGTTGATTAGCACACTAACATAATGTATTGATCATCATCAAAACAACGTCAGTGTTGAACCCAAGAACTAACAGTTATTTCGAAACACATCCAAAGAACCACCACCTAAAGTCCCTCAATAATGAGAGACATGATGAATTTCTGAGACCCTACACTCAATTATGCATGTATTCCAAATCTGCTCCATCAAATTCTACATTCTCCTCGATCGCTCTGCCAGAGAACTATCGGATGACCTCCTAACAGTTCGGACATAATTCCATAGAGCCTTTCTTAGTCATCCACTGATTTAAATATCAGAGGGTATTTGGTCAGACCCCAGATCCGACCCCCTGATGAGCTTTTTGTGTTGCAGACATCGGAAAGATAGCTCGGACCTGACTTCCTTAGCTCGGCTCGGAGCCTCTATATCCCGAT
Source organism: Scilla litardierei (assembly GCA_030789695.1). Classification (NCBI taxonomy): domain Eukaryota; kingdom Viridiplantae; phylum Streptophyta; class Magnoliopsida; order Asparagales; family Asparagaceae; genus Scilla; species Scilla litardierei. The sequence goes on along the minus strand of CM061142.1, from coordinate 213,606,667 downwards.
ATTAGCTCGTCCAGTGTCAAAAGAGAGGCCCTTGTCTACTAGTCAGCAGCTACAGTCAAACCATCCACTAACAATATCTGTGGTGAGAAAACACCCCGAAACATGTTGTTCCGTCTGAGGAAACCGGGTCAATAACCACATCATTATCCATTCAAACGATGACTCAACCCACTATTAAATGGCCTGAGAAGCCCATCATTGCTTGATGTGTCATATGGGTCATTGACATAATTTCTACAAGACTGGCATCTGATGGACAATCCTCCTCAGCTCGGGAGTTATATGCTCATTGGGCGATGACAATAATGTTGGGGGATATGCCCTCAGATCATTTGTATTTGATGCAAATGAAAATTTAAGCTTAGATAGGGACTTTTGTGCATTTGATGCAAACCGGATTAAAGGTGTCGTAAATAGTTTACGACAACATTTAATATAATAAACGCATGGAAAAGGTTACCTAGATGACGGAATCGTCCCGCTCTAAACGCAGGTTCAAACCGCGTCAAAAACTGAGTCCAAATGCACAAGTTATAGCCAAAACAAGTCAGCCCAAACTGTTGGGCTGAACCCGGCGAAAATGGAGGCCCACCAAGCCTGAATTTTCTGGTTAGTGTTTTTTAAAACCCGGGATTATTTTGATGGCTGGATTTTCCATCTTTGAATGGTTTTGGCTAACTTTGGACGATCAATTGGCAGGTCAAACGGACTCCGATTGACTCGCCGTTTTTCCTATGCGTTCACCGTTGAACGCCCTTCGATTTGGTAGGTTGTACCAAGATTGAAGCTCAACGGTGAGGGAGTTAAAATTCACAGAATTTTGCCCTTTGTGAAAGACAAACTAACTTGATTTAATTAACTCAAATTTAATAGTCCCACATCGATTGTGGAGAAAAGGGGAGAGTCAGCCGCCTATATAAATAAGGGCCTCCCCCTTCCTCCAAACTCGTCCCAAGCTCTAGATCTGAGCGGCTCCCGTAAATGTTGGAGCACGCTCGTATCTAGGCTTAAATTAATATTTCTCTTCTCCCTCTACCTTACTCCTGAGAGCTCTAGCAAAGCCACGAAGGAGTTCGGATTCGGATCCGAAATCTTGACGAAGGCTTTCACATGCGTGAAACTTTCTTCGTCGCGTGGTTGGCTCGCATCCACAAGGATTGCTCGCCTCAGGATGAGGAGCGGTTCGAGGAGCAGTTCGGGGAGCAGTTCGAGGAGCGGCTCGGCGTGGGACGGGGAGCGGCTCAGAAGACGGTGCTAAACATCTTGCCCTCCCTAGGGTTGAGATTCCGGGTATGTTTTTAGAAGCTTTCGTTTTAATTATTCGTAGTAGTTTAGATCCCTCTTGGGGTGGTCAGATCCACCCCAAGTTGGCAGAGATCCTGGCTAAGAGGGTCTGGTTCCTTAGGGCTGCATGTTAATTAGATTAACATATTTTTTTCCGCTGCAAGTTTTTATGTCTATGTTCCGTCCGACTTAGGACAGGAATAGAGTTTTTGTGCCCTAAAGGTCCGAGAAAACCCTTCAGTGGTATCAGAGCTGTTTCTGTATGCTGGTCTAGGACTGCGATTAATTAATTGATTGCCTCTTTAAATTTATGCGATAAGTTTAAAATATTTTTAGATTTTTAAAAATATTATATGATAAATTTTTTAAAACATGAAAAAAAAATTTTTAATGCTGTTTTCAATTTATGTGATAATTGTAAGGATCGCCTTACCCTTGCAATACTAACAACACACACTAGAGGGTGGGTGAATAGTGTAATGGTAATAAAATTGTCCAATTAAAATTAAACTTGCAAATACGGAATTATAAATGCAAGAGGAAATAATTGACACAATCAATCCAAACGCAAACACAAGGAATTACCCTGGTTCCCCAAACTTGGGTACATCCAGCCGCACCAATATCCACTATAATCCCACACAGAGAAGTGAATACAAATCTCACAAGGAGATACCCCACAAATAGGATTTATGCCCTACACAAGGACCCAACCAACCCTACACGAGGGTCAAGACTCCCACACAAAGAATCACTAACTCTCACTCAGAGAATTAGGGTTAGCCCTACACTAGGATACTAAACTCCCACAAAGAGAGTTACTCCCACAAAGAGAGTTATTCTCACAAAGAGAATATCCTAATCCCACAAAGAGATAACCTCCCACAAAGAGAGAAAGACTAATTCCCACAAAGAGAATTAGTGACACAAATTCACCAAGTAAAATAAATACTCTTACCTATGCCTTAAGATGCTTGCTCATAAATGGATGCAAGGCATGGAAGAGGATCTTCAAGTGTTGAGATATGCTTGAAAGCACTTGGATGAATTTCCTTGAGCTGGACTTCAATGCATGAAGAGGAATGAGAGCTCTTGAGAGGGAATTGAGGGACTTTGAGAGTGGCTTATAGATTTCTTGAGATATTCAAGAGATATTCAATAACATCAAGAAGTATAAGAGATGGCAGCACACCCGTATATATAGAATCCCTATAACAACCTCCAAAACCCAAGAAAACAGCCAAAGAATCAATTCTGCAACGGCTAGAAACTGGGCGAAAACGACAGGAACAGTCGACTGATGATCATAAGACAGTTGACTGATCAACGGCTAGAAAATATCCAACGGCTATAATCTGAGGCAGGACAGTCGACTGATGAAGACAGTACAATCGACTGAAAACAGGACAAGCGCCTGTAAATCCTTCAGCAGGGGACTACTGCAGGGGATGGAATAAAACAGAGAGCTGCACTCTTTCTCTAGTTAAGCACACAGGCGACTGATGTCAATAATACAGTCGACTGTCTATTAGTCAGGCGACTGTAAAACCTTAATCAGTCGTCTGCTGAATAAGATGGAGAAAGATAGAGAGATGCAGAGATTGCAGTTACGCTACTCAGGCGACTGATGACCAATCTACAGGCGACTGTAAACTGACCAGTAGTCGACTGTGCGTAAAGCTCAAGTTTGAGTCAATTGAAATGTTGCATTGAGCTGTGCATATCAGGCGACTGTAGAAGGATCTACATGCGACTGGAAATCACCCAGTCGACTGTGTTTCTTTCATCAGGCGACTGATGGAAAGCCAGAGACTCCAAATGAGTCTTTGGACAAAGTGAACCTATTGGGTTGGATTCTAAGATAATTCTATGGCTCACTAAGATGGTTAAATGCATATGCATGAATGAGTAAACCATCTAACAAGGCATTACATTAATCCTAGACTCAAAAGAGAGAGAGAGAGCAATAAAGTAAATTACATGGATTACAATGCTTTCCTTAGAGTCTAAGACTTTAATCTTGATGCCTTGAATGCTCTCCATCATCTCCAAGCTTTGGCACTCCTTGAGTCCAAGCTTTGGCCCTTCTTCACTTGATGTCCATCCTTGCACCAAATGATTAGTCTCCAAGAAAGATATTCTTGAAATGAAACTGTGAGACTAAACTGAGAGTCATTAGCAACAACATAATGTTGTGATCACCATCAAAATAAGATTGGTATGAAACACCAATACTCAACAATCTCCCCCTTTTTGAGGATGACACACATTATGTAAAATACAAAGAATTAAAGCACAATGCTAATGAGCTCCCCCTACTTATATGCACTAATTAAACAATGAGCTACACAAACGTAAATACTCATTCTACCAAATAAGATCATGGTGACATATAAAAGGCATGGATTACATAAACCAATTGCAATAGACAATATCATGCAAACATAAATGGTTTATCTAATCCCATATATCTCTCCCCATAGATATATCTCTCCCCATAGATATATCTCTCCCCAAATGCATATGTATATATCTCCACCTATATATTTACATAATGCATATATCTCTCCCCCTTGACATCGTCAAAAAGGTGGACATCAAATATATTCCCCTTTGTCATCTTCACCAAGATGTGACAATATGCAAGAATAAAGAGATGTATGATACCAAATTGAAAACAATTTAGTGGGTATCAATTCACTATCCCATGCTCCCCCTAAATCATAGAAAAGTTCAAGTTTTGACTTCTAGGATCTAATACCAATATTGGAGCCATGGGCCTAAAGTGTATCAAAGCAATAGATATGGAACACAAAATCAAGCTTTAAAGATACACAAGGATATTGCCAAAATGAATAAAACATGAGACATGTTGGCAATATACAAGAGGTTTGGTTTGAGACCAAAAAAAACCAATTGTAAGTAATGATCTCAAACAACCTCCAAAATGAGAGTTAAAATATGTTTTAAAATATTTTAAACATACAACACATTAACTCCCTCATTGACATACACATGGATAAAAAATGCATGCATGTCAATAAACCCCAAGGTCCCCATTTTCATGAAAAAATAAGTTTGAAAACATTTTCAAAATCATGAAATACATACAAACAATGGGTATGCTAAAAGAAACAATTAAGCATAATACCCATGCAATATGCATATGTATGTGGGGAACCTAAACATTAGGGAACCAAACCCAAGAGGAGTTTGATTTCCTAACGTAATCACACGAGGTGATCACATCCCTAACTAGAGAGTTGATGTAACTATCTCTCTCTTGCACACTAACTTTAATGGGAATCCATAATCTCAAGGATTTCCTAGGCAATGGTTTTGCCTTTGCAAGAGGGATGGATGTGGCATGCTTAGGTGTAGAAACTAATTTCTTGGTATGAAAAGAATGAGAATTTTGCTTCTTAGCAAAAATGAAGATTTTTCATTCTTCCTCATTACTTCGTGATCTACATGCTTCTTGTTGATGTTATTGTTGTACAAGAATACATGGTGATTCTTCTTAGGTGCTTTAGAAATATTTCTTGTATTTGTACCATAAGAGGAATTAGAGGTGGGTTTGGGTACCACATTTTGAATATAACCCAAACCTCCTCTATGATTTGCCGGATGTTGTTTTTCCAACAAATCGTGGAGTGAATCCCTAGAATACACAAAGCTTTTGAGCTTCCGGGATTCCTCTTCACATTTCAACGTAAGTTGTTGAATGTGAGAATCTAAGCTAAGGTTTTGAGCAACAAGATTTTCATTGGTTAAGCTCAATTCCTTAACTTGAGAGAGAAGTGTGTCTCTCTCACTAATGTCATAAGCATGCATTTCATCATGAATTACACTAGCAATATCTAGTTCAAGCAATTTACTCTTAGCAATCTTATATTTTGCTTTTAATCTATTGTAAGAGTTGATGCACTTACTAGCCTTTTCAGAGACCAAGTCGTAGTTATTCTTGAGCTCCTCGTATGAGATCTTTTCTTCCTCGATCTCATCATCATCATTATCATCATCATCCTTGCTAGAGCTTGATGAAGACTTCTCCTCCATAACCATGAGGCACGATTCCTCATAGGAATTGTAAGAGTTGAGCCAAGCTTCCAACTCATCTTCATTTGATCCGGAGTGGATTGGAATAGGAACATCAATGGCTACAAAGCACGCATGAGCATCCTCCTTTGCATCCTCCTCTTCGTTACTTGATGTGTCCTCACTCGAATCATCAAATGTCCCGACAAGTCCCTTCTTGTGATTTTTGGACTTGGACTTCCCTTTCCAATGCTTCTTCCCTTTACCCTTATAAGCTTCTTTGTTGGGTTTGGAAGGGCATTCGGTGGACAAGTGACCTTTTCCACTGCAAGTGTAACAAGTAGAAACCTTGTTAGAATTGGAGGCAAACTTTGACAAAGACTTACCTTACTTGCATTTGAGGAATGCTTTGAATTGCTCGGCAAGCTCCTCAATTTCTTCTCCACTTGCATCTTCTAGCTCATCTTCTTCAATAGGAGCTTCTCGATGGAATTTCTTTCTCCACTTGATTGGCTTCTCCTTGGCATGGAATGCAATCCCCTTTTGCTTCTCTGGCTTCTCGGGCTTCGTTGGTTGAATCTCCTTCTTGTGTTGAAGCTTTACTTCAACGCCATAAGATTACCAATGCACTCCTCAATGGTGTATTTGGACGTGTCATATGACTCCAAAATTCTGTTGGCCTTTAACTCCCATCGAGGTGTGAGAGAGTCAATGATCTTCTCTACACGATCCTCCTGGGAAATCACCTTCCCGAGTCCCTCCAAAGCATTTACGATATCAGTGAACCTTGTGAACATCTCTGAAATGCTTTCGCCTTCCTGCATCTTAAACATTTCATATTTAGATCTAAACACAGTTTGTTTAGATTTCTTTACCTTTGTTGTCCCTTCATGACAAATCTCCAAAGTATGCCAAATTTCGTTGGCCGTTTTGCACATGGAGATGCGGTTGAACTCATTTACTGAGAGTGCGCAATGGAATGCATTCATAGCCCTCGCATTGTACTTGATCGATTCCTTCTCCGCCTTTTTCCTTGAAGCCGCAGGAGTAGTGGGCTTCTCAAATGGCACATCCGTAATGTCCCATAGGTCTTGACCCTCCAAGTGTATCATCATCCTGATCTTCCAACTAGGGTAGTTGGTTCCGTTGAAGAGTGGGGGTCGAACGGTTGAGTGACCTTCTTCATGAGACGCGGATGTTGCGTTGAATGCCATCGTTTCAGTATGCTATAACCTCGCTCTGATACCAATTGTAAGGATCGGCTTACCCTTGCAATACTAACAACACACACTAGAGGGGGGTGAAGGTGTAATGGCAATAAAATTGTCGAATTGAAATTAAACTTGCAAATGCGGAATTATAAATGCAAGAGGAAATAATTGACACAATCAATCCAAACACAAACACAAGGAATTACCCTGGTTCCCCCAACTTGGGTACATCCAGCCACACCATTATCCACTATAATCCCACACAGAGAAGTGAATACAAATCTCACAAGGAGATACCCCACAAAGAGGATTTATGCCCTACACAAGGACCCAACCAAACCCTACACGAGGGTCAAGACTCCCACGAGAATCACTAACTCCCACTCAGAGAATTAGGGTTAGCCCTACACTAGGATACTAAACTCCCACAAAGAGAGTTACTCCCACAAAGAGAGTTATTCCCACAAAGAGAATATCCTAATCCCACAAAGAGATAACCTCCCACAAAGAGAGACTAATTCTCACAAAGAGAATTAGTGACACAAATTCACCAAGTAAAATAAATACTCTTACCTATGCCTTGAGATGCTTACTCATAAATGGATGCAAGGTATGGAAGAGGATCTCCAAGTGTTGAGATATGCTTGAAAGCACTTGGATGAATTCCCTTGAGCTGGACTTTAATGCATGAAGAGGAATGAGAGCTCTTGAGAGGGAATTGAGGGAGTTTGAGATAGCTTATAGATCTCTTGAGATATTCAATAGCATGAAGAAGTATAATAGATGGAAGCACACCCATATATATAGAATCGCTATAACAAACCCCAAAACCCAAGAAAACAGCCAAAGAATCAATTCTGCAACGGCTAGAAACTGGGCGAAAACGACAGGAACAGTCGAATGATGATCATAAGACAGTCGACTGATCAACGGCTAGAAAATATCCAACGGCTATAATTTGAGCCAGGACAGTCGACTGATGAAGACAGTACAGTCGACTGAAAACAGGACAGGCGCCTGTAAATCCTTCAGCAGGCGACTGCTACAGGGGATGGAATAAAACAAAGAGCTGCACTCTTTCTCCAGTTAAGCACACAGGCGACTGATGTCAATAATACAGTCGACTGTCTATTAGTCAGGCGACTGTAAAATCTTAATCAGTCGTCTGCTGAATAAGATGGAGAAAAGATAGAGAGATGCAGAGATTGCAGTTACGCTACTCAGGCAACTGATGACCAATGTACAGGCGAATGTAAATATACAGGTGACTGTAAACTGACCAGTAGTCGACTGTGCGTAAAGCTCAAGTTTGAGTCAATTGAAATGTTGACTTGAGCTGTGCATATCAGGCGACTGTAGAAGGATCTACAGGCGACTGGAAATCACCCAGTCAACTGTGTTTCCTTCATCAGACGACTGATGGAAAGCCAGAGACTCCAAATAAGTCTTTGGACAAAGTGAACCTATTGGGTTGGATTCTAAGATAATCCTAAGGCTCACTAAGATGGTTAAATGCATATGCATGAATGAGTAAACCATCTAACAATGCATTACATTAATCCTAGACTTAAAAGAGAGAGAAAGCAATAAAGTAAATTACATGGATTACAATGCTTTCCTTAGAGTCTAAGTCTTCAATCTTGATGCCTTGAATGCTCTCCATCATCTCCGAGCTTTGGCACTCCTTGAGTCCAAGCTTTGGCCCTTCTTCACTTGATGTCCATCCTTGCACCAAGTGATTAGTCTCCAAGACAGATATTCTTGAAATGAAACTGTGAGACTAAACATGAGAGTCATTAGCAACAACATAATATTGTGATCATCATTAAAATAAGATTGGTATGAAACACCAATACTCAACAATAATTTTAAAACTGATTTTAAAACTTTAAAACTTTATGCGATAAGTTTTAGATGTTTAAATATTTTATATGATAAAATTTTAAGCATGAAATTTTTAAAATGATGTTTTAAATTTATGTGATAATTTTTAAAACGGATTTTATAAGTTTAAAATTTTTATGCGAAAAATATTTTAAATAGCATGCAAATTTTGTGATCTTTTAAAACAAGTTTTTATGAGATAAAATAAAATGTTTTAAAAATCATATTTTTAAAATTTAATGTTAAATTTAAGTATGCATGCTAAAATTGTTTATGTGATAAACATTATTCTAGTTAATTATTAAACAGTTGTACACTATTTTTATGCGTTAAAATTAGTGTAACTTTATGTTTATGGCTATGTCATCTTGTCCCTTATTTGATAACAAAAGACAACCTTCATAGGTTAGCCAATAAAGAACTCGTTAAAATTTATGAGATAAATTCTAATGACATGCTATGTTTTAATAAAATATTAACAAGACTTTAAGACCTAATTCCTGATTAGGGTAGTCTCTTTAATGATATTTTAATTCTAATTGTTATGAAATTAATTCTCATTAAAGGACTTCGTGTTTAGCGTTGTTAATAAATTTATTAAAATCCTAATAACGATTAGGATAGCACGTGAACCTTATAGTTGATAAGGATTTAATAAAAGTTATTAAACAAATCCTAAAATTTTGAATTTAAGGATGCAACTAGTTGATAGGATTAATTAGTTGTTAATAAAAGCCTTTTAGTCTATGTCACGCATATAAAAATGACAAGCTTCATTCAATGGACCATGATCCAGTCAATGTGCTTGGCTAAGTTTGTTGGATCACCCTAATCTAAGGGATATTGATCCTGGCTTAGTCAATTCCCTGGCTGTGTTCCGCTAGACCGCAATGACGCGAATCATGATTGTATGACACCCTGGACTATATCTAAGTCAAATACGTTAATAATCTTCTTCAAGATTAGCCGTAGCCCTCCTTGTTTTAGGGGTTGGCAACTATAGGACCCTTGTTCCAGTTGTTGAGCTACACTCAAGCTGTGACATGGCAACCTTGTAGAAACCAACTCCTTAAATACATAAGATGAAATCTTGACCTGACCCAAACCGTCGTGTCGTGAATACACCGAGCGTCGGCGTAAGTTAAGTCAATGATGTAGTCTTGCTAGATGTAGTCTAAGACCTGACCCAAACCGACGGGTCGTGAATACACCTAGCGCCGGGGAAAGTTAGGCTAGACACGAAAACAATGGTCCGACTAGACTAGACATTGTGATTTAGATGAGCACACTCATGATCACAAATGGCTAGGGGTAAAAACCGATAAGAGGGACATATCTGATATGATCGATGAAGAGTCATCTTCCGATCACAGAGTCAAGCAACTTGTTGAGCTACACTCAAGGTTGTTAGGCTCAAGGTGATTGGATCTCTTACCTATTAATTTAATTCGATTAAATCGTTCGTTATTAAGCTTTGAAACGATCGTAAAAATAGTGGGAGGGTATAGATAGATAAAAGCCAATATATCTATATTTAATATTGAACATATGCTAAACTAGGGTAAGTTCTAAGTTTACAAATGGAAGCAAAATATAATATTTTAATGGAATTAGTTAACTGGTTAAATAGGTTGATTAATTGAATATCAAGTTAAATTCTAATTGATAGAATTAAACTATTTTCTCGTTGACATTAAAATAACCTTCTAAAGAATAGATTTAAGAAATATGATTTCATTAAGTTCTGGGTCCAAACAAATAAATTCACGCTACATGTCACTCGCCTCTATATGGGGCAGCTTGAACATATAGGATATTCGAAGTATGTTTCTCCCTATGTCACGCCCCGCTTCCCAAAAATATGGAGGCGAAGCGTGAGAAGGTCCGCTCAGACTTGAAGCTACAAAGCTGCAAGTCCGATAAGCGTCAATCAACTTTAAAACTGCAGGTCCTTGCAACGCGAACGAAACAAGATAATAATAATGAAATGAGACAACAGAGATATCTCAGAATATCCATAAAATAAGTTTCAACATCACAGAAAAAGCCATCAGGCTAAAAGAAAAAGAGTCTAAAGGCCCAAACATGGCCAACAAAAGTACAACGTACAAAACAAAGGTGCCACGCACCGACAACTAACAACAAAGCCTAAAACAAAAGGAACTCAGCAAAGTCACCAAGAAAGGTCTCCGGTGTCCACAAAACTCCTCCTGGGCAATCATGGACTCAGACTCAGCGTCAGCAAAACATCACGTACACAGCAACGGTCTCCGGCTCAGGATCTAACATGTGACACCCAAAAGAGCAAGGGGCACATGTCAGCAAGTCCACAAGAGACTTGTGCAAGGATACTGAAAGTAGGCACAAGTAAAGCAACCTAGCAGTTCTAGCATGAATGCAATGACATTGCAGTTAAAGTATGAGTGCAACAAGTAAAGTAAAGTAAAGTAAGGTACGAGCATGGCATTTAAACATGGCATGGATGACAAGTTTTACAAGTAACACTCACTAGTACAAGACAAGTAAAGTAAGCACCTCGTGCACAGAGATTCCGCCTTCTGGCTAGAGTGGCTGATCGGGCCACTCCTAAGCTCAGGTGATCGTTTATCCTTACCCCTCCACGTGTATCGAGACAGGGCCTTACCCCCGAACGGTAATGCTCGCTTCTGGATCACGAGCCAGGAAGTGTTTTTAACAAGTATGGCATATGGGTACACCTAGCCGGACAAGGAAACCGGGCATTGGCTTTTGACCAATACATGAGGCCCGTTCCCAGGAAGTAGTATTCAAGGAGTACAAGTACAAGTATTGTAGCGTGTGCTACGAATGCAACAATCAACTTGGATGACATGTAGAATGCAATGCATGGCAGGTAAAAGTGCGTACAGTTAAGGAATTTAAACGTGACATATACAAATGCATGAACAAGTTTAAGAGTTGGATCTAGCTTCGTTGTCAAGCTAGATATATTTAGGTGACAGATCTAGTTTCGTTGTCAAACTAGATCAAGTAGGCGTCTAGCCAGCTATCATTTCACTGACTAGTCTCTTTTACGCTAAAAGCAAGGAAGTGGCCTAAAAACATGGCCCTACACAAGAGTTGGCAAGTTTCACTTGCCTGCATGTACAACGTCTGAGAAACACCGTCCAAGATAGTCCAGAATCACAATTATCCTACGTGCACAAGTCCACTGGCCTAAAGTCCATATTATTAATCTTGATTAGTGAATTTAAAACATTTAAAACATTTTAAAAACATCAATTTTAGTCTTGATTAATAGGCAATGGGTTGGGGGTCCTAGGGGTGCAAGCGTTACCTCAACACGACGTGAAAGCTACACCGGCGTCGGGTAGCGACGCCGGGGGTTGGAATAAGAGAACGCGCTCCAAGTCCTGATTCCAATATAGATTCCTCGCTGGAAAGTTCAGAGCATCAACCGGAGTAACGGTTCCAGATTCCAAAGCTAGCACGTGCGACGACGGCTACAACGTGTCGCAACGTCGTGCACGGTGAATCGTCGGAGAGAAAGCACCTAGGTGGGGCCCACAGTAGTCCTAGGGACCAATGGGGGACCCACAATACCTCTGGAGAACTTGGGGGGCCCACGGTGGCAAGCGGTACGAGAGTTGCGACGTTGCGACGAACGTCGCTCGGTCGGACACTAGCCTGACCGAGAGAATCTCTCAGTCAGACACAGCGCACGGCGCTGTGCAGCGCTGCGGAGCGGGCTCAGCAGCGGGTGCGGGCGGCCTCTCGGTCGGTGCGGTCGGTCGTCTCGATCGGGCGCTTGGGCAGGTCGTTGCAATCGTTGCAACGAAGCGGCGATGCGGGCGTAAGCGGGGGAGCGCTTCAGTCTGAGCGGGGATTTGGGGCTGATTCCGTCGGTCGGTGCGGGGGAGTTCGTCGCAACGTTGCGACGATTCGTCGCAACGTCAATTTTAGGTTTTGGAAGCGGCTAGGGTTATTTTCTTGCGAAAATAGGTCTTCCTAGAGGTTGTTTATATAGTGTAGAGGGGTTGACTAGGTCTAGGGCTAATCCTAATGAGATTAGGAGTTTAAAATAATTTAAAATTCAAATCCACTCTTCCTAATCATATAGGGATTGGGTGCAGCCAAGATAGGGGCTGAGATTTGGCTCAAAAATTATTTAAAACGTTTGAAACTCAAATAAATTTTCCTTGGGCGAAATTAATATAAAAATTAATTATTAAAAATATTATAAACCTTGTTAAAAATATAAAAGTGGCCAAATAAACTCCAAAAATTATAAAATAAATATAATGGTGATCGTGATGACGAAAGTGAGTTAACTAAGAAGACGGATCTCAATTTCGACATTAGACGACGAAACTAAAAATAGAAACGTCTCCCGTCAAAAGTGAGAATCGCAACGTCTCATCGAATAAGATTAAATTGTGGGAAAACGACTCGAGAAACGTGGTTCCAAATTAGGCCCACTATTTAATACTCTCAGAGACGTTCACAACGGCATATCGCACTAAAGTGTTCACAAACAAACAAAGTCCAAAATAAACACGTGCACGGTCAAAAGCACGTGCACGAACAACATACAACGAAAAGTGGTCGTTACATCCTCCCCACCTTAGAATAAAGTCCGTCCTCGGACTTTCTAATATATCTAGTCGCTCTAGTAACTACCCCATTCAAGTCACATTATAATTCAACCAGGTATAGTCATTACAAGTGCTTATATATGCACTAGGTAGTCAAACATTAATACCACCAACATGTATCTATATATTCACGTGCGTCATACACTTATATCTAGTATAGTCAGTCAACTTCATACATGTATTTCAATCATATATATAAGAATACATCCCTTATATAACTACTACTTACCTAGACACAAAACAATATTTCAGATACTCATATAAGGATAGTCTCACACTTAGCAAATACAATCATTGCTCTACGTTTAGGTAGCTACCTATGCACAAACATCATGGGTATACGACTCCCTAATATTTCCTAGTATACATTCAATACTAAACACATCAACATAGGTAGTCACACCATACCATAATTAAATCCAGTTTCACCGTATCTAATATATATATTCACCATCACTATAGTTTCACAACATATAGTCATTCAAATGCATGCAAATAGTTCACCATATATTCACATCACATACGGTCCTATAACTGTATTTACGACACGTCACATATACTATAGTCACCAATAACTATAACTAAGCACATACTTACCCGTGCATGGTGCACACCCATACACGCTAACATTTCATTCATACCAATCACACCACTATATACTTAGCACAACTACTCATCTGGTTTAGCTAGTACACATATGTTCACACAACAAGTCCTTAGTAAATAACTATACCACAAGACCAACACCTATAACTATATACTGGCGTAGCGACCCACAATCATGTGCGTAGCACAACCAGGCACCAACACTCCTATCACTATACATACATCAATCATGGCTATATTCAAACTACAAACATACATTCAATATACTTAGAGTATACCCACTCAAGCTTGAGTGAGACTCAGTACACATATCAGAATATTCTACATACGTAACACTGCCTTTATACCTATACCCATACCACTCCAATATATATATATACTAGTCATAACCCGTGCCCTAAGGGCACGGTTCATTTAAAATAATTCCCTCTCAAAATCTTAGATCCATTAATTTTAAACAAACAACAATAAGTAAAGTGCAATAATTGTTATTTAGTTCCCCAAAAATTTTGTGTCTCCTAAAAATTTAGCTCTCACCATAGAATTTATTCTCCCAAAAATTTTAATCCCCCAAATTTATTTCCCTCAAGATTTAACACGTACCTTAAGGTACCGATTCATTTAAAATATTGCCCTCCTCTAAATCTTTTGATCCCCTAATTTTAAACGAAATACAATAATTAAAGTGTAATAATTGTTATTTAGTTCCCTCCAAAAAAATTTTCCCTCTAAAATTTTGTTTCCACATTCATTTAAAATATCCCTGTCAAAATGTAATTCCCTCCAAATTCAATTCCCCTTAAAATTTAGTTTCCACAAAGAATTTAGTTAATGTTTAAAATTTTAGTCCCCCATAAAGTATAGTTCACTCCAGATTTAATTCCTCCCAAAATTTTATAGTCCACCCAAATTTTCATAAACTCTCATCCTACCCATTGATTCCTCAAGAATCAATCTCAACCATCTTTCTACACACCCCTTTTTCTTAGTCAGTAAACACATTCGAAAACATCTGTGTATAGCCCCTCAAACTCTGGGATCCCCTAATTTTAAACGAACGTCAATAATTAAAATGTAATAATTGTTATTAGTGCATCCTAAAAAATTTGTTCGTCCTAAAAAAATTTTGCATCCAGATTCAGTTTTCCCAAAATTAAGTTTCCCCAGAGAAGTTAGTTCAACTTTAAAATTTTAGTATTCCAAAAATTTAGTTCACTCGGAATTTCGTTCCCCCAAAATTTTATGATTTCTCCCCAAAATTTTCACAAACTTGCATCTTAGACATCAATTCCTACAGATTTAATCCCAAACATCTTTCTACCCACCCCTTTGTCCTAGTTAGCAAACACATTCAATAACATCCCTTATGTGTATAACCCCAATAGATAACATATACGTATAATAACATTTAAGAAAACAAATGTATTAAAAAATATAATAAAAAATATAATAAGACTATAGTGTCACTGCCTTACAATTTTATGCATATCAGCGTATAAAAATAATAACCCAAAAAATACATACCCACAAAATTACTTACAAACGACGACATTACAACCCCGAAACCTGAGCCATAATCCTAACAGCCATAAGCCGCTGCCTTCTTGGGGGACCAGCCAGCCTTCTTCGACAGTGACTTCTCACGTCCTCCTCCTTTGCCGTCGTCTTCTGCTATAGCCCCACATGGTTGATGTTCGATAGGACCCCACTGTGAGCGATAAAGAACAAAACAAAGTTTTCATGGTTTCTAACAAAATGACCAATAAATGTTCGAGGTTTTATGATCAATAGTGATCTGAAATTGTATACTCCCGGGAGGGCTCTATCTAAGCACTCTCCCAAGACTCCATAGTTCTTTTTCAACATTTTGCACATCTTTTGTGTATCTCATGACAGGAACGACCTCATCAACGAACTCAGCCAAGCGCATTTACGAAAGATGGGACTTGATGGGGAATATAATAAATTTATCAACTCACTGAAATTAAGTAATATACCTATTTCAAAGAAAAGTAAGTTCCTGCTCAAGTTTGCATACTGGCTACCAAATTTTTTTTAAAGAATTAGATAGCATTTCAATAAGATAATGAAACTTATGCATATCATACGCTTAATCTCTCGAACCATCACTTGTATCCACACATTATATTATAAGAACATTGGCTTAAAGTGAAACATTGATGTCAGAATAAAATATACAAAAACACCTACACAAATAGAAGCCTCTCACCCTCTCTCTTCTCTTCCACCCTAACAACCACCTCCTTCAGTTGCTTCCTACTCTTTCCACCCCTACTTCATTATTTCAAGCTCGTCGTGCGAGTCTTCATTATCGATGCCCTCTGCTCCACCACAGGAAGCACAGTCGGACCTCTGACACAAAGCAGAGATGATCGGGTTGCAAACAATCGCTACCTCCTTAAGCTTCTCCTCGTAATCCTACTTGGCATTCTGGTTGTCGGCTAGCCCCTCCAAGGCCTCCTTAAGAGCCACCTCGACCTTCCCCTTCTCGCTCTCGACCAGGCTAAAACACTTTTCTACGTGAATAAGATTACACTTATTAAGTTCATTTTTGTGGTTTTGGGAATGTTATAAGATGCTCTTTCTATAATATGCATAGATCATCTTTTTTTAACAACCCATTATTATTGTGCAAAAATAAATCTGTTCAAATAATGATATTGAGTGATTCATATAGAATTGGGAAAGTGATTGTCTGGAAACTCTGTTTGCCTTATTTTGTGTGCAACGGTTGATCACACAATTAGTTTGTTTATATGCAATGCAGGGTTGCAAAACTGAAATTGATAAATAGTGAATAGTCATGAGTGTGTAGCTGCCATGGAGTAAATTTTATTAGTTCTTCTCACATTCGTTATTCATATGGTGAATGGAGCTGTTTCACACCAAATTAACTTCTTTCAACCCGTCACTCACCAATTAGCGATATTTTATTCTTTCTGGAACCTGATCTAGGTTTCAGTTGACATCGGGTAAGCAATCTAACCTCAATCTCTTAATTTTCTTGGAAAAACAAAATACATACTAAAGAATTAGGACTCATATCTTAAAAGAATGGATTTACCAGGAGAAACCATTCAATTTCATTCGAGACTTTCGATTCCAATCGAACAAATGAAAGAAACCACCGCTGTTTGTACCATTAAGCAAAACTGAAATATAACACATCAAAGAATTTAAATATGAAATTTGAATGCAAAAGTATGAAACAATAAGCCTCAGGGTGTCCCCAAATACTTAATTTTGAGTGGTAACCCCCAAATCGTGCTAATTTTGCAACCAAAATCGATTATTTTGACAGAATAACTGAGTTCTTCAAAGATGACTCCAAACCCTACACAACAAATAAAGAAGATAAACGGCTCCGATGATGATGATTCCCTAGTGGAATCGACATGGCCGATCAAAGGGGTGGGTAGAAGCAAATTCATATGATCAAAGGGTGGTTGTTCTGTTTAATGAGCTTTGGAAAATACACCTGACAAAATAAATAAGATATGCATCTACCCAATCACATTCGGTTCTAAATCAGAAGAAAATTTAGCCATGCAATTTGCAGCATAGTCCACTTGCAAAAGATTGAGTAAAAAAGGATATTCCAGCAAGAAAATGTTGAATTAAACCAAAAAAAAATTGGAGAAGAAACTAAACTAAGCACGAATTATCAAGTGAATAAATTAACGAAATAGAATTCAGTTTAAACAACAATATATCAACGGTGACATAATGTAACCAAAATCAAGAGTGAAACTGAGATTTTTGTTAAAGACTTAAGCAATTCTGAATGGACTACTGAAGGGGCACGCATGTTTTTCCTCCAGCGATGCACTCTTTTAGCATCGTCTCTAAAGAGTGGGCCATGAAACCACCCGCAGTCCCTGCCATCTTGAGCTCCTCTTTTTTGCAAGATCTGCCTGCAAAAATTGCAAAGAGCCAAGCTTTGTTTTTTGTCGTGATCTGAAAAGATTAAGGCAATATCGAGAAATTAGAAGCAAATTGAAGAAGCAAATAAAGAAAGAAAAAAGATGTTCAAAATAAAAAACAAAGCAAAGCAATTCAAATCTGACAGGAGCACATCTCAAACTTGTTAGAACTGAGAGTATGTGATTATGAATATTCTTGTTAGAATTGAGAGTATGTGATTATGAATATTATTGTTAGAGTTTAGATCCAAATGGAAACATGAAAATATTACTTGCAATTGTATCATTATCCCATCACTGTAAGAGATTACCAATCGAAGCCATATATGTAGATCTCACAGACGAAACTCACATAATTATTCAATATAAACAAAAGAAAAACTTCTAATAAAGCAAAGCTATGAAAAAGAGAAACTGACCATTATCCATTCACTAATTTTGTATATAACAGGCATCATTAATTCTATATTTATATTATTAAGTGTAGTTGCTACAAAAGTTACAAAGAGCTTTCCATGCTCAAACGTATGACCTTCAGTTCAAACAAAAAAAGAAACATTGCTATAGGACCAAGTTTTTTCTAACATCAAATGATTATTTATAGTAACATGTTGTGGCTCTAATGATTTGTGCATCCTTAATTCAGTTTGGATGAAGGGTTATTGCCTATGATTAATAATAAACAATGTATATGCTTAGAACCAACCTCATTTATATGCATATCCACTTACCTCATTTCCCAGATGAACAATTTGCATCCTCCCCTTTTAAGGGGAAAAGAAAATGAACAATTGACATTGGAACGCTAGAATTGCTTGGCTTAATATTCATAATCCATTCCTCACAAAAGGATTGTGATGCATATACACTTTCCACCCCATAGATATCATTTTAGATGGTAATGAGTCAATTTTTTAATTTCAGTTAATCTTAGTTCAAGCTCAGGAATCAAATAAGAGAAGAAAAAAGTATTCATCCCCCCTCGCGGAACTACTATTGCATGTGGATGTTATTGTGATCAGTGATCAAAATTTACTACTAGGATCAAAGATCAAAGTTCATCAATAATATAAGAATGAAAAAACAAAAAGCAGTCATTAACATGATTATGTGATAATTTTTACCTCAATGGGGATGATGTTTGACTCATTTGCCACAAAAGCTACACGCAAGATTTCTAAGTTTTCCTTTTTCAAAAATCAAATACATCTGGCAATAAATAATTTGATGTCTTAAAAAGGTCAATTCCAATGTTTATTTTTTGGTCAATGGAAGAATGAACTCTTTTGGTGGGAAGGAAACTTGCAAAAAATCACAACACCTCGTCAAGTTTAGCAGACCTCAGCTGATCATTGATCAGATTCAGGTATTATTGATAAAGAAATTATATCATCCCAAGAAAAATTACGTCAAGTGCTCTTTAAGTTGTTTTTCTTGTGCTTATTAATAGTTAAGATTGGTCAATGCATCAAGTGACAAATTCTGTTATTGCAGATGGGAACTCAAAGTTCCCCTAATTATTGATAACTCTATAGTTATACTATCAGATGGAGGTCTTGGCATGGCCATGTTTAGTTTAGGTACTGATGTTTGGCAGAATGGAAACATTTAGCACTATAATAAATTGATTGTCTGGTTTAAGTAACATTCTCTTGTGGAAAATGACATGTCTTTTCATGGCATCACAGTCAAAATTAATCGCATGTGGGGCTAAAATTTTGCTCCTCTCATCGGTGGTAAGGTTCATTATAGGACCGGTAATAATGGCTATCACTTCATATGTTATTAGAATGAGAGCAGTTCTCCTCAGCATGACAATTGTTCAGTAGCTCTTTTCACAAATCATCTGACCGATACCATATAACTCATTTAGGCCTTTTGAAAGCAAAGAAATTGTGAAACCAAGTGCACAAACTAATTAAATTTGGGGAAAGAAAGGAAAGGAAAGACTCAACTTTATGTATTACTATGCTAATATTAAGTGAAGACTAAAATCAGTAATCATGTGTCGGTAGCTAATCTCCAAGGAATAGTAACATTTGTGTTTACTAATGAGTATGGATTGCTTCCAGATATCCTAAGTAGCGGCTAGAGGATTGCATCCAGAAGTCCCACATAAAAACACATAAAAATACACAAATTCAGGACACCGGAATAGATTTTAATTTTTTTTAAACGTCAAATAGGAAAGAAAATTACCAGATACCAACAATAAAGTTGTTTTTAAAATTGAAAGGACCTTCTTATTTATATAAGAAAATAGTTCTCATGTAAATGACCATTAAAATTTGTAAAACTATGAAATCAACAAACAAACATATACACTCAGAAAAACATGGTCTAAAGTTCAAATAATATTCACAGAAGCAACATGCATTCTACGTATGATAATTTTCGCATAAAAGAGACCATTATAATGAGGGCAACAAAATTTGATCTCCAGAAAATACAGGCATATGAATTGCCGAAAGCTAGAAAGTCAAAGAAATTACCAGATTGGCTTTCTCATTTGCCGCAGCTAACTTCTTACGCACTTCAAATGCATCCTTCTTCATCAGCTCTATTTATTCTTGTTGCTGGGCCTCTTTAGCATATTTTTAACCTTCAAATTCTTTAGGATCCTTTTATTTCCAAGAGGACACCCAGAAGTATCATGTAAACCGACAGCAAGTTTTTACAATGTTGTTAAGGCATGTATAGAAACTCAAGGAATGTGGGAGATAAACCTCATAAGGTAACATGTCAACATTAATGTCGTATTGTATGCAAAGATGATATCTACGTAATTGCAATCTGAATATAAGACTTTATTTTTGCTAGTGTATATACAATAAATTATCTTACTGTACAATTTAATTCACAAACAATTCATTTAAACCATAGATCAATAATCAATTTAATTAGACAAATTCCTACTAAGGATATTTACCCTAACTTGGTATCACTGTGACATTAAGTCGAGCAGTTGGTGAGCTCTCTTGATTTCATCTGAGACTCCATTAAAGCAGAAGATTCCCAGCCAACTCCAAAACCAAATATACAAACCTCAATACACCCAGTTAAACAAATGAAATCAAACAGTTGCTAGGCACATTTGTTGGTCCACAATGATTTCATCCCAAAAGTGCACAACAAAGGGAAATCATAGGAAAAAAGACATCCAACCCAATAGCAATTATCTATGCTCATATGCCTGTAATAATCATCCTACAGAATAAGAGCAAGCAAACCTAACATCCAACAGAACACCAAACCTATTAATTTACAGAACACCAAACACTTTGTTAACATGATATATTTGTTAACTAATATCTGCAACAAATATTTGTTAACTAATCATCCAAGTTAAAATATCATAGTTTGTATGATTTTTTTCCTGGATTAGCACACAAAAGTCGAGAAATATGTTGAAAGAGGTTTAAACTTTTTCATCTAGTCACAAAGGTTAAAAAAGCAACTCTCTCATATTTGTTATTTTAAAAGTTAAAAAAATTTGTGCTGAGAGAAATGTGATATTTTAAGTTCACAAGCACAAAAGCAATGTACAATTCTCATTCATTTTTAGTTCTCGTAAAGTTAAAAGGTATTTTAAGTGTATTTTTAAGTGTATTTTTAATTCTCATTCAAAAAATTCCCCTCCAAGCAATGTACAATTCTCATCCAACTAAAATTTTAAGTGTATTTTTAGAACATGGAAGAAGCCTCATGCAAATGGAGTGCCCATCCAATATGAGGATGTTTTTCTTGTTACCAAATCACTTGGTAGCTGTATAACCAAGTGCACTTGAAAAATACATATAACATGCACATGTTGTCTCCGTGTCATTGTGAATATGGACCATTTTTTTCCAGGATTGCAACACATTATAACCTAAATATAATAGAGAGGTTTCTAAACCCAAATGACATGATGTTACCATTTCAGGATGAAAGGGTGTTAACATATAATAATCATATGCATTAGGTTGTTAACATATTTGTGCATATGAGGTTGTTAACATATAAGAAACATCATGTCATCCTGCATATTAGTTAATGCATATTCATAAGAAACATCCTGCATTTAGAAATGATAAACATCCTACTCATAGGGCACATAGCAAATTAAACCGATATAAATTATATCCTGCTCATCGGATTTATTGAATCATTTCCCACTCTCGTTGAATTTTACATGCGAAATTTGTGAAAGAGCAATCTTTGCATAAACAAAATGTGGGAAAGATTTACATGTGAGATTATCGAAGGTGAAGTTGACTTAACAGAAGAATCTAATACCCACAAATAAACCCCAACATCATGCTTACCACCCATCAACACTCTCGAAACCTGAAGAATAAAAAGAGCGCACTCGAAGAGTTCAAATTAAGCTTACCTTGAAGAATAAAAAAAGCACATCCAAAGAGATCAAATTTAGCTAACCGACTCTAAAATCTCCAACAAAAACCCACCAAATTCTCAAATAAACACCCATTTGTCAAGCGTGCTCAACAACCCAAAATATTAAATTTGGTTAAAAAGCAATCTTTGATTAAATTTGGTTAAATTTACCTGTGAGATTATTGAAGGTGAAGTCTCCGTAGACGAATAATCATGCCCACAAATAAACCCCAACAACATTCATACCACATGTCAACATTCTCGAAACTTGAAGAATAAAAAAAGCACACCCAAAGAGTCAATGTTTGCACGATCCCGCGACACATTGAAAGAGGACTAATAGAGAAATTGTGAAAGTTTGCCTGCAAATAAACAAAACATTCTTTGTTTTACTTTTTCAGAACATAAGGTTTGCCTATTATAGATCTGAA
This sequence comes from Scilla litardierei, assembly GCA_030789695.1. NCBI lineage: Eukaryota > Viridiplantae > Streptophyta > Magnoliopsida > Asparagales > Asparagaceae > Scilla > Scilla litardierei. The sequence goes on along the minus strand of CM061142.1, from coordinate 213,584,255 downwards.
AAGCATTACTTATTTAAAAACAAAGCAATCCAAATATTCAAACCATCCCATTCGTTTGGTTGAACTCTAAATTATGCATTGCATGTCACTCAGTGGTGAATAAAAATAACATCAACTTGAAGAACAAACCAATATATTCTTCTAGAAATAGGAAGAAAGTATCAACATACAATTCGATTTAATTCCATCTACAATACAGCAAATATTCAACCAAAAAGGCCTAACCAACCAGTAAATAATCTCCAGCTTCTAAAAAGGCCTAAAAAGACATCGATTCCAATTCCATTTCAAACAGATTAAGATTAAGATAGCTCCTCAAAATCAACTTAACCTCAATAGAAATCAAATCAAACTACCAAAAATCGCAGTAAGTAAATAAATTATAGGCAACACATTCAGGGTAGTTATCCTATAGCAAGGTCACAGTCCTCTAAAATCTATGTAGAGGTTACCCAATCCCACCAGATGCACACAGATTCTTTAAGAAACCACACAGATTCTTCAAGAAACCACACAGATTCTTGCAGAGTTGTTTAGTGAGTATCACCTTCTTGGTCACAGTGTTCTTCAGATCGGGGACCTGAACCGTGTTCTTCAGATCGGCCAGGGCTGAGGTCAAGTAGCTATCGGATCCCCTTCTCCAAGAACGGAATATGCCATCTCAACGAAGCCCTACTCCCTTCCCGGGTCTTCCTCCTCCGGTGGCAGATCCGGCGTGGGGGGTCGAGATGATCAATGTGTTGAGGGGAGATGATTGATGCACAGATTGTGGGGTGAGATGAGCTGAGGTTTTGGGGGAGATCGGGAAGGGAGGGAAGGAGGGGGGATATTTTAGAGGAGCTGCGATTTTTGGTGTTGCCCTAAGCTTTGGGGGTTGCAATTTTGGGGGTTGCCCTGATCTTTGATGACGGAGAGAAACTCTCAGCTCAAGGCAGCAGTATTTGACAGTGGGATTTGAAAAGTCAGGGGGCTTTGGTTTCCCCCATAGTTATCATCCTAAAATTCAAGATTTCCCTCCAAAACTATCCCTCATGATAAATTTTTCAAATTCAAAAACATCCCTCAACCATTCCCTCCAAATTATACAACACTTTATCCCTCAATTTCTCTTGTCTCAATTTCTCATGTCTTATTCAATTTCTCATGTATTATCAAAAACTCTTATCCAAAAACCCATGATAACATCCCTGTTTTATAATATAGATATGTCTACCAATACAACCATATGCATACCATAAGTCAATCACACTTAATATTTAGTCAGGTAATACTTACATAGTTCAATCACTCTATATACCATAATAATAACATTACAGACATCAGCATCCACATATTTATAATACCCTCCCTAGTACAAACATTCACCATATAGTCACACATAAGTAATGTATATATTCACACCATAGCCTACTACCTATAATTAGTATACTCACACATCCACACATACATAATTAAGATGTGCAATAGTCGTGTATACCTCACGGTATGCACGCATGCAACATCCCGTAAAAGCAAGCAATACCAATCAAAATTATAATCCTACTACCATATGTATATCACTTATATACTCATGCAACGGAACATAACTACTTACGTCCAAGCACAATATATATCTACCCACGAGCACATACTCACACGTACTAACATACAGGTCATATAATAGGCCTACTCACTTAACTATACGTACACCTATTATTATCACACCTAGCATACACATAGCTTTACCAATCATTTTATTTCAACCATTACAAGTATCTCTAACTACGTACACTCCATTAGGTATTCCAACGCTAACTTTTATATACACAGGCATCCCTAGTATGGTGTAGCTAGCCACACACAAATCTATAAATACTATCACACAATCCGCTTAATAATATCACGAATAACTCCGAGCATATATATATATCACACCATAGGCAAGCATCAATATACTATGGGGGCAAACTCATTCAAGCCCACGTACACAACTTGGGTACGTGCACTACGACTACATCACGAGGTCCAAGGGCCTACTAACAACTTAGAGTTGACACAGACATTGACGGGCAATAAAGCCTAAGCAATAAAGGGAGGTCGAGGTCGAGAGCATGACGAGGGTAGGATCGATAAGCACGAATCCAGATAGGATGTATACAAGGAGACAGCTTGGTTAGGGAAAACTGTGATTCACTGGTGAATGTTTAGGTAGGGGAAAGGGAGGTGTAGTGATACTTATATAGGATAGAGGAAGGAAACAGCGTAAATAACATAAACTAAAATACGTGAAATTGAAAACTGTTGTACTTCAAAAGTTGGAATCCTCGTCTTGTATAAAAATATTTGGAGGTCGATAAAACGAGTTGTTCAAAATAAGTTTGAGTCGAGTATTCATAATAAGAGAAAATGATTTATTGGCTTATCAAAATAAAAGAGTAAATCATTTACACGAATATTAAGGACGTAGTTTTTAGAAAATATTATACGGCAGTAATTTAATATAATTTGGCAAAAATTTTGGAAATTCAAAGAATGAAATTAAAGTAACTGAAGAATTTAAGCTCGTGTTAAACGCTTTCAAAGTCTTTAAGTCATGGAAAGAAAATTTAAAATGATCAATATTGGAACTACTTTTAGAGGAACCAGGATGTGCAAAAATTAAAACTGGTTTACTCAAAACCCTTAGCATACGAGCACAACGAACCTGGTACGGATAAAAATAATTGGAACTCATTTTAGTCTAGCAATTTTTCTAAAAACATGTATGGTGAGCGGAAAGATATTAATAATAATTTGGTAGTAGAATTATCAAAATTGGTAGCAAAGCTTTAAAATCAAATCATGGAGGGTCTAACTCAGGAAGTGGTTATGAAACAGTAGTTTTACAAAAAATTTGAAACAGGAAAATGAATAGCATAACATCGACTGGCTGAAAGCTAAAATCAGAGGTGACTTGAAAAGTATATTAAAAGGAGACGCGATGTGTCGTTTGAATGGCATAAATTAGGAGGGAAAATTATAAATCGAATTGGGCAAAAATAAAAGTACGGTTCAGAATAAAATTAATATATGAAGGGACGACACATTTACATAAGTACGAAAAAATATAGGCTGGAAAAGTACCATAAGCTAGTATTCAAAATTTCGACAAAAATTTTAAGAGTTCAAGTCAACGAAGGAGTATGGAATATATATTAAAAAAATTGAACAAATTTAAACTTAGGAAAAGAGGAAATCGAAAAATACTTTCAGAAGATTCAAGATTTGTAATGGAGATGTTCGAAAATTGACGACGATCGTCAAGAGGCGATCTCGTGAATCGAGGCAAGGAAAATGGTCGGATGATCAAAGCATACGTACGCCTAGGATATGAATCAGGAGAATCTATGGGGAAACTCCTACGGTCGACCAACTAAAGATTAAGAACTAAGCGCTAAGACTTTCTAAGGAGCTAGACGGTAATGAAATGCGTTCAGCTTGGTCCGAAATCGATGAACCCAAGCGAACGACTGAAGGAAATTCTAGAAGTCTAATATGGTCAGAATTAGACCAGAACCACTAAGGTAACTCCTACGACGATTAAATCAATTGCTGACATGGAGTCTAACTAACAATCAGAGGCCTCTAACTAGTAAGCACAGACGTCTAACTAAGTCTTCTTATCACCTAGTGTCCTAAGAAAACGACTAGACTCAGGGCTTATGACTCAGATGTTGCAATTTATTTAATGGACATTCCGTTATTATCGTTGTTCCGTTAATTCGTAATTGCAAGATTGACCTGCATGGGCCACCAACAAAACCTGTCACGCCCCGCTTCCCAAAAATATGGAGGCGAAGCGTGAGAAGGTCCGCTCAGACTTGAAGCTACAAAGCTGCAAGTCCGATAAGCGTCAATCAACTTTAAAACTGCAGGTCCTTACAACGCGAACGAAACAAGATAATAATAATGAAATGAGACAACAGAGATATCTCAGAATATCCATAAAATAAGTTTCAACATCACAGAAAAAGCCACCAGGCTAAAAGAAAAAGAGTCTAAAGGCCCAAACATGACCAACAAAAGTACAACGTACAAAACAAAGGTGCCACGCACCGACAACTAACAACAAAGCCTAAAACAAAAGGAACTCAGCAAAGTCACCAAGAAAGGTCTCCGGTGTCCACAAAACTCCTCATGGGCAATCATGGACTCAGACTCAGCGTCAGCAAAACATCACGTACACAGCAACGGTCTCCGGCTCAGGGTCTAACATGTGACACCCAAAAGAGCAAGGGGCACATGTCAGCAAGTCTACAAGAGACTTGTGCAAGGATACTGAAAGTAGGCACAAGTAAAGCAACCTAGCAGTTCTAGCATGAATGCAATGACATTGCAGTTAAAGTATGAGTGCAACAAGTAAAGTAAAGTAAAGTAAGGTACGAGCATGGCATTTAAACATGGCATGGATGACAAGTTTTACAAGTAACACTCACTAGTACAAGACAAGTAAAGTAAGCACCTCGTGCACAGAGATTCCGCCTTCTGGCTAGAGTGGCTGATCGGGCCACTCCTAAGCTCAGGTAATCGTTTATCCCTACCCCTCCACGTGTATCGAGACAGGGCCTTACCCCTGAACGGTAATGCTCGCTTCTGGATCACGAGCCAGGAAGTGTTTTTAACAAGTATGGCATAGGGGTGCACCTAGCCGGACAAGGAAACCGGGCATTGGCTTTTGACCAACACATGAGGCCCGTTCCCAGGAAGTAGTATTCAAGGAGTACAAGTACAAGTATTGTAGCGTGTGCTACGAATGCAACAATCAACTTGGATGACATGTAGAATGCAATGCATGGCAGGTAAAAGTGCGTACAGTTAAGGAATTTAAACGTGACATATACAAATGCATGAACAAGTTTAAGGGTTGGATCTAGCTTCGTTGTCAAGCTAGATCAATTTAGGTGACGGATCTAGTTTCGTTGTCAAACTAGATCAAGTAGGCGTCTAGCCAGCTATCATTTCACTGACTAGTCTCTTTTACGCTAAAAGCAAGGAAGTGGCCTAAAAACATGGCCCTACAAAAGAGTTGGCAAGTTTCACTTGCCTGCATGTACAACGTCTGAGAAACACCGTCCAAGAGAGTCCAGAATAACAATTATCCTACGTGCACAAGTCCACCGGCCTAAATTCCATATTATTAATCTTTATTAGTGAATTTAAAACATTTAAAACATTTTAAAAACATCAATTTTAGTCTTGATTAACAGGCAATGGGTTGGGGGTCCTAGAGGTGCAAGCGTTACCTCAACACGACGTGAAAGCTACACCGGCGTCGGGTAGCGACGCCGGGGGTTGGAATAAGAGAACGCGCTCCAAGTCCTGATTCCATTATAGATTCCTCGCTGGAAAGTTCAGAGCATCAACCAGAGTAACGGTTCCAGATTCCAAAGCTAGCACGTGCGACGACGGCTACAACGTGTCGCAACATCGTGCACGGCGAATCGTCGGAGAGAAAGCACTTAGGTGGGGCCCACAGTAGTCCTAGGGACCAATGGGGGACCCACAATACCTCTGGAGAACTTGGGGGGCCCACGGTGGCAAGCGGTGCGAAAGATGCGACGTTGCGACGAACGTCGCTCGGTCGGACACTAGCCTGACCTAGAGAATCTCTCGGTCAGACACAGCGCACGGCGCTGTGCAGCGCTGCGGAGCGGGCTCAGCAGCGGGTGCGGGCGGCCTCTCGGTCGGTGCGGTCGGTCGTCTCGGTCGGGCGCATGGGCGGGTCGTTGCAATGTTGCAACGTTGCAACGAAGCGGCGATGCGGGCGTGAGCGGGGGAGCGCTTCGGTCTGAGCGGGGATTTGGGGCTGATTCCGTCGGTCGGTACGGGGGAGTTCGTCACAACGTTGCGACGATTCGTCACAACGTCAATTTTGGGTTTTGGAAGCGGCTAGGGTTATTTTCTTGCGAAATAGGTCTTCCTAGAGGTTGTTTATATAGTGTAGAGGGGTTGACTAGGTCTAGGGCTAATCCTAATGAGATTAGGAGTTTAAAATAATTTAAAATTCAAATCCACTCTTCCTAATCACATAGGGATTGGGTGCGGCCAAGATAGAGGCTGAGATTTGGCTCAAAAATTATTTAAAACGTTTGAAACTCAAATAAATTTTCCTTGGCCGAAATTAATATAAAAATTAATTATTAAAAATATTATAAACCTTGTTAAAAATATAAAAGTGGCCAAATAAACTCCAAAAATTATAAAATAAATATAGTGGTGATCATGATGACGAAAGTGAGCTAACTAAGAAGACGGATCTCAATTTCGACATCGGACGACGAAACTAAAAATAGAAACGTCTCCCGTCAAAAGTGAGAATCGCAACGTCTCATCGAATAAGATTAAATTGTGGGAAAACGACTCGAGAAACGTCGTTCCAAATTAGGCCCACTATTTAATACTCTCAGAGACGTTCACAATGGCATATCGCACTAAAGTGTTCACAAACAAACAAAGTCCAAAATAAACATGTGCACGGTCAAAAGCACGTGCACGAACAACGTACAACGAAAAGTGGTCGTTACACCCTACAACTTGTCGAGCTACACTCAAGGTTGTATGGAAAAACAATTTTGATCCGTAAAGTTCGAGAATTTGATTAAACTGTTTGAGTCGAATACGAGTGCATGAGCGGTGCAAGACTATGCATCCCAACCGGATTTTGAGACAAGCAACGTGTTGAGCTACACTCAAAGTTGCAAAGCTCAAGCGTTTGGATACATAAGATGCTTGCATAGCTATTCATTTATGTTGGGCTATTTAATATCTAAATATGATTTAGAAAAGGAAGAAGGCACTCCGGAAAGTCAATTAAGAAAGTTAGTTATATTTATCATTAGTAAAGGCAAAAGTAGGAGGAAATGAAAATGTGACATATTTTGATGTCACGATTTCAGAATAATTGTTATACAAAAGACGTCTAACACAGTTTGACGAATGTCGTCACCTTGTTTCTGAAGCAATGTTTTGTGTTAGTAATTTGTAATAACCATAATATATTAAATGTTAATATATAAACACACAAGATAGTAGCAAACATATATGGCAAAATAGACTAGGCCGTATCGAGAGACTAAGCTTCACAAGTCACATAAAGAGGGGTCTGACCTCTCGTATTTTAAGGTCTGCGGACACTTGTGAATCTTATCCGCTTAGATATAATGGCTGAAACCCATCTGTAAGACAGTGGGAGAATGAGTTGTCGAACTCAGTCTCGTGCATACTGATGTACCCGAGTCTAGATTAACCAAAATAAGTTATTCGTATATTTTATTAAGACACATGTTCTTGATGAAACACTAGTCTGATAAAATAAAGAACGAAATGACAAAAGTATTTAAACTGATTCAATTAGATCGAATGGTCAAATACTTAGCTGCTAAAATCTTGTGTAATTAAAAGAAAATATGATTTTCTCTCAGGTCAAGTCTGTTAACACATTGGTGTGTTAAAAGGTATGAATCGCACTTAGTTAGACTTGGTGCAATCCATAGCAAGTGACTCTGAGTTAAGTCCTCCCTCTGGATTAAGTCCCAGATAGTAATGCCTAGGTTTTGATAATGTTCTATGAGGACATTATCAATAAGATATTCATTAAATCAATCATAAGGAAGTTGTATAATTACTCGAATCTCGTGAGATGAAGAGTCGAGTTAGACATCATAACTGATGATGACTTAGTCAACGTCTGGGATGAAATTCGGAGTAGTAACTCCGATTAAAAACTTGATGCAGTTAGAATAGGTCCGAGCACGTGAATAAAAGTATGAACTTTAGTTTACATGCCCAAGGAAAATGTTTCCTCATTTTCTGCAAGAAAATCTTCAAGTTAGAAGATTGCAGAAGAAAGGAAAATAGTGAAGTACAATTATGTTGGTTGAGAACGGTTTTCATCCTAATTCCTATAAACGGATTATGTTGAAACCGTCTCGCCAACAGATGTGTATGGATCTACTCGGACCGAACCCGATGTGAATGCTCATGATGACCATGAAAACTGGAGCATTCACTTATAAGTTCGTTTTTCTAAATATGATTTAGACGAACCAACTTATATGAATTAGCCAGAAGTTTTCAAGGTCAGTGGGAGCGCATAAATTACATGCGAGGCATCAAAGGGATGGAACATTTATTTTGACAAAAGTAATCAAAGAGTTTGATACTTTATCAAAAATAGATATGAGCCATTTGAAATGACCAGTAACAAATTTAAATGATTATCGTAAGGTACGATGAATTGGATAAGACCCAAGGAAATAAAATATTATGGATTCTGAAAGACCAAGTGAATTATTTGAATGAGATTCAAATGGTTGGTCAAACATGAACATAGAAACCCCTTAAGTCTATACTGTAGACGATTTTAGCAGATCCACTCACAAAGGCTCTACCACATGAAGTCGGGAAAACTTATGTGTAAAACGGTATGAGATACGAGGATAAATGGGCCTGAGTTGCAACGACCCGATCCCCGGGATACCGGATAAGTACGAATCCGTATCAGGTATTACCGAAGAGGCGAGTGTTATGTAGAAAGAAAGAAAAGAAGAGAGTAGGAAGAACACTGCAGGTACTACGCACGTGCTGGGAAGTACAAGTAAAACTCCGTCACAGATAAAAACACTGAGAAAACAACAAAAGTATAATATTACATTTTATTGATACATGGATACATCTTATACATACACCAACATCTTCATATTCACAACTCTAAGTACAAAGGTCCACCCGAAAAGAAACACCAAAAATTACAAGTCTCTCATCATACCCCTCACCACCCAATACTACAACTAATCATCAACTCCGAAGCTCCAGCCGCTATCTCCAACCTCCAACTCACATGACCTGAAAGTCAATGGGGACACGGCAACGCGTGACCCAGTAGAAACTCCTAACACTCAGCAGAACCCAGTTTTAGAACTAGTCTGTCTATCTAGGGAGGGTAGTCTAACAAGTAAGGTTCATGGTGCGTAAAAGTAATCACAGTCCAACATGCGAACCTAGTTATGAGAACGTGCAAAAACATGCATATGAAACCATATTATGAAATGCAGCTATTGAAAGGAAGCGTAAGAACATGTTACCATGGGACAATAGCATTAAAGTAAACAAAAATAAGGAGACATGAGATAACAACATTTATAAATTAAAGACAACTACTATAAGTTGTTGATTCACATATTTGGAACCCGTGTAAACCGTAGAACGCTAATGAGGCGGACTTCACCCAGGGTGGGTGAAAAAGTGGTACCACAACCAGCGACACGAGCACGGGAGAGGCCTCTCGTAACTATCCGTACCCGAACGGAACAAGGTATGGGAGTGAGACAAACTCGGTTTTTCTGTCGGACAAACGGAGCAAACCATCAATTACCGTCATGATGCATCACGAGTACACCAGTGGCCTCTCCAACCCTTTCAACTCGCCCTTCTGGGAGTGATACATCGGGTGAGAATTCATATCATATGTCCGCTCCTTAACTCCTAAAGTTTACCCGTTTTCCCCCAAACCCGTGTCACCCTCCTTTAGGAGGACTGATACATTACTCATTCTCACTCTCAGTTTTCAAGAAATTACTTCGTTTGTCAACGAATCATCTAGCGGACTTGAATACCGCTTTAACCAACTTTTAACAATATCATCATCATCATCATCATCATCATCATCTCAATTAAAGAATTGCATGGAATATCATCACAAACTCATCGTTATGAACATACTAATGTGAAAGCATAAACAAATTGAACTTAAATATTATTGACATAACGAATATTTCATGAACCATCTGCATAACTACATGTATCAAGAGCATGTCATTGAGAACATGATTAGCACAAACAAACTTAACTTCAAACAAACCTACACCATGATAAGTACTAAGCAAAGTTAGCATATGAATCTGTCAAAACCATTACAGTAGAAAGAATATCACTTTTAGCCTATCTACAGTCAGAATTGGTGTCTGGTCCATCACGAAAGTTGTAGATATGGGTGTTTTAATTTCACTGACCAATTTTCATAAGCTCAGTTGACATATGTGATTTATGGTGGATTTTCTCCTAACAGGTATAATTTCAGCATTCTGAACCAGAAACTGAGTTCAGTTCAAGTCCATTTTTCTACAAGTTACAGACAGAATTAAAATCTAAAAAATTATGGGTTGAATATCTTGAAGTCAGCTTTCCAACGGCATTAAGATCATAATATTTTATAAAGTGTGCATGGAGTTCTACTCGTTTTACTGAAAGGTGTCAAAACTGTCTAAAAACAGACCAGTTTTAGAAACTGAATTTTTACCCCAATTTTCAGTACGAATTTGCAAAACTTGTAAAACTGAAAGTTGTTAAGAACTTCAACATGAGAAACATATATTTTTTTCGAGCAATTCTATGTAGCCAATTAGGTGCAGCAAGCTACCAAAGTTTCGTCCAATTCTGTGTAAATTTCAGCATGCTAACTTAAATTAAAATCCTAATCCTAAAACTAAATCCTACTAAGAATGATAGGGGCTCTACCTTAAAAAGTCCTCCAAAAATTTGTCTTGCCCTTCTTAATCCTTGATGACCCTAAGCGTTTCCCTCTTCAAGCTTCTTCTTCTTCTTCTTCTAATAATTGAGTATGACAATAGTTTTGGCCTAAAGTGTTGAGAAAGAGGAGAGATGAGAGAATGAAAACTTTTGTTTTTCTTTTCCTTTTTCCTTTTTGTTTTCTTTCTTTCCCTTTTTCTTATTTCCTAAATCCAAAAATCCAATTATAAGCCATGTGTCACATGACTTGTCAAAACATTAGCTTAGTGTTACATGAGGTGTCATCCTACGATAATTAGGATTTAAGAAATAATAAATTATCATGGAAAAGGTAAAATGTCACTAATACCCTTCACCTACCCAAGAATACCATATATGTCCTAAACCCAACTTTACACAAAACACCTCCTTAATACTAATAATGACTATAATAAAACACATGCAATATGCACAATAATCTCTTTACTTAACATATTTACAAAACTACTCTATACATGCATACACTAAATATACTACACCATACATATTTATTCATATATACACAAACCAACATACACACCAAAACACTACACACATAAAATGCAACTATAAATATACAACTAGATTCCAAAGTAATACCAATAATCAACTATAATTATCATCCATCCAAACACACATACAAATTTAGCTAGGTATACACACAAGCATACATACAAATAGTCATACATATAATAAATCACAATATTATATAATACATTTCAATACTACCTTCATACAATTATACATTACCATATACATCAATACATACAAGTATACACATTTGTACACTCAATTATTCAATATCTATATACACTACACACCAAGATACATCCAACTATTCATATAGCCATACATACATCTTAGTATGCATACACACCTATAAATACATACACACTCTTAATTTATATCCATAGTACACATGCGTATAAGTAAAACATACGTACACATCACACACATGTACAAATATCACATATATGTACAATAATACTAATATATTACTATTCATACTCATACAAGTACAACAATATACACAATATAGTAGTTCAATTATAGGGGTATTACAATCTACCCACCTTAAAAACAAAGTCCTTCCTCGGACTTTCTAAAACTAAGGGTCTAATCGGAAGTTGATTAGATTTAATGATCTTCCCACCCATGAAATACAAACAATGATATATGTATACATTATACATTCATTTATATACGCACTGTACCATTGATTATTCACACATATGTACACACATACTAGTACTCCAATACATACATACATATATCAATACATGTGCACAGTAATAAGTAGAAATATAAATACACGTAAGGTATCAATATACAGACCCACATCTATACACTTACTTTACCAAATACATATGTACTTACATAAAGATTCACACAAGTATATGTTCAAGGATATATGCTATTTCATGAATACACATATAGATATATCTAAATACAAACACCTATGTATGCAAACACACACACTTCTTATAATCATATATATCTATATACATACATGTTCACACACAATACTCATAAGTCACAGAGCTAGCATATTTATGCATATACACACCTATAGATACACCTAGATACATCCAAGTATAGACCAAGTATATATTTATATATAGATACACATACTATTATATCACATCCAATACGCATGTAACTTTGCTAACATACATATGTAAATATGTATATCCAAATATTAATACACTTATAGCAGATAGTCATACACCAATACTTTACATATCGATATGATGCACCACATATCCAGTGTGTAACCATACACAGACATATCACTTAAGCACGTAAGTATAAACACATTCAACTATATAGACAATTATATATAATAGTTCGCACACAAGTATGCACATAGTACATATCACTATAGTAAATAGTCCTGACAGTATGTATGTATAGTATATCAACCTTCCACTACACACTCACTTTATATATGCAAGTATACATTCATATGTATTTATATCCAATATTCACTCACGCAAGTCTATATTTATCCACCTATACATGGTACAAATATACTTACATACAAGCCGTCCACATAACATATATTCAATGCAGTATATATATACACACCACACTATGTATAAATAATAGCACAAGAATCTTATCAATACCGTATATGTATCTATATACACACACACACTTGTATAAGCAAGACATGTCCATTTATAATTCTCATTCACATGTTACACTCACATATCATCACATAATATATAAGTACACACCAATATTGTATAACTTGGCATACCTACTTATGTATATCTATACACACCATTTAGTAAGGCAATATATTTCACACACTACTTATGGTACATATCCCATTGTAGCTATATTCATACATACATATCTCACTATGTCAATTTACACAACCACATTTATAGTACGCATACACATACAATTATACTTATGTATACTATCATACACTTTTATACATTCAAATATACACTTACCAACAAACATCCATATACTAACACATATAACATAAATTTATTTGCACACCAATACATATTCACACAGATACTCCGTATATATACACTCATCCATTAGACACCCATATACAAATATATCTTCTAACATCACTTTAATGCATCATACTTTAGTATCCATACTTACAGCTCTATATACATCCATTTATTCATACATATACACCCCCCAAATATAATCTAAGTATAGATTACCACATAGATAATACATAATACTCTATTGCACAGATAATATGTCTTATACATAATTTCACTCATCAAATACTAAATTCACCTCAATCCATAAAAACAACATTACCATACACACACCTATATTATGAATTACAAGAATACACATAAGTAGTCATACTCGTATCTATAGTGTATCTTATTTACAGATATATCTATAAACACCTAACTATATAAATACAAGCAAATACACTACAATACTTTTATATCCATGCAAACACCTACCCACACGTATATGTAAATGTATATACAAACAACTACCCATACTTAACCTCAGGGAGCTCTGTACATTGGGTTTCCTAATACCAGGGTTTTACCCTAAGGCTGATCACCTACCCACCTTAGGATACATTCACCCCTATGGAGCATTACCCGTACTATCCTTACGCACGCCGCAGTGCGGAGACCTGCATGGGCCGCCACCTGCAACGACCCGATCCCCGGGATACCGGATAAGTACGAATCCGTATCAGGTATTCCCGAAGAGGCGAGTGTTACGTAGAAAGAAAGAAAAGAAGAGAGTAGGAAGAACACTGCAGGTACTACGAACGTGCTGGGAAGTACAAGTAAAACTCCGTCACAGATAAAAACACTGAGAAAACAACAAAAGTACAATATTCCATTTTATTGATACATGGATACATCTTATACATACACCAACATCTTCATATTCACAACTCTAAGTACAAAGGTCCACCCGAAAAGAAACACCAAAAAGTATAAGTCTCTCATCATACCCCTCACCACCAATACTACAACTAATCATCAACTCCGAAGCTCCAGCCGCTATAGCCAACCTCCAACTCACATGACCTGAAAGTCAACGGGGACACGTCAACGCGTGACCCAGTAGAAACTCCTAACACTCTAGCAAAACCCAGTTTTAGAACTAGTCTGTCTATCTAGGGAGGGTAGTCTAACAAGTAAGGTTCATGGTGCGTAAAAGTAATCACAGTCCAACATGCGAACCTAGTTATGAGAACGTGCAAAAACATGCATATGAAACCATATTATGAAATGCAGCTATTGAAAGGAAGCGTAAGAACATGTTACCATGGGACAATAGCATTAAAGTAAACAAAAATAAGGAGACATGAGATAACAACATTTATAAATTAAAGACAACTACTATAAGTTGTTGATTCACATATTTGGAACCCGTGTAAACCGTAGAACGCTAATGAGGCGGACTTCACCCAGGGTGGGTGAAAAAGTGGTACCACAACCAGCGACACGAGCACTGGAGGGGCCTCTCGTAACTCTCCGTACCCGAACGGAACAAGGTATGGGAGTGAGACAAACTCGGTTTTTATGTCGGACAAACGGAGCAAACCATCAATTACCGTCATGATGCATCACGAGTACACCAGCGGCCTCTCCAACCCTTTCAACTCGCCCTTCTGGGAGTGATACATCGGGTGAGAATTCATATCATGTCCGCTCCTTAACTCCTAAAGTTTACCCGTTTTCCCACAAACCCGTGTCACCCTCCTTAAGGAGGACTGATACATTCCTCATTCTCACTCTCAGTTTTCAAGATATTACTTCGTTTGTCAACGAATCATCTAGCGGACTTGAATACCGCTTTAACCAAATTTTTACAATATCATCATCATCATCATCATCTCAATTAAAGAATTGCATGGAATATCATCAAAAACTCATCGTTATGAACATACTAATGTGAAAGCATAAACAAATTGAACTTAAATATTATTGACATAACGAATATTTCATGAACCATCTGCATAACTACATGTATCAAGAGCATGTCATTGAGAACATGATTAGCACAAACAAACTTAACTTCAAACAAAACTACACCATGATAAGTACTAAGCAAAATTAGCATATGAATCTGTCAAAACCGTTACAGCAGAAAGAATATCACTTTTAGCCTATCTACAGTCAGAATTGGTGTCTGGTCCATTCACGAAAGTTGTAGATATGGGTGTTTTACTTTCACTGACCAATTTTCATAAGCTCAGTTGATATATGTGATTTATGGTGGATTTTCTCCTAACAGGTATAATTTCAGCATTCTGAACCAGAAACTGAGTTCAGTTCAAGTCCATTTTTCTACAAGTTACAGACAGAATTAAAATCTAAAAAAATAATAGGTTGAATATCTTGAAGTCAGATTTCCAACGGCATCAAGATCATAATATTTTATAAAGTGTGCATGGAGTTCTACTCGTTTTACTGAAAGGTGTCAAAACTGTCTAAAAACAAACCAGTTTTAGAAACTGAATTTTTACCCCAATTTTCAGTACGAATTTGCAAAACTTGTAAAAATGAAAGTTGTTAAGAACTTGAACATGAGAAACATATATTTTTTCAGGCAATTCTATGTAGCCAATTAGGTGCAGCAAGCTACCAAAGTTTCGTCCAATTCTGTGTAAATTTCAGCAAGCTAACTTAAATTAAAATCCTAATCCTAAAACTAAATCCTACTAAGAATGATAGGAGCTCTACCTTAAAAAGTCCTCCAAAAATTTGTCTTGCCCTTCTTAATCCTTGCTGACCCTAAGCTTTTCCCTCTTCAAGCTTCTTCTTCTTCTAATAATAATTGAGTATGGCAATAGTTTTGGCCTAAAGTGGAGAGAAAGAGGAGAGATGAGAGAATGAAAACTTTTGTTTTTCTTTTCCTTTTTCCTTTTTGTTTTCTTTCTTTCCCTTTTTCTTATTTCCTAAATCCAAAATTCCAATTATAAGCCATGTGTCCCATGACTTGTCAAAACATTGGCTTAGTGTTACATGAGGTGTCATCCTAGGATAATTAGGATTTAAGAAATAATAAATTATCATGGAAAAGGTAAAATGTCACTAATACCCTTCACCTACCCAAGAATACCATATATGTCCTAAACCCAACTTTACACAAAACACCTCCTTAATACTAATAATGACAATAATAAAACACATGCAATATGCACAATAATCTCTTTACTTAACATATTTACAAAACTACTCTATACATGCATACACTAAATATACTACACCATACATATTTATTCATATATACACAAACCAACATACACACCAAAACACTACACACATAAAATGCAACTATAAATATACAACTAGATTCCAAAGTAATACCAATAATCAACTATAATTATCATCCATCCAAACACACATACAAATTTAGCTAGGTATACACACAAGCATACATACAAATAGTCATACATATAATAAATCACAATATTATATAATACATTTCAATACTACCTTCATACAATTATACATTACCATATACATCAATACATACAAGTATACACATTTGTACACTCAATTATTCAATATCTATATACACTACACACCAAGATACATCCAACTATTCATATAGCCATACATACATCTTAGTATGCATACACACCTATACATACTTACTCTTAATTTATATCCATAGTACACATGCATATAAGTAAAACATATGTACACATCACACACATGTACAAATATCACATATATGTACAATAATACTCATATATTACTATTCATACTCATACAAGTACAACAATATACACAATATAGTAGTTCAATTATAGGGGTATTACATGAGTGCAAGTGGGAGATGTATAGAGATGATGCCCTCGAGGCTATTTGTCTCTGTGTGAATAGCACAAACGTCTTGTTCGAAATAACAGTAAGCTATTTGGTAATGATTTATCTAAGTTATTTTATAATGTAGTTAACATTAGATATTAACTTAGGTAAAGTCCTGCGACTTTATGCAAGGTCAAACATGTATTGAGATGAGTATCTCGATCATGGAGAAATGTTTGACCGTCTGTAGCATAAGTCTAAAAGGGTTCGTGGTCGTAGATATTTCAAGACAAGGATATCGAAACATCGGATAGACCATTGTGTCTTAGTCTTCACCGTTTAGCGGTGGCGATGATCTCTTGATCGTTTGACTTGGCGAAGTCGAAGACGAAACACAGGTGCTCATTAGAGAATGAGTTCACTGAACGATCCACAAGAGTTATCATATGGTTATATTGACCAATCTGTCAATGATAACTCTCAGTGATGATAGGCTAGTTGGTCTTTTGACTTGAGGTCATTTTACGAACCTGTGCGTGAACTGTACCACTTAGATCACTGACCTAGCTTCGAGGCTAGGCCTGTCGAAAGGTCTTTGATCGGGTGTCACTAGAAGCATACGAGGAGAGTAATGATCAAGAGAGAATTCGTCTCTCCTGGTCAATGGGAGTTAGTGTCGTAGAGTTAGTTCGGTCTTTAGTAAAATCTCTAATCAGAGTATGTTGGAAGAAGTCCAACATTAGTTGACTAAAGATCGATAGAAACTAACCGGAGTCAAGTTATTGGGGTTGACAGTTTGACCGTACCCTAGACTTGATCTACACGACATAGTTAAGACGAAGAGACTAAAACTGCAGAATTCATCACGGACACAGTCAGGGTGGTCCCGATAATACTTATGTCGATGAGTCAACCACATAATGATGATTCTGAAGCAGGGACAGCAACCACTGCTCGTGGTCACTGCCGTATAGGGCTTCGAGCCCAAACCTGTTGTAAGGGTCAGGCTATAGGGTCTCACATAGAGTGCGACCTTTGTCTAATAATAGGTAGAAACGATTAGGGAGAATATGCATTTCATGCAAGGGATAAAATATTGCAAAATATGTTTGCAATTATCTCTTGCATTCGGGATAAATGATCCTGAGTGCAAGTGGGAGATGTTGGGGGATATGCCCTCAGATCATTTGTATTTGATGCAAATGAAAATTTAAGCTTAGATAGGGACTTTTTTGCATTTGATGAAAACTGGATTAAAGGTGTCGTAAATAGTTGACGACAATATTCAATATAATAAATTTATGGAAAAGGTTACCTAGATGATGGGATCGTCTCGCTCTAAACGCCGGTTCAAACCGCGTCAAAAACGGAGTCCATATGCACAAGTTATAGCCAAAAAAGTGAGCCCAAACTGTTGGGCTGAACCCATCGAAAATGGAGGCCCACCAAGCTTGAATTTTCTGGTTAGGGTTTTTTAAAACCTGGGATTTTTTTGACGGCTAGATTTGTAGGATCCTGTCAAAACAAGGACGTTAGGATCGAATAATGAAGTAGAGACTTACGCTTGCGTACGCGGCATCGTAATCTCGGAACTTCGCCATCGGATTCGCCACAACGGTCGGTACTTCGTCACGGAGGATCGAAGCAGAGTTTCACCGCCTAAATCTCTATTTAGAAGAGGATTTTAATGGAAGGGAGAAGAAGAACATAAGATGCCTTATGCAAACTTATGGCATGGAAAGTGTAGTATAAATGCCTTACCCTTGGGTCCGATTTATAGGCTTTAGGGGTGGTTATTGTAGGAAATAACCAATTATAAGCTTATTAGCCTATATAAGCACATTCATTTATCCTCTTCTTCATTCACTTATCAAGTGCCTTTATGCACTTATAAAGTGACTTTTTCCACTTATCGAGTGGCTTTTTCCACTTATCGAGTGATCCTTTTCACACGAGAAAAGGTTCCCTTCGTGCACGCCTTCGTGCACACGACATCTGAGGTCCGTATACCCTCATACATCCCCTCATGGGTGTATTCATGTTGTCCATATCCAACATCTCCCACTCACACTTGAGGGGATTGTAAGGAAACATCTTTCCTTTAACTCTTCTGTTTATCATACCGAGAAATAGGCCGTGTGACCGTCATGCGCATAGAGTCCGCTGTTGTGCACTTGTTAGAGATACACAACACCCCTCGAGGTGCAAAGTTGAGTAGATCAACACATGCTTTACCCTAGATTATTTCTTCACATTTCTTATACTTTATATTCAACAATTGAATCCCATCTGGATTACAATTGGTTGGCCAACTTTGAATCTCTATAGTCCAAATGTGAATATGAAATTAATCTTCCTCCTTTTGCGATCCTTTTGATCTTGACTTGACTCGCTTTTCTAACATGACCCGCCGGACCGAATTGACCATAGTCCATAAGCAACATGCTAAGATAGCAATCACCTAGTCAAATCTTAAGGAACCAATTAGAGTCCATAAGGGTAACGAGTTAAGACCCATGTGGTCTTTGGGTCTCACATAATAGTAAACACGTTTACTATTCTAACCCAATGGTCAAAATGCATACGTAGTATGAATACATATTACAACGTCACTCCTTTCCCAGGGAGTGTATGTCTTAATGATGTTGTAAGGATGATGATCAGACACCACAATGTCTGATTTTGAGTCCCTTTTACTACTCAAATAATATTCTGGACCCACATCCCGCATAAGACAGATATGATTTAAGAATCCTATTAGATCTTTTGTAAGCATCCATATGATGCAGATCTTTCATACGACCATTTTGTTTAAGTCATGACTCTAAATCGTCCGTCTGACGTTTTTGACTTTAAACAGGTCTCATCTTTATTTTACCCGTCTGATAAAATAAAGGCGGTTGCTCATGTGAGAGAGCCAACCTTGATCTGTCCGACATACTAAAATTTAGCTGAGATTTCAAAAATGTACACAAACATTTCTTAAGAAATTCATATGCAATGTTGAAAAGAACTTATTATTTTATTAAATTTGATCATTTACAGACATGTGAATTTATATTGGTACAACTCAGCTCTTACGCAATCCTTTAGATGATAAGTGTTTGTAAAACACATCTCTGGGGATCGCCTTCGTAAGCGGATCCGCTATCATCTCATGCGTAGGTATGTACCTTATGTCTACCTTCTTGGTCTTATCATAGTCTTTTGCAAAATTATCCTCTTAATCGCTTTCCAGTGTGTTTACACTGGATTGGATTGGTAACGATTTACCATTCCAACGGCAAAACAGATGTCCGGTCTTGTACACATCATAGCGTACATAAGACTACCGACTGCACTGGAATATGGAACTTTTTCCATAATTTCCTTTTCCTTTTGGTTCTTTGGACATGATTTCAGACATAAATTGTCGCACTTGCTTATAGGAGTATCAATGGACTTACAGTCCTGCATATTAAAACGTTCTAGAACCTTCTTTATATAAGTCTCTTGTGAAAGAGAAAGAAGTTTCTTCGAACGATTCCTTGAAATCTTAACTCCAAGGATATATGCGGCTTCACCCATGTCTTTCATCTCAAAAACTGATGAAAGCCAAGCCTTGATATCCATCACAAAGCCCTTGTCATTTCCGGCTATTAAAATGTCATCTACATATAGAGACATGATAATGTGCTTGCTCTTAATCCTCTTGATATATACGCAGTTATCTTCATCAAGCATGGAAAAAACATTTGATAAGACAACTTCTTGAAATCGTATATACCATTGCCTCGAGGATTGTTTAAGACCATATATGGACTTACGAAGTTTACAAACCTTATGTTCGTTTCCTTCTTGTACAAACCATGTTGGTTGTTCCATATAGATCTCCTCGTCCAATTCTCCATTGAGAAAGGCAGTCTTTACATCCATCTGATGTAATTCGAGGTCAAAGCAAGCTACCATAGCCAGAATCAGGCGAATCGAGGTAAAACGAACAACAGGTGAGAAGGTCTCTTCGTAGTCTATCCCTTCCTGTTGTGTAAAACCTTTCGCGACAAGGCGAGCTTTATATCTGTCTATAGAGCCATCAGCCTTATGCTTGATCTTGAGAGCCCATTTGTTCCCAATAGCTCTACGTCCTCTGGGTAAGTCAACTAAGTCCCAGACTTGGTTAACTTTCATGGATTCCAACTCTTCCTTCATCGCTTCCATCCATTTGTCTTTCGCAGGGCATGATACGGCCTGTTTGAAAGTAGCAGGCTCGTCATCATCTTGTAGTAAAGTCATAAAGGTTTGCGGAAATTCATCCTCAAATCTTAGAGGAGCCAACCTTGTACGACTACTACGTCGTATCTGAGATTCTTCAAGTCCTTGTTGACTTGAATTTAGATCAATTCTAATATCACTCCTACTTGGAATGTCGTTAGAAATGCCCCCACTTGGATCATTATTCCCGTATGGAATAGGATTAGTGTCATTCGTATAATCCATTGGTGAAGTTTGAAACGTATTTTCTTCTTCACCAAGAATTCTTCCACTCGAATGAGGTAATCCTTCTTGATCATTAATCTCAAATAGAGATAAGTCCTGACTTATCTTGCCCTGTCTTGGAAACTCGTTTTCCAAGAAAGTGACATCCCTCGACTCAAATTCAATTAGACCTCCATCGTCTTCCTGACCAATGAAAACATAACCTTTGGAGTTTTCTGCGTATCGTATAAAGATACATTTCCTTCCCCGTGGCCCAAGTTTGCCATACTTATGGGAGGAAATATGTGCGTAGGATGCACATCCCAAAGGTTTTAAAATGTTTAAGTCAGGAGACCTTTAGTTCCACAACTCATAAGGAGTGGAGCTAACTGATTTCGAGGGTACGCGGTTTAAGATGAAAGTGGCCGTCAATAATGCATCTCCCCAAAAGGTGATTGGCAAGTTAGCTTGCGCCATCATTGAACGGACCATTTCCATTAAAGTCCTATTCCTCCTTTCTGCAACACCATTTTGTTGAGGAGTATAAGGCATAGTTACCTGATGTACTATGCCCTTTTCATCACAAAGTTCCTTAAAACTTGTTGATTGATATTCATCGCCCCTATCGTTTCGCAAGACCTTAATCTTGCGATCTAATTGATTCTCCACTAAACTCATATAGTTTTTAAAGCAGGTTAATGCTTCACTTTTGTGGGATATCAAATAGATATGTCCGAATCGGGTGAAGTCATCAATAAAAGTGATGAAATAGGACTTCCCGCGTCTTGTCTTGACATTCATTGGACCACATATGTCCGAATGGATGAGCTGAAATGGAACTCGGCCCTTGTGCCGGTTCCAAACGGCTTGTGACAAGATTTCCCTACAAGGCAATGTTCGCAGGTCGACATTTCAACCTTTGAAACATTGGATAGAAGGCCGCGTTTGGCAAGTATATCCATTCGTGTTGGTCCAATGTGACCAAGCCTTGCATGCCAACAAATTATATCAGACTCATAAGTCGAAGAATTTGTAACAAGGAAATTTTCTTTACAAAATAAAGAGTCATACATTATATTTAATAAAATAAATCCTTTGAATACATACCCAGTACCAATTAAGGAATTATTACAACACAAGTCCACTTTACAATTTTGAAAGAACCAGCTATAACCAAGACCCATTAACACGACCACAGATATTATATTCCTTCGAATATCTGGAGCGAAGAGGACATCATGAAGTAGGAGAGTGCGGCCGTTGTCCAAGACTAGCTTGCAAGTCCCAACGCCTTTCACTTCAACACGAGTGTTGTTTCCTACATAGGTCCACTTCGTTCCTTGGGGTATCCGGTGATACTCCACGAAGGACCGTCTGTCCCTTGCTATGTGGTCGGTGGCACCTGAATCAATTATCCAAAATGGATTAGATTCCACAAGAAATATTGAACTAGAAACACATATGTAACTTGCATAATTACAAGTTACCTCGTCGCTTCCACTCGTACACGAACGAGCATAGTGACCGAGCTTGTTGCACTTGAAGCACTTGATCCTCTTCAAGTCTTTCTTGTTGTGCCATTTCTTGTGCCCACCCTTATGTTTGGGTTTCTTGGTAGACTCAGGTTGCTTATTACGTTCATTAGTAAACTTCGAACGATCTTTCCGTTTCTTTCCCCCGTGTGAGAAACTAGCAACCATGTGCACTTCTGCACTTGGCTTGGCGGTCGCAAGCCGCTCTTCCTCTAACTCGAGGTGCTTAGAAACGTCGCTGAAGTTCTTGATGCTCTCATTGTGAGTGAGATGCATCTTCATTTGGTCCCACCCATTTGGTAGGGAACGTATGACTGCTTGGATTTGTTGCTCATCTGTAAGCACATGACCTGCATCTTTTAACTCTGAGATTAGATTCGCCATATGTCGCAGATGTTTCTCCATGGAATGATCTGGACGTTTCTTGTATGAATCAAATCTTATAGTTAAGGCGCGAAGTTTGGACACCGATGTGCCACCAAACTTCTCCTCTAGCTTGGACCATATGTCCATGGCTAGGTCATGCTCTCGGAAGATGCGCATTATGTCATCGGCCATACTGCTCAATAACGTAATGCAAGCTATCTTATTCTTCCGAGACCAAGCATCAAAAGCTTCCTTGTCTCGTCTGTGTTGGGCCGTAGTGCCCAACTCGGGTTCAATCATTACGTTCTTCAGAGTTTCGAGCACTTCTTGCTCCTCTAAAACGTATTGTATCTTGATGGACCATAGTTTGTAATTACCGCCGTTGAGTTTTTCACCTCTGTTTAACTCAGCGACGATATTCTTTGAAGCGAAAGACATTTTACTTTTAAAATGCTGCAAAAAGACACAAAACCGAAGGTTTGATTAAAAACATTGCATTAAAAATTCTTAAAATATAATTCCCACTTGAAATGATAATAGAATATCCCATTTGGATAGTTCTAATTTCAACTCCCACTTGGAATGATATTTATAATTTGATAAGTTACTTTCGAAAAATATTGAAGATGTTGTTATAGAATCGGAAAGGTTTCTACGATTCCAATCACCGTCTAGAACAATCCTTCAATATTTCCCCCTCACTTATCAAACGATAGTACTCTTATAGTACTTCGCAGCGGAAAAGCGTTTTTGAAAAAAACGCATTTTTTCAAAACGTGTATTTTAATCTAGTACCCTTATGATACTAGCGAAATATTCGGCAATCCCTGGCCATTACCGGGGTTGTGCCGTATCCGTACCAAGGCCGGATCCCCCCCCGAGGGGATTTTTCTACAAGCCATTGTCACCGGCTCCCGTATGGATCCAGGCGCTTCCCCCCGTATAGGAGAATTTTGCCGCAGGCGACTATCGTTGGCCCCGTATGGGCTAGTCGGCATGTTCGTGTTACATCGACCAAGGCCTCTCACCGAGGCCGACCAATGCGACCAAAAATCCCCTATTGGTCGACCAGGGCCTCTGCCCTGGTCGGCCAAGGACCCTGGCACCCCCGGCCAGGGCCTCTGCCCTGGCCGAGGCCGGCCAAGGGCCGGCCAGGGGCCGGCCAGGGCGCCGGCCCTGGCCTCTACCAGGGCCGGCCCTGGCCCTGGCCCCTGGCCAGGGCTAGCCAGGCCCTGGCCCCTGCCAGGGCCAGCCGGGCCCTGGCTCCAGGCAAGGGCCGGCCAGGCCCTGGCCTGGCCGCAGCCAGGGCCCCCTCGCCCTGGCCGAGGCCGGCCAGGGCCCTCTGGCCCTGGCCAGCCAGAGCCGGCCAGGCCCTTGGGGGCCGGCCATGGCCATTTGGCCATGGCTGGTCATGGCCCATATGGCCATGGCCGGGCCATGGCCGGCCACTTGTATGGGGTTGCCGCACACACTTCCCCCCCCCCCCCCGACGGGGTGGTTTAGTTGTCATTTGGCCGTAGCCAACCCCTTTCGCATGGGGAGGGGGGATGCATTGCCTCTATAGCCCATTTGGCCATGGTGATCATGCACCAAAAGTCATCTTCTCCGATGGGGATAACTACCATCGTCTTCCTAGATGAAGCACCCGTTCGTCGAGAAAGTAGTTATTCTCTAATGGCAGTGTTCCAAAATGAAAAAATAACATACTTTAAAATTCGTAAACTACGCGCTCCACATGAAGAGAGTTCACATTCCCTATGAATGGAGACTCAGCATCCATGAAGAGTGCGAGCTTGACGATATGAACGGTCGGTTCTTCCCGTCACGGAGAGTTTCTGCCATATCCGTAATGACAGAAGACCCTAACGTGAAAAGAACAACCGCTGCGTTCTCTCCGTCACAAAGCGTTCCTACCATATCGATAATGGTAGGATACCCATTCGTGAAAAAGACAACGCCTCGTTCATCGGTTCGACGGGGCGGCGGTTTGACCGGGGCGAACCCGTATGGCTCCGATACCAATGTAGGATCCTGTCAAAACAAGGACGTTAGGATCGAATAATGAAGTAGAGACTTATGCTTGCGTACGTGGCACCATAATCTCGGAACTTCGCCCTCGGATTCGCCACAACGGTCGGTACTTCATCACGGAGGATCGAAGCAGAGTTTCACCGCCTAAATCTCTATTTAGAAGAGGATTTTAATGGAAGGGAGAAGAAGAACATAAGATGCCTTATGCAAACTTATGGCATGGAAAGTGTAGTATGAATGCCTTACCCTTGGGTCCTATTTATAGGCTTTAGTGGTGGTTATTGTAGGAAAATAACTAATTATAAGCTTATTAGCCTATATAAGCACATTCATTTATCCTCTTCTTCATTCACTTATCAAGTGCCTTTATGCACTTATAAAGTGACTTTTTCCACTTATCGAGTGGTTTTTTCCACTTATCGAGTGGTCCTTTTCACACGAGAAAAGGTTCCCTTCGTGCACGCCTTCGTGCACACAACATCTGAGGTCCTTATACCCTCATACATCCCCTGATGGGTGTATTCATGTCGTCCATATCCAACAAGATTTTCCATCTTTGAATGGTTTTGGCTAACTTTGGACGATCAATTGGAGGGTCAAACGGACTCCGATTGACTCGTCGTTTTTTCCTATGTGTTCACCGTTGAATGCCTTCGATTTGGTAGGTTGTACCAAGATTGAAGCTCAACGGTGAGGGAGTTAAAATTCATGGAAGTTTGCCCTTTGCGAAAGGCAAACTAACTTGATTTAATTAACTCAAATTTAATAGTCCCACATCGGTTGTGGAGAAAAGGGGAGAGTCAGCCGCCTATATAAATAGGGGCCTCCCCCTTCCTCCAAACTCGTCCCAAGCTCCAGATCTGAGCGGCTCCCGTAAATATTGGAGCACGCTCGGATCTAGGCTTAAATTATTATTTCGCTTCTCCCTCTGCCTTACTCCTAAGGGCTCTAGCAAAGCCACGAAGGAGTTCGGATTCGGATCCGAAATCTTGGCGAAGGTTTTCACTCGCTGAAATTTTCTTTGGCGCGTGGTTGGCTCGGTGACACTAGAATTGCTCGCCTCGGGATGCGGAGCGGTTCGAGGAGCGGTTCGGGGAGCGGTTCGGGGAGCGGCTCGGCATGGGACGGGGAGCGGCTCAGAAGACGGTGCAGAACATCTTGCCCGCCCCAGGGTTGAGATTCCAGGTATGTTTTTAGAAGCTTTCGTTTTAATTATTCGCAGTAGTTTAGATCCCTCTTGGGGGTGGTCAGATCCACCCCAAGTTGGCAGAGATCCTGGCTAAGAGGGTCTGGTTCATTAGGGCTGCATGTTAATTAGATTAACATATTTTTTTCGCTGCAAGTTTTTATGTGTATGTTCTGTTCGACTTAGGACAGGAATAGAGTTTTTGTGCCCTAAGGGTCCGAGAAAACCCTTAAAATAAGCGTAGGCTAAAAGAGATCGATGAGTGCTCCTCCACCTATCAATTTTTCATATGAAAATCTAGAGGGAGTCGAACTACTGCATGATGAATCCATTGTTATGAGCGTCATCGTCAGTTCAGTCGAGGTATGATTGTTACTCGTCAACACTAGAAGTTCAAATGACATCATGCATGTTTATGTCAATGTTTGAGAAGATGGGGTTGATCATGGTCGACCTGGAGACATGCGCTGGCCCCATAGTTAACTTCACAGTATATGACGCCCCGATTGCTGGAATGATCAGCTTGCCTGTCACCCTCCGAGAGAACCTGTGGTTGGTTATAAGTTCATAATGGTGAAGATCAGTTCGGCTTACAATGGGATCATAGGTTGACCGCTTCTTAATTCGGTCAAGGCTGTGGGCTCTTACTTCTATTAAATAGTCTAGTTCCAAACTCCCCAAGGGGTTAGAAAGGTGAAGTACAACCAAACTCAATCGAGGTCCTACTACCTCCTTTCCACCAAGACAAAGGGAGCCGAGCAGACTTATTCGGTTGATCTTCTTGACAGTAGAGAGAATTTTATAGATTGACGACTAGTGGAAGAACCCGAGTTGGTCCATGTCTCGGATAAAGAAGGGATGACTATATCTATTGGGTTGAGACTTGATCCTGTCAAGTCATAGATAAAGAATGGAGGACTATATCCATTGGGTCGAGACTTGATCCCGTTCTAGAGGAGAAACTGATCGAGTTCTTGAAGGAAAACGTGGCTGTACTCATTTGGTCATCAGATGACATGCCAGTCATGGACGCCTAGGTGATCACCCATAATTGAATGGTGATCATAACTTCAAACCGATCAAACAAAAGAAAAGAAACATGGTAGGCGAGAAGATGAATGCGGCCTTGGAAATGGTAGATCGCATGTTAGAAGCTGGCTTCATCAGAGTAGTCTGGTATCCAGACTGGCTGGCCAATGTTGTGATGGTGAAGAAGGAAAACGACACACGACGGATGTGTGTAGACTTCACTGATCTCAACAAAGCATGTCCTAAAGGTAACTATCATCTGCCTCGGATCGATCACCTCATGGACAACATCTAGTACGAGCTGCTTAGCTTCATAGATGCTTACTCTGGTTATAATCAAATCCAGATGGCTCCTAATAACGAGGAGAAGACATCGTTCGTCACTGACCGAGGGACATTCAGTTACAAAAAGATGCCCTTTAGTCTAAAGAACGCTAGGGCAACTAACTAGAGGATGGTTAATAAATTTTTCAGTTCTCAAATCGGGTGAAATCTAGAAGTGTATGTTGATGACATGCTGGTAAATTCTAAGAGCTCGACAGATCATATCGTCGACCTCGCAGAAACATCTGAGGAAATCAAGAAGCACAATTTCTAATTCAATCATACCAAGTGTAAGTTTAGATTCTAATTTGGGAAATTTTTAGGCTTCATGATCACAATCTGCGGCATTGAAGTCAACCCTGACAGGCTTGAGGCACTAATTAATATGAAGGAGCAACGAACATCAAAGAGCTACAAAGGCTAAACGGGCAGATTGCTTCCCTTGGACGCTTTCTGTCCAAATCAGTAGAAAGGTCCCTCCCATTCTTTAGAGTATTAAAGAAGGCCCTTGCTAGACTAGTAGGTGAAAGGAAGGCTGTAGAGTGAGATGAAGACTGTGCTCGGACCTTCATCGAGTTAAAGGACTATTTATGTATCCCTACGCTCTTGATGAAGCCAAAAGAAGTAGAGCCACTAAGCATATATCTAGTAGCCACTAAGAGGCAGTATGCTCAGCATTGGTGAAGGAAGAAGCCAGAGTACAATGGCCGATCTACTACATAAGCCGGATCCTTCAAGAAGGTGAAGTACGATACAACCCGATAGAGAAGATAGCCTACTCACTCATCCTTGCTGCCAAACGGCTCTGACCTTACTTTCAGGTCCATGCAATCCTGGTCATAATCGACTCTTAGCTCTAACAGAACCTCAAGAGACTAGATCAATCAGAGAGGATGCTAAATTGGGTGGTCGATCTGATCAAGTTCGACATCGAATACAAGCCAAGGCATCAAAGGGCAAGCTTTGGCAAACTTCATCGCTGAGTGCATGATGGAAAAGTTGCCTTTCATAGTGAAAGCAACCATCGGTTTGGTACCTGTTGCAGGGTAGAACTCGCGTACAATGAATTTGTTTGCTGGGGGAACCAAGGGCACGATGGTTATATCAGGGGAAGATTTAGGGGAGTTGGACAGGTTACGAGGGTAGTGATGAGGTGGGTCGCACTACGAAGGCCAACCACTGGATCAACTCCGCGAGGACTCTGCCCACCCACCGCACTGCCGGAGGTGGGAGCTGAACGCAATCCGTGAAGACGAGCTCGCCTGCACAAGTAGAAACTCGTTAGAAAGGCCGGGTTGGGGTCCAACCCTTAGCCTCTCCGATGCCTAAGTTAGTATTAGGGCTTAAAAGTGGGGGCTAGGCACGCAGGTCGGACTGAGAGTGAGTCGACCTTACGCGACGAGCTATCGTGAAAGAACAAAAATATGGAAGACCTTTGCGCTTGTGTGTGAATAATAAGATTCAGAGTTAATTTTCCAACCCCCTTCCTTGATGGAGGTAAAGGGGTATTTATACCTGATGGGGGCGGTTGTGTGAGGCTGACCTGGCGTGCTGACCTGGCCCATCTGTCAGCGGATGCTTCGGACGAGGATGTCAGGACTGGGCGTATCAGCCATTCTTTTGTCAGATGGCGCAAAGTCCAGGGGTGCTTTTGTCCGGGTGTCAGAGCCGAAAGCACCAACGGTCAGGGGGCGCAGCGGCCAGTGGGCACTTTGTCAGACGGTCGAGCGGCGGAAGCGTCAGTGGTATCCTTGTACTAGGTTGTTTGTCGTGTCCGATGAGCCAAATGATCGTCGAGTTGCGTTTGAGGATAGAGGCCACACATGCGTAACTTGATCGCTCTCGGTAGATGACGGGCGATCCGGTTGTATGCCTGGAGAGCTACACTCGGCGAGCTCGGAGGGAAGCGGGCGTGCAATTGGAGAGGTTTGAGACAGAGTGCGCCCTTCCCACTAGTCGAGGCGGACTTCAGGATCGATGAGTGACGAGCTGGCCAGGAGGAACACGTGATCGACCTGTGAGGTTGGGATGAAGAACGCCATACCGTTAGTCAAGGTGGATTTTGCGAAGGAGGGGCGAGCTGGCTGTGTGTCTGGCGGAGCGGGATGGAAGGTCGGAGTATCATGATCTTTAGGTCATAACAATTGCCCTCGTCATCTGAGTCCGAGGTGGAAGCCCGGCTCGGCTCGGACGACGCACCATCTTTCCCCTTCTTGGAAATGGCAGGTTGGGTCTCGTGCCGTGCTTGGGAGCGGCTATGCGGCGGTCTCAGAGTACCGTACCCTCTAGCCATCATTATTTCGATTTGAAAGGGTGGGGTGAAATCGAAGAGTCTCTGCTGCTGGGAACCTGACGCGTGGTGGAAGTGACTGGTGCGCCAGTCGAGGCATCAGTGAGGCTCGGATGAGTGCCGCATGGCAGCGCTTCGACAGTCGGGATGGCCTGCATCTTGCTATAAGTATGGAAGGAGAGGATCGATCGAGGGTTTCTTCCGATTTCAACTTTCCTTCGAGCTTTTCAGTTTCAGTTCATCGCTTGTCGACATTGCTGCCGCTGCCTTTGCCGGAGATCAGCTTTCGATCGTCTCTTTGGCTCGGCTGCTCTGCTAGGTAATTCCTTGATCTTCTCAGTCGATGGCTTCCCATTTTGCGCCCAGAGGCAGTAGTGGGGTTGTAAAGGAGGAGTCAGTTGAAGAGGAGAGCTGGTGGCTGAGGCAATGACATCAGGGGCAGAGAAGGTTCCGAATAGACACGCCGAGGTCGATTACGGCCATTCGGTGTAGGTCAGACAGGGTAAACATTCGGGAGATTCGCGTGCGATTCGCCCGTTCGCCTTATGAAGTGCGTCTCCCCGGACCCGAGGAGAGGGTATGTTGGCCCGGTAAAAACGAAGTTGGGGTCTATGCTCAGCCCTTCGAGTTAGGGCTCCGCTTCCCGATCAACCCTCACCTTCTCCATCTTTTGAATTTCCTGGAGCTGCCGATCTTCGCGTTGGCACCCTGCTCCTTTGGTTTGATGGTCGAATTTGTTGTCCTATGCCTCGCCATCACCTTGATCCCGTCCCTGACGCTGTTCCAGCATTTCTATGAAGTGAGGAAGAGGGGGACGTACTACTGTGTCTATGCAAGGAAGGGACAGGAACTCATTGTCAGGGTGCTGGCCGATGCGAAAGGGTGGATGGAGAGTTTCGTCTTTGTCATGATGCCGGCTGACGTGGTGTTAATGTCGAACTAGGGGGCTTTGAACCCTTTAGTGAACGAGAATGTGACATTGAGAGGTGAAAATTTGGCGAATGCCCAAATTTTGGCGGAGCTACCTGCGGCGGACCCCCAGCTGGCGAGCCTGACACAGGACGATCGGCTCGCCCATGATTTTTGGCCCACAGGTACTTTAAATCTGGCGAGCCCTTATGTAGGCTTACCCTGATCTCTCTTTCCTTTGCAGGTGAAGGCACGATGCTCTCGTGGGAGGAAGTGCTGAGGGGTGTCAGTGTGTCGATTGCGACGAAGACCGACCCTCTGGATAAAGGTAAGGGGGCGATGGACAAGGAAGGGCCAGCAAAGGTGGTAGCTTGAAAACGAAGCGCCGAGGTCCCGGTTGGGGAAGGGGCGAACAGGAGGCAACGGACGTCCGAATCGGATGCTCCTCCCCCCGAACTAGCGAGGCCATACCGAAGGGTCCGTCTAACCAAGAAGAGGTCACCACTGCCCCTATACGGATCCCGACCGCGGATAAGCCTCACAAGGCACCCCTCGTTGACAAGTGGCCTTACGGGATTCCCCTGTGGTAGATGGGAAGAGAGGCGCACCCGAGCTACGAGAGAGCACTCGCCCACTTCAGGTCGACAAGGGCCGAGGTTGAAGCCCTTCCGAGGGGGGATGTCTTCCGGCCGATCTACCCGATAGGCCGGGAGGAGTCGGTGTTTGATGAGGCCGGAGTGGCGGCTCGCCCAGAATAATAAAGGGGATGTTGGCAAAAAATTACTCTTACTGCGATTGGGCAATTTTGTTATCCAATTGACCTATTGCTCAATGCACACAATGGTCCAAATATATCCCCGTTGTGCATTTTGAGCAATTAAGTTTAACAATACAAAATTTGCTCACCGCGCACATCTGCCTTAATTTTGACCGTTATGCGAGTTTAGAAATTTTGTTCGAGGCTAACAATTTTGATCAACGCGCACCACTTTGGTCAACCATTCTTGGGAACAACATCTGTCTAATATCAGTCTTCTTTAGGTTCACGAGGATTCTTCTGTATATTTCCGGGAACTCCTTTGTAAACTAACTGGGTCTTCTCTGTAGCCTCACAGTAACTCTACTGTAGTCTCATTCTCATCCATGGGTCAGTCCAAGTCATCTATAAAAATGGCTTCCCTACCCACAAGCCCTCATCAACCACAACACTTCTAGATGATGGTATTCTATCTTATTGTACTTGATTCAACTTGTACAAATTTTTTTCAACATACAATTTTTGTGTTTTTCATCACTGCTTCGTCTTCTAAACACAAAGCTGTCCAATAGACTAACGGCAAGTGACGTGATGCATAAATTGGAGACATCACATATATATGGACTCGAAGATGTTCTTTGCTCTTTCAGATGTTCTCGACTGTCTCAAATGCTTCATTACATTGCCAATAGTTCCAGTTTCCCTCCGAAAGTGCTCAAACTGGCATCTGTAGTCCCTTGCCTACACACTTCTCTCTTATCTCAAGCTGCTCAGAAACTGTGCAGACACCTTTCTATATATTCTTAGAAGAAGGAATCCATGAGTGAATTTCATACCAGTGCCATAATGTGATGTTGCGATATTCTTTATGATAATAACTGGTCTATTTGATTATACAATATATTTACTTAATTATCATTTTGTTGTGTTCAGCACTGATTCTTCTTCAACGCATACATGGGACATATGGTCAAGATACTAGTGGCAAGTGACGATGGTGCGCGCGGATGGAGCTGATCATAAATGCCATGTTGCTTGAGCTGTTCATAACAAGTTTGAACCGTTTCTCGTAGTAGGAATCCATGTATCCATATGATAGTCCCATTATTGAATTTCATGCAAAATGTTTTTATGTAGTTTCTACTTTGTTATGTTTTGTAATTTTGAATGCATAAATGTTATAGTATGACGGAATACAGGCCTTAATACAATGTCATTAAATTTGATACAATTGCAGGACATTACAAAATTGAGATAGGTGATATATACATTGATGCTAATTTGAATCAAAGTCCAACATTGAAATTTCTTAGTAAAAATTGTTGAACGTAATATACATTACTCAGTGTGCACAACTGTATTCCATAATCCCTTACCCAAAATTAATCGCATGTCCTACTGGCAAAAGTAGTGACCGTTATGATCACTGAACAAAATTGCTCAATGCGCACGACGAAAATATGAGAAATTTTGTTAGATGATATCAATTTTGCTCACCGCGCACCATAATGGTCAAACTTTCTTGGGAACAACATCTGGCTGGTATCAATCCGCTGTAGATTCATGAGCACTCTTCTGTATATTCATGAGCACTCCTCTGTAGACTAGGGGATATCTTCTGTAGCCTCACAGTAACTCTATTGTAGTCTCATCCTCATCCATGGCCAGTCAAATTCGTCTATAAATGGCTTCCCTACCCACAAGCCCTCATCAACCACTACAATTCTTGATGATACTATTGTATCTGATTCTATCTGATTTTACTAATACAATATTTTTTCTTCAATATTCTATTTTTTATCACAACTTCATCTTCATCACACAAAGCTGGCCAATATACTAGCGTCAAGTGACGTGATGCAGAAATTGAAGACATTACATATATATGGACTCGAAGATGTTCTTTTCTCCTGTGTATGTTATTTTCATCTTCATTTTTTACATCACTTCTTGATGATAATATATGTGATGTCTTCAATTTCTGCAGCACGTCACCATCGACTAATGACGATGGTGTGCGCTGATGGACAGCTCATAAATGGCATCGTGCTTGAGCTGTTCAGAAGATGGTAACTGTTGTTCATGGTGGGAATCCATGAATCCATAAGTACCCATAATTACTCAGCACGCACAACTGGCAACAGAAGTGACAAATCTACACGCTGAGCAAAACTGACTATAATTACCAACAATTATTCAACGCGCACAACCGACAAGCCCTCATCAACCACAACACTTCTTGATGATGGTATTCTATCTTATTCTATCTGATTCAACTTATACAATATATTTTTTTCAACATGATATTTTTGTGTTTTCATCTTTGCTTCGTCTTCAAAACACAAAGATGTCCAATATACTAGCGGCAAGTGACGTGATGCATAAATTGGAGACATCATATATATATATGTATATATATATATGTATATATATATGTATATATATATATATATATATATATATATATGTATATATATATATGTGTATATATATATATATGTATATATGGGCTCGAAGATGTTCTTTACTCTTCGATCTGAAGCACTCGATGTTCTGGAAAGCTTCATTACATTGTCAGTTGCCTGAATGTTCTATGTTGGGATCCTCTCTCAAATTGTGGAGAAACCTTCTCCTGGCAGCTCGAAAACTGTTAAGTTACCTTTTGCTCTATGCTGACAGAAGAATTTCATACCAGTACGCCATTAGTGAATTTAATACCATTTCCATATTGTTATGTTTCAATATTATTTATGATACTAACTGGTCTATCTAATTATATTTGAGTCTACTTATACAATATATTTACTTAATAATGATTTTGTTGGGTTCAGCATTGATTCTTCTTCAACGCAAACAGGGGATAGATGGCCATAATATTAGGGGCAAGTGACGATGGTGCGAGCGGATGGAACTGCCAATAAATGCCATTTTGCTTGAGATGTTCTGCATTACTTTAAAAAGTTTCTCGTAGTGGGGATCCATGTATCCATATGATAGTCCCGTGATTGAATTTCATACCTGTTTCAACATGTGCAATGGAAAAATGTTTAGATGTAGTTGCTACTTTGTTGTGTTATGTACATTGGAATGCATAAATGTTGTAGTATGTCTGAATACATATCTTAATACAATGTCATTTAATTTGATACCATTGCAGCACATTACAAAATTAAGATAGGTGATATATACATTGATGCTAACTTGAATCAATGTCCAACAATGAAATTTCTAAGTAAAAACTTTTGAACGTAATATAAATTACCCAGCGCTCACAACGACCAAAAGTTGTGACCTTCATGCTACGTTGTGATAAACTATTTTCGTTTGCACACAATTACTCAGCACGCACAACGGTCACAATGATTTGTGTGACCGTTGTATGGGGTGTGCATAACTGTCTATGGTTATTCACAATTACTTAGAGCACACAACTGGACATAGTTGTTACTGTTATACGCGCTGAGACAAACTGTATACAATTACCTACTATAACTCATCGCACACAATAGACAAACTGATCAACACGCAAACCGGTTCAGAGAGATGTCCGGTGTGCGCATTGAGCAATTCTGTATATTCACGAGCACAACATCCGTAGACTCACGGGTTCTCTTCTATAGCCTCACAGTAACTCTACTTTAGTCGCATCCTCATCCATGGCCAGTCCAATTCGTCTTTAAATGGCTTCCCTACGCACACGTCCTCATCAACCACTACACTTATTGATGTTACTATACTATCTAATTCTACTTATATAATTTTTTTCTTCAACATGCTATTTTTTCGTTATCTCTACTGTGTCTTCAACCCTCAAAGATGGCCAATATATTAGCGGCAAGTGATGTGATGCATAAATTGAAGACATCACATATATATGGACTCAATGATGTTCTTTTCTCCTTCATATGTTCTTTTCATCTTCATTGTAGATATCTCTGCTTGATGTTGTTCTTGCAACCACACCAGCTTCCTTCTCGACCATCACATCTTGCAGATAATCTTTGACCCTTCGTATGTTCTGTACAGCTTCATTGCAGACATCACTGCTTGATGATAATAAATGTTCTATCTTAATTTATCTAAGTCTACTTATACAAAATTTTTACTCAATTATGCTATTATTTGTGTTCATCACTGATTCTTCTTCAACGCATACAGGGGACAGATGGCCAAGATACTTGTGGCAAGTGACGCTGATGGAGCTGCTCATACATGGTATCGTACTTGAAATTTTTTCATGGTGGGAATCCATGTATCCATAGGATAGTCTTGTGCATGAATTTCATACCAGTTCTAAAATGTGATGTTGTAAAATATTTAGATTCTACTTGGTTGTGTTATATACAGTTTAATGCATAAATGTTGTAGTATGATGGAATATATACCTTAATACAATGTCATTAAATTTGATACAATTGCAGCATATTAAAAAATTGTGTGATGCTAACTTAAAGTACCCATAATTACTTAGTGCACACAACCGGCAACATAAGTGAACGTTGTGGGCGCTGAGCAAAACTATCTACAATTACCAACAATAACTCAATGCACACTATCGGGAAAAGAAGTGGACGTTGTGCGTGCTAGGCAAAACTGTCTACAATTACCAAGTTTTGCTCATCGTCACAATAAGCTTATTTTACATTCTGTTGGGCGCACGAAGCAAAACTGTATACAATTACCCACAATTACTCATCGTGCACATCTACATGACTCATTTTCTTCATTCTCTACAGCTCTTATGCTTCTTCTTCTTAATCGTTAAGCACATTAAATTTCTTGACAAGTGGCCTGATCTACAACAACAGAGAAATTATAAGATATGAGTTCGGCAGCAGCAAAAAGAGTTTTCGAATGATAAGCATCATCCGCATACAATCATAATTAAGACTTTGGGTTTTAAGGAGAAATATTGGACCCACAGCCCTATGAATTCAAAGCCACAATGGCTGCATTTTGGACTAAAATATATGATAAAGCAGTTTTCAGAGAGCCAGTTTTAAGAGAACTAGTTTCATCACATTTATACTGATATCTCCAGGCCAGATGCATGTAGTATATTTCTTCCAAGATAATACAAAATTGTTACATATAGTATATAAAAATGTCAGCCTTCATATCAAAGTCCTGATAACTCATCTGGCGAAGTTTTTTTCCTACAGAAAATATGGAGCAATGATGTTAAAATAATTTATAATTGTATATAAAATAGGTAATTTTGAGCTAATATACCTTGTTTCTAAGATGTACTCATACGACAGGTTCTCATGGCGTGACCCTTTTCTCCACAAACACTGCAAGCCCTTTTTCTTGATTGACTTTGATCTAGTGAGACTTATATTCCAAACGGAATCCTTGACGCCACTCACGATTGGCTTTTAGTTCTTGCTTTTGCAGGATCATGCATAATGACATTATTTAGTCCCACTTCTTGTTTGATAGGTGCATTGGACCCCACCTGAGTGCTTGGATCTTCAGAAGCAGTTTGCACTTTATCATTCAAATTATATTGGTCTAAAAAACTGTTTGGCCACCCAAAGACGTCATTAAATAGAAGGGTATCTCTTGTAACCGCTTCCACGACTTTATCGAATGATGAACGAAGTCTCCAGGTTTGAAGTGGAGTAATTTGATTTGGACACACTTCGTGGACTGTGCTAGTCGAAGAGGCCCCAGCCTCATTATGATATGTCTTGCATTTAGTGTCCACCTTGGTAAAATATATCTCTCAGGGATGGCTTGCATATCAAACTTTTGCTTCATGCTATATAAAATTTGTGTGCATAGCAAACCATCAGTCGCAGCCCTTGCACACGTACACAAGAACATTGCAGTAGATATATTGCATTGAACATAATGCAAGTAGCTCTTTCCATCAATCCGCATAGTTACTTTATATGCGGTCGTATCCCCTTCAATGCTCACCCTTTCATACAGACAGTATAATGTATTTTTGAACCGAGTTTGAAAAATGGAAAATATGTTTCTAGTATAAACATTTGCGGTATGAACCTCTAACTCATGCATGCCGCGAAAGTCAGGTTTGATCCTCATACAAAACGTATCTTCTCTCTCATCTTTGTCTCACTAAAATTTTACCGCTTTATCATATTGATCAATGAACTCATATAATGGAGTCATAGATTTTACGTAACCATCAAAATACGAGTTCATGCTTTCACTCATTTGGCTGGATGCCATCCCTACATACAGAATAAGAAATGAAAACCATATGATTAGTTTATTTTGATCATATATTTTTACAACTATCTCTATCGTATTAACATTTTCATACCTGCAAAGAAAGTATCCAGTAGGTACGCCTTAATCCAATGATGTACTTTCTAATGCATCGTTTGTAACCACTTCCATGCTTTCATTTCATTTTTTGTTATCTGTCAATGGCTCCAGAAATTCCTTTTGCTATTTCTCCATTAAGATGACCCAATATATCTCAGCTTCTTCAACATTTTGACTGTTGTTACACCAATTTGCATAGTCTTCACCAAATTCAGGGTTATAAACAGACCGCAATGAACATAGATGCTCATCTTCATACATATGCCATATGCAATACATGTGCTTTGTAGTTGGAAAAACTCTTTTGATTGCATTGTATATTACCGAGTCTTGATCAGTGATGATAGCTACTGGTGCGTTACACAACATACATGTTAACCACTGTCCAAATAACCAAACAAAGGATTGTTCACTCTCATCAGCAAGAAGAGCACAACCAAATAAAATAGACTGTTTATGATTATTGACACCTGTAAAAGGTGCAAAAGGCAACATGAAACTATTTTTCTTATAAGTGACATCAAATTCAACAACATCTCCAAACTGGCTGTATGATGTCCTCGCCTTTTCATCAGCCCAAAATATACTCCTACATACATTTTCTTCATCATGCTCAATAGCATAATAGAACTGAGAGTATGTAGCTTGCCTTTTAAGAAATTGTTTAATTACTCTAATGCATTCCTTCCCGATATTGTTCTTTCTTGATACTCTAAAATTTTCAATGCATTGTTGCATAGTAATATTGACATTACTATTACTCGTGGCATTTAGAATCCTTGCAATCTTTGCAGTCCTACTCCACGGCCACGAAACTGATCAGCTAAATTCCTACATGTTCCATCCATATGCAATCTTTTATGTGACCGTAACATCTGGATCTTCGAAGGGGTTTTAATCAACTTATGATTATGAAGGTCATCAACGGAGTTGAGGCCCAGACTCTATCGGTGATTATATGAACTGTCATTTGAGCCTTACATCCTTCCCTCTTATTTTTCCTTCGATTAACTTCCCTCCCTATCTCCCTCTTATCTTTTAAGCGTTTATACCCTTCTTTGTTGCATACATACTTCCTCCTCATGGTATTTCCATCTTTTCCCTTTCCAGTAGATGACTTTCAGATTGAAAAACCTACTCTTTCTACATATGTATTATAAAAGTCGAATGCGCCTTCTGCTGTATGAAATTTCATTCCAATATGTGGGCTGGCTTTTTCATTAACATTATGCATATCCTCTTCATATACGTTGTTTGAACTGTCATTTTCAGCTTCTACTCATTTGGCATCTCATGATCATGCACAAAGGGTTCACTGTCCTCGATTTTCATTTTCTAAAATATAAACAAATAACAATATCAGTGATAAAATAGTCGGGAGTGACGGCGCTGGTGTCCTCTCCTTCCTCTATTGCATCTCTTCCTCTCGTATGTTCCATCGCATTGTACATTTGATCGTATTTTATAGATATACATTAACCTTTCAAAAAAATTGACACAACATGACTACTAGATATGTCTATCCAAGTAGCAGTAGATTATTCATCAGCTTATTAGTTGAAACCACACTATTATTACTAATCATGTTAAAACCATGCGTATAATCGCTAGTCTTTTTCAATCCGATCTAATTTTTACCATCATATTTGATGAAAAGATCAAATACATCAGAAAATCAAACATATCACCTGTTTTACGCGGTGAGCAATATTATGTACGACATTCACTTTATATTGTTGTGAAAATATGTGCGGCTTAAGTAAGTTTTGATGAACATCTCATATTTCTCAACGTGCACAACGGGCTAAATTTTTGAATCGTTTTGTACGGAGAGTAATTTCCATTGCAACACACCGCTAGGTTGGAAAGTACTCATCGTGCAAACCCCTTCAAAAATTTAGCCCGTTGTGCGCGTTGAGAAATATGAGATGTCCATCAAAACTTACTCAATATGCAAACCTAGCGACTGTAGTGC
The DNA here is from genome assembly GCA_030789695.1 of Scilla litardierei. Classification (NCBI taxonomy): domain Eukaryota; kingdom Viridiplantae; phylum Streptophyta; class Magnoliopsida; order Asparagales; family Asparagaceae; genus Scilla; species Scilla litardierei. Next base: position 213,544,263 of record CM061142.1, on the reverse strand, counting down.
AATATCTTAGCGTATGATCTTGGTTAAGTTCGTGCGTGCTTGAAATAAGTACGAAGAGTAAATTAGGGATGACCATCCTTACCTTGATGGAGGATAGGAGGAGGGGAATCAACGAGCGTGTAATGGCAGTCATTTGGGGGCGATATCAGGCGGGGGCTGTTGAAATCGAAGACCTAGCGTAATACACGGGATCTACTCTAGCTTCGGCATTTTTAGATCGAGAGCACGAAAAAAGAGGCAACGATCGTAATTAAGGACAAAGTTGCTTTGAAAAGGGCTTAAACGACGCGATGGTAATTGCACCAAAAGGGAATATATTACCAACAACCGGTGGATCGAACCAGACGGTATAGAGGGGTCGAGCACAGTAATCAGGCCTGAGATTGAGCTCAGGCGCATTTCTCACACACAAACACACACATATGCATATATGTTTATATATATATATATATATATATATATATATATATATATATATATATATATATATATTAGAGCACCCATCCACCCAGTATGTATGTATGTATGTATGTATGTATGTATGTATGTATGTATGTATGTATGTATGTATGTATGTATGTATGTATGTATGTATGTATGTATATATGTATGTATATGTATGTATGTATATTCACCTCCGTATGTAGGAAATTCATCTGGGGGACTTCACATATATGTGCCTGGAAGGAGATATGTACTCCTAAAGATGAGGGTGGTGTGGGACTGCGGTTTCTCCCAGATTTAAATATTGCGACCGGGGTTAAATTGACTTGGCGCATGTTATCAGAAGAGGGGCTTTGGGCTAGATATATGAGACACAACTACAAAGATTCATCTTCCTTTTTTGCTGCTAAAGGAAAACCAACTTAGTCGGGAACCTGGAAATTCATGCTTGCTTGCAGACGATTCACCAAGCACTTGATTAGGAGACAAGTTCATGATGGATCTTCCACTCTTTTTTGGCACGATAACTGGTTACCTACTGGCCCACTTAGTGATTCGTATGAGGTATCGGAAGGTGGAGTTGCAAGAGAGTCTCAGATTACTGGGATGCAGAAAGATGGATTCAGGATGCTACTATTGAACCTATCCGGATGCAGCTTCAGGGAATCACATTGGAATCGGGAGCTGATAGATGGGTCTGGACGTTGGGCTCAAATTTCAATTTTGCTACTGCTTGGAATGGGGTCAGGATCACAGGGGAAATTCAAATATTATAAACTATTTTGGTTGCCAAATAATGTCTCGAAGCAATCTCTAGCAGCTTTGAGAGCTTTTCTCGGCAAATTGCAAACAAAATGTCACCTGGCGGCTTGGGGAGCTGAGTTGGATACGGCATGCGGGCTGTGTGATGCGGGTCCGGCTGAAGATATTGACCATTTTTTTTGATTGTGATTACACAGGTTATCTCCTAAAAAGGAGCTTGTTAAAGTTGGGCGTGACTACAGCTATTGAACCTCGATTGGCCATGGTGGGGGATTATTTTCTCTCTCATTTTTCAGGCAAGGATCCTTTGAGCATACTAGCAAAAATGGTGCTATCGGCAATGATATGGCATATTTGGAAGGAAAGGAATAAAAGGACTTTTGAAAATCAAAGACAGATGAAGACTGATCTATTTGAAGAGATTGCTGCTGATGTCAGAGCCAGCCTTGGAAATCTGGAACCGGATTCTCAGGTAGCCAAAGATGCTATGGAGAGGTGGGAATTTCGAGATACGGGTTGAGATGCTACAATATTTTTATTTGTAAATACATAGAGTTCGGATTGACAGGTTAGTCAGTAGGGGGTGACGGCGCTTGTGCCCTCTCCCCCCTCTGTCACTTTCCTGTTAATTGTATTTTATATAATCATCATTTCTCTTTAATAAAGATAGTACACTAACTTTGCAAAAAAAAATGTATGTATGTATATGTATGTATGTATATGTCATTATGTTTTATTTATATACTAGTCATAACTCGTACCCGTAGGACACAGATCATTTAAGATATTCCCCCCGCAAAATATTAGTTTCCCCCAAAATTAAAGCACAATAACTATTATTTAGTTCTCCGCAAAATTTAATTCCCTACAGAGAATTTAGTTCTCCCCACAAATTTTATTTCCTCCAAAATTTGATTTCATCCCTATTTAACATATGTTCTTAGGGCACAGTTCATTTCAAATTTCCCCTCCTCAAAAGCATGGATCAATTAATTTTAAATGAACATCAATAATTATAAATATTCCATAGGAACAGTACCTGTTTATTTATAGGTATAACATTTTTCAAATTTTAGATAGTTAAATTTATTTCAAAAATATTATTTCAACCAATTCAAATCATAAATTATTTTAATATAGCCCGACGTCGAATGACTTTATAAAGATTTGAGCAAAGTTGTAACTTGCAATTGTAGGAATAAAATCTCTACACATGACATAATGTCTTTGTGTAATTGGATTCAACCTTTTGTTGGTAGAACAATTTCACGTTCAAAATAATTCAGTTATCAATTTGTTTTAAATATTTGATTTTACTCATCATTTTTTGCTAAATGAATCATATATATCTCCCTTAATTTTCAATATACATTCACAATTCTCTTGCATGGTACCAATTGACAACAGATCCATAGAAAATCGAAGAGAGTGATGAACCTGCAAGCTATAAATGATGCTTTAGTCAATAAAAATATTGACACACCATGACAAAGGAAGTCAGCATTCAGTGATGTCTTGCAAGAGAAATGTGTTACGCCTTAAAAATGCTGCTTCGAGTTCAAATTTGGTTGATAACAATGTACCCGTCATAGTTAACTGACGATTACCAAGATACAAATTATATGTACATTTTTTCTGCTCCATCTGTGAAGAGTATATTTCAAAAAAATAATTGATTTCCAACACAAAGCTCAAGAATGATAATCCTACAATTACACAATACTTTTGAGGGCCCTAGTAACAATAGACCAATGGAGACTGAAGCAACATCTCAAGAATGCGTGTTTCCTCCTCCTACCAGCTTTGCAAGAGGGTGCAAAAACTTCTATAGTGTGGAAGCATATCCCTACATGCGTAAAATCACACATGTTACCATCCATATCTCCAAAACTTGGACTATCACCGTCAGGCATGGAGTCCTGCTAATAATGCAAACTTATTCGCAAATTACTGATTTTGTAGCACATTCATCACAGGTTCTTAATGGCTAATTTTCACAAAAAGTCTTACTTCACTTTTTAGTATGTTATTGTTTGTTAAATATCATATAGCATGTGCAGGCATAGCTAAACATTGCTGGAAAATAATCTGTAGTCATGAAGAAGTGTTTTCGTTTCATTTTCTTTTTAATTCCTTGATCTTTTATACTTCAAAGTTTGGTTAGCATTAGAGATATACAGAAGCAATAACAATCTTAGCTAGGAAGAAGATAAGACTTTATGAAAAAATTGTCAATTGTTAGATATATTTCGTTTGCGCAATTTTATTAAGTTTTCCTATTAATCTCAACGTCGATAAAAAATGTCGCTACAATTGAAGAATTTCAAATAATATGAAACAATATATGAACATTTTACTTTGTTTATTCTGACTAAACAAATTAGTCATGTATCTAAGTTTTCTACAATATAAGCTATACTATTATCAAAAAAGCTTCCTAGCAAACTCTTTGAGATCTTCGTCTATACATGAAGGAAAAGCATATGTAGCGAGACCATTGAGCTCAGAAAAGCTTCTTCCAAGTTGAAGAGCCATCTTCATCGAAAACAACTCCACGTCCTCTCTATTCTCCACTTCTTCCTCGCCCAAATTAGAGAAGTAAATTTTAGATTAAACTGTAAGTAGGTAATCAAGGCTCAAAACATATAATAAAGTTGCATATTTGCATTGACCCATGTAAATTGTGACTTTAAAGTTTGAACAACGGTAAGCGAACAAACATGAATTATTGAATATATAGACACACGTTGGTGCTTTTAGAAACAATAAATTAAATAGTAACCTTGAAAATATTATGTTTGATAGATTTTTTTGCGTAGTTGAATTTGTGGTGTATATATGTCAACGTTGCTTGTTTGCATAACAAGAAGAATCTGCATTATAATTTCCCGAAAGCTTGACATCATGGTACGTTGTGAACTATGACTATGTATGTCAACATGACGTTCAGTTATGTATATGTTATCTGGATTTAGTTAACCATCATTGAACAAACACAGATTCGATGAAAGCATGCATTTTCCTGTCCAACTTTAAGATTGTTTCAAGTTTTTTCAAACGTTTAGATGGTACATTGGTAAAATAGCTACATTGATTGTAAGGATGCAAGTTGATAATTTAGGTCTCTGAGCAACAATGAAAAAAAGTTCACTGGCCCCGGGAGATGAAACCTCAACATCATATACTGAGCTACACCATATATTTTGTTAATTAAGAGTTTTAGTTTTTATGGAAGAAGTAATAGATGAAATAGGCTAATTGATTGAATATATGGACACATTTCATATCTTGGTTTGCTTGCACCACCTGTAAAGAATGCTGGAAAAAATCGACTATTACAATTTCATGTCGCAACTTAAAATCATAAATCACCATTGCGTTCAAAGATTGCATACAATGAACAGAATCAAGTGTTGTGAATATAACAATAAACATTAATCTGACAGTGAATAAAAAAAGTGTCACTAAATAAAATTTATCTATCAATTAACACAGCATTTAGGGATCAAAAAAAATCCAAGCATGCTTATACACATTTCATACCTCGTGCGCATTCTACTCCATTAATCCGACATCCACAATCCAGCGCGCACAATTCACTTGACAAATAATGCAATAGTCCCCACCCCACAATAGCAGCAACAATTGATTTTTTTTACTGTAACTTCATCTTCTCTTCATGCCAGAATTTATTGTGTAAACTGGACCATTGTGAATATTTGAAGTGTTGCTTCACTTTTTGCAGCTCCCAGCTCCCATCTCTTTCCTTCAATTTTTGTTGATCAATTTTTATTGATCTATGAAAAATTCCCCCAAAGTGTAACATGCCAGATTCAGATTTTTTTGTTTCCATATGCTAGTTTATCATGTTTGCTTTGTGTGTTCATTTCTTTATACTTGATATAGTTCAGATATAATTACCCATGAATTCACAACAATCAAAACCATACCCATCAGAAACCATTTCAATTTGAAAGAGAAAAAACACAACTACTTGGCCCTACTTGGGCCAATCAATGTTAGTTTTGCTAAAAGATTTTCTATGAATTTTCTTCCTAAGATTTAGAATTTACAGAAACCACCAGTTACCACCAGTTATTATGAGTAGATATGACATTATTTAGACTTCGTAAAACGTTATTTCACTAATTTATTCGCTTGTGTTATTTTGAGCAAAGTTATTAAAATAACATTCCAAAACAAATTCCAGAATATAACATTCCAGATGATAACAAAAGCAACCTCTTGATGGAAGCTTCATCCCTAGAGTCACCCCTCGAAACTGCCAGCTTTCATTTTGAAATGATCAGAATCTAGCACATGGAAACAAAAAAAATCGACAGTTCCAGCTTCAATCTACCAGCTTTCAATCTAAATCTAGCATATGGAAACTAAAACTCTTATGGAAACGTATGGAAACAAAAATTGATCAGTTCCAGCCTTCAAAAAAATTGATCTAGCATATAGAATTAGATACTGTAATTTTTGTTTCAAAAAAAGTGATCAATTTTTGAATCGAACCAAAAAATTGAAAAAATCCACTCCAAAAATACAGTTCCATCTTTTAAAAAGATTACGATGATTGTTTCCATATTCTCATAAAATCGACAAAAAAGAAAAAAATGATCAGAAACTAATGCAACGTCAAACCACAGGAAAATCCGAGAAAGGGAAATGAAAGCCACAAAGAAGAAGCTGTGGCGGTGGGAAAGGCATAGGCCTTGGCGGGGTCTTTCAGACCGAGTGAGTAAGCGGTGAGGGCGTTTCGAAGGACGGATATTAGGTCGTAAGATGTGGCATGTATGCTGATCTTTCGATTGCGGCTGAATATGAGAAGCTGCTCTTAAAAGGAGTTGATGGCAGTGATGCACTCGTCAGAGGTGGTCCCCACTGGATACTCCCACCGACGAGGGGGGAGGAGAGAGCAGGAGTAGTGGGGGATGTAGTGATTTGAACTTTGTCTTCCAGACTGATCCCATGTAATTGTTACTGAAACTCTATCATCCTCCATTGAGTATCTAAGAGAAGAAAGAATGAATAAAGATTAAAAAGAGATGTGGGCTGCGGTAGGGGTGGCAATTCGGGCCGGCCTGGTCTTATCGGGCTGTGCCGGCCCGGCCCGGATTTCTTAAAGGACCGGGCCGGCCCGGCCCGATAAGACTTCGGGCCACTCCGGAGCGGCCCAGGCACGGTCCGATAAAAATTCGGGCCGCCCGGCCCGGTCCAATAGGGTTGAAAAAATTATTTTATCATACATTATTTTATAATTTTTTAGAGTTAGCTAGCCAAAAAATCATCAAAAATTGAAAAAAAAATGCATTGTTCATCATTCTTCTCCTCTCAAACAGTAGCAAAAAAATCCCAAGCTAAACCCAAATTGAGATCCAATCAATAATCCCTCAATCTCATCATCTTCAACCTAATTCCTTTGATTTAGGATTTGGATATGGGTTTAATTTTGGGTTTAGGTTTGAATTGGGAAACGTTGGGTCTGGGTTTTGATGTAGATTTGGATTTTAAATTATTTAGATTTGTAAAAGAGAGAAGAAATTTGAGATTCGGGTTACCTCTGGTATACCAAGATAAAATTAAATAAAGGCCACACTCCAAAACCAGAGTGTTATATAGTTGATTAAAATCTGACTAGGACTCTTATTCTGATTCCTACTCCTACTTGAACGCTAGTCACCACCTATAATATAGTTATAACATATTGCCTAATTTACACGGACCTACTTCTACATATTCCTCAACATGAAGTACCTTTCTAGCTTCAGGAAAAATGCGTTCTACGATTGAAGAATCAAATGGAACCCATCAGCTAAAAACTGCACCGCCCTCCAAAGTTCTGGGGTAGAGCAACACACTTGCCAACGTCAAGGCACCTACCGAAACCATCATCAGTTGGTGTTAGTTTGGAAGGAAAAACCAAAAAGAGTGCATAAATGCTCCTGTTCGGGCCAAGTTGGTAGCATTCGCTGGGATTTATAAATGGCAAAAAGATTCTGAACCGCATGCATGCTCTTGTTCGGGCCGGGCCACCCAATGGGCTGAATAACTCGGCCCGGGTCCGGCACGAAAATGAGTCGTGCCGGGCCGGCCCGGCCCGATAAGTTTTTCGGGCCAAAATTGTCGGCCCGTGCACGGTCTTATCGGGCCAGGCCCGGACCGGGCTATCGGGCCGGGCTGAAAATTGCCACCACTAGGTTGCGGTCTTTTTTTGGGGAGAGAGAAAGGGGTTCGGTTGGTGGGAGAAGAGTAGTTTGAATTTCCCTCCCAAATTGAGGTTTCCACCCAAATGTTTTTAAAATTCAAACGGATTTTGAGAACCCCAACTGTGCAGTATGGTTTCCACACAGAGAGAGGTGGGATTTTGAGTCCTTAAGAGAGATAAATTTTGGTTGTTGGTTTAAAATTGAAATTGGATTTTGGTTTAAAATTCAAATTGAAAGGTTTAAAATCCATCCCCGCAAAGTTTGTCCTATGCATATGGATGATCCTGTAATTCTGTTAATGCCTTACATATGCATATAGATGGTTTGATGATTCTATTAACCGTTCTCTTATTTTTGGCCTATTCCTACTTTTATCCCGTATTCTATTACCATGTCCATTAAATTTCTTTTTGTTATGGTATCTTTCTTTATATTATGATCACGTCTACCTAGTTTTTATTTCTCTTCCATTATAGTTTATCACTAATTACTACCTATTTTGACATCTTATTGTTTGGTAATCAGTCTCTTTCTATTCCAAAGAATTTACATTATGTTAGTCTTGAAACCAAAAAAGAATTCAATCTGTTTGAGACTTCAATTTGGCCTATTGATTTCATAGTTGCTACCTAAAAATTGGGAATTTTACCAAAATTAGGTTGGTTATGTGAACTAAAAGCACATATTTCCCAACAGTTTTGTGTTTCAAACATCAACAACTTCCTCATGACAAAAGCTAATCTGAAATACACATTGGACTGGATTTACCATGACACAAATCAAAAAAATTAGTACACCATAAGATAATATGACAGTGATGACAATGTTAAGTTGCTTATTTCCTTGGAAGAAGCCACTCAAAGCATTGATGAACGATAAAGATAGTAAACATCTTCACGTGTTAATACCATCTAAATAAAACTCAGCACAACAGATGGTATTTAAAATTTGTAAAATACAGTTTCAAGCTTCCACTAAGCAATTGCGAAAAAAGGTTAACTAAGAAAATATTGTGGGGAATAAATCCAATGGAGATGCCAAAATTGGGGTGCGGAATAACCAATCATACAAGATGATCAGGAATCTATGACTAGCAAAAATGGATCCACAAAACCCAACAAAACCCCTACGACCTTGCAGAGTAAAGTAGCAAACGAAGAATAGCAACAACAATCAAATCAATCGTAGACACACTAGAGTTTACCCTAGTTTGGTTGCGCATAACCTACGTCCAGCAATTCTGAGATGATTCCACTATCAGACAGATCCACAATATGGTTACAATCCATCTTTCGCTCATGTGAGTAATAACTTGGCAGAAAGCACAAGCTGTCACAATCTCACTCAAAAAAGAAGAAATCAAAGGAGTAATGAAGAGAGTCACTCAACTTCACAATCAAACTCCTAACTATAATCTATCGACAAAACTCTTCAATGGTGGCGGCTACAGCTCTCTCAGGCTCCAGATCTTGAAAACCATCATTAACCTAATCTAATGAGCCATTAGGATTAAATAAGGTAGCCAAAACAAGCTGGAAAACAATCTCAGCCGTCAGCTAAAAAGAACTGGCCCCGCACCGCTCGATCGAGCGAGCGCAATGCTCGACCGAGCGGTCTCTCCACTGCTGCTACCGTTGTAGTGGAAAAAACATGGCACTCGGTCGAGCGTCAACTTCGCTCGACCAAGTTGGCAATCGCTCGGTCTAGTGTCAACATTACTCGGCCGAGTGGACAATCTCTCTAGAGCTTCAAAAAATGCAAACTCTCTATAAAATTTGAGCTTAATTCACTTTGTCGAGTACTCAAGACACTCGACCGAGCGAACAGTAACTCGGTCGAGTGGTAGAGTATGTTGAGTATTGGTGTTTCATACCAATGTTATTTTGATGATGATCACAACATTATGTTGTTGCTAATGACTCTCTTGTTTTAGTCTCATAGTTACATTTCAAAAACATCATTTTTGGAGACTAAACACTTGGTGCAAGGATGGACATCAAGTGGAGAAGGGCCAAAACTTGGACTCAAGGGGTGCCAAAGCTTGGAGATGATGGGGAGCTTCAAGGCATCCTGATTGAAGCCATAGACTCTAAGGAAAGTATTGTAATCCATGTAATTTCATTTATTGATTTCTCTCTTTTTGAGTCTAGGTTCGATGTAATGCCTTGTTAGATGGTTTACTCATTCTTGCATTTGCATTTAACCATCTTAGTGAGCCTTAGGATTATCATAGAATCCAACCCAATAGGCTCATCTTGACCAGTGACTCATTTGGAGTCTCTGGTTCTCCTACAGTCGTCTGTTGAAGGTGTTATAGTCGACTGGGTGATTTCCAGTCGCCTGTCGAGCCTTCTACAGTCGACTGTGGTGCACTGCTCAAGTCATCATTTGATTGACTCATACTTGAGCGTATGGAACATCCGACTGACGGTACATTTACATTCGCCTATCTTCCAACAGTCGCATGTGATTTGTTCATCAGTCGAATGTGCATAACTCGCATTGTCTGGGCTTCATCCCAGTTTGCTAGTCAGTCGACTGGTTCAGTATTTATAGTCGACTGTCCTTTGGACAGTCACCTATATATTGGCCATCAGTCGCATGTCTGCAAACAGTGCGAAAGAGTGCATCTCTCTGTTTTATTTCATCCCCTGCAGCAGTCGCCTGCTGAAGGTTTTTACAGGCGCCTGTCTTGTTATCAGTCAACTGTATCGTCTTCATCTGTCGACTGTCGAGGCTCCGATTATAGCCGTTGGGATTTATTTAGCCGTTGGACAGTCGACTATCTTCAGTCGACTGTCACTGACGTTTCAGCCCAAAATCTAACTGTTGCAGCTATTTGTTTTTGGCTGTTTTCTTGGATTTTGAGAGTTCCTATAGGGTTCCTATATATATGAGAGGGCTGAGTTCATTGGAACTTCTTGATGCTATTGAAAATCCTTAGAGATTAAATAAGCAACTCTCAAACTCTCTCATTTCCCTCTTAGAGCTCATTCTCTCCTTCATGCATTGAAGTCAAGCTCAAGGGAAATCATCCAAGTGCTTTCAAGCTAATCTCATCACTTGGAGATCCTCTTCCATGCCTTGCATTCATTAATGAGTAAGTTCATCTCAAGGCATATGTAAGAGTATTTGTTTAACATTGTTATTTCATTGAAACCCTAGATTTCTGTGTGAGAGCTAGTTACTCTCTGTGTGAGAGTATAACCTTCTGTGTGAGGGTTGGTTGAGATCTCTCTGTGTGAGAGTTTGAGTCTCTCTGTGTGAGAGCAAAAGTCTTTCTGTGTGAAAGCAAGGATTTCTCTGTGTGAGAATCCAAATCCTCTGTGTGATGTATCTCTGTGTGAGATTGTATTCACTTTCTCTGTGTGAGAATTATAGTGGATATTAGTATGGCTGGACGTACCCAAGTTTTGGGGAACCAGGGTAAAATCTTGTGTTTGCGTTTGGATTATTGTGGTGTTTAAATTACTATTGCATTTATAATTCCGCATTTGCAAGTTTAATTTTTAAATACGCAATTTGTGCCATTACACTATTCACCCCCCTCTAGTGTGTTGTTGTTAGTATCGCAAGGGTAGGACTATCTTTATAATTGGAATCAGAGCGAGGTTGAAGCATACAACAACGATGGCATACAACGCTTCATCCATGTCTCATGAAGAATGTCAATCAACCGTTCGACCCCCGCTCTTCAACGGAACCAACTACCATAGTTGGAAGATCAAGATGATGATCTACTTGGAGGGTCAAGACCTTTGGGATATAACAGAGTCTCCATTTGAGAAGCCTACTTCACCTGCGGTTCGAGAACAAAAGCGGAGAAGGACTCGATCAAATTTAATGTGAGGGCTATGAATGCATTCCATTGTGCCCTCACCTCAAATGAGTTCAACCGCATCTCCATGTGCAAAACGACCAACAAAATTTGGCATACATTGGAGATTTCTCATGAAGGGACTTCGAAGGTAAAAAGACTAAACAATGCGTATTTAGATCTAAATATAAGTTATTTAAGATGTAGGAAGGTGAAAACATCTTGGAGATGTTCACAAGGTTCACAGAAATCGTGAACGCTTTGGAAGGACTTGGGAAAGTGATTTCCCAATAGTATCGAGTGGAGAAGATTCTTGACTAGCTCACATCTCAATGGGAGTCAAAGGCCAATGGTATTTTGGAGTCTAACGACATATCCAAATACACCGTTGAGGAATGCATTGGGAATCTCATGGCGTATGAAGTAAAGCTTCAACACAAAAAGGAGATTCAACCATCCAAGCCCGAGAAGCCTGAAAAGGAAAAGGGGGTTGCGTTTCATGCCGAGAGGGAGCAAATCAAGTGGAGAAAGAAGTTTCATCAGGAAGCATCGAGTGAAGATGATGGAAAAGATGATGTTAGCGATAATGATTACATCGAGCTTGCCAAGCAATTCAAGGCATTACTCAAGGGCAAGTAAGGTAAATCTTTGTCAAAGTTTGTCTCCAAGTCTAACAATTCGATTTGTTTCAATTGTAGAGGAAAAGGTCATATTTCTACCAAATGCCCTTCCAAAGCCGACAAAGAAAATTACAAATGGAATGGAAAGAACCATTGGAAAGGCAAGTCCAAATTCAAGACTCAAAAGAAGGGACTTGTCGGCACATTTGATGATTCTGATGAGGACACATTAAGTGATGAAGAAGAGGACGACAAGGAGCGAGCTCACATGTGCTTTGTGGCTTTTGATGATTCTTCATCAATCTCCTCAAGTTCAAGCGATGAAGAGGTAGAGGCATGTCTCAACTCCAACGAAGAAATGTGCTTCATGGCTAATGGGGAAGAGTCTTCGTCAAGCTCTAGTGAGGAGGAAAGTGATGGCGAAGAAAAGGATGAGCCAAAGCTACCATAAGAGGAGCTTGAGTATCGCTTCAATGTGGCCTCCAATGTGGCAAGTAATTGCATCGACTCATACGATAAATTGAAAGCAAAATTTAAGAATGCTATGAGTAGGGTGCAGGCTTTAGAATCTACTAGTGTAAATAATAATAATGCTTTGCATGTTTGTAACACTAGTGAGAGAGACTCACTTCTCTCTCAAGTTAAGGATTTGAGTATAATCAATGAAAAATTAGTAGCTCAAAACCTTAGCTTAGAAACTCGCATTCAACAACTTACGTTGAAATGCGAAGAGGAATCCCAAAAGCTCAAAAGCTTTGTTTATTCTTGGGATTCACTCCATGGTTTGCTTGAAAAACAACATCAGGTAAACCATAGAGGAGGTTTGGGATACACTCCAAAGGTGGTTACCAAACCTACCTCCAATTCCTCTTATGGTGCAAATACAATAAATATTGCTAAAGCACCTAAGAATAATCACCATGCCTTCTTGTATAACAATAACACCAACAAGAAGCATGTAGATCACAAAGTGGTGAGGAAAAATGAAAATTCTTCATTTTTTGCTAAGAAGCAAAATCCTCACTTCATGCATGCTAAGAAAATATTTTCTACACCTAAGCATGCCACATCCACCCCTCTTGCAAAGGCAAAACCTTTGCCTAGGAAATCCTTGAGATTATGGATTCCCACTAGGAAAGAGAGGGATTCTTTGGTTAGGGATGTGATCACCTCATGTGATCACATTAGGAATTCAAACTCCTCTTCGGTTTGGTTCCCTAATGTTTAGGTTCCTCACACATATGCATATTGCATGGGTATTGTGCTTAAATGTATATTCTTAGCATACCCGTTGTTTGTTTGTGTTTCATGATTTTGAAAATGTTTTCGAATATATTTTTCATGAAAATGGGGACCTTGTGGAAGACATTGTTATGCGTGCATTTGTGTATCCATATGTATGACAATGGGGGAGTTAATATGTTATATGTTCAAAATTATTTTAAAACATATTTTGACTCTCATTTCTGGGTGTCTTTGGGATCATTGTTTCACAATTGGTGTCTCAATTGATTAGTTTGGTCTCAAATTCAACCCCTTTGATATTGCCAACATATTTCATGCTATAATTTGTTTTGGCAATATCATTTTGTATCATTGAAGCTTGATTTTTCCATATCTATTGCTTTGATACATTTTAGGCACATGGCTCCAATTTATGTTTAACAATTGGTAAAGAGGATAATCTTTCAAGATTCTTTTTCTACAATTGGTATTACCTCAATTGTTGAGATTGTTTATCTCCTACTTTACAATTGGTATTAGATCATAGAAGTCAAAATTTGACCATTTCTATTATCTAGGGGGAGCATGGGATAGTGATTGATACCCACTAAATTTTTACAATTTGGTATCATACATTTCTTTACTCTTATATATTGTCACATCTTTGATTAAGATGTCAAGGGGGATATTTTAGATGTCCACCTTTTTGACGATGTCAAGGGGGAGAGATATATGCATTATGTAAATCTTGTATTTCATACATATGCATATGGGGAGAGAGATATATCTATTGGGAGAGATATGTGGGTTTATATAAACCATTCATGTGTGCATGATTATTTTCTATTGCAATTGGTTTATGAATCCATGCTTATTATATGTCACCATGGTTTCTCATTATTTCATTTGGTATAATGAGTATTCTTAATTGTGTATCGCATTTTACAATTGGTGCATATAAGTAGGGGGAGTTCATTAGCATTGTGCTTTATTTCTTTATGTTTTACATATTGTGTGTCATCATCATAAAAGGGGGAGATTGTTGAGTATTGGTGTTTCATACCAATGTTATTTTGATGATGATCACAATATTATGTTGTTGCTAATGACTCTCTTGTTTTAGTTTCATAAATACATTTCAAGAATAACATTTTTGGAGACTAAACACTTGGTGCAAGGATGGACATCAAGTGGAGAAGGGCCAAAGCTTGGACTCAAGGGGTGCCAAAGCTTGGAGATGATGGGGAGCTTCAAGGCATCCTGATTGAAGCCATAGACTCTAAGGAAAGCATTGTAATCCATGTAATTTCATTTATTGCTCTCTCTTTTTGAGTCTAGGTTTGATGTAATGCCTTGTTAGATAGTTTACTCATTCTTGCATATGCATTTAACCATCTTAGTGAGCCTTAGGATTATCATAGAATCCAACCCAATAGGCTCATCTTGACTAAAGACTCATTTGGATTCTCTGGTTCTCCTACAGTCGTCTGCTGAAGGTGTTACAGTCGATGGGGTGATTTTCAGTCGCCTGTCGAGCCTTCTACAGTCGACTGTAGTGCACTGCTCAAGTCATCATTTGATTGACTTATACTTGAGCTTATGGAACAGTCGCACTACTACAAAAAAAGACCTTTAATAGCACACCTTTAACAACGCTTGCCAATTATAAGCGTTGTTAATTAGAGGCACAAATAATAGACATCGCTTCTTTTTGCAAGCGCTGCTAAAAGTCGGATATTAGACAGCGCTTCTTTCTGCAAGCGCTGTTAAAGGTCAGATAATAGACAGTGCTTATTTTTACAAGCGCGTTGTTTATTAGAGGCACAGATAATAGACAGCGCTTCTTTCTACAAGCGCTGTTAAAAGTCGGATAATAGACAGCGCTTCTTTCTACAAGCACTGTTAAAGAACAGCTAATAGACAGCGCTTCTTTCCTCCAAGCGCTGTCATTGCTTTGTGTCAAATTTGCAAAAAAATCTTCGCACCCATCGAGAGCGAGCGAGTGTTGTTGAATTTTTTCATCTCCCAAATTTTTTTGAATGTGACTCAAATTTTGAAGAAATGGTCGACCCCTTCGAAGAGAAGATCATCGCCGATCTCCTTGATGACCCCAAAGGCGGCATCGTCGTCTTCTCCTCTGGCCTCCCCCTCCCCTCCCTCGTCGCCTCCCTCCTCTGCCTTCACCAGCCATCCTAGTGTTTCCTTCTTAGCCTCTCCGCCTCCAATTCCCCAAAGTCCACCATCCTCAAAACCATAGAAAACTCCCAAAACCATAACCCTAGCGAGCCACCACATGAACCTCCTCTTCTCCTTCATGTTCATGGCGTCCCTCTTCTTCCTGATGCACCGGTGGCGTGAGTAGATCCGCAACTCCACACCCCTCCACATCATCAGATTCCTCGAGATTGTCTCAATCATCTCCATCGTTGCTTCCCTTATCTACCTCCTCCCATTCTTCGGCATCGCCTTCATCCAGTCCATCGTCTCAAACTCCGAAGAAAAAAAGGGGTAGAACCCTAGCAACACCATCAACAGCCATCGCAGCGATTCGTCCCGCCTCCTGTCCCTTGCCCTCTTCTTGTTGATGATAACAAAGAGAAGGCGACGACTACATTGTGCCGATCCCTGTCAAGGACGAAGAGATTGTCGAATTCATGGTCGCGGCGAAGATCCCCTCTTACTCCCTGGAACCTAAGTTGGGGGATTGTAGACACGCAACAGGTGTTCGATGCGAGGCCGTAAAGATACTCACCAAGCAGAATCTCGAGGGAATGCCCCTCGATGGGTTCGATTACGCTTCCATCTTGGGCCAGTGCTGTGAAATGCCGATTGGGTATGTCTCGCTGTACGTTGGGATTGCATGGCCGCTGCATTTGGACGGGCAGGCATACAACGTGCCGATCGCAACGACGGAGGGAAGGCCATTAGGGATGAGAACGGGTGCGGGCCAGCCCGCTGCCCAATCGGGCTGGTCCGAAAAGCCCGGTTTGAACTCATACCCAAATGGGTATCGGGCTGCCCAAAGCCCGAAACCAAACTTATCTGTAAATGCTCTGGCCGTCCAAAGCCCGATCGGGCCGCCCAAAGCCCGACGGGCGGCCCGATCGGGCCGCCCAAATGTATGGTCCTGCTTGAATGATCGGGCTTCCAGCTTCCGCCCAAATTTACAGCAAGGATTGGGCTTCCAGCTTCCGCCCGAAATCAACCCGTCGAAAGGAATTTTCCTTAGCTGGCGCTGCTCGAAGAAAACCTAGATCGAATCATTAGTAATTATATATATGATCTATAACCCTTCAGATCTCTCTTCTGTTAGCATCGACAAACACCGCCCATTAATCCCACCGTCGAGGACCAGTCTGTTGGATCTCTCCCTCTTTCTCCCAGCACCATGGCGATCTCTCACCAGGCCCAAATGAGCTGCTGCGTATTCCTCCGTTGGCCGTCGCACGCATCTCGCAACGGCTATCGATCTCTCGGAATGGACGGCGGCTACGATTCGGATTCAGAAGAGGCGCCGTTAGGGGTGAGAGTGATCGTGGGCAAAGAGAGGAGGGTGTTCTTTGTTGACCCCTCCGTTCTCCAAAAGCACCCCTTCAGAATTTTGTTTGAGACGGTCAGAAAAGGGAAGGGCGATGGGCCTTACGAAAAAGATGCGATCTTTGTGGATGTTGATGCAATTCTCTTCGAGCATATGCTGTGGTTGGCGTGTAATGATGGTTGCTCTTCGACTGCTACGCTGCTCGAGCTCAATTTGAATGAGATTATAGGGTTTTATTCCCAGGATTACTGACGATAAAACAAATTTTGAGTTTTTCTTTTCCACTTTTTTGTATGCTTTGATTAATAACGGGTGCAGAGTTTGTCATATACAGTGCCCACTGTTCACTTCTTATATATTTTTGGTTAGCGATCAAATTCATTGGAGAATTGATAATAATATGTTATGTTTTGCGTGGTATCATGATGATATGTTAATTTTGATGATCCGACTGTATAACTAATAGCCTAGTAGCATATCTGTAATTTTGTTGTGTATTAATTTTTCATTTCTAATTACTAGTTATAGATCATATATAAATATATAATTACTAATAGTTCGTCTTGGTATGATTTGTTATAATTCAAATTTTCTTTTGTGATTATGTAAATGTTGGTGTTTTTTATAATTTTTGAAGTAGGCCCAACGGGTTAGCCCAAAGCCCAACGGGTTGGCCCATAGCCCGCTTTATACCCATTTGGGCATCCTTTAAAAAGCTCATATGGGCTTCGGGCCGGCCCGAAAGCCTGCACATTTGAATTGGGCATCTATTTGGCCCGGCTCGGCCCGGCCCGGCCCGGCCCGTTCTCATCCCTAACTATAACAGAAGCCAATCACAAATACAACAGAAGCCAATCAGTAGTTAATTGGAAGTATGCATATGGATAGAGTTGATTATGTGAAGAATCACATCTTTTCGGAAAGCATGGAACAAATAAGTTGACCCGCTGATGCACCAAATCCAAGTTCATCTCTGGGTGGATATACAATAAGAGGGGAGGAGTGGAAAACACCCGGTGTCTCTCTTTCTAATTGGATGAAAAGATGGAAAGATGACTTAAGATAATCACAAATAATTGAAGGGCCTTTTGCCTTCTCGACACGGGTCCGAATTTCCGAAGTTTGACTCAGATACGTTGTAACATTGGAATGAGAGAGATATATATTAAATGTATATAATGTGTTATTACCGAAGTTTGACTCATATTCGTTTATTTTTAATATAGTTTTATTTAAATACAAAGCTTTGCTTCATCGAATTCATATCGAATTGTATGTAGATTCGGTATTCGGCTAATGCTTCTTTGCAAATGCAAACAATCTTAGGGCGGGCTGCAATTTCTATATAGATAGCGCTTGTTTAGTATAAGCGCTGTCTATGATGGACCTTTAACAGCACTTGTACTAAATAAGCGTTGTCTATTGGGACATTAGACAGCGCTTCTTTCTGCAAGCGCTGTCTAAGGTACCCAATAGATAGCGCTTATTTAGTACAAGCGCTGCCTATGGTGGACCTTTAATAGCACTTATACTAAAGAAGCGTTGTCTATTGGGACCTTTAACAGCGCTTGTACTAAACAAGCGCTGTCTAAGGTCCCAGATAGATAGCGCTTATGTAGTACAAGCGCTATCTATGATGGACCTTTAACAGCGCTGGTACTAAACAAGCGCTGTCTAAGGTCCCAGATAGAGAGCGCTTCTTTAGTACAAGCGATGTCTATGGTGGACCTTTAACAGCGCTTGTACTAAACACGCGCTGTGTATTGGGACCTTAGACAGCGCTTGTTTAGTACAAGAGCTGTCTATGGCGGACCCTTAACAGCGCTTGTACGAAAGAAGCGTTGTCTATTGGAACCTTTGACAGCGCTTGTAAAGCGATATTAAAACCATCCCCCCTTTAGCAGCGGCGAGATAGACATCACACAGAAGCACTGTTAAAGACCTTATTTAAGCGCTGTTAAAGGTCCCTTTTGTAGTAGTGTCGACTGACAGTATATTTACAGTCGCTTGTCTTCCAACAGTCGCCTGTGATTTGTTCATCAGTCGACTGTGCGTAACTCGCATTGTCTGGGCTTCATCCCAGTTTGCTAGTCAGTCGACTGGTTAAGTATTTACAGTCGCATGTCCTTTTGACAGTCGCCTATATATTGGCCATCAGTCGCATGTCTACAAACAATGCGAAAGAGTGCATCTCTCTGTTTTATTTCATCCCCTGCAGCAGTCGCCTACTGAAGGTTTTACAGGCGCATGTCCTGTTTTCAGTCGACTGTATTGTTTTCATCTGTCGACTGTCGATGCTCAGATTATAGCCGTTGGGATTTATTTAGCCGTTGGACAGTCGACTGTCATTTGTTCTTCAGTCGACTGTTACTGACGTTTCAACCCAAAATCTAGCCGTTGTAGCTTTTTGTTTTGGGCTGTTTTCTTGGATTTTGAGAGTTCATATAGGGTTCCTATATATATGAGAGAGCTGAGCTCATTGGAACTTCTTGATGCTATTGAAAATCTTTAGAGATTAAATAAGCCACTCTTAAACTCTCTCATTTCCCTCTTAGGCTCATTCTCTCCTTCATGCATTGAAGTTAAGCTCAAGGGAAATCATCCAAGTGGTTTCAAGCTAATCTCATCACTTGGAGATCCTCTTCCGTGCCTTACATTCATTAATGAGTAAGTTCATCTCAAGGCATATGTAAGAGTATTTGTTTAACTTTGTTATTTCATTGAAACCCTAGCTTTCTGTGTGAGCGCTAATTACTCTCTGTGTGTGAGTATAACCTTCTGTGTGAGGGTTGGTTCAGATCTCTCTGTGTGAGAGTTTGAGTCTCTCTGTATGAGAGCAAAAGTCTTTCTGTGTGAAAGCAAGGATTTCTCTGTGTAAGAATCCAAATCCTCTGTGTGAGGTATCTTTGTGTGAGATTGTATTCACTTTCTCTGTGTGAGAATTATAGTGTATATTGGTGTGGATGGACGTACCCAAGTTTTGGGGAACCAGTGTAAAATCTCGTGTTTGCGTTTGGATTATAGTGGTGTTTAAATTCATCTTGCATTTATAATTCCGCATTTGCAAGTTTAATTTTTAAATATACAATTTATGCCATTACACTAATGCTCCGGCCTGAGTATTGCATCCTAATCAAAAGTGACATGTCGGCTCACAATCGCTTTCTGACCCTTTGGATCCCATGACCGATACCCCTAGACATCGTGGCCATATCCAAGAAAGGTACACTCCTTTTCTCTTGGATCCAACTTGTCGCCCCTCTCGTGCACATACGCCGGGCAACCTACAATGCGCTTGTAAGAATAATCTCTAGCTTCACCACTCCACATCTCTTCAGGATTCTTGTAACCAATAGCCATTGACGGAACTCTGTAAACGATGTGCACAACAGTGGTACAGACATCTTAACGAAATCACAACTGGCACATACTCTGTATATTGGAACCATAGTATCGAATTCCCCATAATTATTTTATAATTATTTTTTAGTATCTAAAACTCTCAATACCATTAGTTTGACTTCAAAAGGTGGTAGATTCTTATCATATATGTCTTTTCTTAAACTGAAATTTGTGGTTTTGTAGGTCATTTGTTGCAATGCCCTACAAGCTACTGCACAAGTACTAGAGGGGGGGTGAATAGTACTTTAAAAATAACAAGGAGTATAATTCCAAATTATTGTGCAAACAACTACCAAATCAATTTGCGGAAGCTTAAATTGAATGACAACAACAAAATTAACAATGCAAACAAATGATGTTAATGGGTTCGGATCCACCCAAGTCTCCCCGACTTGTTCCCGGTGATCCTACGTCCCAACCACCCGGATCCCCTCCGGATACTTAGGTTAGAAACCCTAACTCAAGATTTCCACTATGAATATCTTGTGAAAAACCTTCACAAGATCAAATCATACAACAACGGCAATAGTGAATCCCACAACCCGGGATCACAACCTTCTCTCACAACCGAGAGAATCAACAAGCAATATAAATGAGTTTATATTGAAATAAACAAACTTACCACAAAATCCTATACCTTGAGTTTTTCTTACCCAATAGGTGAAATGGAGGATTTGAGGAAGATGAAGTCACCAAGTCCTAGCACCAAGGAAATGACCAGCAATCGGTGCCTAGGAGAGATTTGGAGACTTGGATCAAGCTATAGCTTGAAGAGCTCACCAAGAACAAGCTTCTCTCAAGATGGATTCTAGATCTAGAATAGAGAGAGAATGGGTTTCTTGTGAGGAAGAGAGCTTTAGATTTGAGTGAGAATGGCTATCTCTTTTGATCTCAATGAATCTCTGAATGGAAGCTCTAACCTAGATAGAAATGACCTAGGTTCGTATTTATAGGGTCCCATAAAAACAAATTAGGTCATTCTCCAACGGATAGAAATCTGGGAGAATTAGTCGGTCAAAGAACAATCACTGACCGACTAGTTCATCAACTAGTCGGTCAGTCAAACAGCATGGACCGACTAAGAGAGGAACTGAGAAGAGACAGAATTTCAGACCTAGAAATCTAGTCGGTCCAAGAAGACTTTCTGACCGACTAGTTTCACAACTAGTCGGTCAGTCAGTGAACGTAGACCGACTAAGAGGCAAAATGAAATAGTCTGAATACAAATTGACTTAGTCGGTCCAAGAACAAAAGTTGACCGACTAGATTGTCAACTAGTCGGTCACCAAACGTTCTTAGACCGACTAACGATAAACAGTAGCTTAGGAGAAATTTAGCATGAACAGTAAGTCACAACTAGTCGGTCAAAGAAGCATCACTGACCGACTAGTTCACAAACTAGTCGGTCGGTGAGTCAACGTAGACCGACTAACTGTAAACAGTAAAGTCCAAGAAATTAAGGAATCAAACTAGTCGGTCCAAGAAGAGTTGCTGACCGACTAGATCACCATCTAGTCGGTCAGTACTTGTTCTTGTACCAACTAACATGCACAAACAAGTCCGAATCGAAGCGCGACGCTTCGAGGAAGTTAGAATGAACTTGTACTAAGATCCTAGAGCTACGATATGAGCGTTATGAAGTTAGAATGGTAAGATATACTCAAGGCTTAACATTCTATATATCGAAGCTAAAAAGACTATAAATAAAACCTTAATAAACGGTCTTCGAGAGCTTCGATTGATTCTTCATCACTTCCAAAACGGCGCAAGAGCTTCAACGAAGCGTTAGGCATGAATACGAGCTTTGGGGAGTCTTGAGATGTCGCTTTGAATGTTCTCGTGATTTTGGCGACGATCTCCAATACTGCGCTCACAAATTGTTAGTTCATGGATTATTTATGTTTGCTCATCATCAAAACCAAATCCGGGGAGTCCAATATTCAACATTCTCCCCCTTTTTGGTGATGACAAACCAACATAAATAATAATCAAAAATAATGATTCAAATGTAAAATACTTACTCCCCCTGCATTGATGACACGTTAATTCCAAAATGAATATATATGAATTGCATCAAGCAGACGAGTAAGATAAATAAAGAGAATCGATTTTTGAAATATCGGATTTTGAAAATCCTTATATATATCTTAACTCCCCCTGAATCTAACATATCAAACTAGATTCTTGGAAATTGAGTTAAATTTTCATTTGCGCTATTTATTATCATTATCTCTCCCCCTTTGGCATTATCCCAAAAATGGGGGGCATACAACGACAACAACTAGGAAATGGAAAATCCAACATCGGGAGTCGTAGACAATGACGATGGACCTAATTGACACCAAGGGAAAAAGTGATGAAATCAAATCAAGGTGTGCCAAATTGTACATTATCAAAAAGCGATAATCAAAATCATCAGAAAATATTTGGTAATTTTTTTTTCATTTATTGAATAATGAAACATACTCTCCAATATTCAATATTCTTGGTTAAATTTGTGCATGGAAAACAATTCAATACAATTATAGAATTTCAATCTATTTAACCAAGCATTTAAGCATCGAGCGACGAAATCACATTGCATGGACATTGAATGAGAATTAATGTGCACGACGAAGTAAATATCACAACATGAACATCGATGTATATATAGAAATGATAACATCATGAGTACATCCAAAAAGATATCGAATATAAAAAGTACATCATATCAAGTGCGACACAACATCTATATAAACATCAAAAAGTACAACATCATCATCCACATCAAAATATAACACTAACATCAACATCATCCAAAGTACATCAAAATACCCAACACCGACATCCAGAAAACTCAAAAATACATCAAAACAACCCTCAAACTCCATCCTAACCCAAAATACTCTCAAAAAGATATGTCATCCAAAGAGTAGTGGAGAGTCCTCGGAACAAACGATCACGAGGAAGTGGCTGGATCTGCAGTCTCCGTGGGTCCAGTCGACGGAGTGGACTCAGGCTCTGCAGGGAGTAGAGGCGTCTCAACAGACGGGATCGTCGGGGTAGGTGTGGAAACAACGGGCTCAACAGCAGGGGTCGCAACAGCAGGGGTCTCAACAGCAGCAGGTGAGACAGGAGCAGGCTCGTCAACAGGGACAGCAGGAGTAACAGCAGCCTCAGAAGTCTGAACTACTGCGGCAGAAGTCTCTGGAACACCGGAAGAGGTGCCAACTCCAGGAGCTGAAGTGGTAGCAGCAGCAGCAGCAGCAGCAGTGGCCTCATCGCCACGGGCTAAGGAAGTGACAAGCTCGTCAATCTCCTCATCGTCCATCTCCTCGGCCTCAGAAACGGAAGGAGGAAGATCAATCCCCATCATACGAGCCATACGACAGACGACCTCCTCAGTACGAGCCAAACGTGAGTCGTGCTGACGAAGAAGGCGTACGACATCATCTAATGTGGCAGGAGGAGTGGGGGCAGCAGCAGCTGAGGGAGTAGCCTGAGAAGCAGATGTGGTCGACCTCTGCACGTGACGAAGCGCCGCTAGAGATTTCTTAACGGCCGTTGCGTTCAGAGGAGTACCCAAGGGACTCAGAAATGACGAAAGACAAGGGTCAGCAGACACGGATATGGAATATGCGCAGATTTATTGGTCTTGCGTATACACTCGAAAGAGTCCATCTTATCGAGTATAACGCGAGCCCAATTAATCTCGCAACCCAAGAAAAGAGCGTAAATGAGCTTCAAAAATGGCTGGGATGGAAGTGAAGATGAGCCGTACTTGGGAAGCAAGCACGACTTCAGAATGAGATTCAATACCCATGCATTTGGCTTGAATGACTTCGAAGGAACTCCAATAAAGGCAGGAGGGATCACATGGAAGATGTCAGAAAGAACGGACTGATCCAAGGAAGATATATCGTCGACGGAAATGTCAGAAGGAAGGAGACCGGACGACGAACAACCAAGTATCTCCCCCAAGATTTCTGCCGTGAGAACTATAGGAGTTCCCAAGACAGTAGTCTCGATGGAGTGACTCGCATCGTACTGGCCTCAGACACGATTGGCATAGAACAATTTTACTAGGCGAGGATATGGTTTAGGGTTGGCCTTAAGATCGTATCGAAGATAATCAAGGAGACCACTATAGGAGAGGAGATCAGCTAAGCCAAGGAAATCTGAAAACTGAACATAGTGCTCCAATAGCATCGGGCAGTGTTCAATACGGTTGTAGGCCGCGAGACACATAGGGTCGTCGCGACACAACGATATGTCAACACCACCCGCTGGCATTGGGCCCTTTCCCTTAGGCTGGCGAGTCCTAGGACGAAGTGGAGGAGTGGGTTCCCTATGGCTAGGCTCATCCTCAGGCACAAACTCAGTATCGGAATCAGGAGGAGTCGAGGGTGAGTGGAGTATGGTCTTTTTGGACTTAGATTTTCGGGGTTTGACCGTCGCCGTCCTCTGCTTCTTCAGAGGAGGCGAAGACGGAGAAGCTTGAGTAGATTTAGCACGACGCTTGGGCTTAGGTGGATTCCTAGGGTTTGAAGGCTCTACGCTCATTGGGGAAGCCCCAGAAGAGGCGATAGGGATCCGCGTCTTTGCCATGATCGTGGCACGACGAGGACAAGCAAATGACGGAGATTAAACAACCCTAAGCACACAGCCCTAAGAAAGGAAATCCGAAATTAATCAAGCCCTAGTTGAAATTCGAAACCCTAGATCACCTAGGAGAGAAATCGAGCTAGATCAACCCTAGAATAGGAAAAAGAGATCTAGGAGAGGGGGTTTTACCTAGGAGGAGGAGTCGACGGCGGCGGACGGCGGGGATGGCCGGAGATCTGGCCGGAGTCGACGGGAATAGGAAGAGACTCGAGAGGGTTTTGGGAAAATTTCGAGCTGGAGATGAAAACAACCGACTAAAGTGAGCTTTAGTCGGATGAAAAGCGTTTTAAGTCGGTCGAGATCTGGAAAAGACACATTTTCCCTAACACACTTAGTCGCTCATAGTTCAAGCACTGACCGACTAGATTACGATCTAGTCGGTCGGTCAATGAGCTTGAACCGACTAAGTCGAAACAGAGGCAAACAGGGATTTTTAGGGCTAGATTTAGTCGGTCGCAGTATATTCACTGACCGACTAGTTTTCAATCTAGTCGGTCGGTAAGTGTACTGTGACCGACTAAAGAAAGAAAATGATAAGAGTAAGATAAAAGCTTGATCTAATCGGTCTGAGTTCACTTGCTGACCGACTAGATGAGCATCTAGTCGGTTGACAAATGAACTGAAACCGACTAGAAGAGTCCAAAAATTGATAATTGATTTCTCTTCACAAACCACTTGGATGAAACATCTTAACACTCTCATTAGTCATCTAAATTACCCCATAAAACGTCGAAATCTTAAATACGACATTGAAATACGAATTCGATCATAAATTCAAACATATCACATAAAATTCCCAAAAATTCAATAAATCTAGCATGAACGAAATATCGCGAAATATAATAGCATGCAAGATAATTGAATGAAACATGAATCCTATATCTCGGATTCACCCATAATCCCCAATTCTCGACGCAACCGCACAAAGGAGTCCTCCTTTAGGGGTTTCGTGAAAATATCGGCGATTTGCTTTTGGGTTTCAACGTACACTAAAATGATGTCCTTTTTAGCAACATGATCATCTAAAAAGTGGTGTCGGACATCTATGTGTTTTGATCGGGAATGGTGCACCGGATTCTTTGAAAGACAGATAGCACTTTGGTTATCCACCATGATAGGGCTAGTATCACAATGAATACCAAAATCCTTCAGTGTGTGTCTCATCCAAAGAACCTGGGCACAAGCGGCACCGGCGGCAATATATTCCGCCTCGGTGGTTGAAAGTGATACAGAATTTTGCTTCTTGGAAAACCAAGAGACAAGAGAATTTCCTAGAAAATGGCAAGTGCCACTAGTACTTTTCCTGTCGGATTTGCATCCCGCATAATCGGCATCACTGTATGAGACTAACTCATACGTGCTAGATTTTGGATAAAGTAATCCAAAATCAAGTGTATAACTTAGATAACGGAAAATACGTTTTACCGCTACTAAGTGAGACTCCTTAGGTTGAGACTGATAACGAGCACATATGCATACGGCAAACATAATATCGGGCCTACTTGCGGTAAGATAAAGTAAACTACCTATCATACCTCGATATAGACGAATGTCTACATCCTTACCGCCCGTATCCTTGTCAAGATGCGTAGTCGTGCTCATTGGAGTCTTTTTCCCGGAAGCACTTTCCATTCCAAATCGCTTAAGCAACTCCACCGTATACTTCGTTTGGTGGATGAAGATTGCATCGTTCAATTGGCGAATTTGGAGACCTAAGAAATATTTGAGTTCGCCCATGTGGCTCATCTCAAATTGTTCCTTCATAACATTAGAAAACTCTTCGCAAAGAGTGAAGTTAGTAGCACCGAAAATGATATCATCAACATAAATTTGAACTAATAAAATATCATTATTCGCATGCTTAACAAAAAGTGTAGAATCGGCTTCGCCCATTTTAAAATTCAAATCCAAAAGAAAATTCTTTAGGCGATCATACCAAGCTCGAGGAGCTTGTCTCAAACCATAAAGAGCTTTCTTAAGTTTAAAAACATGATTTGGAAATTTTTCATTTATGAAGCCCGGAGGTTGAGAAACGTAAACTTCCTCAACAACATCTCCGTTTAAAAATGCACTTTTAACATCCATTTGAAATAACTTAAAATTTTTATGGCATGCATAAGACAATAAAAGTCTAATTGATTCTAATCTAGCTACCGGAGCGAAGGATTCTTCGAAATCGATACCTTCCTCTTGGCGATAGCCTTGAGCAACTAACCGAGCTTTGTTCCGGACGACGACTTGATTTTCGTCGGTTTTGTTCTTGAAGATCCACTTTGTCCCTATGACGGTGTGGTTCTTCGATGGCAAAGGAACAAGCTCCCATACCTCATTCCTCTCGAATTGAATGAGTTCCTCCTCCATGGCAAGGATCCAAGCACTATCTTCGCACGCTTCAACTATATTCTTTGGCTCTATCGATGAGGCAAAGGCACAATTGGCGAAGTGGTGGACTTGCGATCTCGTCTTGACACTATCATTAATATTGCCAATGACTTGCTCATGGGGATGGTCGTGAACGGTATGAAGCCGCTTGGGAATACCTTGATCACTAGGCACATTCTCAACAACTTCATTAGTCGGGTTAGTCTCAATAGGATCAATTGAATCAATAGTCTTAGAATTTTCAAACGAATCACATAAAACATCCATAGAATCATTATCATTTGAAATTCTAGAAGTAGCAAAATTCTCATTAAAAGAGACATGAAGTGATTCCTCGATCGTAGAGGATCTTTTGTTGTATATCCGGTAGGCTTTGCTACGTGAGGAATACCCAACAAATATCCCCTCATCCGATCTCGGATCAAACTTGTCCAAATTATCATATGTGTTTTTAATAAAACATTTTGCGCCGAAAACACGAAAATGTTTAACTTGAGGCAATCTACCAAACAACAATTCATAGCAAGTTTGTTTGGTTCCGGGCCTCAAAAGTATTCTATTAAACACATAACAAGCGGTGTGTACCGCTTCCGCCCAAAATTGATAACCAAGTTGACTATCTTCGAGCATAGTGCGAGCACACTCCACAAGCGTTCTATTCTTCCTCTCAACAACACCATTTTGAGGAGGTGCGCGAGGGAAAGAAAACGTGTGAGTAATTCCAAGATCATCACAAAAATTTGAGAAAGACTCATTCTCAAATTCACCCCCATGATCACTACGAATAGTGACAATGGTGGTTCCGATGAGATTTTGTACTTTCTTCACAAATATTGTGAAGTTTTCAAAAGCTTCATTTTTATTACATAAGAAAAATACCCATGTAAATCTTGAATAATCATCAACGATGACTAGTCCATATCTTGCATTTCCTAAGGAAGCAACTCTAGTTGGCCCAAATAAATCTAGATGTAATAGCTCTAGTGGCTGTTTCGTAGAAATGCTTTTCTTAGGTTTAAATGAAGATTTAGGAAGCTTGCCACGTTGACAAGAATCACAAAAACTTTTCTTTTCAAAAACGAGCTTCGGAAAACCTTTAATGGAATTTAATTTCGAAAGCTTATAAAGTGTTCCAAAGTTCACATGTCCAAAGCGTCGATGCCATAAGTGTTGTTCACTTGTGTTGTCAACGAGACATTGTTCATATGACTTAGGAAGATCCAAAATATAAATATCTTTATGGCGTGTGCCGGAAAATAATAATTTATTATTATCATTTGAAATATGACACAATCCTTTCGCAAAGCTAACTTTGTAACCTTTGTCACAAAGTTGGCTTATTGAAATAAGATTATGATTTAAACCATTAACTAGATAGACATCACTAATTAAGGGTTTAGAAGGGTTACCCACTTTACCAACACCGACGATTGTTCCGCTCTCATTGCCTCCAAATACGACGCGATTTCCATTTACAATGGGAACCACTCCGGAGAGCAATTGAGCGTCACCCGTCATGTGTTTTGAACACCCGCTATCGAGTATCCAATTCCCTTTGGAGCTAAATTTAAATTTGTTGCTCCTCTTCTTTTTCTTTTCCTTGAGTACCTAAAGATAGAAACTTTCATATCATAGTACCCAAGGTCATTGGGTCCTCAAAAGTTAGACCTTTGGAAGCCAAGTCCAATTGGACTTTGACTTCCCCACATAATTTCTACTATGCACAACATCCGAAAAATAAGCGTTCATATATACTTGTTTTTCATCCATGCTTGTGTCCTTTGGGCTCCAAATAGTGAAGATTTTGGGAGCCATCATCCTATTGGGTACATACATGCGTTGTTGGTTTCTACGTGATGCATGTTGTGGATAGGCATAAGGAACATGATGGAATGGTGCATGACGAGAATTATTCATATGATGAGGTGGGTGAACATATGCATGTGTGGGAACACGTGCGTGAGGGTGTCTCACATGGTGTGCACGTGCCCGTGAACGTGTAGCATAGAAATCATCATATGTGTGAGACGGTGGAGTAGGACGTGTGTTCCTACGTGGCATGGTATTGGTGTACATATAAGCATGCCCCTTCTTTGGAGGTCCACCCAAAGTGGGTTTCTTTCCAAAAAAGGGTGTGGACGAGGTGGAAGCACCATTGGTAGATAAACTACCAATAGAGTGTTTGCTACCACTCGTAGAGTCACCGGAAGTTGGCCTAACAAAAGTGGTTGCCGCTTTGGACGGACATCCCATCGTATACCCCAAACCAATGTGGTGATTGGCCGGAAGTAAGTCACTTAGGATTTTATCCAAATGGTCCTTACCCTTATTGAATTTATTAATTCGGCCTAATGTGTCCTCATATTTCTCTTTGAGAGAACGCATAGAAGTATCCAAAGTAGATACTTGCGATGTGAGCACATAAACACGAGATTTGAGATTCTCGTTCTCAATACTCAAAGTCGAGTTTTGAGAAGTTAAATCCGCTATCCTATGTTCTTCCGGATCATCAATGCTAACATGTTCAAGTTTAGATTTGAGATTTACAATCTCATTTCTTAACTCTTCAACAACGGTGTCGTTGTTGGTGATGATAGTCTTAGGCGAGGTTTGAATGCTAGCTAGGTCATCTTTTACTTTAGTATATCTATTTACTAATTTAGTGTATTTAGACCATAAATGAGAGTTAGCATCCCTAAGATCATCCATAGTTACCTCATCGCCTTCGTCGTCGCTATCATCAGAGGAGGAAGATCCTTGATCATGCTCCTCTCTTGCCATGAAGCACATGTGCGCTTGCTCCACTTTCTCATCGTCCGACTCTCCGCTTGAGGAATCCTCGGAGTCGGTGAATGTTGCTCCGACAAGTCCCTTTTTGTACCCCTTTTTATACTTCTTTGACTTGTCGAACTTCGGCGCCTTCCACTTCTCCTTTTGCTTGTTTTGAGGACAATCCGCTTTGATGTGTCCTGGCTTATTGCATTTAAAGCACAAAGGTGGAGAGGCATTAGTAGAAGTAAATTTAGATTTTTGTTTGAAGTTACCCTTTCGGAAGAAGCGATTGAACTTCTTTGCCATGAGTGCAATGGATTCCATGTCCATTTCTTCTTCCGAGTCCTCATCATCGGTAGAGGTGGATGAAGCCGCCTTGAATGCAATCGCCTTTTTCTTAGGCGTGTCTTGGTTCAAATAGGACTTCATCTTTTCTTGTAACTTCACCTTGCTATCTTTGCGTACCTCGTATGACATCAAAGTACCCATTAATTGAACTACGGTATACTTATTCATGTCATTACCTTCCTCGATGACGAAGGTACGTTTCTCCCAAGAAGAAGGAAGTCCTTCAATAAGCTTTGAGCACTTCTCCTTTTGAGTGTAGGACTTGCCGAGGGCCTCTAACTCGTTTATTATGTCAACGAAGCGAGCGTAATATTCTTTCATCTTCTCGCCCTGTTGCATATGAAACATTTCGTAATCTTTGTTTACGACTACGAGTTTAGAGTCTCTTACCCTACTCGTCCCTTCATGAAGTATGAGGAGGGAGTTCCAAATTTGATATGCACTCTTACATGTGCATATCTTATTGAAGTCCTCGGGCTCCAATGCGCATTGCAAGGTGTTCATTGCCTTGGCATTGCTTACCTCCGCGGCGACCTCCGCGGTAGTCCATTTCTCAAAGTCTTCTTCTTCGGGCTCAATGTATTCCTTCATAGTGGTCCTCCATAAGGATGCACTCCGGAGGAAGGTTTCCATCCGGCATTTCCAGTACCCGTAGTTGGTACCGTTGAAGAATGGAGGCCTCGTAGAGGAATGTCCTTCCATCACCGAAGATGCTCCTTCTCGGTTCCTAAAGGTGTCATAGTTGGAAGGAGGACACACGGTCTTGTTGTCGTTGGCAGACATAGCTAAGTATCTGACTCTGATACCAAATGTAATGCCCTACAAGCTACTGCACAAGTACTAGAGGGGGGGGTGAATAGTACTTTAAAAATAACAAGGAGTATAATTCCAAATTATTGTGCAAACAACTACCAAAACAATTTGCGGAAGCTTAAATTGAATGACAACAACAAAATTAACAATGCAAACAAATGATGTTAATGGGTTCGGATCCACCCAAGTCTCCCCGACTTGTTCCCGGTGATCCTACGTCCCAACCACCCGGATCCCCTCCGGATACTTAGGTTAGAAACCCTAACCTAAGATTTCCACTATGAATATCTTGTGAAAAACCTTCACAAGATCAAATCATACAACAACGGCAATAGTGAATCCCACAACCCGAGATCACAACCTTCTCTCACAACCGAGAGAATCAACAAGCAATATAAATGAGTTTATATTGAAATAAACAAACTTACCACAAAATCCTATACCTTGAGTTTTTCTTACCCAATAGGTGAAATGGAGGATTTGAGGAAGATGAAGTCACCAAGACCTAGCACCAAGGAAATGACCAGCAATCGGTGCCTAGGGATGATTTGGAGACTTGGATCAAGCAATAGCTTGAAGAGCTCACCAAGAACAAGCTTCTCTCAAGATGGATTCTAGATCTAGAAATGAGAGAGAATGGGTTTCTTGTGAGGAAGAGAGCTTTAGATTTGAGTGAGAAAGGCTATCTCTTTTAATCTCAATGAATCTCTGAATGGAAGCTCTAACCTGGATAGAAATGACCTAGGTTCGTATTTATAGGGTCCCATAAAAACAAGTTAGGTCATTCTCCAACGGATAGAAATCTGGGAGAATTAGTCGGTCAAAGAACAATCACTGACCGACTAGTTCATCAACTAGTCGGTCAGTCAAACAGCATGGACCGACTAAGAGAGGAACTGAGAAGAGATAGAATTTCAGACCTAGAAATCTAGTCGGTCCAAGAAGACTTTCTGACCGACTAGTTTCACAACTAGTCGGTCAGTCAGTGAACGTAGACCGACTAAGAGGCAAAATGAAATAGTCTGAATACAAATTGACTTAGTCGGTCCAAGAACAAAAGTTGACCGACTAGATTGTCAACTAGTCGGTCACCAAACGTTCTTAGACCGACTAACGATAAACAGTAGCTTAGGAGAAATTTAGCATGAACAGTAAGTCACAACTAGTCGGTCAAAGAAGCATCACTGACCAACTAGTTCACAAACTAGTCGGTCGGTGAGTCAACGTAGACCGACTAACTGTAAACAGTAAAGTCCAAGAAATTAAGGAATCAAACTAGTCGGTCCAAGAAGAGTTGCTGACCGACTAGATCACCATCTAGTCGGTCAGTACTTGTTCTTGTACCAACTAACATGCACAAACAAGTCCGAATCGAAGCGCGACGCTTCGAGGAAGTTAGAATGAACTTGTACTAAGATCCTAGAGCTACGATATGAGCGTTATGAAGTTAGAATGGTAAGATATACTCAAGGCTTAACATTCTATATATCGAAGCTAAAAAGACTATAAATAAAACCTTAATAAACGGTCTTCGAGAGCTTCGATTGATTCTTCATAACTTCCAAAACGGCGCAAGAGCTTCAACGAAGCGTTAGGCATGAATACGAGCTTTGGGAAGTCTTGAGATGTCGCTTTGAATGTTCTCGTGATTTTGGCGACGATCTCCAATACTGTGCTCACAAATTGTTAGTTCATGGATTATTTATGTTTGCTCATCATCAAAACCAAATCCGGGGAGTCCAATATTCAACATTTGTCCCGTGGATACGCTATATGTACTCACTAGGATCATTACTTGTTCAATCTCATACACTTGGAAGTAGCGTTCGCATATTTCAAGACGAGTCAGCCGCCAGTGGCAGCGACGCTCTGTCGCTTTAGCGACAGTATAGAGGGGAGAGGGGTGCGCACGGTGGCGCATCGCCGTCCTATCAGCAATAGGGCATTTCGATTGCCTAGGGCAGCCGGTCGGGGATAAAAATATTTGTGTGGGGAACACCCTAGCTATTAGGGTATTGTCACCGCTAGGGCCTGCGGCGTACCTCCACCGCTATGGCAGTGGCGAGATAGCGCATTCGGGGGGAGTTGGGGTAGTGAGGGCAACCGGCGCCGGTGGGGCCGTCGGCCGGCCAAAATATATTGTTATCTTTTTTGTAAGGATTATCGGCCGTGGGGGTTTAGCGGCCATAAGTCGCCATCCTCTCCCCTTCGGGTGGGGGAGAAAGTCGTTGGCCGCCCCCAAGGGTCGGCGGCAAAACGCCACCGCCTTTTCCAAATCATATGATTTACGTGTTTGATCTGTTTCTATTTCAATACTACATACATTATGAGCATGAAGTAAAATTGCAGCGTTTTAGATATACCTCAAGATTGAAGAGAAAGATGAACGTGTATGGGTGGTTGACGTCCACACATGTGATCTACCGTCTCCTTCCTTGGCTTTCGCAACGAAAGGGCATCCAATGTCAAGATGAGGGTGCTGATAATGTGTTGTGAATCAGTCTCCTGAGTGAAACGCCAGGCCTTTATTTATAAGGGACGGGGAGAGTTCATGCATGAATATGATACAATCTTTTGAATAGATTATAATCTTATCATCTCACATGATAATATACTCATAACAAAATTAGTGTTTTGTGCACATGGACATCTAACTAACACAATTTTTCCCATTAATTTAACTATAAAGCTCCAATTAAAATCTGGTGGGCTTTTATTTTGAAGTTTATAATTACTAATTCTGGTTTAACCACACAAAAAAGATAATAATAATAGTAATTAAAGAGAAAAGAAAGAACAAGCATCAGCAGCAACATCATCAATCACCGTTTCTAAGGAGTTGTATTCTGTCCAAGCAAAACGAAGAGAATATGCTGGCATATTGAAGCATTGCATGTAGGGCTGTTGACGAACAGAACATTCGATAAACTACTCGTGAACAACATCGGCACATGTTCGTTTATGTTCGTTCGGGAAGCTTAATGAACAAGCTTGAACAGGTATTTAGAGCTCGGTTAGTAAATGAATAAAGCTTTAACATAACTGTGTTCGTTCATTTATGCTCATGAACAAGCTCGTTAAGTGTTCGTGAACAAGCTCGTTAGGTGATATGCATGAACAAGCTCGTTAAGTGTTCGTGTTCTGCACAATTACACAAGTACAAACATTCAAACACAAGACGTGCACAAAGACAAGCATTTGTTCTCATCTTAAGGCGAACATAGTATTCATACGATAAAAATCCTGCGGTCTTTTGATATGATCATTATAATATATTGATGGTGGAATTGCTGGAATATTGGGTTCTTACATTACATTGCATTTTGACAAATACTATATTTTTTATTATGCTTGAAATGGATGCTTGAAATGGGATTTATGGAGCTATTATGCAGTATTTGTTTGTTTATGTCCTACAAATATTTAATCCTTTTATTTAATTAATTTAGTCATTGGCAATTATAGTTAAATATTATTATTCCTGATTAAAAAATTGACATTCCACTACAAAAAAGCGTTTCTAGTGTCCAACAATTTCGACACTAAAAGGCTAAAAACCCGACACTATATGGTTCTAGTGTCGTTTTTTTCCTAGTGACGGACCGTCACCTAAAGGGGCGTCTCTAGAAGTAAAACCGGATTTTAGTGTCAACATTGGGACCGACACAACAACATAGGTTTTTGTGATAGATTAAGTCGACACTAGAGTAACATTCTAGTGACGAATAATGTCGACAGTAGAGTACTGTTCTAGTGTCGAAATAAGTCGACATATAGTACTGTTTTAGTGACGGAACAAGTCGACACTAGAGTTAGGTTCTAGTGACGGAACAAGTCGACACTAGAGTTAGGTTCTAGTGATGAAACAAGTCGACACTAGAGACGTAACAAGTAGACACTAGAACAAGTATTCTTGTGTGGGAATAAATCGACACTAGAGTATATGCCATCTAGTGTCCACAAAAACAGACACAAAAAAATATTTTCGAGATAACTGATTATTGACACTAGTTCCCAGTTTGTCGACACAAAAAACATGTTTACGTAAAAGCTAATTTCCGAAGCTAGGAAATTTCAAATTCATATTTTTTTTTCAAATCAATGTTCATAAATAAAAATGATACAATAAAATGGATAAATGAAAGTAGAGAGTATTCATTACTTGCATTATGCAAACATTCTCTTAATCAAAATAGTTCCAACATTATTTTTCAAAAAAATACAAGAATTCACCAAAAAGTATCTTCTTGCCCTTGTATTCACCAAAAAGTATCTTCAATCTTTAATGTATTATCTATCCTTGCCCTTATATCACCAAAAAGTATCTTTAAGTTCTCTGGAGCATACTTTGTTAAGCATATGTACCAAAAAGTATATTCAAATCCTCTATAACTCTAACCCTACAAACAAACAAAGTAGATGAAAATAAGTTAAAGAACACACATGTTATTATAAGAGTTCTAGTAACATGTCAAAAAACAGTAAATATGGAATATAAATATTAAATATGTACCTAGTGGAGTTCTAGTAACATGTCACGAAGTTGTTGCATTTGTAGATCCCTTACTAAATCCTGTTTTTGATTCTCCTCTCTAATTTGTTTTTGTTCTTCCTCTCTTCACCTATATTCCCCATATCTTCTCTGTTGTTCATCCTCTCTTCGCCTATATTCATCATCTCTTTTCTTATGTTCCTCCTCTCTTCGCCAATATTCCTCATCTCTTTGCATATGTTCTTCCTATCTTGCAAGTTCTCGTTGACGATATTCCTCTAATTGCATTTGCATGGACATGATTTGAGAGGATGTAGTTCCACTGGATTGTGTAGAAGTAGAACCAAAACGAGTCTTTGCTGTCACACCAGGTCCATAAGAACGTTGATGCCCACTATGTTGTGGATGCATCACCTGATTGTATGTAGCATCATCTATAGACATGGGTAGGATTTCTCCATTCTTTTCTGTTGCCACCGCACGCAGTTCATCCTGCATTTTAGACAAGCAATCATAATCCTGATGATATGCATATAAGAAAAATAGACAACTAAAGTTCGAAATATTTCTTGACATACAATCAACTCCTTCGCTTTTGGATCAGATGCCAAATTATTGGAGCGTGAATGCAAATGGATGAACATATCTCCATCTGATAGTGCCGCACTATTTGTCTTAGTCTATTCACAAAAAAACATAATAATTATTTCCAAATGAAATGAAGTTAGAAATAAATGTAGTATATGCTTAATTAGATACCAGATCGTAGCGGTAGCAAGCTACACTTTTAGTCCCTCCAATGTTTTTGATTTCTTTTTTACTTCGATTTATGGCATTTTTTTTCAGATATAACGTACACAATTCCAAAATATATATACAATAGTAAGCTACCTACCTCAACATGCAATTTTGGAAAAAAAAATGTTGATTTCTCTATCTGTCTACCTCTATTGCTTTTAAGTGTTGGTATCATCTATATCTACCTCTATTGCTTTCACAAATATATTGTATACCTGCGCCTCAGGAGTAGCCCAAACTTGCATTAGAGCAACCCATTTATCCATCACACAATCTGGAGGTTTATTTCTTTTACGATCATCATCAGTGTTGTAGCATGTATAATGTTGGCACTTCCATCTTGCTTTTGTTTTCCTAAACTTTTCGCCGATATGTGTGTCAATAACAACTTCCTTCATATTCTCCTCAATTTCCAATCGATCCTATAAAAGGTTCAAAGAAAATAATAAGTTGTAATTTTAGCCTGTATGGATCAATACACTAGAGGGGGGTGAATAGTGTATATAATAAAAATGTTGCAAATAAAATGATACTGATATTTGCAAAGATGGCACAGAAATAAAATGACAAGTACTGAAAATAAATCAATCGCAAACACATAGATGTATCCTGGTTCAGATCCTCTTGATCCTAGTCCAGTCCTCTACTCCCAGTAGAGATTTTCCACTATAATCACTTGCCCCGCAAGCACAAACTTACAAAAATGGCGACACTCCAGTGTCCCAGACTTTGTACAATCTCTAAACAGAGATTCAAACCTGTGTAATGAAAAAGAAAATAAACACCTTATAGCCTTCTAATTAATATGAAATATGAATTCAGAAGGACGACATTTAGAATAAGAACTTCAATGTTTCAAGATATATAATGGTGAAACACAATTGAAGTTCTTCCGTTCTTAAACGAAGGGAGAAATCTATTGATGTCTTCTTACAAATAAGAAAAGAACAACTTTCCCAAAATGTGTTGAAATCCAAGTTCTTCCGTTCTTAAACGAAGAAAGAAATCTATTGATTTCTTCTTACAAATAAGAAAAGAACAACTAATGGCTGAATACTTAAGAAAGTCAGAGGCTTGATTTCAACAAAGATAGAATTAAGAAAGAGGAAAGTGTGTGAAGAAAAGAGAGGGTCGACCCCTCTATTTATAGTGTTTAGGGATGGTTGGAGAGTGTAAGTAACGTTGGAAAATGGCCATGAACCGTCCCTGAAAATTTGGGCTTCAAACGGCTAGTTTTGAAAATTGGTCGACCAAAATGGAAAATTGGTCGACCAAAATTTTGAGAGGTAATTTTGACCGTTAGAAGACAGATCTAGAATCTACATGGTTAGGTGAGTTTGCATATTTAATCCCGTAGTCAAATTCGAAGGTTTAAAATTGGTCGACCAAAAGTAGGATATTGGTTGCCAATTTTCAGAAATGCGAATTTTCGAAATTGGGAAGTGTAGATCTCTGAGTAATGGAACCTAGGTGACTAAGACATATTATCACAAGGCATTGTAACTCTAATAAAGTAAATTTTACATTGATTACATAAAGCCGTAGATAAGACTGCATCAGCAACTGAATCTGAGAAGCTTCTTTGCAGTGGATCCTTATCAAGTGATTATATATCCAAGTCATGGATGTAGGTGCCTTTGTCTTTCCAGCTTCATGAATGATATATCCGTTTGAATATGCATGAAGATATCTTAATGTGTGGAACTTAGCATTGATTTGTATCTGCATACATAGAGTTAGTAGCACTGAATATGTTTGTCATATCAAAACCATATGGGAATAGAAATATGGAATTATGAAATTCCAACATTCTCCCCCTTTTTGATGATGACAAACATAAAAATATATATTGTTAAAAGTGAATATATATGGTATACTCCCCCTGAATATGTGGAGTTTTTGAATACTCCCCCTGAGTAGATGAAATATATTCTCCCCCTTTGGAATCCTTAAAAAGAGGCAAATAAAGGATCAGGGCAAAGTAAGCGAGAAAATATTAGAGAAATATAACTTGTGGTCAAATGAGGAGTATATAGCTTTTTAAAAAATAATAATGAACAAAGTGTGTTCATGCTGGAAAAATGAAGTGTAGGGTAAAAAAATAGTGTATAGGCCGAAATAATGAGTAGGCCATTTAAAAATAATGAGTGTGCAGGCCACTTCAAAATAAAGACTAAGTCAGGACGAAAAATGGAAGGACAATATA
This sequence comes from Scilla litardierei, assembly GCA_030789695.1. Taxonomy (NCBI): domain Eukaryota; kingdom Viridiplantae; phylum Streptophyta; class Magnoliopsida; order Asparagales; family Asparagaceae; genus Scilla; species Scilla litardierei. The sequence continues at coordinate 213,505,786 of CM061142.1, read as the reverse complement.
GAAATATCCACTGACGATAGTGGTATAGGGAAAAAAATAAAGGAATATAGGAAGAATATAGTAGTGTAAAAAATTCTGAAAGAGGATACAATAGGCCCGTATGGTGCGACTAGTGCGAAATGCCCAGTGTATACAAAGTTAGGTGGGTACCAACAAAGTATAACCTAGAGAAAAAAATGTGTGCCTGTGATGAAATCTTGTACATGAATAAAGTTAGAAATGCTAGGGAATGGAATAACCTTAAAAATTCAAAATTGCTGTTAGAAAAAGTGCATGACTGGATGAAGTGTAAGCAATCAGGCAGTATATTAACCTATTTTCGGGGCGAGGTTGGTGAGGATGATCTTAACCATCATTCGAGCCGGGGGATGAAGAGTGGCAGTGGATCGTTTGGGGCGAAAATCAGGGGACAGAAGTTGTTTAATGGCCGGGTCAGTGAGGGTGTTGGGGAGCAGCTGAATGTGGGTAGATGGTAAATTCAAGATCACCAATAGCATGGGGCCAGTCAGCCGGAAGTAAAATCCATTGACAATGGTGGTGATCGAAAGCATACCAGCCTGCAAGGAGGAATCCAAATTCGCATAGAATTCTCGGACGAGAGAAGGGAAGTAGGGAGTGCGGTTCGCAGTCGACCAGAGAGAGACGAGGCCAGCGGATTTGAGGGGGCCGAAAATCCAGGAGAAACCGTGATCGGTGAAGTCCACGTGGCGTTCCGGATGAAATGGAGGATTCTCCAATAGGCGAAACTGTTGGGTGGCCACCAGAGAACGGAAATAAGCGGGAGAGGCCGTCGTAACGAAATCGGATCGGGGATCCATGGGGTTTGAGGACGGAATAGGGTCGATCGAGGAGAAAGAACCGAAAATTAGTGACAGGGCTGTTGTTTTGAGGGAGGCGCCGGCGAGATTTCGGGGGATTTCCGGCGATTTTGGGTAGGTCGGCGGCGATTTGGGAAGGGAGCAGGCCGACGAATTTGGGGGAATGGGTGTTTCGGGAAAAGAGAAAGAGAAGCCTTGGGGAGATATTTTTGTGAAAATGAAGTTCCCTAGGCAAGAATTAAATATGGAGAAAAATAATCAGTTAGGGAAGTTTTGGGAACTCAAATTGTTCAATCGGCAGAGTAGTTTTGAGAACCGATCAAATTTTGAAAAACGAAAGGATGGGTTCAGTTTGAGAATGAAAAATGGAGGGAACGGTTGACGAAAAATAAGCGGGAAGACGAAGTAGTTACCGAAATAATAAAAAATCAGCAATTGGCGACCAATATTTGCAAATTGGTCGACCAATATCAAAAAATAGCTTAAAATTCTGAAAAAAATTTGAGAAAAATTCTTAAAAATATTAGAAGAAAGTGTCATAAGTCGGATTCACTAATATTCCCCAAATTCCTTCGAAGCTTAATAAAAGTTTCTTCTTTCAATGGTTTAGTCAAAATATCAGCAGTCTGATGTTCAGTAGCTATAAATTTAAGAACAATATCTCCTTTCTGAACATGATCATCTAGAAAATGATGACGTACATCAATATGTTTAGTACGAGAATGATGCACATGATTTTTAGAAAGATTAATAGCACTAGTATTATCACACATAATAGGGCAAGTAGAGCAATCAATACCATAGTCAGAAACAGTTTGTTTCATCCATAAGATTTGAGCACATGCTAAACCATGCACTACTACAAAAAGGACCTTTAATAGCACACCTTTAATAGCGCTTGCCAATTATAAGCGTTGTTAATTAGAGGCACATATAATAGACAACGCTTCTTTTTGCAAGCGCTGTTAAAGGTCGGAGAATAGACAGCGCTTCTTTCTGCAAGCGCTGTTAAAGGTCCAACAATAGACATCGCTTATTTCTGCAAGCGCTGTGTATTAGAGACACAGATAATAGACAGCGCTTCTTTCTACAAGCGCTGTTAAAGGTACAAATAGACAGCGCTTCTTTAAAACAAGCGCTGTTAAAGGTCCATCATAGACAGCGCTTGTTTAATACAAGCGCTGTTAAAGGTCACCCTTTAACAGGGGTTGCACAAGAAAGCGCTGTTAAAGGGGGGCCTTTAACAACGCATGCACAAAAAAGCGCTGTTAAAGGGGGGCCTTTAACAGCGCTGGCACAAATAAGCGCTGTTAAAGGCCACCTTTTAACAGCGCTTGGTTGTGCAAGCGCTGTTAAAGGGGGACTTTAACATCGCTTATACAAACAAGCGCTGTTAAAGGTATTCGCGCACAGTTTGTTATCTACGAGAAAATTCACGCACCCAGCGGGTCGTTATCTGGTTTTTATTGTGTAAAACTTATTCGTGAGAAAGATTTGTGCCGCCGCGCGCTTGCTTTTTAGAAGAAGTTAGAAGCCCAAGCCCTAACCCCGCCGCGCGCTGCTCGTTGATCGCGCGAGAAAGATTTGTGCCGCCGCCGCCGCCTAATTCCTGTCGCTGCTCGCGCGAGAAAGCTTTGTGCCGCCGTTGTCGCTTAATTCCCGTCGCGCTTTGTGCTCGCGCGAGAAAGCTCAGACTCGTCGCCGCTTCGCGTTCTGTTGCCCTAATTTTCAATGGTGTCTAATTCTCAAAATCCTGTGAGTTTCCTTCTCAAATCACTCTCATTGGATTCTCTTAACTGCGATTAACCCAAGCCCTATTCCCACTTCCATCTTTGTCTGTTTTAGCATCAAGGGTCGCAGGTGATCCCCATAGACCCCGACGGCTGCCTCGCCTCCTTATCGGATCAGAGACTCTTTATCAAAACCGTCAACCTCCTCCTCGTCGTCGCCCGTACCTGCCTCGAGCTATGGAGTTCCTCTCAGGTGCATGCTCCCTTAACCCTAATCATAATTTCTTTTAATCGAAGCCCTGACATTTAGTTTACTCCTTTTGTTCTGAAAATGAGATCAGCACAAGGTTCAATTAGGCATGTATGCGAGAGATTTGGATTCATTTCAGAGAGAGGGTGAGAATTTGCAGGCGATTTGGAGCCCAGACACCAAAACAGTCGTTGTTCTTGTAAGAAATCTCAAGCCTTGATCTTGATTTGCACATAGCGAGCAAATACTGATTTATATGCAAAGTGTTGATGTATTTTCTTTTGTGGCCTTGTCTGGTATTGTTAGCAGATTGTTAAGTAATGGGACGGTCCTTGTGGCTACCAGTAATAGAGCTCCTGAGGATTTGAATCAGGTAGATTATCTTATGTACACAATTTAAATTTAAATTTACAACTGATACTTTTCATGACCTCTTTTAGAACAACAAAGTTCTTTGTGCTTTTAATGCAGTATTCTGATTGTACATAAGTCTTGGATCAAAGACATGTTAGCAACTCTTGATATTGCATTGGTACTCCATTAGTCTTTTAGTTGTGATGTGCTTCCACATGAGGTTTACTAAATACATTCCTAGTGATAAGCATAATTCTCTTAATGGATGTCAACATATGTGTCCTCCATCCTAGGTACTGGCATTTATAGAGAAAAGTATAATTCTCTTAATGGATGTAGCCAACGTGTTTGTGTAAATGTGGCAACATGTGTGGCAAGTTAATGATGTAATATGGAATGACATTCCCATTTTGACGTCATCGTTATTAATAAGATGCCTTCTGATTAGCGTGCAGTCTGTATTTTTTGTGTGCAAGAATGATGTTGAAAACTTAATATCAATCCTCGTTATATGGTCTTAGAATTAATGATATGCCTTCTTACCATGTCACTTCATATCATTTTCTGAATGGTTGACATTGATCAGTTAGCATTAATTTTTGTTTTTGGATTGCATCGAACTAATTACGGAGCCCTGTGTGGTAGGGAAATTCTCGAGTTGCGGAGTTCTGTTGACTATTTGTGTGTCTCTGGGGGTCAACACTTGGGATTGCTGATGATCTCTATATGAATTATAGGTGATTGGGAGTTACAGAGCTAAGGAGATTACAGAATGGATAACATTACATTAAGCAAGATAGCAGGATTTGGTGTAGGCACCCTTTTGTTATGCGCCACAATTTCTGCACCAAAAGTAGATGCCTTCATCTCAGCTTCTCAGAGGAGGTTGCTTATATTTTAAACCCATTTTCCCTATTAAACCCTTTTCTCTATGTTCCTTTGTTTATCAGTATTCCATTCATGTAGTTGCCAAGTATCTTGTATGATCCATTTATTTGCTCATAATTTACTTACTATCACATTTTACTTGTTATTGTAATACTAACTGATTTTTTCTTTGAGCTTACAGGTCATCTTGGTCTCGGTAACATGGATTATGTCCATGTATGTTTCATATTATGTGGTTATGGCTGCGATAACCTCTGATACTAGTATTGGATACATGTATCCGATTCTTTAAAAACGCACAAACTGATTTTTTTTGGTTTTTTGTGTATCCGTGTATCTATATCGTAGAGTGTATCTATATCGTATTGTATGCTCGTACTCGTATCCATGCAACCTAGACGATAGGAGTGTATTCTAGATGTGTGATATGTGGTAGGAAATCCAAGTATGCTGTTGTTACTATGTTACTGAGCATGGGATAATTCTGAAAGTGACAACTAACCTAATATATTTTGTCACTTTCATATATATTTTTTGGGTGGGATGAGGATGGGATGTTGGGGGCATCTGCTTATGTGTGGCATCAATTTTGAATTAATCTAATTTCCCATCCATTTCCCCTTACTGCTCTATGCTCTGTACGCAGATTATTTGCATGATGTTACAGCATCTGTGATATTCCCCAATGCTATCATGCATGCCAATGAATGAAAGGTTGTGCATATCCATAGATAAAATATAATCGATAGTTACCCAATTTTATAGTGTTCCTTGATATTAGCCAAATTTGTAGTGTGCATTAATGATACTAAATGGGTATCAACACTCATATGTATAGCTATTTTGTGGCGTTCTTGATCTTTTATTTTCATTTCCATTTTTGGCATATTTTCTTTATTCATAATATCTTGCATGATGATCCACCGCATCTGGATGTATGGGTTGTCGTGATTTTTAAACAAGGTTTTGTTGGGTGTTACTAAAGCAATATAATATTTGATTTTGTTAGGTTCGGGTGAAGGACTGTTGTGTCTTGGAATCAATTTTGAGAAAAAAGGACGACGAGCATTTTTCCATTATATCATCTTATTTTAGCGAAAACAGAGATTCCGTTGTTAAATGCTCTGAATTACCCCAAGTTTCGCTGCGAGAGAAGGCAAACAAAGTAAGTGAACATTTTTTCTTTTCTGATCTTTTTTTACTTCTTGCTTTTTTACTACCATGAGTTTTACTCCTTTTTGTTCAATGCAGCCTATCGCTTTTACTCGTTAGCATAATTTTAATTTTTCTTTTGGCAATTTTTCCCATTTTCATGGATATATGCTTTTGTATTTTACTATTTTCATTGCCTTTTCATTATGCTATATTCTAGGTATTTATGATCATCTTCATTATGCAATATCCCAGGTGTTCATGTTAAAAGAAAAAGGGCATTACAGTATATTCTAATTTTCAATGATTTGAAACTTAATGAGTAATTGTTTAATTTGAGATTTTATCCGTTTTATAAGTTGAATAAATTAATTAACGATACTATAGCAGATTTTAGATCGATGTCCTTCAAGATTCTGACTTTCCTTCAACATTTTTCTTATAAAGCTATAACTTGGTCTTATCCCCTTTACGGGCACCACAGAGATGTGATGAATTGAAAATGGGATGGTTGCTCATTCTTTTGCCTGGCACACCTGAAGTAGCAGCTGATATGGCTGCCATAGGGGCTTCACAGCCGTTTGGAATCCATACCACCATCTTTTCTATGCATAGAAAGAAAACTGACCTTTTTAATGCTGGCCACTATGGAATGGTATGATATGATACATCAGTGGGTATGCCGGTAAAACAAGTTGGTGCAAACTTGATATTTAGGTCAAATGGAATCGGGTATTTGAGTCAGATGAATTTTTTTAGGTTTAGATTTTAATAAATCTACATACAAAGCCTGAAACCTGCTAACTTTGTTCATGAAAAGGCACACAAACAACTAGAACATTATCATTTCCGGGTTTTGGACCATTTATCCCTGAGATGCGGGAAAATGGAGACTATCATTAATAAGGATTCTGCATGTTCTATTTGCTATTTTTCTTTCATTTTAATGTCTCTAGCTAGATAACGGTTTGGTACATTTTGGATTTGTTGATCCAGATTGTTTGGTCTTCCGATGTGACCCTGTTGTGGAGTAGGATGTGTCCCATTTGCCTCTGGCTTGTTACCGGCTTCTCAGTTGCAGTAGCTGCATTGGGCGGTAGATTTATGATTCAGGCATGGCATGCGTTTAAAGCCCGTCCTGGTGTTCCTCGATTACGAAAATTTTACCATGGAGGATTTGAGCAGCAGATGACAAGAAGGGAAGCTGCATTGATTCTTGGAATTAGGTATGCATGTTTTATCATGCTGGATTTTGGAGACGGTGTGAATGCATGAAACTTGAATTTAAATTTAAATTTATAAGAAATTAGATAATAAATTTTGGGTTGTAAAGAGGCCTTTGAAAAAGATGATATAGCTTATTGGTGTTGGGGATTAAAATTCCCGATGCACTCGGATGCGAAACTGAGATTGGATCCCCGATGCACTCGGATGGTAGGAGAAGATGTTGGGGATTAAAATTCCAGCTTTGTTAAGCAAGGACGTCAAACTTCTTTGTGATCTGCTACCCAACGAGCTGCACAATTAGAATTAGCACACGGAGCATGAGTACAATTACACTTCAATAAACTGCACTGTTTCCCCTTATTGGTGTCAGTTTTGGTTTATTTGCTTATGTTTATTTTGGTGTTGTTTCAGGGAGTAGACCGCAATAGCAAAGATTAGAAAGGCTCACAGGAGGGCGATGGTTGCCAACCACCCTGACAGCGGCGGAAGTCATTATCTTGCTTCCAAGATCAACGAGGCAAAATACATACTGACCAGTAGATCTACATGTGGCTCGTTGACCTTCTAAGAATAACGCATTGCAATATATTCTGCCTCGGTTGTAGATAAGGAAACATAGTTTTGCTTCTTGCTAAACCAAGAAACTAAAGCATGATCTAAAAAGTGGCATGTACCACTGGTACTTTTACGATCTGATTTACAACCAGCAAAATCTGCATCACTATACGATAATAAATCAAATGTGCTTGACTTGGGATAAAATAAACCAAAATCAGAAGTGTGCTTAACATATCTAATAATCCTTTTTACGACAGTTAGATGTGAAACTTTAGGATCTGCCTGAAACATGCACATAAACATACTGAAAACAGAATGTCTGGTCTACTAGCAATTAAATAAAGTAGAGAGCCAATCATACCTCTGTAAAGACGTTAATTAACACTCTTACCATTTAAATCTTTGTCGAGAGAAGTAGATGTACTCATTGGAGTACGTTTTTTTGCAGAACTTTCTAAACCAAAACGCTTGATAAGTTCTTTAGAATACTTGCTTTGGTGAATGAAGATTCCTTCCTTCATTTGTTTGAATTGAAGACCGAGGAAGTAATTGAGTTCATCCATGTGACTCATCTCAAATTCTTTCTGCATAATTTTAGAAAAATCTTGACAAAGAGATTCATTAGTAGAACCAAAAATAATTTCATCAACGTGTATTTGAATATTGATTATGTCAGATTTAATGTTCTTAATAAATAAAGTGGAATCTATTTTACCAATAGAATAACCAGAATTTAAAAGATAGCTTTTAAGTCTTTCATACCAAGCACGAGGTGCTTGTTTCAGACCATATAAAGCTTTCTTTAGTTTGAAAACATGATTTTTTAAAAATTTCATGTATAAAACCAGGAGGTTGTTCAACATAAACTTCCTCTTTGAGAAAACCATTTAAAAAAGCACTTTTGACATCCATTTGAAATAACTTAAAAATTTTAAAACATGCAAATGATAACAACATTCTAATAGACTCAAGACGTGCAACGGGTGCATAGGTTTCATCATAATCAATACCTTCTTCTTGATTATAACCTTGTGCAACCAATCGTGCCTTGTTTATAATTACCTGACCAGATTCATCCAATTTATTTTTGAATACCCACTTGGTACCAATAATTGAATGATCTGTTGGTCTGGGAACTAATTCTCAAACGTCATTTCGTTGAAATTGATTGAGTTCTTCCTGCATAGCGATAATCCATGAACTGTCTTCACATGCATCCTTGATGTTCTTTGGTTCAATGGTTGAAAGGAAAGCACAATGCGCCATTTGTTCTATTTGACGACGAGTTCTAACTCCATCTATAATATCTCTAATGATTTACTCTGATGGATGATTTGGAACTTATGCAAATGCCTTAGGAAGATCTGTATTATCTGAAATAGACTCAACAGAAGGTTTAGTAGCATCAATTTCATTAAGTTTAATATTATCTAAAGAATTAGATAAAGGTAATATATTCTCTTCATCATCAATGATGGGAGAATTAGATGAGGGGTTCTCATCAAATGTGACATGTAGTGATTCTTCAACTGTTGAATTTCTTTTGTTATATACTCTGTAGGCTTTGCTACGTGTTGAGTATCCAACAAAAATACCTTCGTCAGATTTTGAATCAAACTTATCAAGTGCATCTTTAGTATTAAGAATGAAACATTTACATCCAAACAATTTAAAATATGATACACGAGGAATGCGATTAAAAATTAATTCAAAACAAGTTTTATTAAGCAATGTCCTTATAAGAACTTTATTCATAATGTAACAAGCAGTTGCGACAGCTTCAGCCCAAAAATATTTTGGTAACCTACTATCACAAAGCATTGTTCTTGCACATTCTTGTAAAGTTCTATTTTTCCTTTCTACCACATTCTGAGGAGGAGCACGAGGAAAAGAAAAATTGTGAGTAATGCCATTTTCATTACAAAACTTGGTAAAAGATTCATTTTCAAATTCTCCTCCATGATCACTACGAATAGTGACAATGTTAGAGGATTTGACCTTTTGTATCTTTTTACAAAATATTGAAAATTCTTCAAAAGCATCATTCTTATTTTGTATGAATATAACCCAAGTGTATCTTGAATAATCATCAACAATGACAAATGCATATCTACTTTTATTCAAAGAGGCTACGCTTGAAGGACCAAACAAATCCAAGTGTAAGAGTTCTAATGGTCTCTTTGCTGAGATAATGTCTTTTGATTTAAAAGAAGATTTGTGCATTTTTCCTTGTTGACAAGCATCACAAAAATGTTTGTGTTTGAAAGAAATATTTGGCATTCCATTTACTAACTTGTGTTTTGAAATATGTGCTAGGGTTTTGAAATTAGTATGTCCAAAACGTTTATGCCATAAAAGTGTATCATCTGATGTAATCATTAAACAATGATTATGAAAGATAACAGACATGCATAAGATATAAATATTATTCTTACGCTTACCACGAAATAAAACAGATGACATATTAGAATTATAAATGATGCAATCATTTTGTTCAAATACTATTTTGTAAATTTTATCGTATAACTGACTAATGGAAAGCAAATTGTGTTTCAAACCGTCAACTAGGAGAACATTCTCGATGATAGGCTGATTTGTATTACCAACTGTTCCAGTGCCTATGATTTTGCCTTTGTTATTGTCACCAAAGGTAACTGTGCATCCATCTTTATATTTAACGGTTGAAAGCAAGTTGACATTTCCCTTCATATGTTTTGAACATCCACTATCGAAAATCCATATTTCCTTTTTAGGTACCTGAAAGATAAAACATTAAGCATTGGTACCCTTTATTCGAGGGTCCTTGGGATTAGATTTTTGGAAGCCAAACCCAAGTGGAATTTGGCTTTTTAATATAATCACCAGAATGAACAATCGAATGTATATAATGATAAATATAATCATTTCTATTTTTTAAACAAGAATCCTTAGGAACCCATATACTAATCGTAGTAGGTTTCTTAGGAGATGGTTTTGAAATGTTAGTAATATTTCTTTGTGAAGAAGAAGTAGGAATGTTTACTTTCTTCGTGTATATGAATGCGTTATTTTTCTTTTGAGGTTTAACAAAAATTGTTTTTCCACAAGAAGAAGAAGTGTTACAAGACTTGGGTGCATCCTTATGAGAATATCCCAGTCCTTGTCTATGATTTGCTGGATATTGTATTTTAGCAAATCATCGAGATTTGTCTTTCCTTTGTTAAATTTATTAACATTGGATGACATCTCATCATATTTCATCTTTAGTGATGAAATACTCTTATCCATTTCGGAAGATTTGTGTATGTAATTCTAGATTCTTAGTTTTGAGAAGATCATTCTCTTTACTACGATCTTGAGAAAAAGTATTCTCAATATGAATAGAATCTGGTGTAGTGTTTTTAGAAGATGATAATTCTTGATATTTTAGAAGGAGATCATCATTATTCTGTTTCAAAGATTTATGTTGACCATTTAATTTTTTGAAACGAAAATAGAGATCTTTTAATGCATCTAGTAATTCTTCGTTATTAAAAAAACTTACCTCACCTTCATCATCTTGTGCCATAAAGCACATGTTAGCACTTTCATCATGATCATCTTCTTCATCTGAAGACTCATCCCACGTTGCTGCAAATGCTTTCTTCATTTTGTCAAACTTCCTTTCTCTTCTAGATTGATCATTGTTGTTGGAAGTTTTGAACTTTGCTTTGAGAAGTGGACAATCTTTCTTCATATGTCCTGGCCTATTACAATTGAAGCAAAGAGAAGAATCAGTATTTTTAGATTTTATATTATTATTATACTTACCTTTTTGGAAGAATTTTCTGAAGTTCTTGGCAAAGAATGCCATATCATCATCTGAATCTTCATTTTCTGATGTTGTGTTGAAGGCGAGTACTTTCTTCTTTTGATCTGATTCTTCTTTTGCATCTTGCAGTGTAACTTCATGTGCCATTAAGTTACCAATCAGATCTTCCATGGATAATCTGGAAAGATCATTGGCTTCCTCAATAGCAGTGATCTTTGGACGCCATTCTGGGGAGAGTACTTTAAGAATCTTGCGTACATGATCAAGGTTAGAATAAACTTTTCCAAGAGCATTAAGAGAATTAATAATATTAGTGAAGCTGGTGTTCATTTCTCCAATCGTCTCTTTGTCTTGCATCTTGAACAACTCATACTTATGAACCAAAGAGGAAATCTTAGTTTCCTTTACTTTACTGGTTCCTTCATGAGTTACCTCGAGTATGGGCCAAATCTCTTTAGCACTTTTGGCCTAAGATACCCGATTAAACTCATGTTTATCCATGGCACAGAATAATGCATTCATGGCCTTTGAGTTGTTGGTCTTTGCAGATTTGTTGTCAGCGGTCCATTCAGCAACAGGAGTTGTTGGCCTAGTGTATCATGTCTCTACGATGTCCCATATCTCATAATGCATACTTTGGAGATGAATCTCCATTCGTATTTTCTAATATGAGTAGTTAGAACCATCAAATAGAGGAGGACGAACTTGAGAGTGCCCTTCAGGATGTTGATTGGTGTTTGACGTGCGTCTATATTTCATATATTCACGCACGTTTTCTTTTGTGTTTCTCCGTGTTTTCCGCCGTCTCTTATTCGTTTTCGTTTGTTTTCCCGTTTTCTTTCACTTTTCTTTGTTTGTCCATGATTGCAGGAGTTCGACCACGTAGGGGACCTTTTACGATGATATCCCAAGTCCCCGGAGCAACGGGAGAAGTCACGCGTGATCCAGGGGGTCAAACGGCGAAGTATTCATCTTTCAGCCCCTCACCCGGTCGGTTGGTCATCTCCAACCGATCGGGTGATGCACGCGTGCACCAACCGGTCGCTACCGCAGCTCACAAAGAAGTCACCCGACCGGTTCACAGATCGGTTCTGCGGGCGGCTGTTCTCTGTCTTTTCGAGCAGAATTCCAACCGATCGGGTGACTCTCACCCGATCGGTTCATCTGTAGCTGAGAAAAAGAGCTGAAGACACGGGCGTCGAACCGACCGGTTCACCCGACTGCTCCAAGATCCAACCGGTCGCTCAAGAACTCACCCGATCGGTTCGTGAGATCGGGTGAAAACTCGCCGTTTTCTGTAATTTATCTGTAACGGATCAACCGATCGGTTGACTTGTCACCCGATCGGTTGATCCGAAAATCTATATATATGACCCCTAGGGTTCCAGAAACGGGAGAGTTGTATTTTTTTACTGTTTTATTTCCTTGTGACGGCTGTAATTGTTACTCTTAAGTAAGTTTTCAGATCTTTCTAATTTTTTAGTATTGTCTTTATTACTCCTTTACTTCCGCATTGCAATTGTCTGATTATGATTCTAACGGTTAAATTTCATTTAGATTGCTTTTTCATGAATTTTTGTGAGTAGTTCCCAAATCTGGGATTTTGGTGGAAGCCCCTTCGGGGGCTCTTCCCGATGCGTCCATAGGGTTAGGAAATCGATAGGGAGTAGGAATCTAACGGTTACGCGGGGCGTTTCATTGTCATCGGCGGGAAAAAGACCGCCTTTGACCGTCGGGCCAAGGGGGAATAAACTTGGCGGTTGACTCCCTAGCCAAAGCTCACGCCTTTAGCGTAGACGCCGAATCCTAGCACGCGGGGAGCGGCAGGATGAGACGTTGGGAGATATCGTTGCGGACTTAGAGCTCCCGGGATCGATCAGTGTTTATGGACACGGGAGTGCCCACTGATCGAATCCGGGAAGTCCGGTGTATCATCCTGGGCACCGACCGGAATATCGGGCCCATGGGACGTCGGTACCACTTTTAGAGGCAACGTCTCACCATTAGACCCTAATGCCGATCGCTATCCATACCCGTAGGCCGTAGCGGCGAGAGTCTCTCGTCGGGTCGGAAACCAAAGTCCCGGGTTTACTTTCTTTTTGTTCATACGCTTTCATTTCCTTTCGTGACAACCAACCACCGATTCGGGCTAGCTCGCCCCTCGGGGTGATTTAGGTCCTACCTGAACCAAGCACAACCTCGCCTCCCTGAGTTCGATATTCCCGCACCCTACACTAACCGTGAAACTTGCGGTAGATGACACCGCGCCGCCGTGACGCAAGCGGGGCGCCGGTCAAGTTTATGGCGCCGTTGCCGGGGAGGCAACGTGCTTGATATTTTAGGATCTCTTGAACCCTCGTGTCTAGCTCACATCCCTACCTCGCGATAATTTTCGCATTCTCTTTTTTCTTTTTCTTATTTGTTTTTCTTATTTTTATTTCTTATTTTATCTGTTTCTTTCCCACTTGTCGCTTCACGGGTGTTTGTTGTTTTTCATGCGCAGGAGTTCAAGGAGTCTTGACGACTTGATTCCCCTCGATCCAGAGATTAACGCCACCCTTAGGCGTTTGGCCACCGAGAAGCGAAGAAGGGAAGATCCCGAATCCATGGAGGAGAACACCCCACCTCACAAGTCTCTGCTGGAGTACTCGATGCCCTCCATCGAGTCAACTTCCGCCATCCGATCTCCAGCTATTGCGGCCCAAAGCTTTGAGCTGAAGCCGTCTCTAGTGACATAAACTTGACCGGCGCCCCGCTTGGGTCGCGGCGGCGCGGTGTCGTCTACCGCAAGTTTCACGGTTAGTGTAGGGTGCGGGAATATCGAACTCAGGGAGGCGAGGTTGTGCTTGGGTCCGGTAGGACCTAAATCACCCCGAGGGGCGAGCTAGCCCGAATCGGTGGTTGGTTGTCACGAAAGGAAATGAAAGCGTATGAACAAAAAGAAAGTAAACCCGGGACTTTGGTTTCCGACCCGACGAGAGACTCTCGCCGCTACGGCCTACGGGTATGGATAGCGATCGGCATTAGGGTCTAATGGTGAGACGTTGCCTCTGAAAGTGGTACCGGCGTCCCATGGGCCCGATATTCTGGTCGGTGCCAGGATGATACACCGGACTTCCCGGATTCGATCAGTGGGCACTCCCGTGTCCATAAACACTGATCGATCCCGGGAGCACTAAGTCCGCAACGATATCTCCCAACGTCTCATCCTGCCGCTCATGCGTGCTAGGATTCGGCGTCTACGCTAAAGGCGTGAGCTTTGGCTAGGGAGTCAACCGCCAAGTTTATTCCCCCTTGGGCCGACGGTCAAAGGCGGTCTTTTTCCCGCCAATGACAATGAAACGCCCCGCGTAACCGTTAGATTCCTACTCCCTATCGATTTCCTAACCCTATGGACGCATCGGGAAGAGCCCCCGAAGGGGCTTCCACCAAAATCCCAGATTTGGGAACTACTCACAAAAATTCATGAAAAAGCAATCTAAATGAAATTTAACCGTTAGAATCATAATCAGACAATTGCAATGCGGAAGTAAAGGAGTAATAAAGACAATACTAAAAAATTAGAAAGATCTGAAAACTTACTTAAGAGTAACAATTACAGCCGTCACAAGGAAATAAAACAGTAAAAAAATACAACTCTCCCGTTTCTGGAACCCTAGGGGTCATATATATAGATTTTCGGATCAACCGATCGGGTGACAAGTCAACCGATCGGTTGATCCGTTACAGATAAATTACAGAAAACGGCGAGTTTTCACCCGATCTCACGAACCGATCGGGTGAGTTCTTGAGCGACCGGTTGGATCTTGGAGCAGTCGGGTGAACCGGTCGGTTCGACGCCCGTGTCTTCAGCTCTTTTTCTCAGCTACAGATGAACCGATCGGGTGAGAGTCACCCGATCGGTTGGAATTCTGCTCGAAAAGACAGAGAACAGCCGCCCGCAGAACCGGTCTGTGAACCGGTCGGGTGACTTCTTTGTGAGCTGCGGTAGCGACCGGTTGGTGCACGCGTGCATCACCCGATCGGTTGGAGATGACCAACCGACCGGGTGAGGGGCTGAAAGATGAATACTTCGCCGTTTGACCCCCTGGATCACGTGTGACTTCTCCCGTTGCTCCGGGGACTTGGGATATCATCGTAAAAGGTCCCCTACGTGGTCGAACTCCTGCAATCATGGACAAACAAAGAAAAGTGAAAGAAAACGGGAAAACATACGAAAACGAATAAGAGACGGTGGAAAACACGGAGAAACACAAAAGAAAACGTGCGTGAATATATGAAATATAGACGCACGTCAAAATCCCCCAAGCTGAACTCTTCCTCGTCCTCGAGGAAGACGAGTGAGAGTAGGAGCTCGGAAGGGAAAAATAGAGAGGAAGAAGGAAGAAGAAAACTCTAAGCCCTAGATCGTCCATCAGAGCCATCAAAATAAAAAACGACACACCTAGCAAGCGAACGCCAAATCACACCACTAAACCTAGGAAAGCGAGTCCAAATAAGTGTCGTGGGTCCATGCAGTGAAGCGCGAGTGAGCGTGGCCGTGTGCTAGCAAATGGTGATGCTTTCTACGATGTGCAATGAGGCTCGATATACACAAATCCAAGATATGACCCAAATATCGAATCGAATTGAATTAAGCGACGAATATAAGTTCAAGCATGCATGAGAATAGAGAGAATAGAAGCGTATCATGCATCGGGGACTCCACAACTAGGGTTAAGGAAATCACGCCACTATAGCCTAGATACTAGCTAAAAGGTTCCCAAGCCAAGTGTTCTCGATAACGACGGGGGTTTGAGATGATGTGGAGAAGAACACTCGGTGCAAATTCTCGCCTTCCCTTTATTCTTGGCAAGTATGAAAATATTCACACGGGAATTTTTTTGGGTTTTGGGTATTTGCATATTTTTTTGGATGTTTTGCTATACAATCTTTTTCTTTTCTTTTCTGTTTTTTTTTTTGGATTTTTGGGATATTGGCTATACACATGTGTACTCTCCCAAGTGGGAGAACGGTACACGACGAGGGGATTTGCACCAAGTAAAACAAAAAAGAAGTCGAAATCTAAACACTCGGGCAAAGGAGACTATTGTTGCTAAATAGAGCTTAGGCTAAATGGGGTATCCTAGTCCTTAGTTGTGGAATCCCGACGCATGCGGATTGAAGTATACGATATAAATAGCATGCATATAGAAGCAGACATTAGAAGCAAATACCGCGTATTCAATATCGAAGCATGATAATCTAGGGGTCATTCCTGGACAGGTATATAAAGTAAAATCACAAAGCAGAAGCGCACCAAATGCTAGTCACGACACACGACTCACAAAAAGCTAAGTGGACCCACGAAGCGTGAAATGCAAGAGGACTCGAAATCCTAGGGTTAGTGAGTGTGATTATCGATGCAATGCTAGGTGTGTGTGACTTTGTGGTGATTCATCATAGGATTCATTTCTAGGAGAAAGAGCTAAAGAAAGAAGGAAAAAGAAAAAAGAAAAACACGATGGAAAACGACTCAAATAACGTAGAAAAACAACACAAATGACGCACGAAGTGCGACTCCCCCAAGCTGAAACTTGCATTGCCCTCAATGCAATATGAGTGAGTACGGGAGGGCAAGGAAAATGGGGGGAAATACGCACAGACACGAAAAGAAATGAAAACGAGGAAAACACATGGATAAAACTGAAAAAGAAAGAAAAAACAAGATCAAAATCAAACAATACGAAAATAAAAATAAAATAAAATAACACGACACGACACTCAAAAAGTGAAAAACAAACACACACACAAAAATGAGAAAAACAAACAAAACACGACAGCACACCAAAGTGGACTTCCCCCAAGCTAGACCAGAAAGTGCTAGCGAAATGATATGATCAATGAAATCCAGATATGTGCAAGGGGGAGTCAAAAACAAAAGAGGTGAATCTAGAAAGCAGGAGGAGCTGAGTCCTCGTCCTCCTCGGAAGAGGGTGTGGATGGGTGGTCGGGGGAGGCTGGGGGTGTGCTTAGAAGTGGGGGAAGAGGCGAAGTAGTAGGGGCAGTGGTGGTGTGAACAATGGGATGAGTGTCGGTGGTGATGGGTGGTGGTGGTAGGAAGGCGATCAAGGCGGTGGTGAGAGGAATAGAAGTGGAGGAAGTAGGTGCGGTGGTGACGGTAGTGGGAGGTGGTGGAAGTGGTCGGGAGGGGTGAAGTGGATGCTGGGATGGGATATGAAGAGGGAGGGGAGGAATGTGGTGAGGGGGGTGATGGATGTGGAGAAGTGTGGGTGGGTGGAGGAGAAGATCGCCTGGGTGGTGAAGGTGGAGGTGGTGAAGGTGGAGGTGGTCCGTGGATATGAGTAAGAAGGCGGAGAATGGCGGCCACGTTCCTCTCAAGTGCGAGGAAACGTGGGTGAGTAAGAAAGGAGGATGGTGATGGGTCCGAGGAAACAGAGGACATGGCGAGCTCACGAAGGGCAGCGACCTCCCTCTCAAGCCCTAGACGGGCAGATACCTGACGGCGACCAAAAGACGTAGACTGACGCGAGGCAGAGGTGGTGCCGCCAGGTAAGGTCGAAGAGGTGCTGGCGGCAGTGGTCATGCCAGCACAGGAGACAAGGCCAGAAATGGCCGCAAGGAGGTGCTCAGACGTGATCGGTCCCGGAGTAGAAACGGGACGACTCGGGCCAGCCCCTAAATCTCCCGCAGACGCAGGGATATCCTGCTCGCCTAAGTGGGCGGCAGGGGACGGTGATCTGCGGGCGTCTGCGGGAAAGAAAGGAAGATTCAACCCAGCTAAGAAATCGGGATCAGGAGGGAAAGTCCAATCTCCTACGAGAGCAAGGGTCATGCGAGCGGGGTTGGGCAGAATGGTGTAAGGGGCTGGGGGGTGGCCATAATGAAATATGAAGCGGCCATCCGAGCGGGGCTTGATCATGTGGATGTGCCGTAGGACATCAATATCGAGATGTGAGGGTCCTGCGGCAGGCAGGAAGATTATTGGGGATGGTGATATTGAATTGGGCGTGAGAGCATATGATCGTGATGATGCCCCCACAACAGAACTTCCCCTTCCCGGCCCGGCTGATCTCGAGTAGCTTGTAAACAAGCCAATCGCTACTATGGATGGAGACGGTAGGGGCTCTGAAGCTGACTCCATCATCATCCCGGACATAAGGAAAAGTCATGGCCCAAAGGATAAAAAGGTCAGGGATAGTCACAGTACCAGACTCGTCCCTAGGAAAGAATTCGGATGAAATGATCCTGTGGGCCAATCTAAACACGGGATGAATGATGGAGGAGGCCTTGGCCCTTCCTCGGGGGTAATCGCGGATCAGCGTGAGGCGGAACCAGAATTGATCGACATCAAACTCGGGCGTGTACCCGTAGTGTCGGATGGCATCATCCCCGAGATTGGGGAAACCAAATATATCATTAATCGTATTTAGATTTGTGGTGACACTACGGTTACGCACCCTGAATCTAATGATTGACCCGGACTCCCAGACGAGTGTAGAGAGGAATTCGAGTGTGAGGGCCGGGTAGGATATGGCATGTGTATTAAGAAAGGCTAACCACCCCAAGTTAGCGAATAGAGATTCGACCTCGGTGAAGACACCGAGATCGACAAGTGTACGTGCGTGCGGGAACTTGGTGGATAGATGCCCTCGAGCATCAAGCCTACGGTAAAAGTCTTTGTGCTCCTGGTTCTGAAAAATATACCCGTGTGGGCCCAACATTGGGTCCACAGGGGGAATAACAGGTGGAGGAGGGCCAAGTGTAAGTGCTCGTGTACGGGAAGGGGGGCGTGTTTGTTTTCGTCTCTTTCGAGACGGCTCCTCTTCCCTCATGATTCCTTTTCCCTTATCCTTATCTTTAGCCATGTGTGTGTGTGTATGAGCAAGAATTAGTGCAAAAATCGTGGATGCACACTAACACAAGCCAACAAGCAAGCACAATAAACAGGGCAAATATATAAAATAAGAATAGGAGCGAGTTTACCCAAGCGGAGTGGTGGAGCTTGCTCGGTGGTGCCCCACACTGTTCAGCGAGAGTATCGTGGAGCCGCGGCGAACTCATTCGGCAAAAATTTTCGAAATGGAGGTGGATTGGGGAAAATTAGGTCAAAAATCCGGAATGGGAGGAGAGAGATGGTGTAGATGATGGAGGGGTTGATGAAGGAGGTGGAGAGTGGGAGTAATGGGGGAGTAGAGGGCGTGGGGGAGTGAAGATCGGTTGTTGGCGAAGAGGGGAAGGCAAATCGACGGCGAGATTTGCGATCGGGCGAGGGCGGAAACGAGCCGGTGTCAGGGGGGTATTTATAGGGTTTTAAGTCGAACCGATCGGGTGACTTGTCACCCGGTCGGTTGACGGTTAGGTCGAAAATTTTGCCGAAGAAATGCTACAGGCGAACCGATCGGTTGACTTGTCAACAGATCGGTTGGCCGCTCCACTAAATTTCCCGAGAACTTAGGGCTTCTCACCCGGTCAGGTCAACCGATCGCGCTCAAACTCAACCGATCGGTTGATATTCCCCAAAATTTTCCGAGAGTTCTCCCCAGCTCACCCGGTCTGCCACCCGGTCTCTTCATTACTCAACCGATCGGGTCATATGGGGACAGATCTCGGTATGTATCTGATACGTCCCAACCGATCGGGTGAGATGTCACCCGATCGGTTGAGGTTTGTTTCCTGCAAAAACCAAGAGATTTGATTAAGTCCCCGAACGGATGTCCTCGCGGCTGATTTTATTTATAAAAATAGAGAAAATAAAGTAAAAAATAACGCTAAAAATTTGAGAAAAAGTTTAGAACATGGGTTGCCTCCCATGAAGCGCACTTGTTTAACGTCGTTGGCTCGACGCCCGCAAGAGATGCTCATGGTGGCTGATACGGGTGATGCCCAAATTTCGGCATCTCTTCCTCGCTGGAGCTGAAGGCACTTGGAGTAGTCAGCGGCTGGAAAAATACTTGCTCGACTACCCCCCCTTTGTTCTTGGGGTCCGGGGGCTTTTCCTTGGTGTTGGCGCTTCCCGCCATCTTTTTCAGGATCCGGACCTCGTCTTTAGTGAGGTCCGTGAGCTCTTTCCCCGTTCTCCTCACAGGAGGAAACTTGGGGAACCCGGGAGGGGTCGTTCTCGCTGCACTTGGTTTTCCAGCAGCTTCTTTGTCTTCGGGGCCTTCTTCATCTTCAGAATTCCCCAATTCATCGGGGGGGTTTCTCAGGAGAATCTCCCATGAGTTCTCCTCTACAGCTTTTTCTTCTTCTATCTCAAGCAAATTACACCGGAGGTCATCAGGAGGGTCGGGGTGCTTCATGGATAGTCCCAGGTCAAACTCAACTTTCTCTCCGCTGACGTTCAAGGAGAGTTTTCCGTTCTTCACATCTATAAGAACGCCAGCAGTGGCCATGAAAGGCCGTCCCAGGATAATGGGGGTGTGTGCGTCTTCGGGCATGTCCATGACTACAAAGTCCACAGGCACATGCACCCCTCTCACCTTCACGGGGAGATCATCAACAATTCCCATCGGATATTTGACCGACCGGTCAGCTAGTTGTAGGGACATCCCGGTGGGCTCCAAATCACCCATTCCTATCCTTCTGTACATCGACAAGGGCATCAAGCTAACACTCGCTCCTAGATCGACGAGTGCACGATTAATCTTCACAGCCCCGATCGTGCAAGGGATAGAGAAGCTCCCCGGGTCCTTGAGCTTTGGCGGGTTATCCCTCTGGATAAGAGCGCTACATTCCGCCGTCAGCACCACTTTCTCCTTTCTGGACCCTCTAGTCACCAAATCTTTCAAGAATTTTGCATAGGAGGGGATTGTCTCGATTGCCTCCAAGAAGGGGATTTGCAGGCTTAGGTCCTTGACCATAACGAAGAACTTCCCATATTTCTCATCAATTTTCGCCTGAGCCAACCGTTGTGGAAATGGCACAACGGGTTTATACACTCTTGGGCTCTCTTCCTTCTTCTTCTTCTCTTCTTTAGACACTCCCTCCGGAGTCATGGGATTTGATGACGAAGCACCGGTGTCATTTAATTTTTCAGTCGGTCTCTCAACGACCAATGGTGCTTCCGGGTAGCTAGGGGGCACTCTAGTAGGAATTTGTGTCCCGCTTCTCAGAACGATAGCAGACACATTCGCGTGCTCGTGCACGAGTGCCAATGTCTGGGGTGCTCCCCTCGGGTTCACCTCCGGTTGTGGTGGTAATTGGTTTTGTGACCTTGCAAGGTTCGCCACTTGTAACCCCAGCTGGGTTACTTGGTCCGTGAGGGTCCGCTGACCCATTTCCAGCTTCTGGTTGATCCTCTCCTGGTTGGTAATATATTGAGTCAAGAGAGACTCAACCGGAGAGACGGCCCTCTGTTGGCCATACTGCTGCTGTTGCTGGAACGGCTGCTGATTCCTGGGGACGTAGGATTGTTGCTGAGATAGTTGCTGCTGAAACTGACTCTGCTGTGGCCTAGCCGGCTGATATGCTTGTTGCTGCGGCTGCTGAGGCGGCGAGGGCTGAAATGGTGGACGGTAACTGAAATTCGGGTGGTTCCGATTGTTGGGAGAGTAGGCCGGGTTGGAATTTGTCCTTGGTGGATATGGCGCATTCCCCGTGGGGTTGTAAAATAGTGCGCTCGCCTGATCCAACGGTGGTGAGATGTCACCACCGTCGAATTCCCCAAGGAATTCGGACTCTACCGCAGAAACTTGCTGTGTACCGGCCCCACCGGCTCCTACCATCAGTGCGGAGATCTGGGTCGAAAGCAAGTCGAACTTGCTTGAAAGTTTGTCGACGTCCTCGACTCTGTGTATACCCCCAGTTCTTGGTGTGGCCCTCTCGTCACACCACCGCTCATTGTTGGATGCCATATTTTCCAGAATATTCCTGGCATCTTCCTCGCTTCGAGACATGAAGGAACCCCCAGCCGCGGCGTCCATAGAAGATTTAAGGTCATCCCTCAACCCATTGTAGAACAGATTGATAATCTGCCACTTCGGAAGCTCATGGTGAGGGCATCTTCTTTGCATCTCTTTATATCTCGTCCAAGATTCATGCAAGGACTCATGGCTGGCCTGGGAGAAGGAGGAGATCTCACTCCTCAACTTCATGGTCTTCCCCGGAGGAAAGAACTTTGTCAGAAAAGCGTTGGAGAGCTTCTCCCAGGTGTTGAAAGTGTCGGGGTCCTTCCCCCTTAACCATTGCTTGGCTTTGTCCCGTAAAGAGAAGGGGAACAGCTTCAGACGGATAGCCTCTGTCGTGACACCATTGATTCGGAAGGTGTCACACTTCTCCAAGAAGGAGTCCAGGTGCTCTATCGGGCTCTCCATGGGCGCACCCGCAAACTGGTCCTGCTGGATCCATGTCAGTGTTGTAGTTGTGTGGAACGTCGTTCATGTTTGATGCTGAGGAACTTCCTGCCATCATAACCTTGCTCTGATACCAAATGTAATTTTAGCCTGTATGGATCAATACACTAGAGGGGGGGTGAATAGTGTATATAATAAAAATGTTGCAAATAAAATGTTACTGATATTTGCAAAGATGACATAGAAATAAAATGACAAGTACTGAAAATAAATCAATCGTAAACACAGAGATGTATCCTGGTTCGGATCCTCTTGATCATAGTCCAGTCCTCTACTCCCAGTAGAGATTTTCCACTATAATCACTTGCCCCGCAAGCACAAACTTACAAAAATGGCGACACTCCCAGTGTCCCAGACTTTGTACAATCTCGAAACAGAGATTCAAACCTGTGTAATGAAAAAGAAAATAAATACCTTATAGCCTTGTAATGAATATGTAATATGAATTTAGAAGGACGGTGTTTAGAATAGGAACTTCATGTTGAGTATTGATTCCCCGGATTTGGTTTCGATGATGAACAAACATAAATATCATAAACTAACTCTTTGTGAGCGCAGTTATGGATATCGTTGCTAAAATTCTACGTATATCAAAAGCAACGTCTCAAGACTTCTCAAAGCGCGTGATCGTGTGCCTGAAGCTTCGTTGAAGCTCTAGGAGCATTATTGAAGTCAAGAGATTTGCATTGAAGCTTTGAAGACGGTTCGTCTAGTTTATTTTATAGTCTTCTAGCTTCTTTTCGTAGAATGTTAAGCCTTGAGTAGGTCTTACATTATAATCTTCATAACGGTCATATCTTAGAGCTAGGATTATCTTAAAAGCCCATAGAAACTTTCCCGAAGCTTCGCGCTTCATTTCACGGCTTCACGTGCATCTTAGTTGGTTCAAGAAGAAGAACCAACCGACTAGATTGTCATCTAGTCGGTCAGTAATCCTTCTTGAACCGACTAGATCTCCTTCCTCAATTCAGCATCTTCACTGTTGACCAATTAGTCGGTCCAAGAAGGTTCACCGACCGACTAGTTGTCAAACTAGTCGGTTTGGAATCCTTCTTAGACCGACTAGTTATATCTTCATTTTCACAGCCTAGCTCCTGTTGACTAGTTAGTCGGTCCAAGAACATCCATCGACCGACTAGTTGTGAAACTAGTCGGTTGGAATTTGTTCTTAGACCGACTAGTTCTCCTAGTAAACAGCCTATTGATTTCAACTCTTAGTCGGTCAAAGAACACTCACCGACCGACTAGTTGTCAAACTAGTCAGTTGGCAAGTCTTCTTAGACCGACTAGTTCTATCGACCTGAATTCTATATTCTTGGCTGTCATCCTTTTAGTCGGTCCAAGAAGAATCACCGACCGACTAGTTGAGAAACTAATCGGTCAGTGATCCTTCTTAGACCGATTAAACTGCTTCAGAATAGAGCCGTTGGGGCATTTAATGCCACGAATTTTGTGACCGTTTTGTCTCTTCCCTATATAAGGTTGAGTGCTTCCAACCAGGGATTCAAGGCTGATAATAGAGACATTTTCACATCCAAGAGAAGAGCCATTCAATCTCATTTCCAAGCTCTCTCTTCTCACAAGAATCTCTCCCTCACTCTTATTCCTCAAGAGAGATTCTCATTGATTGTGAGCTACTCAAGCTAGGAGCTTGAATTCAAGTCACCAACTCCTCCCTAGCCATCTATTGCTGGTCATCTTGGTGGAGCTAGGGTTTGGTGCTTGCTTCTTCCCCAAAATCCTTCTTGCCCTAAAATCGGTAAGTTTTACTCAAGGCATAGGATTTTGTTGGTAAGTTTTCATTGTTTCATTTACTTTGTTATTGCAAGTTTTATCTCTCGGTTGTGAGAGAAGTTTGTGATCCCGGTTTGTGGGAGTCACATTTCGATTTGTGTATGATTTGATCTTGTAGAGGTTTTCTACAAGAATTTCATAGTGCAAAGCTTGGGTTAGAGGATTCTAACTCAAGTAACCGGAGGGGATTCGGGTGTTTGGGACGTAGGATCACCGGGAACAAGTCGGGGAGACTTGGGTGGATCCGAACCTGTTATATCGCTTGTTTGCAATTGCTTTATTCTTGTAGTGTGTAGTTATTCAGCATTGTTGTTTGTGTTTACACAATAATTAGGAATTATACTCTTGATTATTTTAAAGTACTATTCACCCCCCTCTAGTACTTTTGCAGTAGCTTTCAGGGCATTACATTTGGTATCAAAGCCAAGTTCATAGCTATGACAAACAACGACTACAACACTTTCAAGAACCGTGAAGGAGCTTCTTCGGTGATGGAAGGACACTCCTCAACTAGGCCTCCTTTCTTCAACGGTGCCAATTATGGGTACTGGAAATGCCGGATGGAAACGTTCCTCCGGAGCACTTCACTATGGAGAGCTACGATGACGGAGTATGTCGAGCCCACCGAACCAGACTTCGCTAAGTGGACTACCGCGGAGGTCGCTGCGGAGGTAAACAATGCCAAGGCAATGAATGCCTTGCAATGTGCGTTGGAGCCCGAAGACTTCAACAAGATATGCACATGTAAGAGTGCATATCAAATCTTGAACTCACTCCTCATCTTGCATGAAGGAACGAGTAGGGTAAGAGACTCCAAACTCACTGTTGTAAATAAAGATTACGAATTATTTCATATGCAACAGGGTGAGAAGATGAAGGAGTACTATGCTCGCTTCGTTGACATTACCAATGAGTTGGAGGCTCTTGGAAAGACTTACACCCAAAAGGAGAAAGTCTCAAAGATTATTGACGGCCTTCCTTCTTGTTGGGAAAAGCGTACCTTCGCCATTGAGGAAGGTAACGATATGAATAAGTATATTGTCGTACAACTAATGGCTACCTTGATGTCCTATGAGATCGCAAGGATGGTAAACTAAAGATGCAGGACAAGATGAAGTCGTATTTGAAGCAAGACGAGCCAAAGAAAAAGACGATTGTGTTCAAGGCCGCTCCATCTACATGTACCAATGATGAAGAATCGGAAGACGAATTGGACATAGAAACTTTGGCCGATTTGGCAAAGAAGTTCAACCGATTCTTCCGAAAAGGTAAGTTTAGGAATAAATCTAAATTTAGTTCGACTAATGCTTCTACTCCTTTGTGTTTTAAATGCAACAAGCCAGGACACATCAAGGCGGATTGTCCTCTCAACAAACATAAGGAGAAGTGGAAGGCACCCAAGTACGACAAGTCAAGAAAGTACAAGAAAGGGTACAAGAAAGGGCTTGTCGGCTCATTCACCGACTCGGAAGATGACTCCTCAAGTGGAGAGTCGGATGATGAACAAGTGGAGAAAGCACACATGTGCTTCATGGCAAGAGAGGAACATGATCAAGGGTCCTTCTCCGATGAAAGCGAGGATGAAGGCGATGAGATAACTATAGATGAACTTAGATTAGCTAACGAACAACTTTGGTCTAAGTTTTCTAAATTGGCTAATAGATATATTAAGATTAAAGATGAGCTAACTAGTCTCCAAACCTCACCTAAGCCTATCATCATCAACAACGACACCGTTGTTGAAGGGTTGAGAAATGAGATTGTAAATCTCAAATCTCAACTTGAGCATGTTCATATTGAGAATTCGGATGAACACGAGATAGCGGATTGGATTTCTCAAAACTCAACTTTGAGTATTGAGAATGAGAATCTCAAGTCTCGTGTTTATGTACTCACATCGCAAGTGTCCACCTTGGATGCTTCTATACATTCTCTCACCGAGAAGTATGAGTGCATATTAGGCCGAATTAATAAATTCAATAAAGGTAAGGGCCATTTGGATAATATCCTAAATGACTTACTTCCGGCCAATCATCACATTGGCTTGGGGTATAAGATGGGAAATTCATCCAAATCTTCCACCACCTTTGTAAGGCCAACTTCCGATGCCTCAACTAGTGGGAGTAAACACCCCATGGGTAGTTCATCTACAAATGGTGCTTCCACTAGGTACACACCCCCTCTTGGAAAGAAACCCACTTTGGGTGGACCTCTAAAGAAGGGTCATGCATTTATGTACACCAATACTATGCCACGTATGAACACACCTCCTACTCCACATGTTCACACTTGTAATGTTTTTTATGCTCCACACCCACGAGCACGTGCAAACACTCATTTGAGACACTCTCATGCATGTACTCATGCTCTTGCTAGATCTCATGTTCCTAGGCCACATGCACTACGTAGAGATCAACCTTTTGTGCATGCAACCACTAGGAAGAGGATACCCAAATCATACACTATTTGGGGTCCGAAGAACACTAGCAATCATGCTAAGGATATGTATGTGCAATCGTATATTCATGATATTATTTTGAATGATGATTATGTTGGGAAATCACGGTCCTCTTGGACTTAGTTTCCGAAGGGTTAGTTTCTGTTGACCCTTCATTGCTTGGTACCATAAGTTTATATTCATTTTATGGGTACCAAAGAATTTGTGTTAAGAATTGATTTCCATTGCATGTGTATTAGTAAATCATTGTGTTTATGATTTTCATGTCTAAAATATTTAATATTTTTATGCAACACATGCTTTGATTCATATTTATGTCTTGTTGCATGTGATGCATGTCATGCTTTTGGATTAATATACATATTTACTTTTGGTACATGCATGTATATGGTTATAAATATTTTAACATGATTACATTAGGATATGGGTTACAATAACTTGAATTTAGTTTGTTAAATTTGTTGCCTAACCCATAGGATCCAAAAAGGTTTTTGGATACCAAAATTATGTTTTCTAGGTTCAATCCACATTGGGATACCAACCCTACCAACTCCTTGATTTGCAAAGATTTTCATTCAAATGGAGTTGATGGTGCTTAAGTGATGCACCAAAGTAGGGAGAGCTTAATGTTGTAAGTATATTCTTACATTTGGTATTCATGTGTGTTGAATGCATATAGATGTCACTTTGTATGTAGATTATCTATATTGGATATCTTCTTTTCATGCTCTTGCTTGATGCTAATTTTGAGCTTATGATATTGTACTTATCTTTCTTATGCTCATGGGATTCCATGCTTATTATTGACTCATTTAGTGAGTATCTCTTCAGGAATGCATGCTAGTACTATGGTTCTTTTGAACATTGTTTCAATTAGTATCCTAGTGTACTAGAATTGTGTATGCCATAAGTTTTATGAAGTTACTATCTATTTTTGGCATAACACTTTTGCATGATATTGATAGTTGATATTCATATTATTTTAATCACCTTGTCACCTCACATCGCACACTTTGGTATGCTTACCCTTCGTGATCCTTTTCGATCGATGTTGTGACATTTGGTGTTGTATGATGTGTACATCATGTTGCCATTCGTTTCTTGTGCACATTGTATTTATGTCTCTGATATTGACTTCGTTGCTCGACGATTATATTGATTAGATAGAGTTGTTTGTATGAAAACATGGAATTGTTTTCCATGCACTCAATTCGTTATGAATGTTGATATTGGAGAGTATGTTCCATAACTCAATACGTGAAATTGATTTGAGTTTTGATGATTTCATTTTTTGATTTTCGACTATGGTCTCGTTGGCACGCTTTGATTTTCTTCGTTATTTTCCATTGGTGTCATTTGGACCGTGGTCGTATTCTTCGACTCTCGTGCTTTTATTTTAGCCATTGTTGTTGTCGTTGATCTCCTCCCGCTCTTTTTGCTAATGCCAAAGGGGGAGAGAATTAATAATGACGATGTGCTAAATGATAATTTAAAGCAATTTACCGTGAATCTAATTTGATATGTTAGATTCAGTGGGAGTTAAGATATAAAAATGGATTTAGATCATAAATTTCAATAATTGGATTCATATTTTATACTTTCCTCGTCTGCTTGATGCGTATGATTATTATTTAATACAAAACTAACGTGTCATCAATCCAGGAGGAGTAAGTAAATTTCATTTCAATCATTATTATTGATTATTATTTATGTTGGTTTGTCATCACCAAAAACGGGGAGAATGTTGAGTATTGATTTCCCAGATTTGGTTTTGATGATGAACAAACAGAAATATCGTAAACTAATTCTTTGTGAGCGCAGTTATGGAGATCGTCGCCAAAATTCTACGTATATCAAAAGCGACGTCTCAAGACTTCTCAAAGCGCGTGATCGTGTGCCTGAAGCTTCATTGAAGCTCTAGGAGCATTATTGAAGTCTAGAGATTCGGATTGAAGCTTTGAAGACGGTTCGTCTAGTTTATTTTATAGTCTTCTAGCTTCTTTTCGTAGAATGTTAAGCCTTGAGTAGGTCTTACATTATAATCTTCATAACGCTCATATCTTAGAGCTAAGATTATCTTAGAAGCCCATAGAAACTTTCCCGAAGCTTCGCGCTCCATTTCACGGCTTCAAGTGCATCTTAGTTGGTTCAAGTAGAAGAACCACCCGACTAGATTATCATCTAGTCGGTCAGTAATCCTTCTTGAACCGACTAGATCTCCTTCCTCAATTCAGCATCTTCACTGTTGACCAATTAGTCGGTCCAAGAAGGTTCACCGACCGACTAGTTGTCAAACTAGTCGGTTTGGAATCCTTCTTAGACCGACTAGTTATATCTTCATTTTCACAGCCTAGCTCCTGTTGACTAGTTAGTCGGTCCAAGAACATCCATCGACCGACTAGTTGTGAAACTAGTCGGTTGGAATTTGTTCTTAGACCGACTAGTTCTCCTAGTAAACAACCTATTGATTTCAACTCTTAGTCGGTCAAAGAACACTCACCGACCGACTAGTTGTCAAACTAGTCGGTTGGCAAGTCTTCTTAGACCGACTAGTTCTATCGACCTGAATTCTATATTCTTGGCTGTCATCCTTTTAGTCGGTCCAAGAAGAATCACCGACCGACTAGTTGAGAAACTAATCGGTCAGTGATCCTTCTTAGACCGATTAAACTGCTTCAGAATAGAGCCGTTGGGGCATTTAATGCCACGAATTTTGTGACCGTTTTGTCTCTTCCCTATATAAGGTTGAGTGCTTCCAACCAGGGATTCAAGGCTGATAATAGAGACATTTTCACATCCAAGAGAAGAGCCATTCAATCTCATTTCTAAGCTCTCTCTTCTCACAAGAATCTCTCCCTCACTCTTATTCCTCAAGAGAGATTCTCATTGATTGTGAGCTACTCAAGCTAGGAGCTTGAATTCAAGTCACCAACTCCTCCCTAGCCATCTATTGCTGGTCATCTTGGTGGAGCTAGGGTTTGGTGCTTGCTTCTTCCCCAAAATCCTTCTTGCCCTAAAATCGGTAAGTTTTACTCAAGGCATAGGATTTTGTTGGTAAGTGTTTATTGTTTCATTTACTTTGTTATTGCTAGTTTTTCTCTCAGTTGTGAGAGAAGTTTATGATCCCGGTTTGTGGGAGTCACATTTCGATTTGTGTATGATTTGATCTTGTAGAGGTTTTCTACAAGAATTTCATAGTGAAAAGCTTGGGTTAGAGGATTCTAACTCAAGTAGCCGGATGAGATCCGGGTGTTTGGGACGTAGGATCACCGGGAACAAGTCGGGGAGACTTGGGTGGATCCGAACCCGTTATATCGCTTGTTTGCAATTGCTTTATTTTTGTTGTGTGTAGTTATTCCGCATTGTTGTTTGTGTTTGCACAATAATTAGGAATTATACTCTTGATTATTTTAAAGTACTATTCACCCCCCTTAGTACTTGTGCAGTAGCTTTCAGGGCATTACACTTCAATGTTTCAAGATATATAACGGTGAAACACAATTGAAGTTCTTCCGTTCTTAAACAAAGAAAGAAATCTATTGATTTCTTCTTACAAATAAGAAAAGAACGACTTTTCCAAAATGTGTTGAAATCCAATTTCTTTCGTTCTTAAACGAAGAAAGAAATCTATTGATTTCTTCTTACAAATAAGAAAAGAATAACTAATGGCTGAATACTTAAGCAAGTCAGAGGCTTGATTTCAACAAAGATAGAATTAAGAAAGAGAAAAGTGTGTGAAGAAAAGAGAGGGTCGGCCCCTCTATTTATAGTGTTTAGGGACGGTTGGAGAGTGTAAGTAACGTTGGAAAACGGTCATGAACCGTCCCTGAAAATTTGGGCTTCAAACGGCTAGTTTTGAAATTGGTCGACCAAAATGGAAAATTGGTCGACCAAAATTTAGAGAGGTAATTTTCACCTTTGGAAGACAGATCCAGAATCTACATGGTTAGGGGAGTTTTCATAAGTAATCACGTAGTCAAATTCGAAGGTTTAAAATTGGTCGACCAAAATTAGTATATTGGTTGCCAATTTTCAGAATTGCGAATTTTCGAAATTGGAAAGTGTAAATCTCTGAGTAATGGAACATAGGTGACTAAGACATATTATCACAAGGCTTTGTAACTCAAAAAAGTAAAGTTTACATTGATTACATAAAGCCGTAGATAAGACTGCATCTGCAACTGAATCTGAGAAGCTTCTTTGCAGGGGATCCTTATCAAGTGATTATATATCCAAGTCGTGGATGTATGTGCCTTTGTCTTTCCAGCTTCATGAATGATATATCCGTTTGAATATGCATGAAGATATCTGAATGTGTGGAACTTAGCATTGATTTGTATCTGCATACATAGAGTTAGTAGCACTGAATATGTTTGTCATATCAAAACCATATGGGAATAGAAATACGGAATTATGAAATTCCAACATAAGTAAGTATACATTCAAGCACACATAAGTTCCTGACAGTTACTTGTGATGAGTCATGCGGGCATAATTGAGAAGCAGAATACATAAAATTGCGAAAAGGGGTTGTTCACTCAGAAAGTTCACAAAATGCAATGTCATTCTGTTCTCAATTGTAAGAAACTAATTTTTGGCTTCCTACATCACATGCACAAGGTATGTAAATGTAAAAACATCATAGAATGGGAATGTCAATGAACCGGATGTATTTGAACATCGATTGTCTGATGGAAATAAGATGTTTTTTTAAAGACAGATGCCAGATTCTATGTCTGCGACCTAAGCTAGACAAACTGCAGCAAAATTCTGAAAGAATTTTCACTCACAATGAAGACTAAAAATGTTATGCGGTATTCACTTTGTGCACCATGAGTCACAGTATTTCTTCCATCTAGTTAATTACAGTTTGAATCTTTTGACAATAATTATGCGGTATTCTGAAACAATTAAAGTCTTAATTAGTGATTAAAAACAGGAGTAGTATATTTTAATAGGATTGGGTGTCTAGAACAATCTCACTACATGGAAAATATTATTATTAAAAAATACTTCACTCATTGTGTTGTCTCTGAGGTCTGTTCCAACTGTTCACATGTCTGGATACAAATCTATGCAAGCTACAGTAACCGAGGAACCAAAAGATAAAGGCAAAGGCTTGACGTCCCCGCATTGTGCGTGTCAGTTGTGTGCAATATATGATTAGGGGCGTAAGATTTAAATATTTATAACCGCAAGCGCACGATGTTGTAGTGTGGCTTGGGGGTCGAACTCAGGGAGGCGTGGTTGTGCTTGTGTCAAAAAAGACCAAATTCACCCCATGGGCGAGCTAGCCCGAATCGGTAAATGGGTTGTCACAGAAAATAGAATGTGAGGGATAAACGATGTAAAGGGAAACTCGGGACTTCGGTTTCCACCCTATCGTGCGATTCTCGCCAACACGGCCTACGGGTAGGAAAACGATCGGAATTAGGGTCTAATGGTGAGACGTTGCCTCTAAGAGTGATACCAGCGTCCCATGGGCCCGATATTCCGATCGGTGCCCAGGATGATACGCCGGACTACCCGGGTTCGGTCAGTGGGTATTCCCATGTCCATTAACACTGACCGACTCCGAAAGCACTAAGCTCGCAACGATAACTCCCAACGTCTCATCCTGCCGCTCCCGCGCGCTAGGATTCGACGTCTACACTAAGGGCGTGAGCTATGGCTAGGGAGTCATCCGCCAAGTTTATTCCCCCTTGGCCCAACAGTCAAAGGCGGTCTTTTTCTCGCCGATGACAATAAAACACCCCGCGTAACCGATAGATTCCTAATACCTATCGATTTCCTAGTCCTATGGACGCATCGGGGAGAACCCACGAAGGGGTTTCCACCAAAATCCCAGATTTGAGAACTACTCAAACATATTTACTAAAAAGCAATCTAAATCAAAATCGACCGTTAGAAACATCATCGGGCGATTGAAAAGTAGTAAAAGCAATGCAAATAACACTATATTAAAGTTTGGTAAAGATCAGACAACTTACAAATATCTGAAAAATTACAGCCGTCAAGAGAGAGAAAAACAGCAAAAACAATAACTCTCCCCCGTTTTCTGGAAACCTAGGGTCTCTATTTATAGAAAACGACATCACCCGATTGGGTGACCTGCTGTGAACTTCGGCAGCCATCTTCGAGACTTCACCCGGTCAGGCGACACGGTCGGTTGGTGGAAGCTACTCGTCGTTTGGATCTTGAGCTCATCGGGTGAACCGATCGGTTGATAAATCAACCGATCGGTTGGAATTGTTGCCCAAAAAGACAATAACTTTGGACATTTTGGCATGGTCTGCTGACGATCGGGTGAGCTCTCCAGGTCATCTTCTTCGGGAAACGGCTACAGGTGAACCGATCGGGTGAAGATCACCCGATCGGTTGAGTTTCAGCTCCAATTTCTAGAGAGAACAGTCGGTTGAACCGATCGGCGACCCGATCGGTTGACCTTTCGTTGCTTCAGCGGCTGACCGGGTCGTGCACGCGTGCATCACCCGATCGGTTGGCTGAGTCCAACCGATCGGGTGGGGGGCTGAAAGATACGATCTTCGTCGTTTGACCCCATGGATCACGTGTGACTCCTCCCGTTGCTCTGAGGACTTATGATATCTTCGTTAAACATCCCCTACGCTGGAAAACTCCTGTAAATACGTAAAAACACGGAGAAGTGAAAGAAAACAAGAAAATACGAGAAAACGGGTACGAGATGGCAGAAAATAACGGAAAAACACAGAAGAAAACGTGAGTGAAGATATGAAATATAAATGCATGTCGAAATCCCCCAAGCTGAACCCTTCCTCGTCCTTGAGGAAGACGAGTGAGCGTAGGAGCTCGGAGGGAGAAAATAGAGAGAAAGAGAGAAAGAGAGGACTCTAAATCCTAAATCGCCCGTCAGGGCCAACAAAATCAAAAACGACACACCAAGAAAGCAAACGCCAAATCACATCACTAAACCAAGGAATACGAGTCCAGACAAGTGCCGTGGGCCCACGCCGTGAAGCGCGAGTGAGTGTGGTCGTGTGCTAGCAGTCGGTGTCACTATCTACATTGTGCTATAAACTCCATATACACAAACCCAAGAAATGACCCAAATATCGATTCGATTTGGAATAAGCGGTGAATATATGGCTCAAGCATGCATGAGAAGAGTATGAGAATAGAAACGCATCATGTGTCAGGGACTCCACAGCTAGGGACTCGGGCATCACCACACTATCGCCTAGGTAATAGCTAGAAACTCCCAATTCCAAGTGTTTTTGAAAGCGATGTGGGTTGAGATGATGTGGAGTAGAACACTCGGTGCAAATTCTCGCCTTCCCTTTATTTTCGGTAGATAGGAAAAATATTCACACACAATTTTTTTTTTGGGTTTCGGGTATTTGTATTTTTTTGGCTTTTTGGCTATGCATATTTTTTTTTCTTTTCCTTCTTTTTTCTCTTTTTTTTTGCTTCTTTTCTTTTCTCTCTTTTTTTTTGGATTTTTGGATTTTTGGGATATATACACGTGTGTACTCTCCCAAGTTGGAGAACGGTACACGACGAGGGGATTTACACCAAGTAAAATAAAAAGGAAATCGGATTCTAAACACTTGGGCAAGGGAAATGTCTTGCTAATCAGAGCATAGGCTAAAACGGGCTATCCTAGTCCTAACTGTGGAATCCCGATGCAAGCGAAATGAAGCATACGATATATGTATCTTCACACATACAGAAGGAAATAAGAGAGGCAAATACCGCATATTCAAATCGAAGCATGATAGTCTAGGGGTCATTCCTGGACAGGTATATAAAACACAATCACAAAGTAGAAGCACACCAAACTCTAGTCACGACACACGACTCACAATAAGGCTAAGTGGACACACGATGCATGAAATGCAAGAGGACTCGGCTCCCTAGGGTTCGTGAATGTGATTATCGAAGCCATGCTAGGTGTGTGTGTGATTTTTGTGGTAATTCATCATAGGGTTCATCTCTAGGAGAAAGAGATAAAAAGAAGAAAAGAAAAAGAAAAGCACGATGTAAAACGACTCAAATAACGAAGAAAAAGAGACAAATGACGCACGAAGTGCGACTCCCCCAAGCTGAAACTTGCATTGCCCTCAATGCAATAGAATTAAATACGGGAGGGCAATGAATATGGGGGGGAGTACGCACAGACACAAAAAGATACGAAAGACAAGAAAATCACACAGACGAAACTGAAAATAAGTATAAAAAAATAAAGATCACACCACACGACATAAAAAAACAGAAAACACACGACTCAAGAAATGTAACGAGCACACAAAGAAAACAACACACGACTGCTCACAGAAAAATTGACTTCCCCCAAGCTAGACGTGACAGTACTAGCGATATGATGTGATCGTGAAAATGCAGAGATATGCAAGGGGGATGTCAAAAAACAAAGTGAAATCAAAAAGCAGGAGATGAATCATCCTCGTCCTACTCGGTGGAAGAAGTGGGGGAATAAGGGGGATGCAGTGTGAGTGGGTGAGGTGACTGGTGTGCGGAGAAGTGGAGAAAGTGGTCGTGTTGATGGATCGATGAGTGTGGAGAAAGTGTGGACGATGGGTGGTGTGGAGATGATGACGGTGAGTGGGAGTGAAATGGCGACCAATGTGGTGGTGGGTGGTGGAGGTACGGGGGTAGGTGAGGATGAAGGGGGAATGGGGGTAGGTGAGGATGGTGGGGGAAGTGATCGAGAACGCACCTGCAATTTCTTACGGCGCACGTATGTGGTGACGGAAGTGGAGTGAAGTGGAGCTATGGGGGTGACAGTGGAGGGAATGGAAACCGTGGGAGTAGACGTGGTAGTGGGGATGGAAGTAGTGATAGGAGGGGAAGGTCGCCTAGGGGGTGATGGTGGAGGTGAAGTATGTGATGGGGGAGGTGACGATCGTCGAGGTGGTGAAGGTGGCAGTGTGGGTGGTGGTGGTCCGTGGACGTGAGTGAGAAGGCGGAGGATTGTGGCCACGTTCCTCTCAAGTGCGAGGAAACGTGGGTGAGAGAAAATCGAAGGGGGAGGGACCGAGGAGGTGGAGGAAGAAACGACAGCACGAAGCGAAGCTAACTCAGTCTCGAGAGCGAGACAAGTGGAAGTGGCTCGACGGAAGGAGAAGGTAGTGGTAGTACGGACCAGAGGGGTGGCAACGGTGGTGATCAGGACAGAAGTCGGGATGGCATGACTAGGACCAGCCCCGGAGTCTCCCCGGGACGCGGGAATATCCTGCACGCCTAAGTGGGCGACAGGGGAAGGTGGTCTGGGTGCGTCTTGGGGAAGGAAAGGAAGACGGAGCCCCTCCATAAACTCGAGAACGGGAGGAAATGTCCAATCTACCGCCAAAGCAATAGTCATGCGAGCGGGGTTGGGCAGAATGGTAGAGGGAGATGGGGGGTGTCCGTAATGGAAGGTGAAGCGGCCATCGGGGCGGGGCTTAATCCTGTGAATATGCCGCAGGACGTCGAGATCTAGACGTGAGGGTCCTGTGGTAGTGGGAAGATCTCGTGGGATGACAATGTTAAATCGGGGAGCAGAAGCTATTATCGTGATAAGGCCCCTACAACAAAGCTTGCCCTTGCTGACACGGCTAATCTCCAAAAGCTTGGAAATAAGCCAAGCACCGGCATGGACAGGAACGGTGGGGGCCCTAAAAGAAATCCCGTCATCACCCCAAACGAAGGGAAAGGTCACGGCCCAGAGAATGAAGAGATCAGGGATGGTCACGGTACCCGACTTATCCTTGGGGAAAATGAGGAAGAAATAATTCGGTGGGCCAGACGGAAGATGGGGTAAATGATGGAGGAGGCCTTGGCCTTGCCTCGGGGATAGTCAGTGTGAAGGGTGAGCCGGAACCAAAACTGATCGACGTCAAACTCGGGGGATACCCAGAGGGGCGGATAGCGTCGTTCACAAGGATGGGGAAACCAAATATGTCATTGATGATATCCAGGTGGGTGCGAATGGTTCTATTGCGAACCCGAAATATGACGACCGACCCCGACTCACAGACAAGTGTGGATAAAAATTCGAGTGTGAGTGCAGGGTAGGACACGGCGTTAGCGTTTAGGAAAGCCAACCAACCTAAGTTTACGAAGAGGGTCTCGACCTCGGTGAATACTCCGAGATAGATAAGCGATTGGGTGTGGGCAAACTTGGTCGATAGATGCCCCCGAGCATCAAGTCTATGGTAAAAGTCTTTGTGCTCCTGGTTCCTAAAGCGGTAGCCATACGGGCCCATCAGTGGGTCCTCAATTGGGACGATATGTTGGGGTTGGGGTTAGGGTTGTGCAGGCTGTGCGGGGGGAGGGCGTGGGTGTGGTGGACGTGTAGTTTTGTGTCTCTTGCAAGACGACACCTCCTCTCATATGATGGCCTTACTCTTATCCTTATCTTTGGCCATGTGTGTGTGTGCGCGCGAGTGAATGCAAAAGTATGATGAATGTACACACACAAGTGATCGAGCAAGTAAAAAATTTCTAGGGCAAAATATGAAATTGAGCTGAGGAGAGAAGTTACCCAAGCGAAACGAAGATCCTTGCTCGTAGATGTCCCAACGCTATGCAACAGGGAGAAGCGTGAAGCCGCGGAAACTCCTTTCAGCAAATTTTGAAAATGGGGGTTTTGGGCGGAAATTACGACTTTTGTGGGGGGTGGAATCGAAGAGAAAGGGGGAGAGATCGACGGAGAGATGGAAAGGAGAGGGGAGAGATCGATTGGGGGGGTTTTGTGACCGGTTGATGGAGAAACGAGGTCGGGCGAAGGAGGGGGAGTTGAAACGGCGAGAGAGAAATGAGATCGGGTGAGGGAGATGAACGGGTGGAGGGGGGTTTATTTATAGGGTTTAAGTCGAACCGATCGGGTGAAATGTCACCCGATCGGTTGGCTTCTAGGTCGAAAAATTTGCCGAAAAGAGGCTACAGGCGACCCGATCGGTTGAGAACTAAACCGATCGGGTGGCCGCTTCACACTTTTTTCTGAGAGTTTGTACAGCTCACCCGGTCTGTCACCCGACCATGCTTTGTATCAACCGACCGGTTGATCAATTCCCCAAAATTTCCGAGACTTCTGCATAGATCACACGGTCTGCCACCCAGTCTCGGCTTTGCTTCACCCGATCGGTTCGTTGGAGCTCAGATACGGCCATTGTCTGATACGTCTCACCCGATCGGTTGAGTAATCACCCGATCGGGTGAGGGCTTGTTTCCTGCAAAAATTCACAAATGGCCTAAGTCTCTCGACTGATGATCCCGCGGCTGAATTTAATAATTAAAATAGAAAAAATAAAGATAATAAAAATCCTAAAACGAAGATAAAAGTTTTAGAACATGGGTTGCCTCCCATGAAGCGCTTTTGTTTAACGTCGTTTGCTTGACACCCGTTGATGATATTCAAGGTCGACAGGGTGATGCCCTAAAGTCGGCATCGCTTCAGCTTTAGAGTTGGCGGCCTTCGGTATCGTCGACGGTGACAGGAAAACTTGCTCGACGACCCTCCCTTTGTTGGGTATCCCCGGCAACGGCGCCATAAAGCTTGACGTCCCCACGTTGTGCGTGTCAGGTGTGTGCAATATATGATTGGAGGCGTGCGATTTAAATATTTATAACCGCAAGCGCACGGTGTTGTAGTGTGGCTTGGGGGTCGAACGCAGGGAGGCGTGGTTGTGCTTGTGTCAAGAAAGACCAAATTCACCCCATGGGCGAGCTAGCCCGAATCGGTAAATGGGTTGTCACAGAAAATAGAATGCGAGGGATAAACGATGTAAAGGGAAACCCGGGACTTCGGTTTCCACCCTATCGTGCGATTCTCGCCAACATGGCCTACGGGTAGGAAAACGATCTGAATTAGGGTCTAATGGTGAGACGTTGCCTCTAAGAGTGATACCGGCGTCCCATGGGCCCGATATTCCGGTCGGTTCCCAGGATGATACGCCGGACTACCCGGGTTCGGTCAGTGGGCATTCCCATGTCCATTAACACTGACCGACTCCGGGAGCACTAAGCTCGCAACGATAACTCCCAACGTCTCATCTTGTCGCTCCCGCGCGCTAGGATTCGACGTCTACGCTAAGGGCGTGAGCTATGGCTAGGGAGTCAACTGCCAAGTTTATTCCCCCTTGGCCCAACGGTCAAAGGCGGTCTTTTTCCCGCTGATGACAATAAAACACCCCGCGTAACCGATAGATTCCTAATACCTATCGATTTCCTAGTCCTATGGATGCATCGGGGAGAACCCACGAAGGGGTTTCCACTAAAATCCCAGATTTGGGAACTACTCACACATATTTACTAAAAAGCAATCTAAATCAAAATCGACCATTAGAAACATGATCAAGCCATTGAAAAATAGTAAGAGCAATGCAAATAACACTATATTAAAGTTTGGTAAAGATCAGACAACTTACAAATATCTGAAAAATTACAGCCGTCAAGAGAGAGAAAAACAGCAAAAAAATAACTCTCCCCCTGTTTTCTGGAAACCTAGGGTCTCTATTTATAGAAAACGACATCACCCGATCGGGTGAAGAATCACCCGATCGGGTGACCTGCTGCGAACTTCGGCAGCCATCTTCGAGACTTCACCTGGTCAGGCGACACGGTCGGTTGGTGGAAGTTGCTCGTCGTTTGGATCTTGAGCTCATCGGGTGAACCGATCGGTTGATAAATCAATCGATCGGTTGGAATTCTTGCCTAAAAAGACAGTAACTTCGGACGTTTTGGCATGGTTTGCTGACGGTCGGGTGAGCTCTCTGGGTCATCTTCTTCGGGAAACGGCTACAGGTGAACCGATCGGGTGAAGATCACCCGATCGGTTGAGTTTCAGCTCCAATTTCCAGAGAGAACAGTCGGTTGAACCGGTCGGCGACCCGGTCGGTTGACACTTTCGTTGCTTCAGCTGCTGACCGTGTCGTGCACGCGTGCATCACCCGATCGGTTGGCTGTGTCCAACCGATCGGGTGGGGGGCTGAAAGATGCGATCTTCATCGTTTGACCCCCTGGATCATGCGTGACTCCTCCCGTTGCTCCGGGGACTTATGATATCGTCGTTAAATGTCCCCTACGCTGGCAAACTCTTGCAAATATGTAAAAACACGGAGAAGTGAAAGAAAATAAGAAAATACGAGAAAACGGGTACGAGATGGCAGAAAATAACAGAAAAAAAGAAGAAAACGTGCGTGAAGATATGAAATATAAACGCATGTCAAGGCTGTCTCCAGATATAAACACAAGAATATAAGGGTAGCATGTATATTAAACTAATGGACTTTGTAGAGACCAGAGAAACAGAGAACATCAAAAGATGGAATACCAGAATTGAGCCGTAGTATCAGTCGTCGGCCTCAATGAGATCGTCTTCTACACTAACATTACCCAATCCACGAACATTTTCCTCATCATCAACGAGATCATCTTCTCCACTTTCATCATCATCATCATCGAATTGATGAAAAAATTCATCGGCATTAATGAGAACATCTTCTTCAATAGTATCACCAGCAGTTTCATCCACTTCCACCCCCTCAATAACTTCCCTATTCAAATTGATAACATTCGCACCAGTGTTTGTGATGTCAATCACATCTTTGAACATATGTAAATCATTAACTATGCTTGGATCGATATCTTCTGACCCTGCATCATATAAGTCCCTAGGTTGAGTCTTCAACACAACATACCAATTAGCATCCAAATTGTTATCCACATAGAAAACTTGTTGTGCTTGTGACGCAAAAATGAAAGGTTCATCTGTAGTGAAGCTCTTCTTTGAATTCACGGTTGTGAAGCCATAATCATCATGTTTAATTCCCGTTTTGTTTATGACATCATACCAATTGCATTTAAACAACACAATCTTATTTTCCCCATGATAATGCAACACGAATATGTCATTTAAGACACCGTAGTACCCAATGTTGCCTAATAATGGATTACTGTCATTCGCACTAGCAAAGCTAAATGTCTCCGCACTCACAAAGACTCCGCTATTTTGAGATTTCCTATCACAATACTTAGTATGGAACCTAAATCCATCACAATATACCCTCTGTAACAGGTAATAGTATGTAGTGGACCACGAGATAACTTCTCAAGTTGTTCATTCACTGGCTCTCCATTTTTTTTCATTTGATAAATCTGTTCAAAGAATATAAATGAAAATAGTAAGCACACCAATGTTTGAATAATGTGATCCTATTAACTATAAAACAATGAATTACTCGATCAAAAATTTCCTTACATGTTGATCAAACCATTTACCGAACTCTTTATTATGAGTGTGTTCCACTTCTCTGACACGCATGCCTCTACGTCGATTCTTAATTATGTGTTTGTGCATCCTACCAAAAAATTAGTTAGTTAAGAAATAAATAAAATCAAAGAGTGAAGAATTTTTTTGGAGTTGACTTACTCAATATATGGCCATACTTCACTACAATTGCTCAACACGTATAAACGAGTCTGTTCCCACTCTTCGTAACTTAAATTTCGATGAGATCCCTTCCCTATTGAACGACATGTTTTCGTGAATATAGAAAGACTTCCATGTAGTTCCTCACCATCAACGCCATCATTATTTCGTCCAAGTCGATTGAACTTTGTCTCAACTCCATCATCCAAGTATCTCGAGCAAAAAGCTAAGCATTCTTCTGCAAGATACCCTTCCGCAATTGAACCATCTGGTTGACTCTTATTACGAACATATTTTTTGAGGGTAAACAAATACCTAAGCACCAATATACAATTATTATACATATAAATAGGAATATGTGTGTGTCTTGGGTGTGTGTCTGTGAGAAAACGCCGGTATTATTGTTACGCACTAACCTCTCAATTGAGTACATCCATCTATATTGCACAGGTCCAGCAATTAACGCTTCCTCTACCAAATGCATAGGTAAATGCATAATAATATCAAAGAATGCAGGAGGAAAGAACATTTTCATTCTGCACAAAGTTTCAACATTATCTGACTTAAGTTTCTTTAGCTCTTCCAACACCAACATCTTCGAGCACAACTTTCTGTAAAATGAGATAACCCAACTAAAACTGGTGTGACATCATTATGTAAGAGTCCACGTGCTGCAACAGGAAGTAGTTGTTGTATGAGTACATGCCAGTCGTGACTTTTCAGGCCATGAATTTTGCATTGTTTCACCTGAATACGATGTGATATGTTTGATGAATAATTATCAGGAACCTTTATGTTCTGTAAGTATTGGCAAATCTTTCTTCTCTCTACTGGAGACAAGGTGTACCTCGTCGGTGGCAGCATATATTTGTTTCCCTTAAGCACCGAATGAAGTGTTGGTTTAATACCCATTAGCTCCAAATCTTTTCGAGCATTCAAGCCATCTTTTGTTCTACCCGGTATATTTAGAAGTGTCATAAGAAAACTTTCAGCATTATTCTTCTCAATATGCATCAAATCCAAATTGTGACGCAATTTGAGACCTTTCTAGTAAGGGAGGTCAAACAAAATACTGATCTTCTTCAAGTTATGTGGCAGTTTGTTGGCTTCTCGTTTTTGCTTCTGACCAACCTTATCACTGTCATCCTGCTTGCCAAAAATGATTTGATTGTATCCACTTAATTGTTCGAGCACATCATCTCCCGATAAAGTTTTTGGTGCTTCCCGCATTTCAATGCAACCATCAAAAGACATGGTATTTTTTCGAAACTTATGGTCAGGAGGTAAAAATCTACGATGCCCCATGTAGCAACATTTATTTCCAAATTTCAATCTTTCTGAAACGGTGTCCTTGTTGTAACAAGGGCAAGCAAGGAAGCCTTTAGTGCTCCAACCTGACAAGTTGGCGTATGCTGAAAAGTCACTAATAGTCCACAACACAGCTGCGTACATCTGAAAATTCTCTTTTGAAGAAGCATCGTAGGTGAGCGCTCCATTTATCCATAAATCCTTCAACTCCTCGATCAATGGTCGCAAGTACACGTCAATGTCATTCCCAGGACTGCTAGGACCAGGAATAAGTAACGGCATAAAGAAAAAAGGTTGCTTCATGCACATCCAAGGTGGGAGGTTATAAGGAACAAGAACAACCGGCCAAGTACTATGAGAGGTAGTCATGGTACCAAATGGACTGAATCCATCACTTGCCAATCCAAGCCTAATGTTACGAGCTTCATAACCAAATGATGGATATTTGTTGTCCAAAGTCCTCCATGCATCCGAGTCCACTGGGTGCCTCAATATCCCATCTTTCATACGTTTCTTGGCATGCCATCTCATATGCTCCGATGTTTTGGAAGACATGAATAATCTTTGAAGCCTTGGTTTCAATGGAAAATGCCTTAAGATCTTTGCAGGTGTCTTCGTTCATGAAATTGGAGAACCTTCGGTGTTTGGGCTGCAAGTGTTTGGTTTCCATCTAGATTTATCACATATGTCACAACTGTCCATGCTTTCCTTATCTTTCCAATACATCATACAATCATTTGGGCATGCATGAATTTTTTTAATCCATGCCAAGATCACGAAGTTGAGTATTTGCAGCATAATAATTGGTAGGCATGTCAATACCAGGAAATACTTCTTTTAACAACTCAAGTAGCATATCAACTGATTTGTTACTCCATCCATTCAGACACTTAATGTGAAGTAGACGTACGAGAAATGCCAGCTTTGAAAACTTGGTAACGCCCGGATATAACTCAGTCTTACTTACATCCAAAAGCTTGAGAAACGTTTCATTGATATCATTCTCGCCATCCATTCTACGTTGTCCATCCAACTCCTCACTATTCTCATCATTATATCTACCATCAAAGCCATTTACTCCAAGTGCGTCTTATATCAATCCATGTATATCATCAAACTGCTAAGAACCCTGGTGCTCAAAGTTAGAAGCATGGACATCTTCATTCCTAATATTTTCATGTTCATCATTCCTACTCTCTCCATGCTCTGTCCAATGTATGTATGATCCCATAATCCCTTCTTTGAATATATGTCGATGCACTTCATTTCTACTTAATAAGGTCTTATTAAGACACTTAATACATGGACATAATATATCATCCTTGTAAGATGCTGGCCTTGGATGAGAATATGCAAAATTCATGAACGCTTTGCACCCGCGAATGTATGATGGATGGTTCTTTGAAAACCTCATCCATTCTCTTCCATCTCTAGACATCCTACTGCAATGACCAACATGTATATATGGAATAAGATGCATGCAGGCTGCTCGCCAAGGTGTATATATGCGGAAGCCTAAAGTTGACAGGTTAAAGCCAACATAATGAACCCCTTCTGGCAGGTCAAAGCCAACATAATGCATTTACACACCTAAAGTTGACCCTAAACAAAATATGGTAGGTATTCGCATGAAGAAATCAAATCCATAATGCATTTCTTTCCCCCTTCTATAATCTAGTGTTATAATGCTGACCTCCTAGGAGAATGTGATTATTGATTGTTATGTTGACTTGCCTAACACATGTAATTGTATGCTTTTACTATTTTACCCATTTCTAACTTCAGATCTTAATTCTAATAATGTATATTTGGAGAAGTTGGAACAGTGGAGTCAC
Organism: Scilla litardierei; assembly: GCA_030789695.1. Classification (NCBI taxonomy): domain Eukaryota; kingdom Viridiplantae; phylum Streptophyta; class Magnoliopsida; order Asparagales; family Asparagaceae; genus Scilla; species Scilla litardierei. The sequence goes on along the minus strand of CM061142.1, from coordinate 213,461,863 downwards.
ACTGCATTGTCTCCTTTGTGCGTGTTTTCAGTACTTAACTTTAACTGGTCCCAGATTGTGAAATATTGAAATAATTTTATAAATAGGACCCATATGTGCTACAACAGATCACATAGATTAGGATCTTGTTTCTTCTCAATCCAACCAAATGTTTCACCTTTATATGGAATTTTTAGAAGCCTTTGATTACCGAGGCAACATGTGCAAGCCAATCAAATTTCGTTGCTCTAAAATTAATTGTCAAGATTCAAGACTGTTGGAATTAATGGCTCCTTTGGCCATTTGTTCACTCCCACTCTCTTTTTTAGTCCCACATTGGATAGGCAAACACCCTTGTGTGGGTATATAATAGGCTTCTCTCATATGGGCTATTGGACTTGTTAATGGGCTAGAAATTGGGGGTAGCTCGCGTGCACATGAGCCCAAGCAAGGGGCCGAGCCCAATCCGGGTTGAGCCGAATGGAAAATCTGGGCGTCGGATCCGGAAACCCTTAGCGTGTGTGCGCTGGCGTCGTGCCTGCGCAGGGGGGTTCACGGGTGCGCGCGCGGAGTTACCGAGTTTTGACTCGTGTTTTTTAGCCCAACCTTTTAGAATTCAAATAGCCCAATACATTTTAAGTTTCCCAACAGCCATTTTTGTTTTAATGGCTGTTAATGGCTACGTATTCATGGCAGATTTTTTCAACAGTTATTTTTGATTTAATGGCTGTTAATGGCTGCGTATTCATGGCAGAATTCCAACAGCCATATTTTCCTCTTTATAAACTCTTTTGTCCAGAGTTTTTCTAATCACTGCGAAAATCAAATTCCCTCTCTTCCTTTCTCCTCCTCCTGGGTATCGCTCTCTGTGTGCAAACTCCACGCTTCTGGCCACGAGTGGACGCATCCAGACGCGACTGTGTTAACCTTGGGGAGCAACCGGCATCACATCTGATTACCACCATGGTCGGGCCGTAGTTGTTTTCAAGGCAGTGGCACAGCCACGGCGCAGTTCCTCTGGATAAGTTTTTCCTTCTTCCTCTGTTTTCACTCGTTTATCTCATATTTTATTTCTCGTTTAGCTCTCTGCTCTTTTAACCCTCTGTTTTGCTCATGAAGTCATAGCTATCCTCTTTCAAGCGTAACAATTTGAAAACAACTACGCTCTCTGTTATGGCTGTCACTCCTTCTAAGTCGTTCCTCGATCTTTCCAAGTTGGCACCCCTCGATGGTACCAACTACAAACGTTGGTCCCAAAAACTCTTGATGTTTTTTGAACAGCTTGACATTCACTACGTCCTTTTCAAAGACTGTCCCCTTCTTCCTCCTCCTTCCGGCACTCCACCAACTTCTGTTGATGGTGCTGTTATTCCTCCTGCCAACTCCTCTACTTCTGCAGAAATTACGAAATATGATAAAGACAACAAGACTGTTCGTTGTCACATCCTTCATCATATGACGGATTCTTTATTTGATTTATACATGATTCATAAATCTGCTAAACTAATCTGGGATTCCCTAGAAAAGAAGTATGGATCTGATGATGCAGGAAAGAAGAAGTATGTTGTTGGCAAGTGGCTCCACTTCCAAATGCTCAACGACAATCCCATTATGGAACAAGTCCACATCTACGAGAACCTTTGCGCAGATGTTCTCAATGAAGGTATGAAGATGTGCGAGATCTTTCAAGCGAACGTGCTGTTGGAGCGGTTTCCACCTTCCTGGGATGAGTACAGGAACCATCTCAAACACAAGAAGAAAGATCTGTCCCTGCAGGAGCTCATCAGTCATATGCAAACTGAAGAGGCTAATCGCCTCAAAGATAAGCCTGACTCTTCTCCTGTCATTTCTGTCAAAGCTAATATTGTTGAATCTACTGGCCCCTTCAACAAAACCAGGTTCAACAACAAAGGGAAGAAGCCCTTTAAACAAGGACAGAACAAGAAGTCAAGTCACTTCACCGAACCAAACAGCAAGGTCAGAAGCCGAACGTTGTCTGCTATGTGTGCGACAAACCTGGCCATAAAGCCTACCAATGCTTTCAACGCCAGGGAACCCAAAAGCCGCCCCAGAAACAAGGTGGCCCTGCTGCTCAAGCTAACCTTGCTGAACCAGATGAAGTCATTGCTGCTGTCATCGTTGAAGCTAACATGGTGTCCAATAACGTTGATTGGATCCTAGACACTGGCGTGACAAGACATCTCTGCGCAAACAAGGATCTGTTCCACGACTTCAAGGATGCTGCGGACACAGATTGCATCTTCATGGGAAATTCTGCTGCTTCCCGAGTTGCTGGTAAAGGTACTATCATGCTGAAACTAACATCAGGAAAGACTCTCTCCCTCAGCAACGTCCTTTATGTCCCATCTCTACGTCGCAACTTTGTGTCTGGTGCCTTACTAAACAAAGCAGGTCTAAAACTTGTCTTTGACGCTGACAAGGTTGTTATTTCTCGCAGTGGGGACTTTGTTGGGAAGGGCTATCTGAGTGATGGACTATTCATTCTGAATGTAGTTTCTGATTCAATGAATAAATCTGCTGTTGCTTATATTGCTGAGTCTTTAGACTTATGGCATTGCCGACTAGGGCATGTCAATTTTGCTTCTATTATGAGATTAAATAACTTAGATCTAATAACTGCTACAAGTACTTCTGACTTCTCTAAATGTCAAATTTGTGTAGATGCCAAATACACTAAAAAACCATGTAAACATGTTGCTGTTAGGCAGTCAGAACTTATCGGTTTAATTCATTCAGACCTAGCAGACTTCAAATCTACTAGAAGCAAAGGAGGAAAACATTACTACATCACTTTTGTAGATGATTACTCTAGATTCACTAGGGTATATCTTCTAAAAACTAAGGATGAGGCTGAAGAAATGTTCATTAAATATAAGACAGAAGTAGAAAACCAACTTGATAGAAAAATCAAAAGGTTTAGATCTGACAAATGTGGAGAATATAGCTCTCATACCTTAAAAGACTTCTGTGAGAAGAATGGAATCATACATGAGTTCAGTGCTCCTTATGTTCCTCAACAAAATGGTATAGCTGAACGAAAGAATAGGACTCTGTAAGAAATGATGAATGACATGTAAGAAATGATGAATGACATGCTCTTAAGTTCAGGATTATCTGATGACATGTGGGGGGAAGCCATTCTCTCTGCTTGCCATATCCTTAATAGAGTACCCCATAAGAAACTAGACAAAACACCTTATGAATTTTGGAAAGGTTATCCCCCTAACCTTAAATTTCGTAGAGTGTGGGGGTGTCTGGTAAAGGTAGGACTACCTGACTTTAAGAAGTCAAACATTGGGTCTAAAACTTATGATACTGTTTTTATAGGGTATGCTCATAATAGTGCTACATATAGATTCATGTCCTTAACAGATAACACTATTTCTGAGTCTAGAGATGCAGAGTTTTTTGAGCATGTTTTTCCTTTGAAAAAGGAATTAACAGAATCTTTGTCCCTTGTACCTCCTATTGAGTCTCTTCCTTCTTCTTCACCTATATCGTCTGATATGCATACATGTATTTCTACTCTCAGTGAAGAACCTAGAAGGAGTAAGCGGCAAAGGACTGAAACCAATTTTGGACCTGACTTTATAACTGCCTTTCTGTCAAAAATGGTTATATAGATTTGCTTAGTGATGAGATAGTGTCTACCTTTTTAATAGAAGAAGACCCAAAAACCTATGATGAGGCAATGAGATCCATTGATGCTAGTTTTGGAAAGAAGCTATTAAAAGCGAACTTGATTCTATTGTATCCAATCAAACTTGGGAATTAGCCGAGTTACCTAAAGGTAATAAGCTCATTAGTAATAAATGGATTTTCAAGAAAAAGATGAGACCCGACGAAACGATAGAAAAATTCAAAGCTAGACTTGTGATCAGGGGTTTTACTCAAAAGAAAGGATTAGACTACTTTGACACCTATTCTCCTGTGACCAAGATTGCAACCATAAGGACTCTAATTGCCTTAGTTGCAATTCATGGGCTAGTCATACATCAGATGGATGTCAAGACAGCCTTCCTAAATGGCGATCTAGAAGAAGAAATCTACATGTCCCAACCCGAGGGTTTTGTAGTTGCTGGTGAAGAGAATAAGGTTTGCAGGCTTTGAAAGTATTTATACGGCTTAAAGCAAGCTCCTAAGCAATGATATGAGAAATTCAACAGCACCTTAATAAGGAATGGCTTTGTTGTAAACACATCTGATTCTTGTGTTTATTCTAAACTAATAGGATCAGATTGTGTAATTATTTGTCTCTATGTCGATGACATGTTAGTTTTTGGGAACAATCTAGATATTGTAAATGATACCAAAAATTTCTTGTCATCTCAATTTGAGATGAAAGACCTAGGAGAAGCTGATGTCATTTTAGGAGTTAAAATTGTTAGAAACTCTTATGGCATCTCCTTGAGTCAATCTCATTACGTAGAGAAGGTGCTGAAGAAATTCAACTGATTTGATGTTGTTCCTGCTAGAACTCCCTATGACCCTAGCATACATTTGAAAAAGAATTTAGGAGAGAGTATTTCTCAATCTGAATATGCTAAGATCATAGGAAGTGTGATGTTCCTTATGAACTGTACTCGACCTGATATAGCCTATGCTATTAGCAGACTAAGTCGGTACACTCATAACCCTAGTAATGAACATTGGACAGCTCTTTATCGTTTATTGAAGTATCTGAAAGGGACTGTTGATTGGTGTTTGCATTTCAGCAAATTTCCTGTTGTGTTAAAAGGATTTTGTGATGCAAACTGGGTTTCAGATAACGATGAATTTAGTTCAACTAGTGGTTTTTTATTCTCCTTGGGTGGAGGTGCTATATCTTGGAAGTCTTCCAAACAGACATGTATAGCACGCTCCACCATGGAATCTGAATTTATTGCTCTTGAGTTGGCAGGGCAAGAGGCTGAATGGCTGAGGAACCTGTTAGCAGACGTGCCTTTGTGGGGAGGGAAAACTGCTCCAGTTTCCCTTCATTGTGATTCTCAGGCAGCCATTGGTGTTGCCAAAAATAGTGTCTACAACAGGAAGAAGAGACACATTCGGATCAGGCACGGTGTGGTTAAACAACTCCTGAAAAATGGAGTAATTTCTTTGGAATATGTAAGGTCTGAAAGAAATCTTGCAGATCCACTAACCAAAGGATTGCCAAGGAAAGTGGTTCTTGATTCGTTGAGGGGGATGGGGCTAAAGCCCATAAGTTAAGGTTATATGGTTGATACCCAGTGTGGTCTAACGAAGCCATATGATCCTTAACAAACACTACATTTCCATCCCTATGGCGTGTGGTAGTGTTCTTTGGATCCATAGCCAAGTTTGGTGGTGCTATTGAGAAGCACTTGATGGATTCACTTTGAGACAAGTCCATAACCAGTTTTGGTGGTGCTATTATGAAGCACTTGATGGACTTAAGCAGAGGTTGAGCTGCATGCTCTTAATGGTTTCATAACCAATTTTGGTGGTGCTATATAGAAGCACTTGATGAACCACCTATGTGGGTGTGAGGGTTTGGCCGCCCTCTATGAAAGACAAGGGCAGTCTTTCTAGAGCACTCACGAGACCCAAGGTGTGTGCATGGCCTATAGCGCTTGTTATGTATCGCGGAGTTTGCACAAACTCAAGGGAACAATATGTGTTGTGGGGGGTTCTCAATCGAAATCTAATGAGTTCAAGAGAAATTCACTCATTAGAAAGTAAGTTGTTGCCTCACTTCACTACGTATCAATTTAATCGAAATACATTGATGCTTAAGTATTCATCCCTCTTTACCCAGGATCTTTCTCTTCTCTTTCTTGAGCCATTAAGTGGGGGATTGTTGGAATTAATGGCTCCTTTGGCCATTTGTTCACTCCCACTCTCTTTTTTAGTCCCACATTGGATAGGCAAACACCCTTGTGTGGGTATATAATAGGCTTCTCTCATATGGGATATTGGACTTGTTAATGGGCTAGAAATTGGGGCTAGCTCGCGTGCACATGAGCCCAAGCAAGGGGCCGACCCCAATCCGGGTTGAGCCGAATGGAAAATCTGGATCCGGAAACCCTTAGCGTGTATGTGCTGGCGTCGTGCCTACGCAGGGGGGTTCACGGGTGCGCGCGCAGAGTGCCCGAGTTTTGACTCGTGTTTTTTTAGCCCAACCTTTTAGAATTCAAACAGCCCAATATGTTTTAAGTTTCCCAACATCCATTTTTCCAACAGCTATTTTTGTTTTAATGGTTGTTAATGGCTGTGTATTCATGGCATATTTTTCAACAGCTATTTTTGATTTAATGGATGTTAATGGCTGCGCATTCATGGCAGAATTCCAAGAGCCATATTTTCCTCTTTATAAACTCTTTTGTCCAGAGTTTTTCTAATCACTGCGAAAATCAAATTCCCTCTCTTCCTTTCTCCTCCTCCTGGTTATCGCTCTCTGTGTGCAAACTCCACGCTTCTGGCTGCGAGTGGACACGTCCAGACGCGACTGCGTTAACCTTGGGAGCAACCGGCATCACATCCGATTACCACCATGGTCGGGCCGTAGTTGTTTTCAACGCAGTGGCACAGCCACGGCGCAGTTCATCCTCTCTGGATAAGTTTTTCCTTCTTCCTCTGATTTCACTCGTTTATCTCATATTTTATTTCTCGTTTAGCTCTCTGCTCTTTTAACCCTCTGTTTTGCTCCTGCAGTCATAGCTATCCTCTTTCAGGCATAACAAAGACAACCTAAATGTTGACTGCATTTGCTTGAAACTAATTGCCTGTCGTATTGCATAATTAGATGGTATTAAAGGGTAAATTATATATTACATGAATATTTCTGTTAATGTGTTTAGCATGTGCCAAAAAGTAATTATTTAATCTAAGAACAAAAAAGAGCACCAAAATGAATTTCTTCTCTGCAAACTTTTATATATGTTATGTTGTCATCAGAGTTGTCCTCGTACAATTATAAAGAACATGTATGATACAATAAATGTATACAAACAAATTTAAATTTTTCAGACTGAGTATATTGTGGATGTGTATAAAGCAAAATAAATAAGTATGCTATCAGAATAAGGTATTCTGTAGAAAAAAGCATAGATACAAAAATTTATTTTAGGTATTTAACTGCAATTTACCACTAAAGTTTTAATGGTCCCTGGAATACGCCTTCAATACATATTCAATTAGCATGTTTGCAAATGGAGAAGTTTATTGGGTATGTATGTATATTAATTGTGTTTTGGTACATAGAAGACACCAGCAAGTTTATTGGGCCTGATTAAAACCAAAATCCAAAACAAGTTCATTTACACTCGAAATTTACGGTGTTTTTGAAAAATTACAACATATTTTTGGCTCAAATATTTTAAATATATTTTAGAATTTTTAGTGATTTCTGAGAAATTTCCAGAAATTATTTCTTTGTTAATCAACCCAGACTTGTTAACACGTTAACAAAACACATTTAATAAAATCTTAAATTAAAATTTAATTTCAAAATTTAAATCTAAAAAATAGCAAATCCATAAAAGCCAATGCATGCAATTTACAAGTGATTCAAATTAAGCACAAGAATTGTATGCAAAATATATCAACAAAAGCAATTGATGTGTAAAATTGCCCATAATGAGAACAAATTTCACCCAAGTCTAGATTTTTCTTTACATAATTCGTGAAAGGACCATGGCGCAACAATTTGGAGATTTTTTCACGGTCGTTTCTCGACTATACGGTTTTCGTGCGCGTACTTCTGTTCGTACGCGTATTTGTTTTTGCCTCTTTGTGTATCCGAACCCTATGGTGTGATATGCCGTTGTGACCCTCTGGGGGAGCACTTATTTGTGGTATTATTTTGGAACGTCATTTCACGGGCCATTCGTCCATGAAATGGCTTTGTTTGCAGTAGCGTCGTAGTTTCGTTTTTTTTCGCTTAGACCTTTCTATTTTTAGTTTCGTTTCTCTCGTCGTCACGGTCGCCCCAGTATTTTTTCTCATAATTTCAGGCTCCGTTTGACCCACTTTCACTTTTCCCCTATTGAACTATAGTTTAACCCTATGTTTCATGGGATTTCATCCCCCAATAATTATTTAATAATAATTATCACTTCATAATGTTGACCTAGCCTCACTTTTTCCCTTGGCCGCACCCATACCCCAGGGAGAGAGAGAGGGAATCATGGATATTTTAAATAATAATATTAAGACTTAATAACTAATTTTAACCTAAATCCTAGCTAACCCTAACCCTAGCCCCACGTGTACCAGACCCTCTCCTATTTAACCTACGCCTAGGGCTAATTTTATCTCCTAGCAAAAACACACGCAGCCGCCGCCCGAAATTTTCCCTCACTCACGCGCGCGTCGTCCTCTCCTTTCCCTCCGACCTCCCCGTTTCCCCCGCTAAGCCCCCGCGCGCGGCCTCCACAATGCGTCTTCTCCGCGCGACGCCCGCCAGCCGTGCCGCTGTCCTCACGGTGATCCCTGGTAGCTTCGTAGAGGATCCTCTCCTTCCCTGAGAACCATTCGTCCCGTACCGTTCGTGATACCAGATCCAACCCCTGACGTCGCTACCCGACGTCAGAGTAGCTCTCGCGTCGTGTTGAGGTAAGATCTGCCCCGTAGGAATCACCACTTGCCTGTTAATCAACTAAAATTGGTAATTTCTGATGGTTGTGATTCACTAATCAAGGTTAATAATTTGGAATGTAGGCTGGACTGCGATCTGAACACATAGGTAGTTTGGACTCTGATTGATCGTGACTTCAGCTTGGTCGTTCAGGCGAGTGATACTTGCCAGTAAATCTTTTAGGCCACGTTTTTAGGCCAATTTGTGTGTTAGCGTAAAAGAGACTAGGCAGTGAAATGATAGCTGCCTAGACAACACTTTTGATCTAGTATGACAACGAAACTAGATTCGACACCACTTTTGATCTAGTTTGACAACGAAACTAGGTCCGACACCACTTTTGATCTAGTTTGACAACCAAACTAGATCCGACACCACTCTTGATCTAGCTTGACAACGAAGCTAGATCCGACACTTTTACTTGCTTCCATTTATGCTGCCATGTCATGTTTAATTTTCAATTAACGGTACGCACTTTAACTGCTCATCCCATGTCATGGCATGCATCATATGTTTCTTCGTGATTGAGTAGCACACGCTACAAATATTGTTGCTATTGAGGCTAGGCACCTGCTTTTGCGGGCACAACCCTATGCCAAAACCAAATACACTTCCTGGCCCGTGATCCAGAAGCGAGCACAATGTTGTTTGGAATCCAATGCTCGATACATGTGGAGTGGTAGGGTTGAGCGACCACTCAGTGTAGTAGTGTGCCCGTACAGCCACTTCATCTGTAAGGCGTAAACCCTGTGCCAAAGTGAATTGATAGTGTTTCGTGTTTCTGTTACTTGTATTTGCATGCTTCATGTAATATTAAAATTGCTGCATCCTTAAAATGTCATATCATCTCATTATATTAGAATTGTTAGTTGTTTCAGTTTATTATATCCTTGCACAAAAGTCCTCCGCCTTCTTGGGAAACTTTTGATGACATGTGCCCCTTCTCTTTGGGTGTCACATGTCAGGTTTTGAGACAGAGCAGGTAGCAGAGGACGAGCAGTTCGTTGACGCTGAGTTTGAGGTCCCTGGAGAGACTGAGTTCGAGGACACTGGTGACCAGTCCTAGACTCACAAGGAGTCTCTTTTAGTAGTTGTTTTCCAGTAGTTGCTGATTAGGTTTCGGTACGTAGCACCCATCTCTTTGTTTTGTTTGGCCATGCTTTAGGCCTATTGTTCAGACTTTGTACTTGGTGACTCTTTCTGTGATGTTTGGGATATTTTGTTGGATGTCTGATGGATGTTTTCTTATCTGCTCTTTTTATTATCATTGTAGTTGTTTCATCGCGATGCAAGGACCTGCAATTTGTATTTATTTATAGACGCTTATCGGACTGTAGCTTCATCGCTCCAAGTTCGAGCGGACCTTCTCACGTCTCGCCTTCCATATTTGGGAAGCGAGGCGTGACAGGTTTTTGTTGGTGGTCCATGCAGGTCTTCTCTCCGTATCTGCGAAATATCGGAACAACAATAGTGATAACGACATCCAATTAAGTATTCGGAACATTCGATTCATAACCGAGTCTAATCTGACCCCTTTCTTTGTCTTAGATGGCTGGGAGACGTATCACCCGATCTGGTGGTGGATCTGGAGCTGGTGATGGAGCGGGACACGTCGAGGATGCTGAACGAGAACCCACCACGGTTGAGATGATGCGGATGATGCAGCAGATGATGCAGGTTCAGCAGGGCATGCTTCAGAATGCCCCTTGCTTCGAGCCAGGAGCGAAGCAGTTTCAGGAGCTGGGCCCAGCATATTTCACTGGATCTGAGGGACCATTAGCTGCAGATGAATAGATGAAGCACACAGAAGATAATCTGCTTCTCTCGAAGGTTAACCCGGCTGGATGGGTTGACTTGGTGAAGAAGCAACTGAAGGACAATGCTCGTAGCTGGTGGGAGTCTGAGGAGCAGATGCTGGTGAGGCCTATCCCCTGGGCCACATTCAAGGCGAGGTTCAATGAGGAGTACTTCCCTCGAGCTGCCAGGACGGAGCTGATGCAGCAGTTCATTAATCTGAAGCAGGGAAATCTGACGGTGGATCAGTACCACCAGGATTTCATAAGACTGAGCCGCTTTGCGCCAAATATAGTTTAGACCGCTGACGATCGAGCTCAGAGATTCTTGTTAGGGGTGGCCATTCGGGTCGGCCCGGTCTTATCGGGCCGGGCCGGCCCGGCCCGGATTTCTTAAAGGACCGGGCCGGCCCGGCCCGATAAGACTTCGGGCCACTCCGGAGCGGCCCAGGCACGGTCCGATAAAAATTCGGGCCGCCCGGCCCGGTCCAATAGGGTTGAAAAAGTTATTTTATCATACATTATTTTATAATTTTTTTAATTGATGGAGTCGTATTTGCCGGAAGGCACGTTCACTATATCGAATTTGGGAGGACCATTTGGAGTAAAACAATTCTTGCCATAATAAAAATTACCTTCTTTTGTTCTTTTGGTGTTTATGTTAATTTTGTTATATCAGAATGTACTAATGTAGTGCTATCTGGACTTCTTCAGTACTCAGTAGACCACAATGCTGGGAAGTGGGAATGAAATGAATTGCCAAAGGCTCAAAACTATCAAGTGAAGCAACTGAAGTTACTGAACAGGGGCCAGGGGGAACGAATGCTACCAAGCAACAGAGTTACACTTACAGGGGCCAGCGAATGCTACCAACTTGAACTTGGCACTCTATTTGTTTCTTCTATCTAATATTTTAATATGTGCAGTAAATGAAATATTTCTGTCTTCATATGGTTCTATGCCAAAGGGAGAACATATGTTTTTACCAAGCTACCAAGCATGCTGGGAACGAATTGTTATTGTCCCATGACTTACATGCATGAAGCTGAAGCATTAAGCAACCTACCAAGCAATGCTGGAGTCTGGGAACGAATTGTCCATTGACTCCAATGCATGAAGCATTAAGCAACAGATTTACAATAGATTTACAACAAATATCCGATAAAAATGATAAAAACATCTATGAAGCAACAAAGCAACAGATTTACAACAAATATGTTATTAGATGCTTGCAGACTTGCGATTTACAATAAAATAATTTCAATGGAACTTCCGATCGATTGGATTCCTCTTCAACTTCCGATTGTAACGAAAAATAAATATATTCGTTCGCAACTTCGAAGAGACGGGAGACTGGGAGAGTAACAGTCCAAACTCAAAGTCTCAAAGCTTATTCCTTAAGAGCTAATGCTTAAGCAATCAAATAATAAAATATACATTATTAATTAAATATTAATAAACAAATAAGTGGGCTGACGGGGTCACAGGCTGGCATGCATTATGATTATGGATTAGTGAAATTTAATGTAGAGTTTAGACTGTAGATTCGTAGAAAGTCTCAGAAGTCAGAACCGCATACAAATTCATGTTCGGGCCGGGCCGCCCAATGGGCTGAATAACTCGACCCTGGTCCGGCACGAAAATGAGTCGTGCCGGGCCGGCCCGACCCGATAAGTGTTTCAGGCCAAAATTGTCGGCCCAGGCACGGTCTTATCGGGCCGGGCTATCGGGCCGGGCTGAAAATTGCCACCCCTAATTCTTGTAGGGTTTATCTTTGGAGCTGCAGAGTCTGATGCCCTCTTCGGACTTAGATTCTTATCAGAAGTTGCTGGTAGCTGCCAAGAGACAGGAGATGATTGCCAACAAGAAGAAGGGGCAGTTTTCAGGAACTGAGAAGAGGCCTATGGAGCAGATCAGAGATGTGGTTAGGCCTGAGATGAAGCCTAATCATTCTGTGCAGTTTAAGAGGCCAGGCAGGCCTAGTCAGATGATGTGCCATTTTTGTGGCAAGGCTGGTCATATGAAGGAGCAGTGCAGGAGATTTCTGGTCCAGTGCTTGATTTGTGGCGACGCTACGCATTCAGTGAAGGATTGTCGGCATGCAAATCAACTTCGGAGAGCACCAGATGGAGTTCAGCAGCAGAGAGCTCCGATAGCTGCTAGACGTGGAGCGCCTCTCATTCCCCAGAAGCAGGCTTTTCAGCAGGCCGTTCAGCCTAGGAGGCAAGCCTTCACGATGACCGCAGTAGAGGCGGAGGCTGAGGATGGAGTTATCGTAGGTAACCCCCAGACTAGTCTTTACTTTTCATTAGTAGATCTTGCATGTTAGACTAGTTCTTGTTTGCTAGAATAGGTTTTGATTGCTTGTTTGTTTGTTAGGGTTATTCTTGTTTGTGCATTTCCCGCTCGAGTTCTCTTCGACTGCGGTGCATCCATGTGCATCTTATCTCGGAGTTTTGTGGACAAGCATTCTCTGACGACTTTCCCTCTTTCCTAGAGTTGGGATATCACTACAGGGAATGGTGTGATCTCGGTGTCTCTTGGCTGTCGATCTTGTCCCTTGGTAGTCTGTGGACTCGAGCTTTACGCCGATTTTATCATCCAAAACATTACCAACTACGATGCTGTTCTTGGGATGGATTGGCTTAGTTGCTTCTTCGCTACGATCGACTGCCGATGGAAGAAGGTGATATTCGAGATTCCTAGCTACCCGACCCTCGAGTTCAGTAGCGGAAGCAGTTCGCTTGGGCCTGTCAGATTTCGGGCCAATCCAGTGGTGGAGCTTGTGGCTATGTAGATGGAGGAGAATAGACCAGCAGTGGTGAGAGATTTTGATGATGTCTTTCTAGATGTCCAGACTATCGCCCGATCGAGCTCTTGAGTTCTCGATAGATCTTATTTCGGTAGCGCAGCCCATTTCTAAGGCACCATACCGTATGGCTCCGGTAGAGTTGGAGGAGCTACGTAGACAGCTGGACGAGCTTTTACAGAAGGGATATATCCACCCGAGTGTGTCTCCGTGGGGAGCACCTGTTCTGCTGGTGAAAAAGAAGGATGGTTCGCATCGGATGTGCATGGACTACAGAGAGCTGAATGCCGTCACCATCAAGAACAAGTATACGTTGTCGTGTATAGATGACATTTTTGATCAACTTGGAGGATCGAGAGTATTTTCTAAATTGGATCTCAGGAGCGGATATCACTAGCTGAAGGTGAAGAAGGAAGATGTGCCGAAGACAGCGTTCAGAACGAAGTATTGACACTACGAGTTCGTGGTTATGCCTTTCAGTGTAACCAACGCACCCGCGATTTTCATGAACCTGATGAATCTAATATTTTATGACTACTTAGATAAGTTTGTCGTTATCTTTATAGACAACATCTTGATCTATTCGAAGTCAGAGGAAGAGCATGCTGAGCATTTGAAGACAGTTCTGTAAATTTTGAGGAAGCATCGGTTGTATGTGAAGTATTTCAAGTGCGAGTTCTGGCTGGATAGAGTTGCTTTCCTTGGACATGTGGTGTCAAGTGATGGTATAGCCGTGGACCCGGAGAAGATCAATGCTATCAGAGAGTGGCCGACTCCGCAGACAACGTCTGATATCAGGAGTTTTCTTGGGCTAGCAGGATACTATCGGCGTTTCATTAAGGATTTCTCCTGTATTACCGAGTCGATGACTAGACTGACAAGGAAAGATATACCATTCGTTTGGTCTGATGCTTGTGAGGAGGCCTTCTCTTTTCTAAAGGAGAGATTGACGTCTGCACCCGTCTTAGCTGTACCTGATCGGAGTGGAGGTTTCGAGATCTTTTGTGATGCTTCTGGCAAAGGTCACGGATGTGTTTTGCATCAGTATGGGCATATGGTCGTGTACGCTTCTCGACAGCTTAAGGCTCATGAGAAGAACTACCCGACGCACGATCTGGAGTTGGCTGCAGTCGTATTTGCGCTCAAGATTTGGAGGCATTTTTTGCTGAGTGAGAAGGTGAAGATTTCCACCGATCACAAAAGCTTGAAATATATCTTTAAGCAGAAGGAGCTCAATATGTGACAGCATCGATGGCTGAAGCTCATGGCAGATTATGAGATCGACTTGCAGTATCACCCTGGCAAGGTGAATGTGGTTCCTGATATGCTGAGCAGACTTCCAGCGTTTATGATGTTGACTTCGTAGTGGAGGTTACAGCAGGATTTATGTGAGTCTGGTATTGAGAGTGTGCTTCCTGGAGAAGCTTCGTCGTTGATGTGTATGCAGATACAGTCAACGATCATGGATCGGATCAAGGCAGGTCAGGCCGGAGATCCAAAGCAGAGGAGGATCCGTGAGCAGGTAGAAGCCGGTCTGCAGACTGACTTTCTGATTCATGAGGATGGCTCGCTGAGGTATGGAGCCAGAGTTTATGTGCCAGCTGGAGATATCAGAGACGAGTTGCTTGTTGAGGCACATAGTTTGTCGTATTCTGTGCATCCTGGTGGCACTAAGATGTACAAGGATTTTTGCCTGAATTATTGGTGGCATGGCATGAAGCGGAGTGTGGCACAGAGTGTTGCCAAGTGTTTAGTATGTCAGCAGGTCAAGGCGAAACATCAGCGTACGACAGGGTTGCTACAACCGCTTCCGATTCCGGAGTGGAAGTGGCAACCCATCACTATGGATTTTGTGACTGGACTACCTCGGAGTCCGAAGAAGAATGACGTGATTTGGGCAATCGTAGACCGGTTGACCAAATCCGCACACTTTATTCCCTTCCGAGTGTGACAGTCCACTGAGACGCTAGCAAGGAGATACATGGAGGTAAATTCTTTTACTCTCCGTTTTATTTCTTTTCCTAGTTTAGATAGTGATATAACGTGATTCGTGCAGGAGATCGTGCGACTTCACGGAGTCCCCGTGATCATCGTGTCGGACAGAGACACGAGATTCACATCTCAGTTTTGGCAGAGTCTACAGAAGAGTCTGGGTACGAGTCTGAGTTTCAGTACCGCGTACCACCAACAGACGGATGGCCAGTCTGAGAGGACGATCCAGATCTTTGAGGACATGCTGAGGGTATGCATGTTGGACTTCAAGGGATCTTGGGAGGATCATCTTCATCATGTGGAGTTCGCCTATAATAACAGCTACCAGGTGAGTATTGGCATGGCACATTTCGCCGCGCTTTATGGGAAGAAATGTCGATCGCCACTGAGCTGGGATGACATTGGAGACAGGGAGCTGTTAGGGCCAGAGATGATTGTGGAAGCTGTGGATGTTGTGAGGAACATCGAGGAGAAGCTGAGGATCGCTCAGGACCGTTTCAAGCATTGGGCAGATGCTAAACGGCGACTGTTGGAGTTTCAGCCTGGAGACCACGTCTTTCTCAAGATCTCACCAAATTGAGGAGTCATCCAATTCGGAAGGAGAGGCAAGCTGAGTCCGATGTATATTAGACCTTTTGACGTCCTGGAGAGAGTTGGAGCTGTGGCATATCGCTTGGAGTTGCCGCCATCACTGGAGGGAGTTCACGACGTGTTTCACGTATCTCAGTTACGTCGATACGTTAGTGATCCATCTCACGCTGTGGATTTCTCGGAGATCACGGTTCGTCCGGATCTAACCTATGATCAGTAACCAGTGGAGATTCTGGACAGACGGCAGAAGCAGTTGAGGAATAAGACCGTCGACTTAGTCAGAGTGCAGTGGCGTCATGGCTCACCAGGGGAGTCCACCTGGGAGCGTGAGGATGATATGAGAGAGCGCTTTCCGCACTTATTTCAGAGCAGTGGTTGATGTTGATTCCGAGGGCGGAATCATTTATAAGGTGGGTAGGATGTCACGGTCGTTTCTCGACTGTACGGTTTTCGTTCGCGTACTTTTGTTCGTACGCGTATTTGTTTTTGCCTCTTTGTGTATCCGAACCCTATGGTGTGATATGCCGTTGTGACCCTCTGGGGAGTACTTATTTGTGGTATTATTTTGGAACGTCATTTCACGGGCTGTTCGCCCACGAAATGGCTTTGTTTGCAGTAGCATCGTAGTTTCGTTTTTTCGTTTAAACCTTTCTATTTTTAGTTTCGTTTCTCTCGTCGTCACGGTCGCCCCAGTATTTTTTCTCATAATTTCGGGCTCCGTTTGACCCACTTTCACTTTTTCCCTATTAAACTATAGTTTAACCCTATGTTTCATGGGATTTCATCCCCCAATAATTATTTAATAATAATTATCACTTCATAATGTTGACCTAGCCTCACTTTTTCCCTTGGCCGCACCCTTACCCAGGTGTGAGAGAGAGAGGGGGGTAATTATGGATATTTTAAATAATAATATTAAGAATTAATAACTAATTTTAACCTAAATCCTAGCTAACACTAACCCTAGCCCCACGTGTACCAGCCCCTCTCCTATTTAACCTAGGCCTAGGGCTAATTTTATCTCCCAGCAAAAACACACGCAGTCGCCGCCCGAAATTTTCCCTCACTCACACGCGCGCCGTCCTCTCCTTTCCCTCCGGCCTCCCCGTTTCCCCGCTCAGCCTGCGCACGCGGCCTCAACGCGCGTCTTCTCAGCGCGACGCCCGCCAGCCGTGCCGCTGTCCTCATGGTGATCCCCGGTAGCTTCGTAGAGGATCCTCTCCTTCCCCCAGAATCGTTCGTCCCGTACCATTCGTGATACCAGATCCAACCCCTGACGTCACTACCCGACGTCAGAGTAGCTCTCGCGTCGTGTTGAGGTAAGATCTGCCCCGTATGAATCACCACTTGCCTGTTAATCAACTAAAATTGGTAATTTCTGATGGTTGTGATTCACTAATCAAGATTAATAATTTGGAATGTAGGCTGGACTGCGATCTGAACACATAGGTAGTTTGGACTCTGATTGATCATGACTTCAGCTTGGTCGTTCAGGCGAGTGATACTTGCCAGTAAATGTTTTAGGCCACGTTTTAGGCCAATTTGTGTGTTAGCGTAAAAGAGACTAGGCAGTGAAATGATAGCTGCCTAGACAACACTTTTGATCTAGTTTGACAACGAAACTAGATCCGACACCACTTTTGATCTAGTTTGACAACCAAACTAGGTCCGACACCACTTTTGATCTAGTTTGACAACCAAACTAGATCCGACACCACTCTTGATCTTGCTTGACAACGAAGCTAGATCCGACACTTTTACTTGCTTCCATTTATGCTGCCATGTCATGTTTAATTTTCAATTAATGGTACGCACTTTAACTGCTCATCGCATGTCATGTCATGCATCATATGTTTCTTCGTGATTGAGTAGCACACGCTACAAATATTGTTGCTATTGAGGCTAGGCACCTGCTTTTGCGGGCACAACCCTATGCCAAAACCAAATACACTGCCTGGCCCGTGATCCAGAAGCGAGCACAATGTTGTTTGGAATCCAACGCTCGATACACGTGGAGTGGTAGGGTTAAGCGACCACTCAGTGTAGAAGGGTGCCCGTACAGCCACTTCAGCTGTAAGGCATAAACCCTGTGCCAAAGTGAATTGATAGTGTTTCGTGTTTCTGTTACTTGTATTTGCATGCTTCATGTCATATTAAAATTGCTGCATCCTTAAAATGTCATATCATCTCAATATATTAGAACTGTTAGTTGTTTCAGTTTATTATATCCTTGCACAAAAGTCCTCCGCCTTCTTGGGAGAATTTTGCTGACATGTGCCCTTTTCTCTTTGGGTGTCATATGTCAGGTTTTGAGACGGAGCAGGTAGCAGAGGACGAGCAGTTTGTTGAAGCTGAGTTTGAGGTCCCTGCAGAGACTGAGTTCGAGGATACTGGTGACCAGTCCTAGACTCACTTGGAGTCTCTTTTAGTAGTTGTTTTCCGATAGTTGCTGATTAGGTTTTGGTGCGTAGCACCCATTTCTTTGTTTTGTTTGGCCATGCTTTAGGCCTATTGTTCAAACTTTGTACTTGTTGACTCTTTCTGTGATGTTTGGGATATTTTGTTGGATGTTTGGTGGATGTTTTCGTATCTGCTTTTTTTATTACCATTGTTGTTGTTTCGTCGTGATCACTACTACAAAAAGGACCTTTAATAGCACACATTTAACAGCGCTTGCCAATTATAAGCGCTGTTAATTAGAGGCCCAGATAATAGACAGCGCTTCTTTCTAGAAGCGCTATTAAAGGTCAGACAATAGACAACGCTTCTTTCTGCAAGCGCTGTTAAAAGTCAGACAATAGACAGCGCTTTTTTCCGCAAGCGCTATTTATTAGAGGCATGTATAATACACAGCGCTTCTTTCTGCAAGCGCTGTTAAAGGTCAGATAATAGACAGCGCTTGTTTAGTACAAGCGCTGTTATAGGTCCACCATAGACAGCGCTTGTACTAAACAAGCGCTGTCTATCTGTGACCTTAGACAGCGCTTGTTTAGTACAAGCGTTGTTATAGGAACCAATAGACAGCGCTTTTTAATACAAGCGCTGTTAAAAGTAACAATAGACAGCGCTTGTTTAATACAAACGCTGTTAAAGATTGTGTATTATACATTAGTTTTACACAAGCCCGCAACCTCTCTCTCGCGGTTCATTTTTTTCGGAGAAAATATTTCAGCCCGCGCCCAACCCTTCCCTCTTCCATCTTCCCTGTGTGCTCTTCCATCTTCCATCTTTTCCTCTTTGCGACTCGATAGTTCATCGCCTCAACAACTGCCCCGACCTAGGCGACGGCTCCACCTCGCCGATCCAGGTGCTCGTAACCATTGCCTCAAAAGGTTAGGGTTTGCCTCGTCAATCTCTCTAACAAGGTCGGTTAGGGTTTCAAACAAGAGGTCCCTCTTCCATCTTCCCTCTATGTGCTCTTCCATCTTCCATCTTCCCTCTTTGCGTGACCATCTTCCCTCTTCGTTACTTGATCGACCATCGCCTCAACAACCGCCCCGACCTAGGCGACGGCTCCACATCGCCGACCCAGGCGCCCGTAACCATCGCCTCAAAAGGTTAGGGTTTGACTCGTCAATCCCTCTAACAAGGTCGGTTAGGGTTTCAAACAAGAGATCTAGGGTTGCTGAGGTGAATTTTGATTCGAATTTCGTGCTGTTTTTTCTAGATCTTTTCGGCGTCGAGGCTTGATCCCAAGCGCATGGCAAATGCCGCAGGTTAATTTCTGCCTTGATTGTTAGAGATTCACAATTTTTTGAGGAAAAAACTGATGTGGGTTTCTTGTGAATTATTGTTAGTATTAGTCTATGAACAAGTAGTTTGATGTTGTCGTTCTTGCTTTCTTATACTATCATGGTATTGTACACTTTGGGGACAATTATTTTGAAATGGTAACAGTTTTCAAATAAATAGTAATTTTTCCACTGAAAGGGATTACATCAATTGCCTTATGAAATCATAAAAAATATGATGAAGGTAGATTAGCAAACATGTCGGTCATGTAGATAAAGTAGAATTTATAACCTTTTAGGTTATTGTTTGTGTGTATGTGCTTGTCTACATTGTCATATTCTCAATGTCTGAATCAGAGTCTGATTTGCAGTTTAAATTTAAAGTATGATAATTTAGTACACTCAAATACCTGAAATTATAATTGTTAGGGTTAATTTATTGTCCATATGGAATTTTTAAATCTTTAAAAAGTAGGAACGTTTTTAGCACATTGAAAATCCTTGAGTTTCTTTCTGATTCTTTATGATGCCATCTTTTAGTTTTGATGACACTGCAGGTTTTTTATTTTGTCAACTCTGGTACCGAAGCCAATGAACTAGCAACGCTGATGGCTCGTCTATATACTGGAAACCTACACATGATTGCCTTGAGAAATGCATACCATGGGGGCAGTGCTGGAACAATTGGGCTGACAGCACTGAATACTTGGAAATACCCCATACCGCAGGTCGGTTTACTATGCCTCTTTAGGCATAGATATATTGCATATATAGGAAAACTACGTATAGATGATGTTTTTTATTTGATTGGGTTCTTAGTGTCCTGTTTTTCTTACATTTTGAGTAAGATTAGTGTTGTAGAAGAGACAAACTCATCGTTTAATTCTCAGAATTTAGCTTCAGGATAACCTGATCAGTCACCTATTTGTGACATCGTTTGATATAAGCATAATATTTGGGTAAAAAGCATGTTTTACCTTTTCTTCTAAATCTTAGATTAGTATTTGTTAACCACTGCAGGGTGAAAATCCATCATGTCATGAATCCGGATCCATATCGTGGAGCTTGTGGATCTGATGCTACACGTTATGCAAAAGAAGTACAGGATCATATTCACTATGGCACGTCTGGAAATGTTGCAGGTTTTATTGCAGAAACTTTTCAGGTCTGAGTTGCTGAGTTCCTAGATAGTCAACTATACTTGAAATGCTTTGTTTACTCAAATGAAGCTTCCTAATTATAATTTGCTACTATGAATTCTTTCTATTCTCAAACAATATTTTCCCCAACTTTTACAGGGAGTGGGAGGTGCGGTTGAATTGGCTCCCGGGTATCTGAAGTTGTTATATGCTATTGTTCGCAAGTCTGGTGGTGTCTGCATAGCAGATGAAGTTCAAAGTGGGTTTGGTCGCACTGGAAGTCATTACTAGGGATTTCAGACTCAGGATGTCATTCCAGATATTGTCACAATGGCAAAGGTCTGTTCTTTCATGCATATGTATTCCTCCCAACCCAGGGAAAAAATGAGGGGAACAATTCATTAATAACATTTACTTTGAACCAAAAACAGCTCCTGGCTATTGTTAGCGTCAGTTAATTTTGTTGAGTGTCTTAATTTACATCAAGTTATTTGGTTTTTTTGCATATTGCAGGGGATTGGAAATGGTTTGCCACTAGGAGCAGTGGTGACAACACCAGAGATAGCGCAGGTGATGTCAAAGAAAATCCAGTTCAACACCTTTGGAGCCAACCCTGTTTGCTCTGCAGGAGGGCTTGCGGTGCTAAACGTTATTGACAAGGAGAAGAGGCAACATCATTGTGCTGATGTTGGCTCTCATTTACTTGAGCGGTTGGGATCACTTCAACAGAAGCATGAAAGTAACTCTCTTAACATGACTCCTGATTGTTATATAGTGATGCACTGAGATTTTTATATAGGACATGGTTATTAGATTTAGGATGACCAAAAGTGACTTAAGCTAAATAATGATATGTTGGGTTTGCGTCTAGTCTAGATCATACTAATTAAAATGATGTGAAGATAGCTGACAACAAAGACATAAGCCATGTAGAACCAAAGGTAAATATTTGTGGGGAATATGTCTATGTACATCAAGAGATTAGATATACAGCAGGTTGTGTTACTTGTATACTATAAATCAGACACATAATTAAAAACCCAGTAATTTTTTAATCGCCTTTTGCACATATATTTTACAAATATTTAACCATCTGTTTTTAAGCATTTTCACATATATGGGATTGCATCTGTCATTAGTTCTCAATTCTTTCACTTTTCTAGATCCGAGTCCTCCTGGTGGGATCTAAATCATGCATTGCGCATTTTGGAATATGATATCACCTAGCGTCAAGTTCCTCTTTTCTCAATGCAAGTCTAGGCAACTTTTGTTCATTTCTCTAGCTTAAGCATATACATATGATGCATGCTATTTGGTGGTATATCCGTAAGTTTTGGATGTGTCTTTGTTCAACTCAAACAGATATGTTTTATATATATATATATATATATATATATATATATATATATATATATATATATATAGCAAAAAATGTACCTAAGAACGTGCGCAGGTAGAATTACCTGCGCACGCCCCCTCTGTTCGGTGTTTGTGAGTATTTGTTTTTGAATTTTTTTTTTGCAGTAGCTAGATATACTTGTTATGAAGCTCCCCACAAAATTTCAGGTCAATCCGACACCGTTTGAGCCTCCGTTCATCGATTTCAAAAACGTTGCGCAAAACTGTCCAAATTCTGGACAGTTTTGCGCAACGTTTTTGAAATCGATGAACGGAGGCTCAAACGGTGTCGGATTGACCTGAAATTTTGTGGGGAGCTTCATAACAAGTATATCTAGCTACTGCAAAAAAAAATTTCAAAAAAAAATATTTAGAAACCCCGAACAGAGGGGGCGTGCGCAGGTAATTCTACCTGCGCACGTTCTCAGGCACATTTGCCCCATATATATATATATATATATATATATATATATATATATAGCATGTGGGTAAGGATTAGGGATGGCAAAACTTAATTGATAATCAAAAATTATTTTTGGAATCGGAACTCTTTTGTGATATGGCAATACACCAGAATTCATATATGTATAATCTATGCTCATTTTTCATGCATTTTCAGTGCTCTCTATGATTTCCTGGGTGCCTAATGAAATTGTGCTTGATTGGTGAATAGATGGTGCGCTTCTTTTTGAGATGAACTGCGTCCTGCGGCCTGTTGGTTTCTTCGTTTGGTCAGCTACAGACACTGAAGGACGATGCCGAGAGCTGGAAAGGTGAGTTTTCTTTTTCGTTACAGACATACGGCCCAATTATCTCCGGAATCCCACAGCTGTTATCAAAGTATTCCTTCAACATCATGCTGGATTGATGTATGGTGCTCAAGTATATAGACTTTCACAGCAGAGGTTTAAACCTCACGTTTGGACAGGTGAGACTCGATTCAAATCTTTGTTACCAAGGTTCTTTGCACTTTAGCCTTGTCAATCAGAATTCTTCATGCTAGGATGCTCCCAATTTGCTGTACATGCCGCCTTGTCTGAGTATCAACAGTGTGCTATTCTCTACCGCACCCAAATTCTAGGCCCACTAGGTGCTATTTAGTCACATCGACATCATGCATATCTTCATGAAGTTATACTGATGTTACTACATGGTCTTCTTGATTAGGAACACATGCCATATTTCAGGAAGAGGACTGCGAATGAGATTCTAAGGCTGAGAGCTGAATAAATTCACAGAATATGAGCTAAGAGATGTAACCTTTCTTCAACCCTACACTTAAGTTAGATTACAATGGATACAAAATTGATTAAATAATTTAATCCTTAAGATAGATTAGAATAAATTATACATGGGTTAACCTAATATCTTGCAAACTCAATTTCGTTCTAAGCTAGTGGTTTATTGTATCAGTATTGGCTATATGGGAAGTATCAATCATTAATTACATAGTGTTCCAATTCTATTTTCAGGCTGTGAGGGAGATAATTGAGATGGAGATGGTGGCAGATTACACAGCAAGTCCTGATTATATGAAAACATGGCCCGAACTGATGGATTACACGTGCAGGAGCATCGGGGAAAGATCCGAATTCAAGAATGTGGCATGTGCTTACACGAGGGCTACATGATTTATTTGCCAGTCGCTCCCCTTTCCATTACTCATTGGAACCATCTTAATGTTGTAGGGTTTGTAGATTGATATTGGGGTTTTTTTTTCCGGTGTCATTTGGTCACTTGTAAGAAATTGAAGAAATGTTTGGTTAAATAAAATTTTGAGGTTTGGAATCTCTCTTTTCTTTTGGATTTTATGCAGAAAATTTGAATTTGGGGCCTGGCTTATGGGATGTAATCTAGGTTCTATGCGCATATTGTCACAAATTGTGATCTCAAACGTCTCTGTACTCTGCAACTGAACGATTGCACAAACAAGCGCTGTTAAAAGCCTCCCTTTAATAGCGTTTGCACAAACAAGCGATGTTAAAGGGGGGCCTTTAACAGCGCTTGCACAAACAAGCGCTGTTAAAGGCCTCCCTTTAATAGCGCTTGCACAAACAAGCGCTGTTAAAGGGGGGCCTTTAACAGCGCTTGCACAAACAAGCGCTGTTAAAGGCCTCCCTTTAAGAGCGCTTGCACAAACAAGCGCTGTTAAAGGGGGGGCCTTTAACAGCGCTTGCACAAACAAGCGCTGTTAAAGGGGGGGCCTTTAACAGCGCTTGCACAAACAAGCGCTGTTAAATGCCCCCCTTTAACAGCGCTTGCACTATAGAAGCGCTGTTAAAGGCCCCCCTTTAACAGCGCTTGCACAAACAAGCGCTGTTAAAGGCCCCCCTTTAACAGCGCTTCCACAAACAAGCGCTGTTAAAGGCCCCCCTTTAACAGCGCTTGCACTAACAAGCGCTGTTAAAGGCCCCCTTTAACAGCGCTTGTAAAGCGCTATTAAAAGCAGCCCCCCTTTAGCAGCGGCGAGATAGACATCGCTTGTAAATCGCTATTAAAGACCTTTTTTAAGCGCTATTAAAGGTCCATTTTGTAGTAGTGGATGCAAGGACCTGCAATTTGTATTTATTCATTGACGCTTATCGGACTGCAGTTTCACTGCTCCAAGTCCGAGCAGACCTTCTCATGTCTCGCCTTCCATATTTGGGAAGTGGGGCGTGACAGATTTTATCATGAACATGAACTTCGGTAAAAAGGAATTATTATCAATGCGAGAGGAGACTGATTTACCTAGCTCTTGAGGTTTTACTCAAGGATACCTGTAGAAATGATCCCAATCACCAGGCTTGATCTCGACGCGGGCGTCCAAGGAGAGTGATCTCGTCTAAGAGATGAAAAGAGCGGCCGAGGGGAATTGGGGGATGAATTGAGGGATTAAATGAGAGGGGAAAAATTGGGGGGGAAATAATTGGGCTTGAAATTGACGCGGGCGTCCGAGGAGATCGATCTCGTCATAAGAGCTGAAAAGAGCGGCGGGGGAAATTGTGGGATGAAAGGAGGGATTAAATGAGAAAGGGGAAAAATTGGGGGGAAAATAATTGGGATTAGCTCGCAGCAAAAAAAAATTAACGCGAAATCGCACAGACCTAATCGCGGAAATTTCTTATTTTATGGGCATGGGCGACCCTTGTAAATGTACTTATATATTGTATTATGACATTACAACAGTTCCGCCTAATGGACAATTGGTTAGGATGTTGAGACTTGGGCAGAGATTGTCTTGGGATTAAATCCTATTGTTGTCATCTTCTAATTTTTGCTTCTTTGTTACTTATTATTATGATTTATATGTAGGGTATTATTTTTTTAGTTTTGTACTTTTAAGAAATTAATAAAATCTATTTTATTTTTATGTTTCTATCTACATTCTTTATACTTTGATATACACCCAAATTTGTACCAAGTATGACAAAATATTATTGTGTATTATATATAAATAACTAATCGTTTATAATAAAAAATAACGAAATGTGATTCGACCACCAAGGTTGACCCCAAAAAGTATACGTTCTAGTGTCGACCACCAAGGCTGACCCCAAAAAGTATATGTTTTAGTGTCGACCAACAAAGCTGACCCTAGAAAGTATATGTTCTAGTGTCGACCACCAAGGTCGACCCTAGAAAGTATACATTTTAGTGTCGACATCTACAGCCGACACAAGAAAATCACCTACTAGTGTCGACAATTTATCATCTTGTGTCGACAACTTAAGATCGACACAAGATATGAGCTCTATTGTCGGCATATATGTAGGAATCCAAAAAATGGCTTTACTAATGTCGACTTTCTTCTACCGACACTAAAAGTATACTTTTAGTGTCAGCAAATTTAAGTCGACACTAAGTTTGGTCACAAGAAACTCACTTCTTTGTAGTGTTCGTTTGTTTGTTTGAAAATCTGTTCATGAACAAGATTGATTGTGTGTTCAAGAAAATGTTCCTGAACATGATCACGAACAAGCTCAACAAGCATTATTAACGAACAGAATGTTCGATGAACTACTC
This sequence comes from Scilla litardierei, assembly GCA_030789695.1. Classification (NCBI taxonomy): domain Eukaryota; kingdom Viridiplantae; phylum Streptophyta; class Magnoliopsida; order Asparagales; family Asparagaceae; genus Scilla; species Scilla litardierei. The sequence goes on along the minus strand of CM061142.1, from coordinate 213,435,809 downwards.
GTAAAGCAGCTCAGTAAATGTTCGTTTACGTTCGTTCGGTAAGCTTAACGAACAAGCTTAAACATGTTTTTAGAGCTCCGTTAGTAAACGAACAAAGCTTTAACATGGATTTTGTTCATAAACAAAACCAAGCTCACTGTCAAGCCCGTTCAAGCCCGTTCGTTAATTGCATGACATACAACATAAATTATCGCTCAAAAAAAATAAACCAGAGTCAAATTATTTTAACAAGCTAATTAAATAATTTATCCATCTACACTAAGTATGCCGAACAATTAAACACCAGTATACAAACACAATGCGTGTTTTCTACAGCTTGGTCTTCTGTTTACACTCCTGGTTCCTGATACTCGCATCCGACACCCCCACCGCTATCCTGCACTCCGACGTCGCCACCGCGTGGAACTTTATGAACCCCAGGAAGGTAACCTTACCGCGTATCCTCGTACTCGCGTCCACCACGATCTCTCCTCCCATCGCGTCCTCCGTCAGCTTCTGCCCGAGATCCCCGGTGAGGTTACCCTCCTCCAGCGTCAGCCTCACGCGTATCTCCTCCGACCCACGCGCCGGCATCCTGCCTGCCGCCACGTCAGCGTGCCCAACCTGGGTCCCGCGGTAGTAGAGGAGGGACGTGCCGGGCTCGTGGGCGAAGGAGACGCGGTTGGGGTTGCGGACGGAGAGGAGGAGGTCGAGGGTGACGTTGAGGTCCATGAAGCCGGTCGGGGAGGCGAAGCGTTGCGAGAAGCCGGAGACGGTGGCGGAGACGAGGGTGGTGGTGGGGTCGCGGGGCTTGAAGAGGGTGAAGGCGAGTATGACGACGGCGAGGATGAGGGCGAGGAGGATGAGGAGGCAGATGAGGCAGGGGACCAGGCAGCGGCGGCGCCGGCGGCGGAGGTCATGGTGGACGTGAGTAGGGGACAGAGCAAGCGGGCGGCAGGGATCAGTAGAAGTTGTGGTAGTCATTCTTTTTTTATTTTTTATTTTTTATAGTTGGAGGAAAAGCTGAATTGATCAAAAATGAAGAAAGAAAGAGAAGGGTGAGGAATGGGAGGAGATAGAGGGAGATTGAGTTCAAATTTAAATGGTTTCCGAGTCCAACAACCCCGATGAAAGAATTCGTGGCCAACCTCTTGAAACATGCGGAGATTGACTTGTGTTCGAATGTTGTTGGGTTTTCATTAAAGACCATGCGCATCATCCTCAGACTTAACAATGATAATTTGAGCACACTCGTGATTAATGATCTTCGTACTATTTCTCCCTAAGATTGACTTTACGTCTATTGATACCTTGATTATCAGCGGTTTTTGACTTTAGGTGAGGCCGAGCATCCAGCTTCACTTTTGATGCACGTACAGCCACGTGGCATCGAATGGCGGTGCTGAGAGATAAGAGTCGTACATTTAATTAATGTACGAGCAACCGAGGTTTATTTTCATCCAATGTTGACTAAAGAACCATTTGGTCCATGGGCGGAGCCACCAATCGCTGAGGGTGGGGACGTGCCCGCCTTGAGTTTGAGAAATCTACTAAATTTTGGATTGTTTACACACTTCATCTTTTTCTTTTCATGGGTTCTTTGCTGTTCCCTCGTGTGCTTTCTGATAAAGGATGGGGTACACGCTATGCGGCCCCGCGGATTAGCTGAGTTTGGCTCTCGTAGTCCATCGGTGGGTGATGTAGACTTCAAGATTTTAGCAAAGAATTGTGATTCACCTCTGTATAGAGGTGACAAAATGAACGTGTCCCGATCCGATCCAACCAGATCCGATCCGAACTCAATATCTTGGGATGTGTATGAGTAGGGGGGCATATCCGGACCAGGTATGATCTGGGTCGGACCGACCGACCCAAATAAAATCTGGGCCGAGTACGTGTTTTATCGCATCATTCCATGTCATATTCGCCTCCAAACAACATATTTTCATATATTATCGCACTTCTAACGCCATATTCGAGTTTTGTATAGCTTTAGGGATTTTCATGAGTTTTGGAGCGAATTGGAGCTATTTTGGGACATGAACACATCTGGTACGTCCGAGACGTCATTGGCAAGGCTCCATTAGAGTTCGCCGGGATATGGAAGAAGATCATAGGATAGGAGGAGAAGAGAACGCGTGATGGCAAAGATTCAGCTCAGTTTTCCAGGTGACTCGACCGAGTAGCATCAGCTACTCGGCTGAGCTGACGCACAGAAATCATACAGGAAACGGCCTCAACCTACTCGACCGAGCAGACAGCCGACTCGACCCGAGTCGCACCAAACAGATGAAGATTTTGAGCTTTTCTCCAAGGCACTCCAGCTCAACCGAGCAGCAAATCAACTTGACCGAGCAGCTCACCTGCTCAACCCGAGTCGTAAAGAAACATAGCATCATTTTGGAGGAAGTTTTGATCTATTGTAGCTCGACCGTGTAGGGGACTACTCGACCGAGTAGCCTGTATCAGTTAGACATAGAAGCAGCAGCAAACGGAGCCTGTAGATGACTCGACCGAGCAGGCTCCACTACTCGGTCGAGTAGCGTGACGTGACCAGCCTAGTTGGTGGGCCCAAGTGCCCAGATTTTCTGAGATTTTTTGGGATTGCTACCATATGTATTTAATCACTTTTTTAGCTTTATTTTCAGGGGGTGACTTTGGAGAGATTTTTAGTTTAGTTTTAATTAGGGTTTTGAGAGTTTGTGTCGTCGCTATTTCTTGTGAAGCAAAGCTTAGATTTTTATTTCTATTTCGAGCAAGGAATCTTAAATTCTTAATTCTCTTTGGATTGCTATTGCTCCACAATGTGTTGGTAACAATTCTCTACATTTTCTATTGTTTTTGATGTTTTCTATTGCCATGATGAATTCCATTGCATCTATTGAAGCTTTTGTAATTATTTCTATGATGTGTGAGTAGTTCTATCTAGGGCTAATGGATTAGCCCATGCATTTTAGGATTTAGATGCAAATTTAGGATTTTTAGGTTGCGTTGGTATAAAAGGGACGTATTTTGGTTGATCTTGCAAAGTTTGTAGGAGAACTCGTACTGAAATCGTGCCCACGGTCGGTGGAATTGATTGGCTTAAGGATGATCATATATGCTTAATTAGGGAGTTAGTGGATTCAATTGGGACTCATGACCATACCCGGCTCGTGGCTTGATGGGATCCACCGACGAACTATATTACTAATTGACGGCTACCACATTGCGTCAATGAGAGCCACCAAAATACATCGAAGCTCTAACCCACGAGAGTGGCATGAGCTGAGATCATTCCTTCCACGAGAGTGGCGTGAATATTTTCGATTCTTAATGCACGTGTTATGTGTGCCTGTCGCGAAAGCGGGGTTAATGCGATACGTTAGATTCATGGTGCTTAGAGCCATGAATTCCACATCTTGGATGCGACAATCCCTATAAAACCAATGCAATGTAAGAGTCTTAACCAAGCATCGACATCCGACGGTCCTAGTGGTGAGGCCTAAAGCCCTAGTCATTATTAATTGTTCACAATCATAAACAAACAATCTCTTGAAACCGACTGCTACTTAAATTCTGAGATTTAAAAATAGCCCAAGACAATAGCATCTCTACCTTCCCTGTGGGATCAATATCTTTTATACTATTACTTGACACCGTACGCTTGCGTAAAGCACCGGTTATTTGAATTTGGGATACATTTAGCACTTGGCGTTCGTGCCATTGCTAGGTGGCTTCTAGGTGTTAAGTCACGGAGCATCAAGTTTTGTAACAATGTTACTTGGATTATTTTTTTCTATTGAAGAATTTGTTAGCGAATCTAATCATCTATTATCCTTTTATACTTTTTATTCTTTTACTTTGCTACTGAAGGTATTTTTCTGAGTTCTTGTTGTGCATGAACACTCGCCTTGGGAGTCTTGACAAAGAATTATTATTTGACCGCGAGATCGAAAAGACTGTTAGAAGGCTCAGAGCACAGAAAAGGAGTCAGACTACTATAGAACCAATGGCAGAGGGAAATGCTTCTCCTCCATGCAAAGGGTCCATTGTGGACTATATAAAGCCAAACTTTACTGGAGCTTCTTCTATCTTGAGGCCGCAGCTGGCAGCAGGAAGTTTCGAGCTGAAGACTGGGTTAATAAATCGCATACAGCATGACCCCTTTCACAGGCATCCTCATGAAAACCCAACCCACCATATAGACACATTCTTGGTGAAGTGCGACACATTCCATGCCAAGGACGTGAGTGAAGATGCTATCAAGCTCAGGCTATTACAGTTCACTCTGAGGGACAAGGCTTCCTATTGGTTGCGAGCGCACCCTTCCAATACCTTCACAAATTGGGAGTAGTTGGCTACCGCCTTTGTGAACACGTTCTATCCACCGTCCAAGACGGTGAGGATTCGAGGAGCGATCTCAAATTTTATGCAACTTCCTCAGGAGTCATTGTACGAGGCTTGGAAAAGATTTAAAGACCTGCAGCATCAATGCCCGCACCATGGAGTCGTGGAGTGGGATCTTGTTCAGAGCTTCTACAATGGGCTCCAACTAAGCACAAAGATGATTATAGACGCCTCCGGTCAAGGAGCTATCTTGTATAAGCTATCCGATAAAGCTTTATCTTTGCTGGAACAAATGGCCGCAAATACTCAGCAGTGGGGCGACAAACGCTCATCTACTAAAGGCCCAAGGTAAAAATCGCTACCCATCTTGATAGTCATATTGAAACTCTTTGTAAACAGGTAGCGATTATTGAACAGAGGTTGGACGCTATTCCAACCACTTCTAGAGCTCCAGCTTATCCCACACATGAAAGCTATGTGGAGCAAGGCTATGCTCCCAATGAAGGACCCTATAATGGAGCAGACATGCAAGCTGAGCAGGTACACTTTGTAGCTGGAGAGGGAAGGAATCAATGGCAACATCCGGCGGCGAGAAATCATCTCGGATTCTCTTATGGAAACCCGAATGGAGGATTGCAATCTCCTCAGCAGCAGAGACCTCCACCACCTCCTCAGCAACAAGGGGCGCCTCTGCAATAGTACGGGTTTTAGGCCATATGGGCCTTACAGACCACTGGGTACAATTACTATCAACAACAATATGCACCGACGGATCCAAACCCCAATCTCGAGGCAACATTGGACACTTTCATGAGTGGGCAATCGAAGATAAATGTAGAGAATTCCGCTCGTTTCAAGTCTATCAATGATTCCATCAATGAGCTCAAAGGCCAAATGTCCCAATTCATGAAGATGCAGGGGAGATTGCCTTCTCAGCCGAAGCCCAATCCTAGGGCCCAAGCAAATACAGTGGTCGCAGTTACCACGAGAGGAGGATAGACTATCGACACTGTCATGGTGCCGGTTTCTAGCAATATGAGCCGAAAGCCGTCTACTCATGCTCAAGATGAAGATATTTCCGCTGAAAAGGACAAGGAAAAGGCTATGGAGGAGCCCCATGCTATTGAAAAAAGGGGGCTTCGCCTTCTACTTTACCTACCAACACCACGGCACCACCGGATGTTACTACTACTTCCAACAATTCAATTCCAAAGGATGCCGCTAGAGACAAGGCAAGTCGACCTTCATCTCCATATCCTCAAAGGTTAGCTCTAGCGAAGATGGAGAAGAAATACGCCAAGTTCTTTGAGCTCCTCAAAGGTATCCAACTAAACATCCCCTTTATATACGCTATCACAGAAATCCCCACATATGCTAAGTTCTGAAAGGCTCTCATTACGGGGAAGCGTAAACAAGAAGAGGTGAAGATCTTGGATAATTGCATCTCAGTCATTATGAACCATCTATCGAAGAAGTTGCCGGATCCCGGGAGTTTCACTGCGCCGTGCTTCGCTGTCGGCACCCCTATTAGTATAGCATTGATCGACTTGGGAGCGAGCATTAGTTTGATGTTGCTATCTATCTTTAAGAGGCTAAATATCGGGACATAACTTGAGCCTACCGATATGAGCACTCAATTGGCGGATCACTCTATTACTTATCCAGTAGGCATCGCACGTGACATCATCATGCGGATACTGCCCGGGCTATACATGCCAATAGATTTCGTGATTATGGACACGTCGGAGAAAGGTAGCTCGCAGATCATATTGGGTCGTCCATTCATGGCGACGGCCAGAGTCTTGATTAACGTCTGTGAGGGGACGTTATCTCTGAACGTGGGAAATATTGATGTCCAATTCTGCTAGCAAAAGCCTATAAGGGAACATCCACCACTGGAAGACGATAATTACCTTCATCTCTTGGAGGACGAAGCTACTCATGAACATACCATGAAGGATATTTCCAAAGATACAATGAAGATGAGCTTGGACGACGAAGGCGACGTCGTATGCAACAAGGTGGTGGCTGCCTATCTACGAGTTCTTGACGAAGATCCCCCGGACATACACTTGCACCATCAAGAACAGGCGGCTACTATCTCCATGGCTGCTGAGGGCCGACACGAAGAGGCGCACCAAATACCACCGCACGGGATTATTGGAAAGCATGACGGGTGTATTTCATATGTGCCCAACATCATTCGTTGAAAATCTTGAGGGATTCGAGCTTACGAGTTAAAACAAGTGGTTATCGGGAGGCAACTCGACTTTCTTTTCCTTAGTTTTCGTTTTTCTTTTTTGTTTTCCTTTTCTTATTCAAAAACCAAATAAATATGTTTTTAATTCTATAAAAATACAAAACCACAAAAATTTGATGAGTTCCCCCTTCTACAGGGTGAACAATGAGGAGAGCGTGCTAACGAAAAGAAGGAGAAGGAACCAAGGGAAGAGCACCTTAGAGAAATACAAGCTTGGGGAAAAAGTTACAGGTGACTCAGCCGAGTAGCTACCATGCTCGGCCGAGCTATAGAGAATTGGAGAAAACATGCAAAAACACGCTCTGGAAATCGAACTCGACTAGACCGAGTAGCACCCTACTCGGTCGAGCTACAGACAGAGCGTAAAAAGGTCAAAAAAGAGCACTCTATTTCTAATTCGACTCGACCGAGTAGCTATCCTACTCGATCGAGCTGCAGGGAGAGTCCCAACAGTGATAAAAAGGGCGCTTTGGAAAACTTAATGGACTCGACCGAGTTGCTACCCTACTCGGCCGAGCTGCATGGAGAGTAAAAGAGTGCTAAAAACAATAATCTGTTTCAATTCTACTCGACCGAGCTGAGTAAGCAGCTCGATCGAGTACTAGGGCGCAATTTCTGAGCATAATTTCAAAATTTTAAAATCTTTTATTACTCGACCGAGCAGCTACCGCTGCTCGACCCGAGCTGCAACTTAATCAGCTACAGCCCACACCCAACCGAGCTCAACTCGATGCATATCAATTTGAAATTTGACTCGATCTAAACATATTCCAAATCGAAATCAGCCCCTTAAAGCCCGAGCTCCCCCTAGCCAGAACTCTATTCGACCCGACCCTGCCACTGATGCCGCTTGCTCCGCTCGAGCACCGTTGGCATCACCCGACTCGGTTAGCCCTGCCACCCCTTCCACCCCCTTCCACCCTTCTCTCTCTTTCTATCTCCTCGTATCTCTCTCTCTCCTCGTATCTCTCTCTCCACCTCTCTCTATCCCTCTCTATATCTCTCTTCTCCCCCCCAACGCCTTAGCTCCGGCACCTCGTCGGAGCAGCCCGCCGGCGCCGCCCAGCACCGACGGCGCCTCTCGTCACATCCCCCCATCCTCTCCCCTCTCTTTACCCCCCATCTCTCTCCCTCCCTTTCTTTCTTCCAAACTCCAACCCGCCCCCTTGCTCCGGCGACTTGCCGGAGCTGAACTGTGCTCGGGCCGTGCAGCCCCCCACTTATCCCCCTCCCTTACTTCATCCCTCTCACCCCCCTTCCTCCCCAATTCTGAATCCACAACCCTAATTTTTACTATTTTTGAACCCCAACCCGGATTAATTTTCGACATTGTCTAATACTATTTTCATATCTTATTGCATGTATACTTAAAGCTTCTTCGAGGATCCGAGGAGCTTGGTTTGGATCATCTTGGGGGATTGCTTCGATTCGAGGCTTCAGACGTGCGTATTCCACTTTCTATTTCGCAGCTATGCTCGGTGTCGGTACACTCTTCCCACACTATATTTTTATTACTGTATCATCGTAGTTTGCCGCTCTCGCACGATGCCTCCTCGCCTTAGGCTGAGGAAGCCTCAGGCGGCAAAAAGGAAGGCCACCACTAGTCCCTTCTCTTCTCGGCCTGCACGATGCCCACGACGTTCACCTTCACCCATACCCGAGCTGTACTTGGACGATTCGTCGTCTACATCCGACTCATCACGATCCACTACACCCATGCCTCTAGCCATAGAGGCCCCACACACCACCCACACTACAGCTCCTCCTATCCTCACCACCGCTCATGCATCCCGTCCAATTCCTCGACCACCCATCCTAAGGACGTACGATATCGTCTTCAGGGACGACACTCACCTCGAGCGTTTCGTAGCCATGTCCCACCGCACGATCGTCACTACCTGCTTCGCTCACATCCCCACCCTCCAGCACATTGGACTCATGTAGGGTATTCACAGGCTTTACCAGGTCATTGGTTTTGATCGCCTCCTAGCCATTCATGCCCGCACCTACACATGCCTCACCCTTAATGCATTGAGCTCTATTGTCGTCACCGCAGCGGGTGATGGCATTAGCTTTTGGCTGCTTGACCGCGACGTAGTGGTCACTCACGCCATGATCTGCACCCACTTCCACTTTCCCGCCATCCCGATCGCTGTAACGGCCGGTATTTCTAATATGCATCGTCTTCGCTTTCCATTCTTGTCGTACACTATTTGTATTCATAATTTATTGTGTAACAGTATTTTTAATTTTTTAGGCTTAGCGTATTTATTATACGTATCTGTTTTAACTACGACTCCTATAGGCGTTAGCCACAAGTATTTTAATTTAACTATTATAATTTCATTTCAAAATTTAAGTTTCATATTCAAATTATTTCCTATTTTACATATGAGACTTTTTTTTCATTCTCATTAACTACCAAATCCTCCTCTAATTGCTATTTAACTACTTGTCCCCGTCCTTTTCAACCTAGCTTTAAAACCTTCCTTTTAATCTCTAACCCTAATTCTCCCTTAGAGCTAGCCGCACACACACATCCTATACTTAAAAGGAAAACCCAAGCCCTCCTATATTAAACCCTACATGTATCAACCCAACCCAAGCTAGGGAAAAGCACCCAGCTACACAAATAATCAAATCCCCTTGCCTAGGCCTCATGTGCATCTCCCCTCCCCTACAAATATTAAACAAACCCAATGCTATAACCCAAAGCAACATTACCCTACTCGCCCTCTACAGCCGCACAAAAATCCAAACCCTAGGCCAAGTTCTTCTCTCATTTGCCCCTACACCTGTAGCCTACCGTTCTTCTTCCCCTCTTTGACCTGCCGCACGGCCCCCCAACCCCGGCCATCTCCCCATCCTCAGCCTATGCACGCGACAGAGCCCTCTCCCCTCTCTCCGTCAGCCTTCACCCTCCATGGCTAGCCACTAGCCCGCACCTTCCCCCTTTCCCATGTTATCCAACGGCCACCCCCTGCCTGACCACCCTCATCCAGCCTTTATCCCCCACGCACGACCCCCTTCCACATACAGTCCGCACCTCAGCCCAGCCGCAACGGCCATCTTCCTCCTTCCCTACAACAAACCAGCAGGCTTCCCTCCGGCCATCCCTTCAAAACATCAGGGCAAACCCTAGATCAGGCCGCACTCTCTTCCCCAAGATCCGATCCTCCTTCTCCTCCTCCCCTCTCAGAACCCTACTCGAAACATCTCCTCTCCCCTTCACCTGGCCGTACAACCCTAGACCCACGCCGCACGATAGCCCATGCTCCGTTGCTGCAAGCCATTGCCACGACCCTCTACGGTTGCTGCCCTCACTTTTCACTATCACCGCTTCGCTGCGCTACCCGTAGCCAAGGTGACCCCGACAAGCCTCCTAACTGCGCTATCCGCAGTCGAGGAACCGAAGCCGTGACGTGAACCATTGCTGCTTCCAGATACGACGTTAGACTTGTGCGTGTTCGTCGTAGTATGTTGATGACCCTTACACGTAGAAACCCACATGTTACGCCATTGAAAATATAATTAAAAATAGACAACTTAATCACTAAGTTTATTTTACGCTCCTTTAAACTGCCGTGATAACCTAGGTTGTCGATTGGACTTTTTGACTGTGCACATAGGGTAGAATCGACGTAGAGAACCGTAGAATAGATCTGATGTGTGAACGTGATTTGGAACTGTTAGGATAGCCACGAACTACCTAGAGACATACCATAATAGGACTTCTAAAATGCGACCTGACACCGTCCAGTTTGACATGTTACAGTGAACCGTAACCGACGCACTGTCGTGACGAGACGCTCCTACGGAAGCACTTCTCGCCACTTTAGGCAAGTGTACTCACTTGCGTAAAATCGGTCACGTTTAGGCCATTACTTCTTTTAGTTTGTGAAAACATGAATAAGATGTCTAGACGTGAAATGATAACGCCTAGGATACCCTCACGACGAAGTCTAAGCACAATAAGCTATAACTGCCATATTGATAAAAACCTAAAAAGGGACATGCATCATTCTAATCTTGCCATGTAAATTGATTCATGAATTGTATTGAACCTGCAGGGAATAAGGCACTCTCCAAGATAGAGAGAGTGGTCCTTTGTACAGATAACTTGCGGGGAATAAGACACTCTCCAAGACAGAGAGAGTGATCCTTTGTACGGACTTGTCTTGTGCACTTGGGGTGGGGTTGGGATGAGCAGTCGCAAGGTTTAGGGGTTTGGCTGCCCTCTAACCTTAAGGCGTGAACCATTGGTACACACACGATCTTGTATTGCCTTGTCTTGTAGCCGGTGGCTCACGCTACGGCCATTGCCATACCATGTTTACTTCTTGCATCGTCTTTTACTTTCCTGCCATGTTCAAATATAATTTCCATGCCGTTGAATCTCACCAATTGCCATGTAAACAACATTTAATAACTGTCTTTAAATTCCTTATACCTTGCAGTAGAGTTTTCTTACATTTCATTTGTAGACTCTGCCTGACGTACAACTCCTCTTCTCTTGGGTGTTTGTACGTCAGGTACTGAGACAGAGTATGTAGACGAGGAGACCGTACCTGTAGACTTGGATCATAAGGACACTGCTCAGGAGTACGATCCGGACGAGGAACAGTCTTAGAGTTCCTTGCCTATTGCTGACTTGGAGTTTCCAGCTTTCTAGTTTGGGTGTGTAGCACCATTAGATTCTTGTTTAGGTTGGGTGCGTAGCACCAATAGTTTCCTTTTCAGTTGTAGCCATGCCCGAGGTTTTCTTTATTAGACTTCTTTTGTACTGCTGGATTATCATTTTGATGAATGAATGATGATGTTCTTTTGAGTGCATTTATTATTCTGAATTATAATGCAAGAACCTGTATTTTTGATGGTGTATCCCTACAGATACTTAGTGGGCTTGAGCTTCACCGCTCCAGCCCATGCAGACCTTCGGCTCGTTCTCGCTCCCGTATTATGGGAAGCGTGTCGTGACAGGTTTTGGTGGTGGTCCATGCAGGTCTGCAAAAAGTTCAGAACGATAAAAGTACTCGAATTCACTTAATATCCAGTTTGACATGTGCAAATTCTAATTTGGGCTTTCTTTGTCAACAGGATGACAGGAAGATGCAATACCCGAGCCGGAACCTCAGCTGACAAGGCCATAGAGGGCCAACGTGGTGAATTTCGTCAATTTCTGGGCGTCATGCATGAGATGCTGGATGTTCAGCATCACTTGGTCGAGCAGACCCATCAGGCTGCCCGTGCTGCTCCAGCTGCTCCGGCTGCACCGCCTGCCCCTCAAGCTGCACCTGTAGTGAAGCAGTTCAATGAGCTGTAACCGAGGACTTTTCTGGGAAGGATGGACCCCTGGATGCTGACGAGTGGATCTAGAGCACTGAGGACAAGCTGATAGCTGCCGACATACCTGAGAAGACCAAGGTGGAGATAGCGAAGCGGCAGTTGACAGATACTGCAAGAAACTGGTGGCGCTTAGAGAAGAAGCGTCTGGATAAGCCAGTTGAGTGGAGCACCTTCAAGGCCATGTTCAAGGTGAAATACTTTCCAAAGGCTACAAAGAGGGAGCTCTTGCAGCAGTTCGTGAATCAGACACAGGGGAGTATGACAGTGGATGAGTATGAGGCGAAGTTTGAGTTGCTCAGCCGTTTCGCCTTGCATATGGTCAAGAAGGCAGAGAATCGAGCCAATCAGTTTCGACAGGGGCTGAACCCCAAGATCCAGGCCTCTATGACTTTTGCAGACTTGACCACTATAGAGGTTGTACTGAACGCGTCCAGGAACCTTGAGGCTGTGGCGAGCTTCCTTATCCTCCTACTGTTGGAGGAAAGCGACCGATGGAGCAGTATATGCCAGCAGCTAGGCCTGTAGTGCGGCCCAATCAGTGAGTGCCTTTCAAGAGGCCAGGAGTACCTGCACAGTGCCAGACCAAGGGTCCATGCCATTTCTATGGCAAGCCAGGGCATCAGCAGAGAAATTGCAGGAAGAAGCTAGGTTTGTGTCTGGTGTGTGGAGATGCCACACACATTGCTAGAAATTGCCCTAGGTCACACCATGATGCAGGCGGAGCACCAGCCCCAGTACGGTGTGGAGCGTCTGTATCTATTCAGAGAGGAGCTGCTGTACATGGACCCCCTTTGTCACCACAGAGGCAGGCTTACCAGCAGGCAGTGCCACCTCAGAGGCCGACATATACCATGACAGCCGTGGAGGCTGAGGACATAGATGTCGTCATTGCAGGTAATCTCATGGAACTAGTCTTTCATAGTATAACGTAGTTCATATTGTTTGCATGTGATTGTATAACCTTACTAGTTAGATTAGTAGCCATGTCTGACCTTAGTTATTATCTTTTATATCTTAGGCACCAGCTTAGTGTCATCTTATCCGACATTAACTTTGTTCGACTCCGGTGCATCTATGTGCATCATAACCCGGAGATTCGTAACAGAGCACTCCATTCCCACCCACACAATTCCAAAGTGTTGGGATATCACTACAGGGAACGGAGTGGTGACAGTTAATTTGGGATACCGATCGATCCCGGTGGTGATCAGTGGACACGAGCTTTATACCGACTTCATTGTCCATGATCTACCGCATTTCGATGATGTCCTTGGCATCGATTGGTTGGGAGATTTCCATGCATTGATTGACTGCCACAGTAAGAAGGTGGTGTTCAGGATACCAAGCCACTCGAGGTTAGAGTTTCACAGTAGAGAGCGATCGCTTGGGCCAATCAGATTTCGGGCCAAACCGGAGGAGTCGATCATTGCCGCCATACAGATGGAGATCAGGAGGCCAGCATTTGCTAGAGACTTCGATGACGTCTTTCCGGAGGAGATTTCAGGGTCGCCTTCCGACAGGGCTGTGGAGTTCAGCATAGACCTTATGCTGAGAGCACAACCTATTTCGAAGGCACCGTATCGTATGGCTCCTGCAGAGCTTGAGGAGCTTGTTGAATATTGGACTCCCCGGATTTGGTTTTGATGATGAGCAAACATAAATAATCCATGAACTAACAATTTGTGAGCGCAGTATTGGAGATCGTCGCCAATTTCACGAGAACATTCAAAGCGACATCTCAACACCTCCCAAAGCTCGTTTTCATGTCCAAAGCTTCGTTGAAGCTCTTGCGCCGTTTTGGAAGTTATGAAGATTCAATCGAAGCTCTCGAAGACCGATTATAAGGTTTTATTTATAGCCTTTTAGCTTCGATATATAGAATGTTAAGCCTTGAGTATATCTTACGTTTCTATCTTCATTTCGCTCATTTCGTAGCTCTAGGATCCTTGCACAAGTTCATTCTATCTTCCTCGAAGCGTCGCGCTTCGATTCGGACTTTATTGTGCATGTTAGTTGGTACAAGAAGGAGTACTGACCGACTAGATGGTGATCTAGTCGGTTGGCAACTGTTCTTGGACCGACTAGTTTGATTCCTTAATTTCTTGGACTTTACTGTTTACAGTTAGTCGGTCTACGTTGACTCACCGACCGACTAGTTTGTGAACTAGTCGGTCAGTGATGCTTCTTTGACCGACTAGTTATGACTTACTGTTCACTCTAAATTTCTCCTGAGCTACTGTTTATCGTTAGTCGGTCTAAGAACGTTTGGTGACCGACTAGTTGACAATCTAGTCGGTCAACTTTTGTTCTTGGACCGACTAAGTCACTTTGTCTTCAGACTAATTCTTTTTGCTCTTAGTTGGTCTACGTTCATTGACTGACCGACTAGTTGTGAAACTAGTCGGTCAGACAGTCTTCTTGGACCGACTAGATTTCTAGGTCTGAAATTCTATCTCTTCTCAGATCTACTCTTAGTCGGTCCACGTTGTTTGACTGACCGACTAGTTGATGAACTAGTCGGTCAGTGATTGTTCTTTGACCGACTAACTCTCACAGATTTCTATCCGTTGGTGAATGACCTAACTTGTTTTTATGGGACCCTATAAATACGAACCTAGGTCATTTCTATCTAAGTGAGAGCTGCCATTAAGAGATTCATTGAGTTCTAAAGAGATAGTCATTCTCCCTCAAATCTAAAGCTCTCTTCCTCACAAGAAACCCATTCTCTCTCATTTCTAGATCTAGAGAGAAGTTTGTTCTTGGTGAGCTCTTCAAGCTATTGCTTGATCCAAGTCTCCAACTCTTTCATAGGCACCGATTGCTGGTCATTTCCTTGGTGCTAGGTCTTGGTGACTTCATCTTTCTCAAATCCTTCATTTCACCATTTGGGTAAGAAAAACTCAAGGTATAGGATTTTGTGGTAAGATTGTTTATTTCATATTAAACTCTTTAATATTGCTGTGTGATTCTCTCGGTTGTGAGAGAAGGTTGTGATCCCGGGTTGTGGGATTCACGTTTGCTATTGCATGTATGATTTGATCTTGTGAAGGTTTTTCACAAGATATTCATAGTGGAAATCTTGAGTTAGGGTTTCTAACTCAAGTATCCGGAAGGGATCCGGGTGGTTGGGACGTAGGATCACCGGGAACAAGTCGGGGAGACTTGGGTGGATCCGAACCCATTAACATCGTTTGTTTGCATTGTTAATTTAATTGTTCTCATTCAATTTAAGCTTCCGCAAATTGATTTGGTAGTTGTTTGCAATTTAATTTGGAATTATACTCCTTATTATTTTAAAGTACTATTCACCCCCCCTCTAGTACTTGTGCAGTAGCTGGTAGGGCATTACATTTGGTATCAGAGCCAGATACTCAGCTATGTCTGCCAACGACAACAAGACCGTGCCTCCACCTTCCAACTATGACACCTTCAGGAACCGTGAAGGAGCGTCATCGGTGATGGAAGAACATTCCTCTACGAGGCCTCCATTCTTCAACGGTACCAACTACGGGTACTGGAAGTGCCGGATGGAGACTTTCCTCCGGAGTGCATCCTTATGGAGGACTACAATGAAGGAATACATCGAACCCAAAGAAGAAGACTTTGAGAAATGGACTACCGCGGAGGTCGCCGCGGAGGTAAGCAATGCCAAGGCAATGAACGCCTTGCAATGTGCATTGGAGCCCGAGGATTTCAATAAGATATGCACATGTAAGAGTGCATATCAAATTTGGAACTCCCTCCTCATTCTTCATGAAGGGACGAGTCGGGTAAGAGACTCTAAACTCGTAGTCGTAAACAAAGATTACGAAATGTTTCATATGCAACAGGGCGAGAAGATGAAAGAATATTACGCTCGTTTTGTTGACATAATAAACGAGTTAGAGGCCCTCGGCAAGTCCTACACTCAAAAGGAGAAGTGCTCAAAGATTATTGAAGGACTTCCCTCTTCTTGGGAAAAACGTACCTTCGCCATCGAGGAAGGTAATGACATGAACAAATATACCGTAGTTCAACTAATGGGTACTTTGATGTCATACGAGGTACGCAAAGATAGCAAGTGAAGTTACAAGAAAAGATGAAGTCCTATTTGAACCTAGATGCGCCTAAGAAAATGGCGATTGCATTCAAGGCGGCTTCATCCACCTCTACCGATGATGAGGACTCGGAAGAAGAAATGGACATGGAATCCATTGCACTCATGGCAAAGAAGTTCAATCGCTTCTTCCGAAAGGGTAACTTCAAACAAAAATCTAAGTTTACTTCTACTAACACCTCTCCACCTTTGTGCTTTAAATGCAATAAGCCAGGACACATCAAAGCGGATTGTCCTCAAAACAAGCAAAAGGAGAAGTGGAAGGCGCCGAAGTTCGACAAGTCAAAGAAGTACAAAAAAGGGTACAAAAAGGGACTTGTCGGAACTACATTCACCGACTCCAAGGATTCCTCAAGCGGAGAGTCGGATGATGAGAAAGTGGAGCAAGCGCACATGTGCTTCATGGCGAGAGAGGAGCATGATCAAGGATCTTCCTCCTCCGATGATAGCGACGACGAAGGTGATGAGGTAACGATGGATGATCTTAGGGATGCTAACTCTCATTTATGGTTTAAATATACAAAATTAGTAAATCGATATACTAAAGTAAAAGATGACCTAGCTAGCATTCAAACCTCGCCTAAGACTATCATCACCAACAACGACACCGTTGTTAAAGAGTTAAGAAATGAGATTGTTAATCTCAAATCTAAACTTGAACATGTTAGCATAGATGATCCGGAAGAACATAGGATAGTGGATTTAACTTCTCAAAACTCGACTTTGAGTATTGAGAACGAGAATCTTAAATCTCGTGTTTTTGTGCTCACATCGCAAGTATCCAATTTGGATACTTCTATGCGTTCTCTCAAAGAGAAATATGAGAACACATTAGGCCGAATCACTAGATTCAATAAAGGTAAGGACCATTTGGATAAAATCCTAAGTGACTTACTTCCGGCCAATCACCACATTGGTTTGGGGTACACGATGGGATGTCCATCCAAAGCGGCCACTACCTTTGTTAGGCCAACTTCCGGTGACTCTACGAGTGGTAGCAAACACTCTATTGGTAGTTCATCTACCAATGGTGCTTCCACCTCGTCCACGCCCTCTTTTGGAAAGAAACCCACTTCGGGTGGACCTCCAAAGAAGGGGCATGCTTATATGTACACCAATACCATGCCACGTAGGAACACACGTCGTACTCCACCATCTCACACATATGATGATTTTTATGCAACACATTCTCGGGCACGTGCACACCATGTAAGACACCCTCACGCACGTGTTCCCACACATGCATATATTCACCCATCGCATCATATGAATAATTCTCGTCGTGCACCATTCCATCATGTCCCGTATGCCTATCCACAACATGCATCACGTAGAAATCAACGTCGCATGCATGCACCCAATAGGATGATGGCTCCCAAAATATTCACTATTTGGAGCCCGAAGGACACGAGCATGGATGAAAAACAAGTATATATGAATGCTTATTTTTCGAATGTTGTGCATAGTAGGAATTATGTGGGGAAGTCAAAGTCCAATTGGACTTGGATTCCAAAGGTCTAACCTTTGAGGACCCAATGACCTTGGGTACCATGATATGAAAGTCTCTATCTTTAGGTACTCAAGGAAAAGAAAAAGAAAAGGAGCAACAAATATAAATTTGGCTCCCAAGGGAATTGGATACTCGATAGCGGGTGTTCAAAACACATGACGGGTGACGCTAAATTGCTCTCCGGAATTGTTCCCATTGCAAATGGAAATCGCGTCGTATTCGGAGGCAATGAGAGCGGAACCATCGTCGGTGTTGGTAAAGTGGGTAACCCTTCTAAACCCTTAATTAGCGATGTTTATCTAGTTGATGGTTTAAATCATAATCTTATTTCAATAAGCCAATTTTGTGACAAAGGTTACAAAGTTAGTTTTGCGAAAGGATTGTGTCATATTTCAAATGATAATAATAAATTATTATTTTCCGGCACACGCCATAAAGATATTTATATTTTGGATCTTCCTAAGTCATATGAACAATGTCTCGTTGCCAACACAAGTGAACAACACTTATGGCATCGACGCTTTGGACATGTGAACTTTGGAACACTTTATAAGCTTTCGAAATTAAATTCCATTAAAGGGTTTCCGAAGCTCGTTTTTGAAATGAAAAGTTTTTGTGATTCTTGTCAACGTGGCAAGCTTCCTAAATCTTCATTTAAACCTAAGAAAAGCATTTCTACGAAACGGCCACTAGAGCTATTACATCTAGATTTATTTGGGCCAACTAGAGTTGCTTCCTTAGGAAATGCAAGATATGGACTAGTCATCGTTGATGATTATTCAAGATTTACATGGGTATTTTTCTTATGTAATAAAAATGAAGCTTTTGAAAACTTCACAATATTTGTAAAGAAAGTACAAAATCTCATCGGAACCACCATTGTCACTATTCGTAGTGATCATGGGGGTGAATTTGAGAATGAGTCTTTCTTAAATTTTTGTGATGATCTTGGAATTACTCACACGTTTTCTTTCCCTCGCGCACCTCCTCAAAATGGTGTTGTTGAGAGGAAGAATAGAACGCTTGTGGAGTGTGCTCGCACTATGCTCGAAGATAGTCAATTTGGCTATCAATTTTGGGCGGAAGCGGTACACACCGCTTGCTATGTGTTTAATAGAATACTTTTGATGCCCGGCACCAAACAAACTTGCTATGAATTGTTGTTTGGTAGATTGCCTCAAGTTAAACATTTTCGTGTTTTTGGCGCAAAATGTTTTATTAAAAACACATATGATAATTTGGACAAGTTTGATCCGAGATCGGATGAGGGGATATTTGTTGGGTATTCCTCACGTAGCAAAGCCTACCGGATATACAACAAAAGATCCTCTACGATCGAGGAATCACTTCATGTCTCTTTTAATGAGAATTTTATTACTTCTAGAATTTCAAATGACAATGATTCTATGGATGTTTTATGTGATTCGTTTGAAAATTCTAAGTCCATTGATTCAATTGATTCTATTGAGACTAACCCGACTAATGAAGTTGTTGAGAATGTGCCTAGTGATCAAGGTATTCCCAAGCGGCTTCAAACCGTCCGCGACCATCCCCATGAGCAAGTAATTGGCAATATTCATGATAGTGTCAAGACGAGATCGCAAGTCCACCACTTCGCCAATAGTGCCTTTGTCTCATCAATAGAGCCAAAGAATATAGTTGAAGCGTGCGAAGATAGTGCTTGGATCCTTGCCATGGAGGAGGAACTCATTCAATTCGAGAGGAATGAGGTAT
This sequence comes from Scilla litardierei, assembly GCA_030789695.1. NCBI lineage: Eukaryota > Viridiplantae > Streptophyta > Magnoliopsida > Asparagales > Asparagaceae > Scilla > Scilla litardierei. The sequence continues at coordinate 213,416,555 of CM061142.1, read as the reverse complement.
GGGAGCTTGTTCCTTTGCCATCGAAGAACCACACCGTCATAGGGACAAAGTGGATCTTCAAGAACAAATCCGACGAAAATCAAGTCGTCATCCGGAACAAAGCTCGGTTAGTTGCTCAAGGCTATCGCCAAGAGGAAGGTATTGATTTCGAAGAATCCTTCGCTCCGGTAGCTAGATTAGAATCAATTAGACTTTTATTGTCTTATGCATGCCATAAAAATTTTAAGTTATTTCAAATGGATGTTAAAAGTGCATTTTTAAACGGAGATGTCGTTGAGGAAGTTTACGTTTCTCAACCTCCGGGCTTCATAAATGAAAAATTTCCAAATCATGTTTTTAAACTAAAGAAAGCTCTTTATGGTTTGAGACAAGCTCCTCAGCTTGGTATGATCGCCTAGAGAATTTTCTTTTGGATTCGAATTTTAAAATGGGCGAAGCCGATTCTACACTTTTTTTAAGCATGCGAATAATGATATTTTATTAGTTCAAATTTATGTCGATGATATCATTTTCGGTGCTACTAACTTCACTCTTTGCGAAGAGTTTTCTAATGTTATGAAGGAACAATTTGAGATGAGCCACATGGGCGAACTCAAATATTTCTTAGGTCTCCAAATTCGCCAAATGAACGATGCAATCTTCATCCACCAAACGAAGTATACGGTGGAGTTGCTTAAGCGATTTGGAATGGAAAGTGCTTCCGGGAAAAAGACTCCAATGAGCACGACTACGCATCTCGACAAGGATACGGGTGGTAAGGATGTAGACATTCGTCTATATCGAGGTATGATAGGTAGCTTACTTTATCTTACCGTAAGTAGGCCTGATATTATGTTTGCCGTATGCATTTGTGCTCGTTATCAGTCTCTACCTAAGGAGTCTCACTTAGTAGCGGTAAAGCGTATTTTCCGTTATCTAAGTTACACTTTAGATTTTGGATTACTTTATCCGAAATCTAGCATGTATGAGTTAGTCTCATACAGTGATGCCGATTATGCGGGATGCAAATCCGACAGGAAAAGTACTAGTGGCACTTGCCATTTTCTAGGAAATTCTATTGTCTCTTGGTTTTCCAAGAAGCAAAATTCCGTATCACTTTCAACCACCGAGGCGGAATATATTACCGCCGGTGCCGCTTGTGCCCAGGTTCTTTGGATGAGACACACTTTGAAGGATTTTGGTATTCATTGTGATACTAGCCCTATCATGGTGGATAACCAAAGTGCTATCTGTCTTTCAAAGAATCCGGTGCATCATTCCCGATCAAAACATATAGATGTCTGACACCATTTCTTAGATGATCATGTTGCTAAAAAGGACATCATTTTAGTGTACGTTGAAACCCAAAAGCAAATCGCCGATATTTTCACGAAACCCCTAAAGGAGGACTCCTTTGTGCGGTTGCGTCGAGAATTGGGGATTATGGGTGAATCCGAGATATAGGATTCATATTTCATTCAATTATCTTGCATGCAATTACATTTCGCGATATTTCATTCATGCTAGATTTATTGAATTTTTGGGAATTTTATGTGATATATTTGAATTTATGATCGAATTCGTATTTGAAAGTCGTATTTAAGATTTCGACGTTTTATGGGGTAAGTTAGATGACTAATGAGTGAGTTATGTTGTTTCATCCAAGTGGTTTGTGAAGAGAAATCAATTATAAATTTTTGGACTCCTCTAGTCGGTCTAAGTTCACTTCTCAACCGACTAGATGCTCATCTAGTCGGTCAGCAAATGAACTCAGACCGACTAGATCAAGCCTATATCTAACTCCCATCATTTTCTTTCGTTATTCGGTCACAGTACACTTACCGACCGACTAGATTGAAAACTAGTCGGTCAGTGAATATACTGCGACCGACTAAATCTAGCCCTAAAAATCCCTCTGTGCCCCTGTTTCGACTTAGTCGGTTCAAGCTCATTGACCGACCGACTAGATCGTAATCTAGTCGGTCAGTTCTTGAACTGTGACCGACTAAGTGTGTGAGGGCAGTTGAGTCTTTTCATTTCCCGACCGACTTATACTCTTATTTCGTTCGACTAAATCATTTTTTAGTCGGTCTCCTCTCAGCTCAAACTCGAAAACCCCCAAACCCCTGATCGAGCCCCCTTCAAATTCCGTCGACTTCCGGCCACCTCTCCGTCGATCGCCGCCGTCCGCCGCCGTCGACTCCACCTCTTAGGTATCCTAGGGTTTCTAGTTTTAACCTAGGGTTTGTGCTTTTCGATTTCATTTGATTTCTAGGGTTTGTGCTAGGCTGTTTTTGATCTTATCATCGATTGCTTGTGCTCGTAGTGCTATGGCTAAGACAAGAATTCCTATCGCCTCTTCCGGGGCTTCTCCTATGACCGTAGGGCCTTCCGACCCTAGGAATCCATCTAAGCCCAAGCGCCGTGCCAAGTCAACCCAAGCTTCCCCCTCCTCGCCTCCTCTGAAGAAGCAGAGGTCGGCGACTCTTAAACCTAGAAAGAATTTGCCTAAAAAGCCCATTCTCCACACACCTGGTTCTCCTCCCGATTCCGACCCTGAGTTTGTCCCTGAGGACGAGTCTGGCCCTAGGGAACCCACTCCTCCACTTCGTCCTAGGACTCGCCATCCAAAGGGAAAGGGCCCAATGCCAGCGGGGGGTGTTGACATATCGTTGTGTCGCGACGACCCTTTGTGTCTCGCGGCCTACAACCATATTGAACACTGCCCGATGCTATTGGAGCACTACGTCCAGTTTTCAGATTTCCTTGGCTTAGCTGACCTACTCTCCTATAGTGGTCTCCTTGATTATCTCCGTTACGACCCCAAGGCCAATCCCAAACCGTATCCTCGCCTCGTGAAATTGTTCTATGCCAATCGTATTCGAGGCCAGTACGATGCCAGCCATTCCATTGAGACGACTGTCTTGGGAACTCCTATAGTTCTCACGGCAGAAATCTTGGGGGAGATTCTTGGTTGTTCGTCGTGTGGTCTCCTCCCTTTGGACATTTCCGTCGACGACATTTCTTCCTTGGATCAGTCTATCCTTTCTGAGATTTTCCAGGTTATCCCCTCCGCATTCATTGGTGTTCCTTCGAAATCTTTCAAGCCGAATGCGTGGGTTCTTAACCTGATCTTGAAGTCATGTCTCCTCCCTAAGTATGGATCCTCTTCACTCCCATCCCAGCCATTCTTGAAATTGATCTACGCTCTTTTCTTGGGGTGCGAGATTAATTGGGCTCGCGTGATACTCGATAAGATGGATTCTTTCGAGTGTATACGCAAGACCAATAAGTCTGCGCACATTCCATACCCTTCCCTGTTGACTCTTGTATTTCGACATTTCCGAGTCCCCCTCCCTCCTGACGATGAGCGTCCCTTGGGTACGCCTCTGAACGCGACGGCCGTGAAGAAATCTCTAGCGGCACTTCGTCACGTGCAGAGGTCTACCGCATCTGCTTCTCAGGCTTCTCCGTCCGCATCTGCTGCAGCCCCCTCTCGTCCTGCTACATTGGACGATGTCGTACGCCTTCTTCGTCGGCACGAGTCACGTTTGGCTCGTACCGAGGAGGTCGTCTGCCGTATGGCTCGTCTGATGGGGATTGATCTTCCTCCTTCAGTTTCTGAGGCCGAGGAGATGGACGATGAGGAGATTGACGAGCTTGTCACTTCTTTGGCTCGTGACGATGTTGTCACGGCCACTGCTGCTGCTGCTGCTGCTGCTACCACATCTTCTGCTCCTGGAGATGGCACCACTTCCGGTGTTCCAGAGACATCTGCTTCAGCTCTTCAGTCTTCCGAGCCTGCTCATGTTTCTCCTGCTGCTGTTGACACTGCTGCTGCTGCTTCTGTCGAGACCCATGCTGCTGTTGAGATTCCAGTTGATGAGCCTGTTGCTGAGATCTCCACTCCTGCCCCGACGATTCCATCTGTTGAGACACCTCTACTCCCTGCAGAGCCTGAGTCCACTCCGTCGACTGGACCCACGGACACTGCAGATCCAGCCTCCTCCTCGTGATCGCGTGTTTCGAGGACTCTCCACTACGCTTTGGATGATATTTTTTTTAGTGAGAGTATTTTGGGTTAGGATGGGGTTTGAGAGATGTTTTGATGTATTTTTGCGATTTCTGGATGTCGGAGTTGGATATTATGATATGATGCTGTTTTGATGTATGTTGATACACTTTGATGATGATGATGATGATGATGTATTTTTTGTTTATATAGATGATGTGTCTCGCTTCATATGATGTACCGCATGTATTCGATGTGATACCTTTTTGATATACTCAGGATGTATATATATATATATATATATGTTCATCATCATTCACTTTGTCATTTATTCGTCGTGCATTTGAATTGTGAATTCGTCGCTCGACGATTAAAAACTTGGTTAAATAGATTATATTTCTATAATTATATAGAATTGTTTTCCATGCACAAAATTAACCAAGAATATTGAATATTGGAGAGTATGTTTCTTTATTCAATTAATGAATAATTATTTGGTATTTTTGATGATTTTGATCTTCACTTTGTGATAATGGACAATTGGCGCACTTTGTTTTGATTTTATCGCTTTTCCTTTGGTGTCAATTAATTCCATCGTCATTGTCTACGACTCCCGATGTTGGATTTTCCATTTCCTACTTGTTGTCGTTGTATGCCCCCCATTTTTGGGATAATGCCAAAGGGGGAGAGATAATGATAATAAATAGCGCAAATGAAAATTTAACTCAATTTCCAAGAATCTAGTTTGATATGTTAGATTCAGGGGGAGTTAAGATACATATAAGGATTTTCAAAATCCGATATTTCGAAAATTGATTCGCTTTATTTATCTTACTCATCTGATTGATGCAATTCATATATATTCATTTTGGAATTAACGTGTCATCAATGCAGGGGGAGTAAGTATTTTACATTTGAATCATTATTTTTGATTATTATTTATGTTGGTTTGTCATCACCAAAAAGGGGGAGAATGTTGAATATTGGACTCCCCGGATTTGGTTTTGATGATGAGCAAATATAAATAATCCATGAACTAACAATTTGTGAGCGCAGTATTGGAGATCGTCGCCAATTTCACGAGAACATTCAAAGCGACATCTCAACACTTCCCAAAGCTCGTTTTCATGTCCAAAGCTTCGTTGAAGCTCTTGCGCCGTTTTGGAAGTTATGAAGATTCAATCGAAGCTCTCGAAGACCGATTATAAGGTTTTATTTATAGTCTTTTAGCTTCGATATATAGAATGTAAAGCCTTGAGTATATCTTACGTTTCTATCTTCATTTCGCTCATTTCGTAGCTCTAGGATCCTTGCACAAGTTCATTCTATCTTCCTCGAAGCGTCGCGCTTCGATTCGGACTTTATTGTGCATGTTAGTTGGTACAAGAAGGAGTACTGACCGACTAGATGGTGATCTATTCGGTAGGCAACTGTTCTTGGACCGACTAGTTTGATTCCTTAATTTCTTGGACTTTACTGTTTACAGTTAGTCGGTCTACGTTGACTCACCGACCGACTAGTTTGTGAACTAGTCGGTCAGTGATGCTTCTTTGACCGACTAGTTATGACTTACTGTTCACTCTAAATTTCTCCTGAGCTACTGTTTATCGTTAGTCGGTCTAAGAACGTTTGGTGACCGACTAGTTGACAATCTAGTCGGTCAACTTTTGTTCTTGGACCGACTAAGTCACTTTGTCTTCAGACTAATTCTTTTTGCTCTTAGTCGGTCTACGTTCATTGACTGACCGACTAGTTGTGAAACTAGTCGGTCAGACAGTCTTCTTGGACCGACTAGATTTCTAGTTCTGAAATTCTATCTCTTCTCAGATCTACTCTTAGTCGGTCCACGTTGTTTGACTGACCGACTAGTTGATGAACTAGTCGGTCAGTGATTGTTCTTTGACCGACTAACTCTCACAGATTTCTATCCGTTGGTGAATGACCTAACTTGTTTTTATGGGACCCTATAAATACGAACCTAGGTCATTTCTATCTAAGTGAGAGCTGCCATTAAGAGATTCATTGAGTTCTAAAGAGATAGCCATTCTCCCTCAAATCTAAAGCTCTCTTCCTCACAAGAAACTCATTCTCTCTCATTTCTAGATCTAGAGAGAAGCTTGTTCTTGGTGAGCTCTTCAAGCTATTGCTTGATCCAAGTCTCCAACTATTTCCTAGGCACCGATTGCTGGTCATTTCCTTAGTGCTAGGTCTTGGTGACTTCATCTTCCTCAAATCCTTCATTTCACCATTTGGGTAAGAAAAACTCAAGGTATAGGATTTTGTGGTAAGATTGTTTATTTCATATTAAACTCTTTAATATTGCTTTGTGATTCTCTCGGTTGTGAGAGAAGGTTGTGATCCCGGGTTGTGGGATTCACGTTTGCTATTGCATGTATGATTTGATCTTGTGAAGGTTTTTCACAAGATATTTATAGTGGAAATCTTGAGTTAGGGTTTCTAACTCAAGTATCCGGAAGGGATCCGGGTGGTTGGGACGTAGGATCACCGGGAACAAGTCGGGGAGACTTGGGTGGATCCGAACCCATTAACATCGTTTGTTTGCATTGTTAATTTAATTGTTGTCATTCAATTTAAGCTTCCGCAAATTGATTTGGTAGTTGTTTGCAATTTAATTTGGAATTATACTCCTTATTATTTTAAAGTACTATTCACCCCCCCCTCTAGTACTTGTGCAGTAGCTGGTAGGGCATTACAGAGCTAAGGAAGCAGTTGGATGAATTGTTGCAGAAGGGATTCATACATCCTAGTGTGTCACCTTGGGGTGCACCAGTCCTATTAGTGAAGAAGAAGGATAGATCCTACAAGATGTGTGGATTATAGAGGGCTGAATGCAGTGACTGTGAGGAACACGTATTCGCTGCCCCGCATTGATGACATATTTGACCAGCTCAGAGGTTCGAGAGTCTTCTCGAAGCTGGATTTGAGGAGCAGATACCATTAGCTGAATGTGAAGAAGGATGACATTTCGAAGACGACATTCAGGACAAAGTACGGACACTATGATTTCGTGGTCATGCCTTTTAGTGTGACCAACGCTCCTGCAGTGTTCATGAACTTGATGAATTTCTATGACTTTCTAGATAAGTTCGTCTTCATCTTCATCGACGACATTCTTATTTACTCAAAGTTTGAGGAGGAGCACAGCCGACATCTAAGGATAGAGTTGGAGACACTGAGGCGTCATCAACTTTATGCCAAGTATAGTAAGTGCAAGTTCTGGTTGGACAAAGTCGCATTCCTGGGACACGTGGTGTCTGGTGATGGCATATCGGTAGATCCAGAGAAAGTCAGAGCAGTCAGCGAGTGGCCGACACCGCAGTCAGCATCAGATATCAGGAGTTTCCTTGGATTAGCCGGCTACTACCGTCGGTTCATCAAGGATTTCTCAAAGATTGCAGAGCCAATGAAGAAGTTGACGAGGAAAGACATAGAGTTCTATTGGTCAGAGGATTGCGATAAGGCCTTCAGTATTTTGAAGGCGAGATTGACCACATCACTGGTTTTAGCTGTACCGGATCGGAGCGGAGGCTTCGAGATTTTCTATGATGCATCAGGAAAGGGTCTCGGATGCGTCCTGCATCAGCATGGTCACGTTGTCGCGTATGCTTCTCGACAGTTGAAGAATCATGAGAAGAACTACCCGACGCACGATTTGGAGTTAGCAGCTGTGATATTTGCATTGAAGATCTGGAGACACTTCCTGCTGAGTGAGAGTGTGAAAATATTCACCGATCACAAAAGCTTGAACCATATTTTACTCAGTAAGAGCTCAATTTGCGTCAGGGATGATGGTTGGAGCTGATGGCAGATTATGAGATAAACATACAATATCACCCAGGGAAAGTGAATGTAGTACCAGATGCTTTGAGCAGACTCCTCGCAATGATGGTGCATACTGCCCACTGGATATTACAGCAGGAGCTAATAGGGATGGACATTGAGGTTGTCTTACCAGGAGTGATCGTTTTGTTGATGAACATGCAGATTCAGTCAATGGTTATAGATCGTATCAAGGCAGCTCAGAAGGGAGATCCGAAGCTGCAGAGGATCAGAAGACAGGTCGAAGCTGGACTTCGGACGGAGTTCATCATTCATGAGGATGGATCCCTGAGATACGGTTGTAGACTCTGTGTACCTGTAGGAGACATTAGAGATGAGTTGTTGAATGGGGCATATAGCTCGCCTAATTCCATACATCCTGGAGGCACGAAGATGTACAAGAACCTCCGTCTAAACTATTGGTGGATTGGTATGAAGAGGAGTATGGTACGGAGCGTTTCCAAGTGTCTTGTATGCCACCAAGTGAAGGCGGAGCACCATCAGACATCAGGATTTCTATAATCGCTTTCTATTCCAAAGTGAAAGTGGCATCATATCACGATGGATTTCGTGAATAGCTTACCTCGGAGTCCTAAGCAGAACGACGCAGTCTGGATGATCATTGACCGATTGACCAAGTCTGCGCATTTCATCACATTCCGAGTGGGACAATCCACGAAAAATCTTGGCGAGGAAGTATCTAGAGGTAAAAATATTTTTTTACTTCCCTATTTATATTTCCTCCTTAAGTTTAGTTTGTGATGTAGACCATGTACGTGCAGGAGATTGTGCGTGTAAATGGAGTTCTTGTGAGCATCGTATCCGAGAGGGACTCGAGATTCACGTCTCAGTTCTCGAAGAGTCTACAGGAGAACCTTGGTACGAGTCTGAGTTTCAGCACGACGTACCACTCGCAGATCGATGGCTAGTCGGAAAGGACGATTCAGATTCTATAGGATATGATGAGAGCTTGTATGCTCGATCTGAAGGGTTCATGGAAAGACCATCTCCATCTAGTGGAATTCTCCTACAACAACAGCTACCAGGTGATCATTGGCATGGAGCCATTTGTTGCTCTATATGGAAGGAAATGTCGATCGCCACTAAGCTGGGATGACATCGAAGACAGAGAGCTGTTTGGTTCGGAGATGATTCTAGAAGATGTGGATGTCGTGAGAGACATCAGTGATAAGCTCTAGATTGCTCAAGCTTGCTACAAGCATTGGGCGAATGCCAAGAGACGACCTTTGGAGCTTCAGCCAGGAGATCATGTCTTCCTGAGGATTTCTCTGAACCGTAGAGTCATTCGTTTTGGGAAGAAGGGAAAGCTGAGTCTGAGGTATATTATACCATTTGACGTGCTGGTGCAAGTATGAGCAGTGGCATATTGCCTTGCTCTACCACCGTCTTTGGAGGGAGTTCACGACATTTTTCACATATCTCAACTACGTCGATACGTCAGTGACCATCGCATGTTGTGGATTTTTTAGAGATCACGGTCCGACCGGACCTGACTTATGAGCAACAGCCAGTGCAGATTTTGGACCGTCGACAAAAGCAGTTGAGGAATAAGGTAGTCGACCTGGTGAGAGTGAAGTGGCGTCACAGATCACCTGGAGAGTCTACCTAGGAGAGAGAAGACGAGATGAGAGAGCGTAACCCTCATTTGTTTCTTGATCAGTAGGTGTTAGGAATTCCGAGGGCGGAACTTTCTTATGGTGGGTAAGATGTAATGGCCGGTATTTCTAATATACATCTTCTTTGCTTTCCATTCTTGTCGTATAGTTTTTGTATTCATAATTTCATGTGTAACCGTATTTTTAATGTTTAGGCTTAGCGTATTTATTATACGTCTCCGTTTTAACTACGAATCCTATACGCGTTAGCCACAAGTATTTTAATTTAACTATTATAATTTCATTTCAAAATTTAAGTTTCATATTCAAATTATTTCCTATTTTACATATGAGACTTTTTGCTCATTCTCACCAAATCCTCCTCTAATTGCTATTTAACTACTTGTCCCCTTCCTTTTCAACCTAGCTTTAAAATCTTCCTTTTAATCTCTAACCCTAATTCTCCCTTAAATCTAGCCGTGCACACACACACACACACACACACACACACACACACACACACATCTTATACTTAAAAGAAAAACCCAAGCCCTCCTATATTAAACCCTACATGTATCGACCCAAACCAAGCTAGGGCAAAGCACCTAGTTGCACAAATAATCAAACCCCCTTGCCTAGGCCTCACGTGCATCTCCTCTCCCCTACAAATATTAAACAAACCCAATGCTATAACCCAAAACAACAGTACCTTACTCTCCCTCTATAGCCGCACAAAAACCCAAACCCTAGGTCGAGTTCTTCTCTCAGCCACCCTTACACCCGTAGCCTGCCGTTCTTCTTCCCCTCTTCGACCTGCCGCACGGCCCCCCAACTCTGGCCATCTCCCCATCCTCAGCCTGCATGCCCGACTGAGCCATCTCCCCACTCTCCGTCGGCCTTCACCCTCCACGGCCAGCCACTAGCCTGCACCTCCCCCCTTTCCCCTATTTTTCGACGTCCACCCCCTGTCTGACCACCCTCCTCTGGACTTCATCACCCATGCATGACCCCCTTCTACCTACAGTCCGCACCTCAGCCTACCGCAACGGCCATCTTCCTCCTTCCCTACAACAAACCCACACGCTTCTCTCCAGCCATCCCTTCAAAACATCAGGCCAAACCCTAGCATAGGCCGCACTCTCTCCCCCAAGATCCGAGCCTCCTTCTCCTCCTCACCTCTCAAAACCCTACTCGAAACCTCTCCTCTCTCCTTCACCTGGCAGCACAACCCTATACCCACACCGCACAACAGCCCAAGCTCTGTTGCTGCAAGCCGTTGCTGCGACCCTCTCCGGTCGATGCCCTCGCTTTTCACCATCACCGCTTCGCTGCACTACCCGCAGCCAAGGCGACCCCGACAAGCCTCCTTACTGTGCTACTCGCAGTCAAGGAACCGAAGACGTGACACGAACCGTTGCTGCTTCTAGATCTGACGTCAGACTTGTGCGTGTTCGTCGTAGTAGGTTGGTGACCCTTACTCGTAGTAACCCACACGTTACGCCATTGAAAATCTAATTAAAAATCGATAACTTAATCACAAAGTATATTTTACGCTCCTTTAAACTACTGTGATAACCTAGGTCGTCGATTGGACTTTTATACTGTGTATATAGGGTAGAATCGACGTAGAGAATCGTAGAATAGATCTGACGTGTGAACAACATGATTTGGAACTGTTAGGATAGCCACGATCAACCTAGAAACATACCATAATAGGACTTCTAAAACGCGACCTGACACCGTCCCGTTTGACCTGTTACAGCGAACCGTAACCGACGCACTGCCGTGACGAGACGCTCCCACGGATGCACTTCTCGACACTTCAGGAAAGTGTACTCACTTGGGTAGAATCGGCCACGTTTAGGCCATTACTTCTTTTAGTTTGTGAAAACATGAATAAGAAGTCTAGACATGAAATGATAGCGTCTAGGATACCCTCACGACAGCCTAGACTTGATGACGAAGTCTAAGCACAATAAGCTATAACTGCCATATTGATAAAAACCATAAAATAGACATGCATTATTCTAATATTGCCAAGTAAATTGATTCATGAATTGTATTGAACCTGCATGGAATAAGGCACTCTCCAAGATAGAGAGAGTGATCCTTTGTACGGATAACCTGCGGGGAATACAGCACTCTCCAAGATAGAGTGAGTGATCCTTTGTACGGACTTGTCTTGTGCACTTGGGGTGGGGTTGGGTTGAGCGGTCGCAACGTTTAGGGGGTTTGACCGCCCTCTAATCTTAAGGCGTGAACCCTTGACACACACACAGTCTTGTCTTGTCTTGTAGCTGGTGGCACACGCTACGGCCATTGACTTGCCATATTTACTTCTTGCACCGTCTTTTACTTTCCTGCCATGTTCAAATATAATTGACATGCTGTCGCATATCACCAATTGCCATTAAACAACATTTAATAACTGTCTTTAAATTCCTTATACCTTGCAGTAGAGTTTTCTTACATTTCATTTGTAGACTCTGTGTGACGTACAACTCCTCTTCTCTTGGGTGTTTGTACGTCAAGTACTGAGATTAAGTACGTAGACGAGGAGACCGTACCTGTGGACTTGGACCAGGAGGACACTGCTTAGGAGTACGATTCGAACGAGGACTAGTATTAGAGTTCCCCGCCTGTTGCTGACTTGGAGTTTCCAACTTTCTAGTTTAGGTGCTTAGCACCATTTAGATTCTTATTTAGGTTGGGTGTGTAGCACCAGTAATTTCCTTTTCAGTTGTAGCCATGCCCGAGACTTTCTTTATTAGACTTCTTTTGTACCGCTGGATTATCATTTTGATGAATGAATGCTGATGTTCTTTTGAGTACATTTATTATTCTGAACTATAATGCAAGAATCTGCATTTTTGATGGTGTATCCCTACAGACGCTTAGTAGGCTCGAGCTTCACTGATCCAACCCATGCGGACCTTCATCTCGTTCTCGCTCCCGTATTATGGAAAGCAGGGCGTGACAACCGCACCCTTGCCTTCTCCCTAGACTTCGAGATCACCTCGTTCTATGCCAAGCAGTTTTGGCATCACATCACTGCTATGTGAGGATATCGCCCTAGTAGGGCAAAATCCTCTTATATCGTCCATCCCAGTCTCCGTTACACCCAGCGCCACCTCGCCACCACACTCTTTTCCAGGCCCAAGGTCGGGACACTCTCCCTTCCTAAGCTTTCCCATCTTATGGGAATGACTCGACTTCTGCGCTTCTACCCCGATGGTACCATCCACCCCTTCCTACTCTCCGACGCAGCGCACTGGTCGTGTCATCGCCTCCTTCAGACCGTGCACGCCGCCACCGATATCTGATGCGGCAGATTTTTCACCATTTTCCCCTAGATGCTCGTCATTGCCATTTCTACACGTCTGGTGATTCCCATCGGGCCTACACGCCTGACGTTGGATGTGCTTACACGCATGTCCTTCATCAAGCCGCACGGTGAGCGTCACTGGATTTACCTTCTAGGCCCCAACTTCGAATACGTCGGAATTTCAATAATTGCATCTAGGAATGGGATGTTCAAGTTTATACCTCTCAAGTACTCCAGAAATCAAGCAAACTTTTTCACCAATTTGGCCTTTGCCAACCGTTGTGGGAATGGTACCTGTGGCACATATATCCTCTCCTTCTGGGGCTCGTCAACTTCAGATTTTTGCTCATTGTTTATCGCCGCCGTGGGGCTCTCCTCTTCATTTCTTCACTCTTTCTTAACCGGAACTTCATCCCTTGGGCTTCTAGTTTGAACCATGGTGGGAGTAGTATCCTTCACGCCTCTAGTAGTCACCGCCACTATCGTATTAATGTGGTCGGTGTTGCTCCGTGGGTTTGGCTCCAGTTAAGCCGGCAATTGATTTTGGGCCTTATTGAGCAATGTGATTTTCTCCGCCAATTGCACCCCGATGGTGTTGAGGATATCTTGGCTCGTCGATAGTTTAGCATTGATCTTCTTCTACTCGGCCATAAAATCCTCAACTTTAGTCTCATGCTTGGACCTTTGCAGCGTCGGCGATGGGTTTTATGGCCTCTATCCTTGATTAAATCCGGGGGGTCTATAAGACCACGCTTGTTGCCTTTGCTGGAATTGTTGTTATTGTGACGGCCTTGATTGGTAGGATTGTTGCTGAGGTGGCATGTGAGCTTGTTGTTGTTGTTGTTGTGGTTGTGGAGAAGGGTTTAAGGCTCCACTATTGTTTGCATATGAAAATCTGGGGTGAAACTTCCAAGCCGGATTCACCAAAGACCCATTATTTGCTCCACCTGGCTTGTAATCAGAAACATACTAAACCTACTCAACATGTTCCTTATGTGCCTCGCCTCCAACATACATGACTTGCCTTGCCAATCATTTGTGTGCACATTTGATATCGATGTGTCAGGCACATCATAAGGCTCACACAACTTCATCTCAAGTCTCTCCACCACTCTAGATAGAGAGTCAAACTTTGTCGCCAATTCTGACACTGCCTTGGCTTCATATATGCTCGTCAGCTTCACAGATGATGATGTTTGGCCCCTCTCATCAGCACCATGTTGATTGTTAGAGACCATCTCCTCTAGTAACGTCGTAGCATCTTCTGGTGTCTTTGATAATATCACCCCATTAGCGGTGGCGTCAATAATCATCTTCGTATCCTCTTTCAAACCATCGTAGAAGCTATGCACCAGCTCCCAATCGTCAATGTTGTGGTGTGGGCATTGATGTTGTAGATCTTTGAAGGGCTCCCATGCCTCATATAATGATTCTTGGGGGCCCTGCCTGAAGACACCAAAGACTTCCATATCTTTACGGTCTTTGAAGGTGGATAGAACTTGTTGACGAATGTGCTTGCTAGCTTGTCCCAAGTAGTAAATGTGCCATGTGCTTGCGTCCTCAACTAATATTGACCTTTATCTCGAAGATTGAAGGGAAAAAGCTACAGTCGGATGGCATTCTCTGGTACACTAGGGATCTGAAAGGTGGCGCACTTCGCTAAGAACATTTGGATATGCTAATGCAGATTTTCATATGCATTCCCATGGAAGGGATCTTGTTGCGTCAGCATAACAAGTCCCATTTTCAGCTCAAAATTCTTCTCTAGCGGCAACTCTGGCATAAGTATAGATGAAGTAGCCGAGTTGTTTGGAGTAAGCCTATCCCTGATGGAGATAAGCCTAGCAGTTCGTCGTGGAATATTTTCCTCCGCCATTTGATTTGCCTCTGAAGTTTGCCTCTTTTTTGCTCTTAGCTTCCTTGCGGTGCGCTCGATCTCAGGATCAAATAATATAGCTTCCTCGGTTGCCCTCGATCGTGTGTTCATATATAGAAAAAGAGAATCTGCAAAGAAGCGTTAGCACAATAGAGGAATACAAGGAAAAAGAAATAAAATAAAAAAATAATAGCTAAGTAAAAATATAGAATACCGTCGCCTCCCTAGCAACGGGGCCAAAAAATTGATCGACCAGAAATTACACCCAGAAAACAATGTAGTTTTACCGCAAGGGCACAATTAAGTGGTGAACAGGTATCGAATCACAGGGAGGAACTATTGGTATCTATATGGATTACTAAGCTATTGTGAAATGGTGGCGAAGAAATGTTGGTGTCACAATCGTTCAAAGTGTTGGTTGTAAATTCAATTTATAAGAATGTCTAGGGCTTGGGAATCCCCACAATAGATCTCAAAAAATCAATGTGAAACACGAATCTCTATATTACTACTCTTGATTTAGGGTGAACTTGTCGCAACTAAATTGCTCTCGCACTACGCAAGTCTATATTAATCTAAACTAGAGCCTCACTCTTGATTTAGGGTGAACTTGTTGCACCTAAATTGCTCTCGCACTACGCAAGTCTATAGTAATCTAAACTAGAGCCTCACTCTCACGCAAGTCTAGTTCAAACTACTAGCATTAAGATAGACAATAATATCCAATTCCAACTCAAGCTCGCTCTCTCGAAACTTAAGTTCGAATCTAGATCATGATAGTTCGTATCTGTTTTACAGTCATACAAACGAATTTAATTATAGAAATATAATAAAGATGCTAGCTTTAGTCGCTCTCGTGCACCAATTCTAGGGAATCTCGATTATAGATCTAAATCGAATATCTCGGGCTTCCCTTAGATCAAGATCCTCTCTCGAGCTCTCAAAATCCAATAGAAATCCTTAGCTATCCGTGGTAAATCAATCATAACCTAACCCTTAACAAGCTTAGCTACATAGAAATTCAATAGATCTCACAAATCATACTTTAGATCCATAGGGTTCATCCCTTTGCCCTAGAGCAAAGAGACTACTTACAATTCATCATAAAAATCGCAATAGAAACAAGATATGCAATAGAATTCATCACAAAACTCAGATCTAGAAAGGAATATAGCATAAAAATATCAACTTGCAAGAGTTTGAATACATGCTTCATGAATAAGAAATTTTAGATCCTTCTCTCCAATCCCTTCGCCAAAAGAAAACTATAACTCACATTAAAACTAAGAAAATTATTCTAAATAGTCTCTCCTTGGGCCGCCCACAAAACTGGGTATTTATAGCCACCCAAAAAATACTAAAAAATCCTGACAGATTTGCCCCTGAACAAGTGCCAACCCTAGTTATTGAAAGCTGGTCGACGTCGCACTCGGCTGAGTGAACTGCTCAACCGGTCGAGTGAGAAATCTGCAGAAAATAAGGATTTTCAGTATTCTGGAAGTTCAAACCACTCAGCCGAGTAGTCTTCTCACTCGGTCGAGTGAGATTCTTACTCGGTCGAGTGGGACCGACTGCAAATCCTCTCAAAAAACAGAGAAGTGTCAGAGAATTTCTTCACACATTTTATCTCCACTCGGTCGATTGGGATTCTCACTCGGTCGAGTTGAAATTCCCACTCTACCAAGTACATTACGGCTCTTCTTTGGGCTGGATTGGGCGTGTCAGCTTCACTTGGTCGAGTGCGCTGCTTCACTCGGCCGAGTAGCCTGTTTCAGTACTCTTTTCTCCTTCTTCTCTCTGCCTCGTCGTTTCTTTCGCCTTTCTTCTTCTACTATTCATCCTCTAGCACCGTTAGCTCTCCGATATCACATCAATAACGCTCTAGCACGCGTGTAAGCGTTCGTGGCTCTAAATTGCTCCCGATTACACCATATTTCCTGCAATCAGACGAAACAAAGAAATAGTGAAATATATTGTAAAAACGTCATATAATCGTTAAAATCACGATATGAGCAATCATTATGGGATGGAAAATGCAGAAATAAAGTGTAAAATATGATCTTATCTTGGCCTAGTAGACTTTCAAGATGCCATTCGGAGTAGTGACTCTTAAGAAATGGCTTGATGCAATCCAAAAAAGGTCCGTGCACGTAAATAAAGTAAGGACTTTAGTTTACGTGCCCAAGGAAATTGTTTCCTTTGGCTGCAAGTGAATCTTCGAGTCTAGAATATTGGTGCAGAAGGAAAATGGTGAAGTACAACTTATGTTGGTTGAGAATGGTTATCATCCTAACTCCTATAAACATATTATGATGAAATTTTCTCGCCAACAGATGTGTACACATCTGTTCGGATCAAACTCGATGTACATGCTCATAATGACCATGAATACTGGAATATCTTTGTTTTCTAAATATGATTTAGAATAAAAGAACTTATAAAGTTTTCAAGGTTAGTGGGAGCAAATAAAAGGTATGCAAGGCATCAAGGAGCCGGAACATATAGTTTGACAAAGTGGTCAAAGAGTTTGACACTTTATCAGAAATGATTATGAACCGTCTAAATGACCAGTAAACTAATTTGGATTATTCTCGATGAGCTGGATGAGATCTAGGCAAGACATATACTATGGATTCCAAGGGACCAAGGGAATTATTTGGATGAGATTCAAATGTGTGGTCTAAAATGAACATAGACACCCTTTAAGTCTTTACAATAGACGGTTTAGCAGATCTACTCACGAAGGCTCTACCACATGAAGTCTAGAAATACGTATGTGTAAATACAGTATAAGATGCCGGGATAAATGGGCATGCGTGCAAGTGGGAGATGTAGCGAGATGGGTTTTCCCTCGAGGCAATTTATCTCTATGTATGTGCACAGACGTCTTGTTCAAAATAACAATAAGCTGTTTGGTAAGAATTTACCTAAGTTAATTATAATGTAGTCTTCATTGGACCTTAGGTATAGTCCCGAGACTTAATACAAGGTCAAACATGTATTAAGATGGAGATCTCGATCATGGAGAAGTGTTTGACCGATTGTAGCATAGGTCTAAAAATGTTCGTGGTCGTAGATGTTTTGAGAAAAGGATTTCAACACATCGGATAAACCATTGTGTCTTAGTCTTCACCATGTAATGGTGACGATGATCTCATGGTCATTTGACTTGGTAAAGTTGAAGACGAGACACATGTGCTCATTGGAGAATGAGTTCACTAAACGACCCAACGAGAGTTATCATATAGTTAATATTAACCAATCAATCAATGATAACTCTTAGTGATGATAGGAAATTTGGTCTTTTGACTTGATGTCATTGTACGAACCTGTGCATGAACGGTGTCACTTAGATCACAGATCTAGCCTTGGGAAAGCGCCGTTGAAAGGCCTTTGGCTGGGTAACACTTGAAACGTGCGAGGAGAGTAATGACTAAGAGAGGATTCGTCTCTCCCATCAATGGGGAGTAATTGTCGCAGTGTTAGTTCGATATTTAGTGAAAACTCTGGCCAGAGTATGTTGAAAGAAGTCCAACATTATTTGACTAAAGATCGATGGAGGCTAACCAAGTTCAAGCTGGTAGGGGTGACAGTTGACCATACCCTCGGCTTGACTAAGCGGTTTAGTTTTGACGAAGAGACTAAAACTGTGGTATTCATCACGGACACAGTCAGGATGGTCCTAACAATACTCATGTCAATAAGTTAACCACATAAGTATGATACCGAAACAGGGACGGCACATATTGCTCGTGTTTACTGTTGTCTGGGGTTTCGAGCCCCAGCTGTATTAGGGTCAGGCTGTAGGGTCTCACACAGAGTGAAACCTTCGTCAAGTAGTAGGTAGAAATTAGGGAGTAAATGCATTTGATGTAAGAGACAGGAAACTGCAAAGAATTTGCAGTTAGCTTTTGGACTCGGGATAAATGATCCTGAGTGCAAGTGGGGGATGTTGAGGGATGTATGCCCTTAGTTCATTTGTATATGATGCAAATGGATTTTAATATTAGAAATGGGAATTTTGCATATGATGCAGAGGGAGTAAATGTGTCGTAAAAATGTTTGCGTGCCTATTTAATATAAGAATAAATGTGTGGAAAGGGTTACCTGGATGACGAGATCATCCCAGTCTAAACACAGGTTCAAACCGTGTCGAAAACGGACTCCAAACTTGCGAAATAGAGCCAAAACAGTGCCAATTGCCCATGATTGGGCATTGCGGGTCTGGCGCCTGCGCCCGACCCGCCAGGAATGCGGGGGCACCCACCCAAAGGGCAGGCAGGTACCCGTGCATGCTAAGCAGGGCAGGTGCCCATGCTTGCTAGGCTAGCCGGCTGGAGCCCGTGCCTGCCTGAGCAGACTGGGGCCCGCGGGCGCCCGATCCGCCGGTGCCCAACCCGCAGGTGGGTGCCCTGCCCACGGGCGGGCAGCCCGCAGGTGCACTAGCTTGGTGCGTGGGGTCCCACGTGGGCCCCATGCTTATGGTTTTAAACCCATAATTCTGGCGGCTGCCTTTTTGGCTAAAATCTGGTTTTGGGTCATGTTTGGGACATCGTTAGAGGGGTCAAACAAAGTCCGAATGAGTCCTCATTTTTTCCTACGCGTTCAACATTCAACCCTCTTCGCAACGATGTGCGACATCATTATTGGAGCTCAACGGTGAGGAAGAGAAAATTCGTCATAGTTTGGCCTTCATGTAAGGCAAACTAATTTGACTTTTCTTCTCTAAAATTTTAGTCCCACATCGGAAGAGATGAGAAGGGGGGTCAGCCACTTATATAAATAGGGGCCAATTCCCCTACTTAAAACTTGCACCAAGTCTCCAAATCTGAGAAGCTCCCAATATTTTGGAGCACCCTTGGATTAAGACTTAAATTAAATATTCACTCTATCCCTAAATTCTTTCTTGCTCCTAATCGGGCTTTAGCAAAGCTATGAAAGAGTTCGAATCGGATCCAAAGTTTTGACGAAGGATCCACTCAAGGTGAAACTTTCTTCAGCGCGTGGTTGGCTCGGTGACAGGGGTGTTGCTCGCCTCGGGACGCAGTGCAGTTTAGGAAGCGGTTCGGCTTGGGACTAGGTGCGGCTCGGGACATGGTTCGACTTGGGAGAAGTTGCGTTGGGACAAAGAAATGTTGCTGAAAACGATGCTTCGTATTCTGCGGAAACGAAGTAAATTGTATGTAGTTTAAATATTCATGCATTTATAATTGCAAATGTTAAATATATCTATCCTTAGGGGTTAGTCAGACCCAACCCCAGGATAGTAGAGATCTTGGCTAGGGTTAATATCGTTAGGGTTTGATTTAAAATTGTTTTAAGTCTAATTTTTCACCGCTGATTTGTTTTCATCGTCTGTCTGACTTAGGCCGAACGTCGAATTTATAGCCATAAGGACCAAGAAAACCCTACATGATCTTTGTTGCTTCTTCACAGAAGGGCCCTATCTGTTGCGGTGGCTTCTTCATCCTTATTGCCCAGTGTGCCAAACTAGCTCTCCCTGATGATCTAGCAGAGGCACTGGGCCTTACCACCCTATCACTCGTTGTACTTTCCCACAAGCACATTATTAGGGCCCATGGTCGCCGTCACTGGGTATATCTCCACGGCCGATTTGACGCAGATTACATGGTTCTTCCAAACCCCGTTTGAACTTTTGTTGGCCCCCAGCACGTCGATTGGATCCTCCCCATGAAGCTGCACATTCCACCCATCTACAAGCTGGAGCCCGATGGTGAGCAGCCTGCCCAGTAGCCTGCTCAGCAGCGGGGTGCTGCCCTACCACATATTAAGGAGCCACACCCATCTGAGACCCTTTCTGAGCCTTTTGTTGTCCCTTCCGTCCTTATTTCTGATGAGAGCGTGGCTCTATCCTCTGATAGTCATGCTTCTGATGTGAGCGTTGACACCTCTGCCCCCACATCACCACCTATCAAGACCACATTAGTTTCCACCCCATTGACTACCTCCGTCTTTGTTGTCCTTACGGAGAGTGTGGTGGTTTCTATCCACACATATGCATCCACCACATCTGCCGTGTCTGTGCCTACCTCCACTCATCCTACCTCTATCCATCCTACACTCCCTCTCCACCATATTTTTCCCACACTTGGGCCTCCAGCGAGAGGTGAGTCCAGCAGCTCGCACACTCCCGATTTTTCTGCTCGCTTGTATGGAGTGGAGCACGTTGTTGTTGAGCTGTATTGGGATATCGAGGAACTTCAACAGATTGAGCAGTGGAACATCGAAAAGCTCGATGCCATTCTACGACATCTTTAGATACCACCCCCACCCCCACCGGGTGGTGGTGCTGCAGGATCTCTCACTTCTCATTGTATCCTCTCTCTCCCTATTATTTTTGGTGCACAGCTGTCTACTCGGGGCCCAGCTTTGTATAGCTTGGGGGAGACCCATTTTGATGTGTCCCATCATCATCATCTGTTGGATCTGGATCGTAGCCTAGAGGGGGGGATGAATAGGCTAATAAAAATATTCGTGCAACCCACGAACAATCACATGCAGTTATAAGCACATGCACAATAAATAAAATGCAATCACAGAGTACGCATAGATATACCTTGGTTCGGTCGTCCCCATGACCTACTCCAGCCCCAAATTCAGCTACTAGATAGATATGTAATCAAGGTATAGCTACAATGAGTCAAGATCCCTAAATCAACTCTCACTTAGCTCGTACGCACTCCCGTGTGCTCTACACTATCAATCTAGTCAGATGCTCTCACCCTTGACGATCCCCAACTCGTCAAGTCCCCTAAAATCACACGTAACGATAAAGTTTCCCCTACCGAGATCGATACAATAATACACGAATATAAAGAGTAAATGGTTTAGAAATGCTCAGTTTGTGTACTGTAGTCGTCTCTGTCAATCAGCAAGTCGTCAGCTCCAGTCTGATGTAAACGGTGTCTCGATCTGACGTCTGTATGTCAATCTATGGCTCCTGGAAGTAGAATAGCTTTCTGGTCTATGTGTATAGCAGATCCAGTTCAACTCAATTAATAGGCGGTCTGTGCGCACATCAATCCCAAATAAATCCACGTCAGCACAAATTTTCGCTTTTGTTTTCACGTATAGCTCCCGTCCACATCAGCACGTTGTCCTCTCCTCGACGTAGCACATCCAACGAAAAAGAGTAGCTTCAGCGTGCTGCTTCTTCGAGCAACACAACAACGATGGTGGCCTTCGTGAAGCGGTACGGCGACAAAAAAACTTGATAGCAGCGACTACTAGATGGCGTCTTTGGTGGCAAGCTCTTGGATAGTAGCGAGCGATCTCTGAGCGACAGTGACAACGAGTTGTCAATGGCTTCATGACAACAAAGACGGCAGCTTCGAGACGGCAGCACTTCGACGGCGAACAACTCGACAACAGCTTCTTCGACCTCCGCCTCTTCTTCTTCGACTCGACGACAGTAGCAACTCTAGCGAGATGAAGCAAACGGCGAGCAGCTAGGATTACCCTCCTCTGACTTCAACATGCAGTTCGACACATTTCCATGGCGACAGCGTCAGCTCAGCGGCGAGGTGCTTCGATCTTCGACGGCGACCTTTCGACCCAAGTTTGAAGAAGACGCTGGCAACTCGTTGATGGCACATCGACTGTTGTCGAGGCGGCATGCACCCGGCAACAAAGCTCACGGTAACCCTCTTCGTTCACAGCTGTTCGACGGCAGGACCTCCTTGGCTCTTTACGGCGGTGATCTTCGACAGCGGGCTTCAACGTGCAGTTCTCTTCAGCTTCTCCTCGACAACGGCAATGAGCGGTCTTTCGCACGAGGAAGTCGATGGCAGTTTACTTTGATGAAGGCTTCAGTATGAAGATGTTGGATGCTGCTCTTGGGATCGTAGATGAAGCTTGAAGAGCTCTCGAACGCAATCAAACGGCTTGTTCTTGTGTGAATGGGTAGAGGTTCGTTGATGCGTAATATTGTGTGTCTCTCCTTGAGATGAGGATTCTTTTGGCTTATGGCACTTAGATTAGAGAGGAAGGTTGCGGTATTTAGGGTAGGAATATATGTTCTCCTTGGGGGAAATAAAGTGACCGACCTATCTTTTTGCGTAAGCCCCTCTTCTTCTTTGTGTTGGATATCGCACACTTTTGATTTTTGTTGCCTCACACGTCCTTGGCCTTTGATGCTTGGTTTATATAGGAATAGCTAGGGTTTTGAAAGGGATAGGGTTTTGTTAACCGCTTTGATATTTGACCCAATCAATATGGGATTTGATTAGGAGTTTGAATAGGATAGTTGAAAATCTTTGCAAATCTTTCTAATTGATTTGACCAAATCCATCTCATCCCATATTGGACTTAGTCCACATTACTTTGTACACAATGCTTTTATTCTCTTCCAATTTGCTGTATAAATAGCAATTCCTCCATCGTTTGGATATTTACGTCCTCGTCATCACTGAAACATACTTAGTACACACGTTAAATAGCAACACATGTTTTTCATCATCAAACTAAAGATCCTAGATCGTTGCGTCCAACAATCTCCCCCTTTTGATGATGACAACTCAATGAAAGATTTGAGCAAATAGGTGGGCGTGTGTGAAGTGTGATGAAGGTTGTAATGCATATGAGTAATACAATGAGATGTAAGCATGCGCATAGTATGGAAATGGAATAAGCATGTTCCCCTATTTTCAAGCTCCCCCTTCATCAAATAATACCAAACCATCACAAATAATACCAACCATAGTACCAAATCCCAAATCTTTCTTTCTTTTCTCCCCTTTGTTATCATCAAAAGTGGGCTAATGAAGTCACCAAATATCACATGCAAAAATAAAGTATTATTGAGTGTAGTTAGCACCAAATAATACCAACCATAGTACCAAATCCCAAATCTTTCTTTCTTTTCTCCCCCTTTGTTATCATCAAAAGTGGGCTAATGAAGTCACCAAATATCACATGCAAAAATAAAGTATTATTGAGTGTAGTTAGCACTTGCATGTATTTCCTACAAAGTAGACAATTCAGGTTCAAAGAAAATCATAATTTAGACTTCACCACCATCGTGTAAGTGTTGTAATATAAACAATGAAGTACAAAGGGAGATTCAATTTAAAACATCAACCAAAACAATCCACATTTTCCGATTAACATGAATTTCAGTAGGATTGATTTTTTCCATCTCATTAAAAATGAGTTCAAGGTACCAAACCCCAAAACATAGCCTATAAGGACTCTTAGATGTGGGTTTGGCATTGCTTGACGAGTAATATACACCAACGATAAAGATTACCCATAAAGCATATGTTGGATACTTGTGGGTAGTGTACTTGCCATGAATTGTATCCATTTTACATACAGAGCAATTTTCGTGTATATTTTTTTCATATTCATTTTGTGCTCAATTTTTATTCATGGCAATATACATCTTATCCCTTAGATAATTTAGTTTTCATTCATCCTTCATTCACTTTCCAACATTCATCAAAAGAATCTCCAAACGTACTAAAAGTTTAGTATTCGTGGAAGTGCGTATGTAGGTGTAAAAATCAAATTAATCATTTTATGAAGCATGTCATGGCTACCAAATAGTTTCTAACATGCACATATAACTATAACAATAATACAATGATTTCTACAAAGGATACGAATGAATCATTCAATAATACCACTTATAAGGAATCATAAAGAGGTATTCATTAATCACAATTTTTTTGGAGTTTTTTTTGTTTTTCATTTTTTTTGTTTTTCTTTTATAATGAACTAAAAACAAACCTAAAAAAAGCACACAAGCACACAAACAGAAATTAAGTCAAGCACACACAAAATCTATGAAGGTATGCAATGAATGCAAAGAGGGAAAAGAAATATACCTTCTCGTCGTTATTTGACTAAGGAGCTAAAAGAATGAAACTTTCAATTTATTGCTCCTCGCCAAATCTCCACCTCACCTACATGAAAGGTGTTAAGTGTGGCCTTGAAATCCAACAAGGTCCACTAGTGTTAGCCATTAAAGTTTTAGGAACACATACTTGTTTGAACTTTATATTTGTGTTCCTAAACTTACAATAATAGAATGTGTGACCAACACTATCACAAGTAAAGCACTTTGCATGCATATTTTTCACAATAGAAGACACATTGTGGAATTTCTTAAATTTGGGCTTTTCAACATTTTTGAAACCAAATCCAAGTCATCTTCTATTATTGCCATACAATTGATTTTCAAGTATGGTATCCAATGAATGTTTACCAATTGAAAATTTTCTTAATGACAATTCTAGATTAGAAACTTTGGATTTTATTAATTGATTTTCATCCACAAGAAAAGTATATTTACTTATAAAAGCTCTCTTGTTTTCATATTCCTTCTTTTCAAACTCAATCATTTTTCTTTTAAAGTCATTATCCAACATGCAGAATTTATCATTAAGCTCTCTAATCACATAGTATTTTTCAGTTTCGAGCTTAATAAAATCTAGCTTAAGCAGGCTAATATCATTCAACAAGGAACGACAAGTAAGACAAGTAGCTTTTTCAGGCAAGCTAGCTTTTTCTTTTTCAAGTGACACAATTTTAGCGTTACATGCAACAAGTTCTTCTTTAAGTTTATCAATTTCTTTAGAAAATTCATAGTTTTCTTGTTGTAATTCAAAGCTACCCTCCCTATAATCATCTATGGTATATTCTAGCTCATCTATTTTAGATTGCATAACTTTGAAAATATTCAAAAATTCAACTCTAGTGCAGGAATCTACCTCATTGTGTTTGCCCATTAAGAACATGACGGAGTGGGCTTCATGCTCCTCGTCCTCATCCTCAGCTTCGCTGTCCATGTCCCACATCAGCACTTTGGCTTTTCTTTTCTTCTCTGCGACATTTGTTGTATGTTGTGGGCAGTTTATCATCATGTGTCCTTTCCTCATGCATTTAAAACATTCCATTTTATTAGTAGATTTCTGCTCAGAGGAAATTCTATCAGAATTAAAATTATTGAAACGAGTAAACCTTTTTCCCATCTCAGTTCTTCCTTGGTCAGTCTGAATGTATCTTTTGAAGTTTCTGACCATTAGAGCTTGCTCCTCATCAAGATCGCCATCGTTAGCTTGAAGAGCTAATGGTGTGGGAGCTTCGACTTTTTCTTCAGGTTTCTCTCTAGCTTCTATACTTTGCAACTCAAGCTCTTGGGACATCAGATTGCCTATTAAATCCTCCACTCTCACCGTTGATAAATGCTTAGCTTCTTGAATAGCGGTTACTTTAGGCTTCAACAAGCTCGGTAGCGCCCTTAAGATCTTTCGTACCTACTCATGGCTAGAGTATGGCTTACCGAGTGAGCTGGATTTATATACGATTTCCGTGAATCTCGCAAACATCTCCTTGATGGACTCAGATGGCAGCATGCAGAAACTCTCATATTCTGTACGTAGCAGCGCAAGTCTAGATTCCTTCACTTGCGATGTTCCCTCGTGTGTTACCTCCAACGTATGCCATATTTCCTGTGCAGTTAGACAATGTGAGATAAGGTTAAACTCAGATTTATCAAGAGAGCATATAAGCACATTCATAGATTTACCATTAAGAGTATAAAGTTTCTTATCAGTTAAATCCCACTTGTCTTTAGGCTTAATTATAACGGTGTCTTCAATTTTAATAGTGGGTAGACTATAACCATTTTCAACAATATCCCACACATCATAATCTACAGACACTAAATAGATTTTCATCCCAGCCTTCCAATATGCAAAGTCTACACCGTTAAACTTAGGGGGACGGGCTATAGACTGACCTACAGCAAATGCACAATCAGATATACACATGGTCACCTAATAAAATCTAGACTAGATCCTCTAAACTGGCTCTGATACCACTTGTTGGATCTGGATCGTACCCTAGAGGGGGGGAATAGGCTAATAAAAATATTCGTGCAACCCACGAACAATCACACACGGTTATAAGCACATGCACAGTAAATAAAATGCAATCACAGAGTATGCACAGATATACCCTGATTCGGTCGTCCCCATGACCTACTCCAGCCCCGAAAGTAGCTACTAGATAGATATGTAATCAAGGTACAGCTACAATTAGTCATGATCCCCAAATCAACTCTCACCTAGCTCGTACGCACTCCTGCGTGCTCTACACTATCAACCTAGTCAGATGCTCTCATCCTTGACGAGCCCCAACTCGTCAAGTCCCGAAAAATCACAAGTAACGGTAAAGTTTCCCTTACAGAGATCGATACACTAATACACGGATATAAAGAGTAAAGGGTTTAGAAATGCTCAGTTCGTGTCCGTGTAGTCGTCTCTGTCAATCAGCACGTCGTCAGCTCCAGTCTGACGCAAACAGTGTCTCGATATGACGTCTGTATGTCAATCTGTGGCTCTTGGAAGTAGAATAGCTTTCTGGTCTATGTGTATAGCAGATCCAATTCGATTCAATTAATAGGCTGTCTGTGTGCATAGCAATCCCAAATAAATCCACGTCAGCACAAATTTTCGCTTTCGCTCGTTTTGTTTTCACGTATAGCTCTAGTCCACATCAGCACGGTGTCCTCTCTTCGACGTTTTGATCCGAGTTTGAAGAAGACGCTGGCAACTCGTTGATGGCACATCGACTGTTGTCGAGGCGAAAGTCACCCGGGTCTCTGTCGACGGAAAGTTGAAGGACGACAGCAACAAAGCTCACAGCGACCCTCTTCACTCACAGCTATTCGACGGCATGACCTCCTTGGCTCTCTACGACGGCGATCTCCGACAGCGGGCTTCAACGTGCGGTTCTCTTCGGCTTCTCCTCGGCAACGGCAATGAGCGATCTTTCGCACGAGGAAATCGACGGTAGTTTACTTTGATGAAGGCTTCAGCATGAAGATGTTGAATGCTACTCTTGGGATCGGAGATGAAGCTTGAAGAGCTCTCGAATGCAATCAAACGGCTTGTTCTTACGTGAATGGGTAGAGGTTCGTTAATGTGTAATATTGCGTGTCTCTCCTTGAGATGAGGATTCTTTTGGCTTATGGCACTTAGATTGGAGAGGAAGGTTGCGGTATTTAGGGTAGGAATATAGGTTCTCCTTGGGGAAAATAAAGTGGTCGGCCTGTCTTTTTGCATAAGCCCCTCTCCTTCTTTGTGTTGGCTGCCGCACACTTTTGATTTTTGTTGCCGCACATGTCCTTGGCTTTTGATGCTTGGTTTATGTAGGAATAGCTAGGGTTTTGAAAGGGATAGGGTTTTGTTAATCGCTTTGATATTTGACCCAATCAATATGGGATTTGATTAGGAGTTTGAATATGATAGTTGAAAATCTTTGCTAATCTTTCTAATTAATTTGACCAAATCCATCTCATCCCATATTGGACCTAGTCCACATTACTTTGTACACAATGCTTCTATTCTCTTCCAATTTGCTGTATAAATAGCAAGTCCTCCATCGTTTGGATATTTACGTCCTCATCATCACTGAAACACACTTAGCACACACGTTAAATAGCAACACATGTTTGTCATCATCAAACTAAATATCCTAGGTCGTTGCGTCCAACAACAACATCATCACATCTTTCATACTTTGCATTTAGATACATTGGATCATGCATTTGCATCCTCTTCTTATTTTTAGGGTTTTTTTATTTTTATTTTAGTTCATCCCACCCTTAGCATCATTCTCCGCATATACACACGTGTTCTCAATAATGAGGACACTGCTACATTTAGCTTCGGGGATGAGCGTTATCGCTTTATATTTTACTTTCTTTCTCTTTTTATATTTCTATTTCTATCCATTTTCACCCCATTTTTTCTTTTTCTAGAATCATCATTGTTGGATCTGGATCCTAGCCTTGGGGGGGTGAATAGGCTTATAAAAATAGCTCGTGCAACCCACGAATAAGCACACGCAGTTATAGCAGTAACAGGGTAAATAAAATGCAAACACATAGTACACAGCAGATTTACCCTGGTTCGGTCGTCCCAACGACCTACTCCAGCCCCCAAAGCAGAACTAGTATTGAATAGCGCAATAGGTATAAAACCACAAGTTAGAGCACGCTCAGAGCACTCTCTACGTCTCTACACTCGCCAGGTTCTCAGTACCCCACACACAGTGTTTTCTCTCACTATCAATCCTAGTAACGCTTTCTACCAGCTAGTCCCAAACTAGCTGGGTCCCACTTATCTAGTCCCAACTAGACAAGTCCCAAAATAGTCACTCAAAAATAAATGGTAAAGTTTCCCCTACAAAGAACGTTACACTAAAACACGAATAAAAGAGTTTAAGGGTTTAGAAATGCTCAGTTCGTGTCCGTGTAGGCGTCTCTGTCAATCAGCTCGTCGTCAGCTCCAATATGACGCAAACGGTGTCTCAATCTGACTCTTGGATTACAAAATACACACTGGTCTGTGTGTAAAGAAATTCAGTTCAAATCCAAATAATAGGCAGTCGGTGCGCTCAGCAAATCACTTAAATCTCGGGGCCACGTCGCCTTTAAAAATCGTGCTTCCGCGGCTCTTCTGCATTTCGATCACACGGCGCTCCGATTGCCACGTCAGCCTCGAAATAATGCGGGCTTCGTTTCGCTTTCACTCGCATTAACCAATCTCCGCCGTTGCTTCACGTGATCGTGCGGATAGCATCACTTCATGCAAATGGCGTCCTTCTCCGATTTGTTCTAGGGCATGCAGCGGCAGCTTCTTCGCTTCTCACACCGGCGACGGCAGCAATCAAGTCACAGCGGCGACCCGGCACCGCCTTCAATCTGCGGCAGCGACAGCAGCTTCAAAGCGATTGACGGCGGTGGTTTTCTTCTTCACCACTTCGTCAACCCTTCGATGCTTCGTTCAATGGCAACTGCAATCTCCGACACTTATCTGCGGAGTTCTCTGACTTTGCTACGTCGGCAGCGAGCTTTGTCTCCGGCGGTGCAGAGCTAGGGTATGCAGGTACAGCGGTGCACCTTCACGACGGCAGATCTTCTTCGCGACTTCTTCTCCGATCTCTCGTCGGCGAGTGCTTCGATAGCTTCAGCAGCGACTCGAGCAGTGTTCAGTGACCCTCCTTCGACAGCGATGAGAGTCCGACAGCGGCGAGCTCTTGTTTCATGCAGTAGCCAGGCTTCGATGTTGACGGTGGTGGCTTCTTCTTCATCTCCATCTACAGCAGCTTCTTCTCCAACACCGTTCGACTCGAGTGCTCAGCGACGGCGGGGCTTGCAACATCGGCAGGCTTCTTCGCAGCGACCTTCGTCGATGGCGACTCGAGCAGCGATGAGGGCTTCGTCGGCTTCTTCTCAGGCGGTGAACTCCTTTGATGATCGTGCAGCAACTCCGTCGACAGGCTGCAATGGTGGCTCCGACTTCAACGGCGCTTCGACGATAAGAGCAGCAGCGGCGGTGGGATCTTCGGCAATGGTTGCGGACGATGAGGATTAGGGTTAGCTTTAGAAAAAACTTTGCACACTCGTGAATATTGTATCCCCTCTCCTCTTTTTGATTGTCGCAAGAATATTTTATTTTGAGGCTGCCGTAAATAATTTTTCAGCCGCTCTGAACTATTTGGGATTTTTAATGTGTATGCCGCATGAAAAATATTTTGGTTGCCGCATGTTTCAACCCAAGGGAATGATGCCTTATAAGTATTTTGTGCTAGGGTTTTGATACAAGTAGTTGGGATTTTGGGATGATTTGATTAGAAGTTTGAATAGCTAATGGGTATGATCAACTATTTGTAAATATAGCTAGAAGATATGATCAAATCCATTTTGAATCCAAATTTGGTTCCATCTCTTTGTCTCTTTGGACCAAGTCCACCTTCTTATATCAAATTGGACTAAGTCCACTTTGCTTAGTCCAAAGCTCCCTCACACACCTAAATAGCTATACGAATAGCAATTTCTCAAATAGCGAAGGATGTATCGTTTCCCCAATCCTAAACCACACTAAGCACACACGTCAGATATAACAACACATTTTTCATCATCAAACCAAGATCCTAGATCGTTGCTTCCAACAATCTCCCCCTTTTGGTGATGACAACCCCATAAAAGATTTGAGCAATAAGTATGGGTGTGTGAAGTGTGTTGAAGGGTGTAATGCAATATGATGTATGGATGAGTCATTCAAGCATTACAAAGCATGCACAACAAATAGTAAATATAAAAGCATGCTCCCCCTTCTCTCAAGCTCTCCCTCTCTCAAGCTCCCCCTTCAATATTTATTCAAGTGTCTCAAGCTCCCCCCTTTAACAAATAATACCGACAACAAACAACACACAAATCTTTCTTTCTCTTTCGCCCCCTTTGTAATCACCAAAAGTGGATTAATGAAGTCACAACACTATTCCATGCAAAAATAAACCATTATTAAATGTAGCGTGCAATTTGCATGAGTTTTCCAAAAAAAGACAATTCAAGCTCATAGAGTTTCATAACACGACTTCCCACCTTTGTGTAAGTGTAGTGATATAGACAATAAAGTACCAGAGGAGATTCAATTTCAGAAAATCAACCAAATCAACTCACATTTTCCAATTTTTCATGATTATCACTAGGATTGATTTTTCCCACCTCATCAAAGATGAGTTCAAGTTACCGAACCCCAAAACATGGCCTAAAAGGACTTTTAAATGTGGGGTGGCATTGCTTGACGAGTTATATACACCAACGCTAATGATTACCCATGTAGCATAAGTTGGATACTCGTGGGTTGTGTATTAGCCAAGAAGTGTATCCATTTTTCATACGGAGCAAATATATTTTCTTTAATTCTTTTGTGCTCAATTTTAATTCATGGCTAAACACTTCATATCCCATAGAAAATTCAGAAATTAATCATTCCTACATTCACTTTCCATTATTCTTCAAAAGAATCTCCAAAAGCACTAAAAAGTCAATTGTCGTGAAAGTGCAAATGTAGGTGTAGAAGTCAAGTTTAAAACTTATGAGACATGTCATGGCTACTAAAAAGATAACAACATGTTCA
This sequence comes from Scilla litardierei, assembly GCA_030789695.1. Classification (NCBI taxonomy): domain Eukaryota; kingdom Viridiplantae; phylum Streptophyta; class Magnoliopsida; order Asparagales; family Asparagaceae; genus Scilla; species Scilla litardierei. The sequence continues at coordinate 213,384,952 of CM061142.1, read as the reverse complement.
TATAGCTACAATAATAATGAATTAACTTCTACAAGGGATAGATTTGATCATTCATACAATACCACTTTGGATAAAACATAAAGGGTATTCTTTTAAGCTCAAATTTTTTTTTGTTTTTTTAAAATTTTTTTCAGAAATAAAAACATTAAAAAATCATGCATGCAAGCACACAAAACGAAAAAGAAACAAGCACACAAAAAAATCTATGAAGGTATGCAATGAAATACAAAGAGGGATAAAAATTATACCTTCTCGTCGTTATTTGACGAAGGAGCTAAAATAATGAGACATTGAAAATTTTGCTCCTCGCCAAATCTCCACCTTACCTACATGAAAGGTGTTAAGTGTGACCTCGGAATCCAACAAGGTCCACGAGTGTTAGCCATTAAAGATTTAGGAACCCAAACTTGTTTAAACTTGATATTTGTGTTCCTAAATTTACAATAATATGAAGTGTGGCTACACTATCACAAGTAAAGCACTTTGCATATTTGTTCTTTGCAATAGAGGATACATTGTGGAATTTCTTGAATTTTTGCTTTTCAACGTTTTTCAGACCAAAACCAAGTCCTCTTCTATTATTTCCATATAATTGATTCTCTAAAATAGTGTCCAACGATTGTTTTCCCATAGAGAATTTCTTAATGGCCACTTCAAGATGAGAGACTTTGGTTTTTAATTATTTGTTTTCTTCCACAAGCATCGTGCATTTACTAATAAAAGCTCTCTTGTTTTCATCTTCCTTCTTTTCAAATTCAATCATTTTTCTTTTAAAGTCATTATCCAACATGCAGAATTTATCATTAAGCTCTCTAATCACATAGTCTTTTTCAGTTTCGAGCTTAATCAAATCAAGTTTAAGCATGCTATTTTGGTTTAATAATGAGGAACAAGAAATACAAGGAGCAATTTCATCAAAGCTAGCTTTTTCCTTCTTCATGATTTCAATAGTAGACTTACATGCATTAAGTTCAATTTTAAGTTTTTCATTCTCTTTAAACACCTTATCATCTCTAACTTGCATGTTATAGTTCTGATTTTGGAGACATTCAATAGTGAACTCATGATCTACTATTTGATTTTGCATTTCTTCACAAATTTTAAGAAGTTCAGCTTTGCTACCTGACGGTGTCTCATCTTAGATCCCCATCAAAGCCATGCAATAATGGGCTTCATGTTCCTCCTCGCTTTCAGCTTCGCTATCCATATCCCATGTTAATACCTTCGCTGTTCCTTTTCCTTTAGCGAGCTGAGCAGTTTCATTTGGGCAATCCTTGATCAGATGTCCTCTTCCATTGCATTTAAAACATTGCATTCTATCAGTATATTTCTGATCATTAAATTACTTGGAAGAATTATTAAAGTTAGAACGATTAAGCCTGGGTGCCATTTCGTTTCTCCCATGCTTGGTCTTGATGAACTTTCTGAAGTTTCTCACCATTAGCGCTATGTCGTCGTCATTATCTTCACTTTCGTCATCTTTCAGAGCAAGGGGCTTTATGGCTTTCTCTTTCTCCTCAGGCTTCTCTCTTGCTTCAACATTTTGCAGTTCCAACTCATGGGACATCAAATTACCAATAAGGTCCTCCACCTTCAATTGAGGCAATACATTTGCTTCCTGGATGGCGGTGACCTTTGATCTGAAAGAGCTTGGCAATGCTCTTAGGATCTTCCTCACTTGATCGAGGCTATCATATGGCTTTCCAAGCGAGCTAGACTTGTAAACTATGTCGGTGAACATCGCATACATCTTTGATATGCTCTCTGATGGTAGCATGCAAAATCCCTCGAACTCTGCACTCAAAAGAGACAGTCTAGACTCCTTTATCTGTGACGTTCCCTCGTGCGTCACCTCCAGAGTATGCCATATCTCCTGCGCAGTTAAACAATGTGAGATTCTATTATATTCAGATTTATCAAGTGCACAAATGAGAGCATTCATAGCTTTAGCATTTAAAGAATAAGATTTCCAATCATTATCATCCCATTTGTCATTTGGTTTTTCAATCTCAACATTTTCTACTTTAATAACAGGCAGTTTATATCCTTTTTCAATTATTTGCCAAGCTTTATAATCAACAGAAATAAGGTAGATTTTCATTCGATTTTTCCAATAAGCATAATCACCTCCATTAAATCTAGGGGGACAGGAAACAAAATGACCCTGAGCAAAAGCATTATCCATATGGTTATTCATGGTCAATCCTAGGCTAGATCCTAAAACCTGCTCTCATACCACTTGTTGGATCTGGATCCTAGCCTAGAGGGGGGGTGAATAGGCTTATAAAAATAGTTCGTGCAACCCACGAATAAGCACACGCAGTTATAGCAGTAACAGGGTAAATAAAATGCAGACACAGAGTACACATCAGATTTACCCTGGTTCGGTCATCCCAGCGACCTACTCCAGCCCCCAAAGCAGAACTAGTATTGAGTAGCGCAATAGGTACAAAACCACAAGTTAGAGCACGCTCAGAGCACCCTCTACGTCTCTACACTCGCCAGGTTCACAGTACCCCACACACAGTGTTTTCTCTCACTATCAATCCTAGTAACGCTTTCTACCAGCTAGTCCCAAACTAGCTGGGTCCCACTTATCTAGTCCCAACTAGACAAGTCCCAAAATAGTCACTCAAAAATAAATGATAAAGTTTCCCCTATAGAGAACGTTACACTAAAACACGAATAAAAGATTTTAAGGGTTTAGAAATGCTCAGTTCGTGTCCGTGTAGGCGTCTCTGTCAATCAGCTCGTCGTCAGCTCCAATCTGACGCAAACGGTGTCTCAATCTGACTCTTGGATTGCAAAATACACACTGGTCTGTGTGTAAAGAAATTCAGTTCAAATCCAAATAATAGGCAGTCGGTGCGCTCAGCAAATCACTTAAATCCCGGGGCCACGTCGCCTTTAAAAATCGTGCTTCCACAGCTCTTCTGCATTTCGATCACACGGCGCTCTGATTGCCACGTCAGCCTCGAAATAATGCGGGCTTCGTTTCGCTTTCACTCGCCTTAACCAATCTCCGTCGTTGCTTCACGTGATCGTGCGGATCGCATCACTTCATGCAAACGGCGTCCTTCTCCGATTTGTTCTAGGGAATGCAGCGGCAGCTTCTTCGCTTCTCACACCGGCGACGGCAGCAATTAAGTCACAGCGGCGACCCGGCACCGTCTTCAATTTGCGGCAGCGACAGCAGCTTCAAAGCGATCGACGGCGGTGATTTTATTCTTCACAGCTTCGTCAGCCCTTCGATGCTTCATTCAACGGCGACTGCGATCTCCGACACTTATCTGCGGAGTTCTCCGACTTTTCTACGTCGGCAGCGAGCTTTGTCTCCGACGGTGTAGAGCTAGGGTATGTAGGTACATCGGCACTCCTTCACGACGGCGGATCTTCTTAGCGACTTCTTCTCCGATCTCTTGTCGGTGAGTGCTTCGGTAGCTTCAGCAGTGACTCGAGCGGTGTTCAGCGACCCTCCTTCGACAGCGATGAGAGTCCCACAGCGGCGAGCTCTTGTTTCGTGCAGTAGCCAGGCTTCGACGTTGACGATGGTGGCTTCTTCGTCGTCTCCGTCTACAGCAGCTTCTTCTCCGACGCCGTTCGACTCGAGTGCTCAGCGACGGCGGGGCTTGCAACAACGACAGGCTTCTTCGCAGCGACCTTCGTCGATGGCGACTCGAGCAGCGATGAGGGCTTCGTCGGCTTCTTCTCAGGCGGTGAACTCCTTCGATGATCGTGCAGCAGCTCCGTCGACAGGCTGCAATGGTGGCTCCGACTTCAACGGCGCTTCGACGATAAGAGCAGCAGTAGCGACGGGATCTTCGGCAATGGTTGCGGACGATGAGGATTAGGGTTAGCTTTAGAAAAAACTTTGCACACTCGTGAATATTGTAGCCCCTCTCCTCTTTTTGATTGCCGCAAGAATATTTTATTTTGAGGCTGCCGTAAATAATTTTTCAGTCGCTCTGAACAATTTGGGATTTTTAATGTGTATGCCGCACGAAAAATATTTTGGTTGCCGCATGTTTCAACCCTAGGGGATGATGCCTTATAAGTATTTTGTGCTAGGGTTTTGATACAAGTAGTTGGGATTTTGGGATGATTTGATTAGAAGTTTGAATAGCTAATGGGTATGATCAACTATTTGTAAATATAGCTAGAAGATATGATCAAATCCATTTTGAATCCAAGTTTGGTTACATCTCTTTGTCTCTTTGGACCAAGTCCACCTTCTTATCTCAAATTGGACTAAGTCCACTTTGCTTAGTCCAAATCTCCCTCACACACCCAAATAGCTATATGAATAGCAATTTCTCAAATAGCGAAGGATGTATCGTTTCGCCAATCCTGAACCACACTAAGCACACACGTCAGATATAACAACACGTTTGTCATCATCAAACCAAGATCCTAGATCGTTGCTTCCAACAATCATGTTTTCCTTACTTTTGTGTGCGTGCATGTCGTTTTTCGTTTTTATTTTTCTATTTCCTTTTCCTTCTTTTGCTAGGTGAATATTCTACGATGATTTATCTTGTTATTTCACCACTGCCACAATACTTTCTCCATGCTACGGTATGCACTTGCCTTGATGTCATATTCATATTGCTATTTGCATACTTGTTCTGGAAACTGCATAGATAGACTATGACACTTGTTGAAATAATTAAATAATTAATTAGATTTGAGCATAAGAATTATCTTTCTAAACTGTTTATGCACAAAGTTGAAAAATGAGTGAACCGAGTATTACAATATTTCCTTCTGAACAAAAATCTTTTATTCTCTACAAGTCAATGGGTTTTCCCCCAAACTAGTTTTGTGTACACCCATTCCCAAAAATCCCCACAATTCTAAATATTGCTCCAAAAAGCCAAAGTCAAAAAAAGGAGCCAAAAATTCACAAATACAAATCAAATTCAAAAAATCCTACAAAACCAAAAGAAAACACGGAGACAAAAGTTTCAATTTCCGAAATTCAAAATTTCGTTTCCTTGGAGCTATTCATATTAATTTGGGAAATCCAAATCCAAAATTCCCATTCCACAAAAAGTCCATGGATGTGATACACCAAGCCAAGCTTGGGGGGAATTCTTTGACTAAATGAGTGAGTTTGACATTAGAGTGGATTATGTGCACGAATAGCGAATTTAGAGAATTTCAATGCTTAATGATAGATTGAGATGCGAGATGACTTCTATGAGTTGATATCTAGTTGTGTATAGTCTTGATACATTCTATTCTCATTGCTTGCTACACATGATATTTCTGCGCTTCAGTTAGGACTATTGATTGAAAAGTGTGTGTCCATCGTCTTGTATACTATGACGTTATGATTATAGGAAGGGGATGTAAATTGATTGCATGAACACTAGAGAGATCCCCATTTTTCAGCTCTAAATATTAAGCACTTCATTTTTACATAAGAATATGAAATTTCTATGTTAGCGTGTGAATACTTTTCTGAGTTGTTGTTACTTGTGGTGAGTGATACGAGATCTGAGAGAATAACCTAGCACTCCCTCTACTTTTCTTCCTTTTTCGTTTTTATTGTTTTTACTCCTCGATGAACTTCCTATTCGTCTTACTCGAGGATGAGTAACAGGTAAGCTTGGGGGATTTTGATGTATTCGTATTTTCCATGTTTTCACTGCATGTTTTCGTACCATTTCGATTGCCCAACGTTCACTTTTCCATATTTTATCGCGTGTTTCACGATATATTTAATTCTCGTAGGGTTTTGTGGACTTTCAGGAACTTTGGCATGATTTGGAGCAAAACTGGATGATGGGCACGAACATCGAAGCCGAAGTATCAACTGCGCCGCATTTGACGACTCAAAGCCGCTGGATAAGAGGAGGAGGAAGGAAGAAAGAAAAAAGGAGAAGAAGGAGAGGAAGGGGTGAACCCAAAGAGATGACCAAGGCTAGGATTGCTAGGTTGCTCGGCTGAGCAGCGGACATGCTTGGCCAAGCTGGAGTTACAAATCGAAGAGAAAAACGAAGGCAGAAGATAGCTTTCAAGTAGCAGGTCGCTCGGCCGATGAACCCATCTTGCTCGGACGATCGACCCCCTTTCTGACGAGCCAAAATGACTTGGGATTCTCTGTTGAGTTAGCTCGGCCGAGCGACCCATCTCTCTCGATCGAGCGACCCTCTGCAGACGAGCCCCAAATTTTGCCTAGAATTCTCAGTTGAGTTAGCTCGGCCGAGCAGCTACCCTGCTCGACCAAGCGACCCCCTCTTCACCAGACCCAGAAATTGGAGCCCAGATGGAGCTCGGCCGAGCACTAGGGCATGCTCGACTGAGCTTCCCCTTGCCAGAATTCGAAGGGTGGAGCTGCAAGATAGGGCCCGGCGAGCGGTTACCGGGCTCGGCCGAGCACATTACCGACAGCCTTTATGAATTGGGTTTTCTTATTGGGTTTTGGATTTTATTTCAGGATATTTGGTATAATAGTGAATGAAAATTAGGTTTAGAAGAAAGCTTTGTTTTGATTGAGATTTTGTAAGCCGTCATTGTGAGAGGAGAATTCTTGTCGCCTTTTCTACAGATTTGATCTCTCGTGAATGGTTTGATCTCTACTTCTTTCATATATTCTTATTTCTTATTGCATTCTCTGCATTTGAATATTAATTTGGATATGTTTACGATGCCTACGATGAATCTTATTATTGCTTTCGTTGTTATTGATATTGTGATGTCTGAGTAGTTCTATTATAGGGTTAAGGGATGAACCCTAGGATCCTAAGGATTGATTATTATGTTACTCTTAGTTGAATGAATGCAGGGTTGCATTATGGTAGTTTGAACAAGGATTTGGAGGATTAGCCCTAGAATTGGATGACCGTGTGAACGAATCCATATTCTATGGAAAATTGCCACGAATCTGATTTGGGCTTAGCGGTCGCTCTTTAGGGCTCGTGATCACGAGAGTGACTCATCCACTAGAGGTGATTTCTAATCCCCAATCTTCTAATCGGTGACAACGAGAGTAGCCCGACTTCTAGAACTAACCATAGTGTAGTATCCCAACTGTTGATCATGAGAGTGGATACGGATTGTGATACGGGAATCGTGTCAAGCGTAATGCACGTATCCCTATACGAAGCTGTAACGACTGGTTTTCATGTATCCGGATTTATTATATGATAATATATGTTTTGGTGGATTTTCTCCCCATGTGTGGTTTTCGTCTCCGTAGCTTTCATTTTCGATCGAATCGTCGTGTTTTCTAGCTTCCTTCATAGAATCGTCGATTTCGGAGCAAGTCATTCGTGACGGGTTTCGTATCGGTCATATCTTATTGTTAGATCAAGCCTAGGAGTCTTAGGAATCGATCCCGAAGCTCCACGCTCCATATCGGAACTTTTGCTGCTTATTAGCCGGTGTAAGAAGGGGCACCGACCGACTAGATGACGATCCAGTCGGTCGGAAATCCTTCTTGAACTGACTAGTTGGCTTTCTAAATTTCTCAGGAGTTACTGTTTGTCGTTAGTCGGTCTAAGAACGTTGGTTGAATGACTAGGTTGCAAACTAGTCGGTCGGTAATGCTTCTTCAACCGACTAACTCATTTACTAATTTTAGGTATCAGTACTGTTCATTGTTAGTCGGTCTAAGTTCATCTTTCGACCGAATAGTTGTTAAACTAGTCGGTTAAGTTTTGTACTCAGACCGACTAATTCTTAGTTCTTCTGTACAGTCGAGTTACTGTTTACTCTTAGTCGGTCTAAGAACGTTCATCGACCAACTAGATGTCAAACTAGTCGGTCAGTAGTTCTTCATTGACCGACTAACTCTTAGTTCAGGTTTTCGACTGGAGCTACTGTTTACACTTAGTCGGTCTGCGTTGGTCAACCGACCGACTAGTTCTCAAACTAGTCGGTGAACAGTTGTTCTTTGACCGACTAAGCAGTGCAGGAAACCCTAGTTTTGCCCTAGCCACCACCAAACTCTATTAATACCCCTCCAAACGTTTTCTTCTTCCTCCTCTCGACCCAAAACCCTAATTTCTCCCCCATTGAGCCCCCTTCTACCTCAAACCCTTATTCCTTCATCCCAAGCCCAAAATCCATCATCCAAACTCTCCCCTAACACATTCTACCTCTCATCTTCCACAAAATCTCATCAAATCCCCAAAATCCCCCAAAACCCTATTTCTCCAAACTTCTCCAATCATTTCCAGATCTGAACCCTAGGTTCACCGGAGCGTTTCTTTCGTCGCCGTGGTTGCTCGGCATCCTTCTTCCGTTTCCTATTCGGTAATACTCGATTCTTTAGTTTTAGCATAACCCATTTATGTTCTTATGAAACCCTAATGAAATGAATATTGTTTGTTGATTGTTTCTCCATAACAGCGATTTCCCCATAGATTAGCGTCCGCGGGATGAACCCTTGTTGATCGTCATCCTCGGTGCTAGGCAAGTGAAACTTGCCACTTATGGTTTAGGCCATGTTTAGGCCATTTGCTTGTAGTAGGCGTAAAAGAGACTAGGCGATGAAATGATACTCGCCTAGGCGCAAATTTAGGAACTAGCTTGACAACGAAGCTAGGTCCGACATTTATCATGTTGCACAATTACCATGTCATGTTTAATTTCCATTAACGGTACGCAAATTAATTGTCATGTCATTGCATTCTTTAAGTGTTTCCTTGATTGCGTAGCTTCGCTACAATGCTTGTGTTCCTGGCTCGTGTTCCAGAAGCGGGCCATGTGTTGGTTGATAGCCAATGCCCGAATTGCTTGTTTCCGGCTAGGTGCACCCCTACGCCAAATGCTTATGAATCGTGAACTAGAATGCGAGCTCCTGTGCGGGGCAACCCTGGCTCATTTACTGAGCTCGTGTGCGGGGACCCTGGCTCGATTACATGTGGGTATTGGGGGTAAGAGTTAAGCGGCCAATCAACTGGGAGTCTGCCCGATCAGCAACTGCAGTAGTAAGGCGTAAACTCTGGGTTTTGGGGTAGTGTTAAGCGGCCAATCAGCGTGAATGTTAAACCATTCAGCTGTAAGGCATAAACATCTACAAACGTCTTGAAACGTGATTAGTGAATTGATTGAGATTGTTAGTAGCTTGGCTACTCTTGTCTTGTCCCGATAATTGTTCTCTTGTACTTATTATTCACCATGTCTTGCTTGGGCACTCATGTTATAACTGCCATGTCATGCATACTAAAACTGCTAGGTTGCTAGTTGCCTTACTTTCAGTTTCCTTGCCCAAGTCTTTAGACTTGCTGACATGTTCCCCTTTACTCTTTTGGGTGACACATGTTAGATCCCGAGCCTGAGTACCTTGTTGAGGACGAGGTGTTTGCTGACGCCGAGCCCGAGCTTGTGTTTGACGGGGAGTACGTGGACACTGGTGACCAGTCCTAGTGTTTTCGTTGTGCTTTTCCTTTTGTTTAGACTGTTTTTTTGTTGTCGGTGCGTATCACCTATACTTTGTTCGTTGTTGCTTTTGTTGGCCTTGTTCTGGGCCTTTAGACTCTTTCTTTTAGCCTGGTGGCTTTTCTGGATGTTGAACTCATTTCATGTTGGACATTATGAGATATGAGATTTTATTCCTGTCTCTCCTTGTGTTATTATTGTTGTTCCGTTTGTGGTTACAGGGACCTGCTTATGTTTTATTGACGCTTATCGGGTTTGGGGCTTCACAGCTCCACTCTCGTGCGGACCTTCTCACGTCTCGACTCCATTTTAGGGAAGCGGGGCGTGACAGAAGCTGATTGTGAAAGTAGAGCTGAGCAAAGTTATACGTTAGACGAGTATGACAACGAGAATTGAGTACTTGTTCCCATTTTCAGATGTGACACACAAACCCTCCATTATAATTCAATGAAAGGACCCTTAACCTGATATTCAACCCCGAAAGATCTAGTAGGGATTCCCGATTGCCCTAGATTTTATTAAAATCTTGTTAAACAATCTTTCGTGACAACCAACCAAATGTGACAACACATTGACCACGTAATCTCCTTCAACCAATATGCTAAATACTAAAAAACTGCCTCTGTAGAGTTCGATGATCTTTCTATACTGCAGAACCGTACACTTGCGGTGATTCGCGCCTCCGGGTGTAAATCCGAAGCCGAACATTTAATTGATGTTATTATAGTTTTTTAATACACTTATGTGTTCTTAGTTACCATGCACACTCTTGATTTTATAATTTCTCTTAGTAGATATGCTGATCGTGCCCGGATATACATCCGGAAAACGACTGTAGTCTTACCGCAAGCGCACGGCTTAGTGGCGAGCGGGTATCGAACACAGGGAGGACAATTGACAATACTCTATCTTGATCACCTAGCTATTGATGGAATAATGAAATGGTTTGGATGATATTGTGTCACAATCGTTCAAATAGCAAAGAGAATTCAATATAATAAAAGCGTCTAGGGATAGGAAATCACCACTACGGATCGTCACGCATCCTTGTGGATCATGAATCTCAATGTTGCAAGGCTTGAATTGAGGTGAACTAGTCGCAACTGAATATAGAACCAAGCTCACGCTCTCGCGTTATTACCGGTCTATAGCGACCTAGATTAGGTCCCACTCTCGTGCAAACCCTAACCTAAGCCACTAGCACGAAGACCGACATCATCGTCCAATCGTACCTCGAGCCCACTCTCGTGCAAACTCGAGCTACGATCTAGCTTATGATAGTTCGTATTCGTCCAATCTCTTGCAAACGAATATTAGTATAGATTTATAATAAAAATCCTAGCTTTGGTCCAATCTCTTGCAAACCAAATCTAGAGAATATCGATTATAAACCTAAATCGAATATCTAGGCCTTTCCATCAATTGGGATCCAATCTCTTGCAAATCCCAATCGATGGAAATCCTTAGCTACTCGTAATAAATCAATCACAACCTAACCTTTCTTCAATCCTAGCAACAATTAAATTCATTCATCACAATTCAAAGATTGGATCCATAGGGTTCATCCCCATGCCCTAGAACGACGAAACTACTCACAATTCATCATAGAAATCTCAGAAATAAAGAAATAGATCATATCACAACTCATAGCTAAGATACAACAATTCATAAAAATAAGAGTTTTAAAGAGAAAGATCAAACCAAATTGCGCGTCTATGATCTCCAGCTGAGAATTACAATAGAATAGCCATCAAAAATAAGTTCAAGTCCCTCCTAAAACTAGGAATAAAACTAGCCTTAAATACAAGCCAAAATCGTCCAGAAATTCCTGACAGAATTGCCCCTAGCGCAGCCAAAAACCCTATTTTATGTAGCAGTCGGACTGCGCCACTCGGCCGAGTGACAATGTCTGTCACTTGGCTGAGTGACATACCCAATAAAAACAGAGGATCTGGAAAAATTGGGGGTCTATCGCTCTATCTGACTCGGACGAGTGGTCTTCTTCACTCGGCCGAGTGAGCAATCTTGCTTGGCCGAGTGGGTCTTCTCAAATTTCCAGTAAGTTGGCTGCTTCTCGGAAGAAAATCCCTGTCAAACTCGGGCGAGTGGGCTTTCTCACTCGGACGAGTGAACTTTCTTGCTCGGACGAGTGAACTTTGAAAATCGGCAGTCTGTATCCGTTTAACTCGACCAAATGCACTCCTTCACTCGGCCGAATGATCTATCTGTTCGGTCGAGTGAGCTGCTTCTGGGCTCTTTTCTTCTCCTCCTCGCCTCCTCGTCGACTCTATCAAATTTCTGCCTCTTCCGCTCATCCTTTAGCGCTGCTTACTCCTCAAATAAGCTGTGGGCAACACTCCGGTGTGCGTGAAAGTCCCTTGGTCTCATTTTCTCTCCAGATCGCTCCATATCTCCTGAAATACTGCAAAAACAAGAAATAGTGAAAAGCAAAGCGATATCGTCAAATAATCATGAAAAACTCAATATGGGCGATCGAAATGTCATGAAAACATGCAGAAAAAAGGTGTAAAATAAGGAGCGAGCGATCATATGCCTTGTGGTTATTAATAGAACTTGTTAATAATAGTTGTGGTTAATGTTAACTATCATGTCATTGATAAGATTGAGTTAAGAAACGGTTAAAATATTGTTAGAACTTGAGTTAATGGTGTGCTCTATTTTACTTCAACTTTGTCCTGCATATTCAAAAATCTATAACTTTTAGTGGACAACTCCAAATGTGATGATTCAAGATGATTTGGAAAGATCACGAAGTTAGTTCCAACTCTCTAGAAGAATCCAAAGCCTAATTTTGACTGTAGTCGGTGTAAACAAGTTGCTTATATCATAGTCTTAGTTTTTGACAAATTTTACTACACTGTGTGAAAAATACCATAACCGTTACTACAGATCTCCAAATGATGTAATCTTAGACAATTTGTTATCACTAGTTAAGTACCTACAACTTTTATGTTTAGATCTAACTTAGCTTATGGCTCGAAATAATTGTTTTAGACTGATATATCAGGGTCCAGATTCAAAAAAAGAATTCTGAATTTGTCATATAGGTCTCATGTTAAAATTTGGGAAGTCATGATACTAAGAAATTGTGACATTCATGCAAATTTTTAATTTATGCCCTTATGTTAATTATCATGCCATGATTAATTGTTCTAGGATGTGGATTAGAAGATAAAAGGATGTTGTTCATATTGGAAATTCATGTTTATGACTCAAACCACAAATATGTCCATTTGATATTCTATTCTTTCATGTTGGAATTAATATGTTGTCATGACCCATTATAGTTCATGTTATAAATGTTTTATATTTCTTGCTAAAATGTTGATTCCATTGATTTTCATGCTAAGTATGCATATGGAAATATTGTGTGATTATGAAAACGGAAATGAAAGAAGTGAAGATGGAAATGAATGAAATGATGTTTAGCGGTAAATGTAACCCTCTTAAGAAGCATGATTGGGATGATGAAATAATGGACAAAATTAATTATAAGTTGGGTGAGAACCAGAGTGACTTAACCTAGGATACTCAATCCACCCTAAGGTGGGAGTGTATTCTAGTAAATGTGTTGGGGGAAAACCAAGTACATTATAAAGGTAAGGACTGGACTAGAGGATTTGATTCTCATACGCACTCCCAAAAGGGGGAGTTGGCTAGAGTTGGAGAGGGCGGTTGTGTACTCGTGATGCACCATTAGGTAACTGACGGTTTTCCTCCGTTTTGCCAAAAAACTGAGTATTGTCTCACTTTAGACATGAGAATTTATGATAGGCCCCGTTTACAGTGCTCGTGTCCCCTTGCGGGGTACCATTTTTCCACCCACCTTGGGTGAGGTCCAGAACCTTAGGTTTTATGGTTTATTCGGGATTCCAAATATTAGTTCAACTATCATGACAATAATAAAAATGAAGAAAGAAAAGTCTTTATTTTCGTCGTAGTACTTTTCTTATGGATGTTTCCTTTCATTGCAGCACTTATGGATGTTTCCTTTCATTGCAGCACTTTACTTATAAATGTTTTCTTACATTGCAGTATTTTTCTTATAGATGTTTCCTTTCATTATAGTACTCACTTATTATGCATATGTGACCATGCCAAAGCACTCCTTAGCACTTTGTCCATGACAATATAATTCCATTTTCATGCCCATCACTAATATAGCCGAATCAATGAATTGATAATGTTGATAATTGTACCAAGTGTTGTTATTTGTAGTTAAGCTCATTTATGACATTGTAATCATTTATGCTCACATGCTCATTGTAATGCGTCCATGATTAATTATGTTGACTGGCTATGCCATTTAGTTGTATTTGTTGAGTATTTGTGTTTCATACCAATGTTATTTTGATGATGATCACAACATTATGTTGTTGCTAATGACTCTAATGTTTTAGTCTTTTAGTTACATTTTAAGAATATCATTTATGGAGACTAAACACTTGGTGCAAGGATGTACATCAAGTGGGAAAGGGCCAAATCTTGGACTCAAGGGGTGCCATAGCATGGAAATGATGGGGAGCATCAAGACATCAAGACTGAAGCCATATACTCTAAGGATAGCAATGTAATCCATGTAATATTTCATTTATTGCTTTCTCCTTTTTGAGTCTAGGTTTAATGTAATGCCTTGATAGATGGTCTACTCATTCATGCATATACATTTAATAATCTTAGTGAGCCTTAGAATTATCATAGAATCCAACCCAATAGGTTCATCTTGCCCAAAGACTCATTTGGAGTCTCTGGCTCTCCATCAGTTGCCTGCAGAAGATTTTACAGTCGACTGGGTGATTCCAGTCGCCTGTCGAGCCTTCTATAGTCGACTGTGATGCACTACTCAAGTCAACCTTTTATTGACTCTACTTAAGCTTTTCACATCAGTCGACTGATGAAGTATTTATAGTCGCATGTATATTTACAGTCGCCTGTAAAATGGTCAACAGTCGTTTGAAAGGCGTAAGTGCGAACTTTGAAACTCTATGTTTGTTTCCATCTCATGTAGCAGTCGACTGATGAAGGATAAACAGTCGCCTGTGTATTTTACAGTCGACTGTCATTTGTTCATCAGTCGCATGTATGCATACTAAGAGTAAGAGTGCATCTCACTGTTTTATTCCATCCCCTACAGCAGTCACCTGTTGAATGTTTAACAGGCTCATGTCCTGTTTTCAGTTGATTGGATCATCTTCATCAGTCGACTGTGGAGGCTCAGATTATAACCGTTCGGATTTATTTAGTCATTGGACAGTCGACTGTCATTTGTTCATCAATGGACTGTCCGTGACATTTCAGGCCAGAATATACTCGTTGCAGCGTTTTGTTTTTGGCAATTTCCTTGGGTTTTGAGAGTTCATATATGGTTCCTATATATATGAGAGAGCTCTGTTCATTAGAATTTCTTGATGCTATTAAAAATCTTTAGAGATTAAATAAGCCACTCTCAAACTCTTTCATTTCCTTCTTAGAGCTCTAAATCTCCTTTATGCATTGAAGTCAAGCTCAAGGGAAATCAACCAAGTGCTTTCAAGCTAATCTCATCACTTGGAGATCCTCTTCCATTCCTTGCATTCATTAATAAGTAAGTTCATCTCAAGGCATAAGTAAGAGTATATGTTTTACTTTGTTATTTCATTGAAACCCTAGCTTTCTGTGTGAGAGTTAGTTACTCTCTGTGTGAGAGTATAACCTTCTGTGTGAGGGTTGGTTGAGATCTCTCTGTGTGAGAGTTTAAGTCTTTCTGTGTGCGAGCAAAAGTCTTTCTGTGTGAAAGTAAGGATATCTCTTTGTGGAAATCATAAATCCTCTGTATGAGGTCTCTCTTTGTGAGAATAAGGATTTCTCTGTGTGAGAATCCAAATCCTCTGTTTGAGGTATCTCTATGTGAGAGTGTATTCACTTCTCTATATGATAATTATAATGGATATTGGTGTAGCTGGACGTACACAAGTTTGGGGAACCAGTGTAACATTTTGTGTTTGCATTTGGATTCTTGTGGTGTTTGAATTCATCTTGCATTTATAATTCCACATTTGCAAGTTTAATTTTTAATAAGCAATTTGTGTCATTACACTATTCACCACCCTCAAGTGTATTGTTGTTAGTATTGCAAGGGTAAGGTGATCCTTACAATTGGTATCAGAGCGAGGATATAGCATACTGCAATGATGGAATTCAACACTACATCCGCGTCTTATGAAGAAGGTCATTCTACCATTCGACCACCGCTCTTCAACGGAACCAACTACCCAAGTTGGAAGATCAGGATGATGATCTACATGAAGGATCAAGACCTATAGGACATCATGGAGTTGCCATTTGAGGAGCCTACTTCACTCGCGGCTTCAAAAACTAAGGCAAAGAAGACTCGATCAAAGTTAATGCAAGGGCTATGAATGAATTCCATTGCACCCTCACTTCAAATGAGTTCAACCGCATCTCCATGTGCAAAACAGCCAACGAGATTTGGCATACATTAGAGATTTCTCATGAAGGGATTTCGAAGGTAAAGAAATCTAAAAATGCATATTTAGATCTAAATATGAGTTGTTTAATATGCAGGAAGATGAAAACATCTCGGAGATGTTCACAAGGTTCACAGAAATTGTGAACGCTTTAGAAGGACTTAGGAAGGTGATTTCCCAAGTGGATCGTGTGGAGAAGATCCTTGACTCGCTTACATCTCAATGGGAGTCAAAGGGCAACGGGATTTTGGAGTCAAATGACTTGTCCAAATACACTGTTGAGGAGTGCATTGGGAATCTCATGGCGTATGAAGTTAAACTTCAACACAAGAAAGAGATTCAACCAACCAAGCCGGAGAAGCAAAAGGGGGTTGCATTCCATACCGAAAAGGACCCAATCAAGTAGAGGAACAAATTCCATCGGGAAGCATCTAGTGAAGATGATGGAGAAGATGATGTTAGCGATGATGATTACATCGAGCTTGCCAAGCAATTCAAGGCATTCCTCAAGGGCAAGCAAGGTAAACCATTGTCAAAGTTTGCCTCCAAGTCTAACAATTCTATTTGTTTCAACTGTAGAGGAAAAGGTCATCTTTTTATCAAATACCCTTCCAAGCCCTATAAAGAGACTTACAAAGGGAAATGGAAGAAGCATTGAAAAGGCAAGTCCAAATCCAAGAACCAAAAGAAGGGACTTGTCGGCACATTTGATGATTCCGATGAGGACACATTAAGTGATGAAGAAGATGATGACAAGGAGCGAGCTCACATGTGCTTCGCAGCTTTTGATGATTCTTCATCAATCTCCTCAAAATCAAGCGATGAAGAGGTAAAGTTGTGGTTCAACTCCAACGAAGAAATGTGATTCATGGCTAATAGGGAAGAGTCTTCATCAAGCTCTAGCAAGGAGGAAAGCAATGGTGAAGAAGAGGAGGAGCCAACGCTACCATATGAGGAGCTTCAGTATCGCTTCAATGTGGCCTCCAATGTGGCAAGTAAATGCATCGACTCATATGATAAATTGAAAGAAAAATTTAAAAATGCTATGAGTAGGTTGCATGAACTCGAGTCTTCTAGTATTAACAATAATGATATGCATATCTGTGACATTAGTGAGAGAGACACACTTCTATCTCAAGTTAAGAATTTGAGTATTGCGAATGATAAATTAGTTGCTCAAAATCTTAGCTTTGAATCTTACATTCAACAACTTACATTGAAATACAAAGAGGAATCCCGAAAGCTCAAAAGCTTTGTTTACTCTAGGGATTCACTCCACGGTTTACTTGAAAGACAACATCCGGTAAACCATAGAGGAGGCTTGGGATATATTCAAAATGTGGTACCCAAACCCACCTCTAATTCCTCTTATGGTACAAATACAAAAAATATTGCTAAGGCACCTAAGAAGAATCAACATACTTTCTTGTATAACAATAACACCAACAAGAAGCATGTAGATCACAAGGTGGTGTGGAAAAATGAAAATTCTTCATTTTTTGCTAAGAAGCAAAATCCTCATTTCATGCATGCCAAGAAAATATTTTCTACACCTAAGCATGCCACATCCACCCCTCTTGCAAAAGCAAAACCATTGCCTAGGAAATTCTTGAGTTTATAGATTCCCACTAAGGTTAGTGTGCTAGAGAGGGATAGTTACATCAAGTCTCTAGTTAGGGATGTGATCACCTCATGTGATTACATTAGAAAATCAAACTCCTCTTGGGATTGGTTCCCTAATGTTTAGGTTCCTCACACATATGCATATTGTATGGGTATTGTGCATAAATGTTTATTTTAGCATACCCATTGTTTGTATGTGGTTTATGATTTTTAAAATGTTTTCAAATTTATTTTTCATGAAAATGGGACCTTGGGGAATACATTGGCATACATGCATTTGTTGATCCACCTGTATGTTAATGAGGGAGTTAATATACTGTATGTTTAAAATATTTTAAAACATATTTTAACTCTCATTTCGGGTTGTTCTTGGGATCATTGTTTCAATTGGTGTCATTTCCAATTGGTTATGATGGGTTCAAACTCAACCCATTGATATTGCCAACATGTTTCTTGTTTTATTTTATTTTGGCAATGTCATGTGTGTATCATTGAAGCTTGATTTTTTTTCATATCTATTGCTTCTATACACTTTAGGCCCATGGCTCCAATATATGTTTACCAATTGGTAAAGATGATTATCTTCAAAGATTCTTTGTCTACAATTGGTATTACCTCAATTGTTAGAGATTGTTTATCTCCTACATTACAATTGGTATTAGATCCTAGAAGTCAAAATTTGACCATTTCTATGATCCAGGGGGAGCATGTGATAGTGATTGATATCCACTTAATTTTTACAATTTGGTATCATACATTTTTTGTCTTGCATATTGTCACATATTTAATTAAGATGTCAATGGAGATATTTTTGATGTCCACCTTTTTGACGATGTCAAGGGGGAGAGATATATGCATTATGTAAATCTTGTATTTCATACATATGCATATTGGGAGAGAGATATGTCTATGGGTAGAGATATGTGGGATTGTATAAACCATTCATGTGTGCATGAATATTTTCTATTGCAAATGGTTTATGTAATCCACACCTATTATATGTCATCATAGTTTCTCATTTTACAAGTGGTGCATATAAGGAGGGGGAGCTCATCAGCATTATGCTTTATTTCTTTATGTTTTACATAATGTGTGTCATCATCAAAAAGGGGGAGATTGTTGAGTATTGGTGTTTCATACCAATGTTATTTTGAGTATGATCACAACATTATGTTGTTGCTAATGGCTCTCTTTTTTAGTCTCTTAGTTACATTTCAAGAATATCATTTTTAGAGACTAAACAATTGGTGCAAGGATGGACATCAAGTGGAGAAGGGACAAAGCTTGGACCCAAGGGGTGACATAGCTTGGAGATGATGGAGAGCATCAATGCATCAAGACTGAAACCATAGACTCTAAAAAAGCAATGTAATCCATGTAATATTTCATTTATTGTTTTCTCCTTTTTGAGTCTATTTTAAAGTAATGCCTTGATAGATGGTCTACTCATTTATGCATATGCATTTAACCATCTTAGTGAGCCTTAGGATTATCATAGAATCCAACCCAATAGATTCATTTTGCCCAAAGAATCTTTTGGCGTCTCTGGCTTTCCATCAGTCGCATGCTGAAGGTTTTACAGTCGATTGGGTGATTCCAGTCGCCTGTCAAGCCTTCTACAGTCGACTGTGGTGCACTGCTCAAGTCAACCTTTTATTGACTCTACTTGAGCTTTTCACATCAGTCGACTGATGAAGTATTTATAGTCGCATGTATATTTACAGTCGCTTGTAAAATGGTCAACAGTCATCTCAAAGGCGTAAGTGCGAACGTTGAAACTATCTGTTTGTTTCCATCTCCTGCAGTAGTCGACTGATGAAGGAAAAGCAGTCGCCTGTCTATTTTACAGTCGACTGTCATTTTTTCATCAATCGCCTGTATGCATACTGAGAATAAGAGTGCATCTCTCTGTTTTATTCCATCTCCTGTTGGAGTCGCTTGCTGAAGCTTTAACAGGCGCATGTACTGTTTTCAGTCGACTGTATCGTCTTCATCAGTCGACTGTCGAGGCTCAGATTATGGCCGTTTAGATTTATTTAGCCGTTGGACAGTCGACTGTCATTTGTTCATCAGTCGACTATCTGTGACGTTTCAGCCCAAAATCTAGTCGTTGCAGCTTTTTGTTTTGGCTATTTCCTTGGGTTTTGAGAGTTCATATAGAGTTCCTATATATATGAGAGGGCTGTGTTCATTAAAACTTCTTGATGCTATTGAAAATATTTAGAGATTAAATAAGCCACTCTCAAACTCTCTCATTTCCCTCTTAGAGCTCTAAATCTCATTCATGCATTGAAGTCAAGCTCAAGGGAAATCATCCAGGTGCTTTCAAGCTAATCTCATCACTTGGAGATCCTCTTCCATGCCTTACATTCATTAATGAGTAAGTTCATCTCAAGGCATATGTAAGAGTATTTGTTTTACTTTGTTATTTCATTGAAACCCTAGCTTTCTGTGTGAGAGTTAGTTACTCTCTGTGCGAGAGTATATAACCTTCTGTGTGATGGTTGGTTGAGATCTATCTGTGTGAGAGTTTGAATCTCTCTATGTGAGAGTAAAAGTCTTTCTGTGTGAAAGCAAGGATATCTCTTTATGGGAATCCTAAATCCCCTGTGTGAGGTCTCTCTGTAAGAGAGTAAGGATTTCTCTGTGTGAGAATCCAAATCCTCTGTGTGAGGTATCTCTGTGTGAGAGTGTATTCACTTCTCTGTGTGAGAATTATAGTGGATATTGATGTGGCTGGACGTACCCAAGTTTGGGAAACTAGTGTAACATTTTTCGTTTGCGTTTGGATTCTTGTGGTGTTTAAATTCCTCTTGCATTTATAATTCCGCATTTGCAAGTTTAATTTTTAAATACGCAATTTGTGCCATTACACTATTCACCCCCCAGTGTGTTGTTGTTAGTATTGCAAGGGTAAGGCGATCCTTACAGTCTTCTAATTCAGGTTTAACATGCAAGCTTTATTGAAACGTTGTTTCATTCTCATTTTAGTGATAGTTACTTTTCTTATATACCTTCACGTTACTCTTACCACTTGCATAATGCAAGTTGGAGAAAACAACATTCTATATAAAGGTGTAGTATTCGTACTTGGAAACGCTTTGACGTTCTCCTCTTGTGGTTTCAGGTGATAAACAGGTAGTAGCTAAGTGAAGATCCTTGGCAGTGGCCTAGAGTTGGAGGTGTTGAGTTGTAGTTGTGTTGTTGTGCTCTTTGGAGTTTTCGTGGAGTTGTACTTTTGAGAGTAGGATTCATTTTTGTACTCTTATTTGTAATTGATATTCTTTAAATCTAAATGTGTTATTCTTGTGGTAAATTGTCGTTAATTATTGTACTCTAGTGTTGTATGATTGGAGCATTATATGTACTTTCCAGCACGTGCGTAGTGGCATGCTGGTTTCTATTGTATCTCTTTTCTCTTCCTTCTTTGTTACACTCGCTACGCTGGGATACTTGGGACAGATTCGTACTTCCTGGGTATCTTGGGGAGCATGGAGTAACAAACCCTTTGCCCAAGAAAGTTACGCATGAATACGTTCTGAATACTTCAAATACGATTTAAATACACTTTGAAATAGTTTGAATATGCAAGGAATACCCTTGTATATATAGCTACGGGTTAGGTTGGTTCGCGAATTTGAAATTCGCCGAAATCCATGTAATCTTTGCATCCGCCACCCGCATCATCTATGAATCATCGGATGACGGCGGGAATGAATATAATGTCGCCACGTGGATGCGCTCCGCAAATCCCGCTCGCACGCGCTCAGTAAATCTTGCCCGCTCGCATCCGACTCCGGTTGGGATTCTTTGTACACCGTTCGATCAACGCGGGGTCATCCAGTGTTGCGCCACGTCACGCGTCCTTTGCCATTTTGCCCGCCCAATGCACTCGAATCCAACTCCGATGCGGAGTCGACTTGGACCGTTGGATCATCATCCAACGCTGTAGATATAACCCCATTGGCCCGCTGGGAACATCGTCGGAGGGAAGATCAACCGATGGGATTTGGCCACGTGGCCTGGCCGATGAGCGGAGGCCGTATTTTATTCGTATTTCCTGCATATTTCTGTATTTTAAATTGTATTTTGCCTTCAAAAATTCATAGAATATAGCACAGATCTCAGAAAAATATGGAAAATAGTCGTTGGAATCATAAAATTGAGATCTTCACATGAAAAATATAAGGAAACAAAAATAATCAATAAAATGTCTTTTATATAGATCAAGACGTTGCTCTAATAATTATTAATAATATGAATAAGCTTGTTTTAGAGGCCAAATACGCATCATATATGCACAAAATGACACTAAATAAGGGGTTAAATATGTAATATTTACACTGAATCAATCCTCTTACAATCTGCACATATGAACACATACTAAATGGGGGTGGGATTCTCCGTAAACCCCATTTGAAGCTCAACTTAGTATGGTATTTGATGTGAAAAATAATGCTGAAATGAAAAAATAAAAGGTAATGGTAAAGTTAGGGTGTTACCTTATTGAAGTGGGCATAGAGCAGCGCGTATCTCAACTATTGTATTTTCATTATATTGATAGTCGTGAAGGGTTGGTTGAGAAACCATATCTTGAGATTAAATCTATGTCGAAGTTTGTTTTCGAAAGAAAGAGTCAAGTAATTGGATGAGTCCTTCCGCACACAAGACTTTTGGTTAGTGCTCCCATTAAATCACATTAATTTGGAGGGCTTCGTCTATGCATACATAGAAGGGGGGCGGGGACTTGCCTTTGGGCCTTGTCTTATTTTGTTTACCCATAATCTCTTTGGGCTCGACTCTGGATACATGGCCTTATCCCTCATGGGCAAGACATGTTTCTCATCTAGCTAAAAGAGCTGTTCCCTCACATGAGAAGGGGCCATGTCTCTCTGATATGATGGGGTCACGTGGAGGAGGGCAGCTCCATCCTATGTAAATCCATATTGGGCATGTTTCTGTGTGTGATTGTGGGTTGGGATTTACTGTTGTGAATAGTAAATCCACATTGGATTCTTAAGGAGAGAGAAGTAGAGTTTTGTGTTTCTTTTGGAGGAAAGTGGGTTGAAAAGTTGGTTTGGGATTTGTTTGTGGGTCCCACACTAAAGTTTTGTGTTTCTTTGGGCTAAAGTGAATTTGGGATTGTTGGATGAAAAAAAAGGTGTGGGGCCCACTCCAACCAACTTTTAAATAAATTGAGATTAGCATTAACAATTAAATAATTAACTTTTAAATATAAAATGTCCAAGCAGAATCGCACGCGTAGATTAAATAATTAACTTTTATACTTTTAATTAAATAATTGAACTTTTAATTAATTAACAATTAATGGGCAAATGAGAACAACAGAAGCGCGCGCAGATTCCCGCTGGGATTAATTTTTTTTTAAGAAGGCAATTTCCGCAACGTACTGCAATGGGGCCCACTATCGGAGAGAGAGAGAGAGCGGAATCCTTTGTAATCCCCGGTTTTTTTGGGGATTTTTGTTTGGTGATTTTCTCCGCCAGCTCGGCGCCGTGTGCGCAAAATCTTCATCAAAGATTTTCATCCGAAAGAAACAGATTGAAGAAATTGGGGAGAGAAAATGAGTGAATAGTGTATGAATTGACCATGAATAGTAAATTTTTATCGCTTTGTCAACCGAGAATCATCGAAAGAAACAGGCCCTAAATGAGTTGACAACTCATAAACGCGACCCTCTCTTACAATATAGTGAACTTCTTGCCATATTTGTCGAATAATTATCTTCTCAGGCTATCTCCTTTTATGAAAATAAAATATAACTTGAGTGTGAGTAAATGGTTAAAATTTTGCTATTTAGCAACACTCGATGAGAAAGTCATCCAACAACTACCATCAAGAGTCAACTGAGAATCGCCTGGAGCCTCTCCATTTCTTTGGGTGTTTGTTGTGCAAGAAATTGCACCGAAAATAAGCGGGTGTGAAAGCTGAACCCCAACATCCTCTTTCTGAATTTGTTGTTTGTTATAAGCGATGACGCTATCAGCGTAATCAGTTTCATGCGTACAAAGTGCTTGTCAAATTGCCACACAGAATATAACGGAGGCAGCAATGATTTTTCATATATATGTATACGTATACAGGTACAAATTAATTATATAATAAACTAGTCAGTTTCTAATTAGATCAGGAACCAACAAAACAGTTTAAGTAGCGAACGGGCCATCGAAACGACGACTGTGATTTTAGGGGGAGACGATGGTTTCGAAGCAGCAGAGGCCGTCAAACTCCGGTGCGAATCGTGATTGCCATCGCTCATGCTTCTTCGTCTCGGGCTGCTGCTGCTTTTGCTCTTCGACCTTGTTTTCCCCTTTCCTCCAGCTTTTGCTGCTCTCTTCCTTGTTCTTGGCAAAGAAGGCGGTCATCCAGCCGCCGGCCGAGATGTCGGCAGGAGTCGAACTCAAGATGGACATCGCCAACATCCTCTCCATTTATATTTCTTTTGAGTGATTTAAGTTGGACGAATTAACGAAACTGAGGTTGCTATGGCGATTGTGATTGTAGGGTTGCAAGTGAAGGGGCTGTATATATAGCAGTAGATTTTCCGCTGCTTGTCTCTGATATTTTGCTGCTAGGCACAAGCACATGCAGCAGGCCAACAACGTGTGGAACTTGCGTGTTGGGATGTTGGCTGTCAGTTGCGAGTCCAAGTTCAGAGAAACAAGGGCAGAGATATTTGTTAACCTTGTCTTTTGCAGGATTCATGCACTGGGAACATGGGAAATGTGGCGGCCAACTTGGATCTTGGTGGGATGCGGGTAACACTGACAACGACTGATCTCTACTTGTCTGTATGATAAACTAAGAGATGGACTATTGCACCTCAAAAAATGAGGTTTAAATTAGCAAAATATCAGAAGAGAGAGAAACTACTTGTAAACTCAATATTTTTTCTATTTTAAGGTGGAGGTCACATCCCTGCACCTCAAAATGAGGTGCAGGTAGTCTATCTCTAAACCTAAAGAATGTTGTGGTTAGGATAAATTTTTCGGAAAATTGGCAAATTATTCCCGATTCGAAGATGCAGCCAATAGAGTTCGGGTCCAATCCGTCCATTCGCAAATTCTTCACATGGGTCCAGTTTTATTTTTTACGTCTCACACATTATTTGGTAATTTTGGAAATCATTTCGGACTCGTAAATTGGCACTAGACTAAAAACAAAATTTATTATTTTTAAAAATTGTATGGAGAACCCCTCGAAACCGTACCTACATCGTATCATATGTAGGTTGTTGACGGGTAAATTCCGCCCACAATGAGTAGGATGCTGATGAGGACGCCTCCGGTGCGGTAACGCTTCGTCGACTAATGAGTCGGACCCGAAGAAGAAGGTCTCAGGTCTGTGAAAGCTAAGTCAGTGCTGTTGGGTGAACGCCCGACCGAACACCGAACTATCTTCGTATGTTTGCAACATAGAAAGATCGTCAGGATGTGTCAGATATCGGTTCTGACCCACATCCCTTCCGATGCGTAAGTCAGTGGAAGACTAGGAAAGGCTCGGGACAGTTAGATCTGACCTATTGGAAAGGCGTCCAGTCACTGTCTCACCGATGTATGGAGGAGATATAAACTGGAATCTGATAACTGAATGTTAGAATACCGGGGTTTTTTGTATGTCTTGAGGTCACCCCAGTCTTATCACTGTCTCTGAGTGCCGTTAGCTGATAACGGCCTTGCCTTTATGATGGCATCATTATTGTCCCTGAAAAGGAGCATAATGGCCGCACATTTACTCCTGCCGTTACTAACAGATTCCTTAGTAGTCGGGAACTCAGCAGGCGAATAAGCTGTCACTTTGACTGAACAAGCGGCTAACCGCCTCTATGGGCCTCTGGGCTTTTGGGCTGAGACAATGTATCCATCTTTGGGCTTTTTGAGTGAAATGGCTTCTTTGCCATTGAGCCGGCCCAATATAGTAACGATGGCCCCCATCTCCCGAGCTCAAATGAGGCAACGACTGAGGTCGAATGATGTAACGTCTTATTAATTGGGTACAGAAGTCGAGGCGGGAGATTTGATGTTGTCCACCAAAATTTTTGACCCTTTGATTTGGCTGTTGTAATGGTACAAAGCCTTGGGCATTGATGCTCTTCAATGTCGACGCGTGCCCCCAATTGAACGGCTGAGCTTGATATGAGAAGATGGCTTTTGGTACAAGTAGAGACCGAAAGGGAAAAGCAAGTTTTTCCGCTTTGTTTCTCAAAACTTCGCAACCTTTTTTGCTCATTTTCTCTCCTTACTTGCTCGATATTAGTGTTAAGCAACATAGATTACTCTCTTGCTCGTGCTTTTCTTAATTTCTTATTTCTATAGATTTTGAGTCCCAAATGTTGAGGATCAGAGAAGTGTCCCAGACCGAAACATTTTATCGGTCTTCGAAACATAGTTTTGTTCCTGGCAAAGGTAAAGACTTACCTATGGAGCCAGAACTTCCCATTAGGCTGCTGATTACACATCTACGGTGCCTTTATAAATCCTGAATTTGATCCCCAAACTTTCTTTTTCATTGATTGATAAGATCCGGACTAATTGTATTTATTCCTCATATGGATATCGGATCCATGAGGTTAACGAGAGGATCTGCTTACCGAAGAAACAAGAGGACGGCGCTTATGTTAAGTTCTTCCAGCATGGTGTTCGTTTTCTTTTCACCCCTTTATCCTTGAGGTCTTGAATTTTCTTGAACTTTTCCTTTGCCAACTTGCTCCAGACGCCATTCCATTTTTGATCGATTTTATCATGGTTTGCATGTTGCACGAGATAGAACCGTCCATTCTATTGTTTCATTTCTTCTTCCAGGTGCAACTTGATTCTCAATGCATATGGTATTATATCACTGACCGAAAGAATAGAGATCACATCTGGAATATCCATATTTTTGTCCATGACTAGAAAGATGCTTTAGTTTTTATCACTTTTCCAAGTGCAACGACATTCTTTACTCATTGGGGTGCCTCAACCCTTTATCTTCTGTGGAATCGGGGCTTTCCGACATTGAGACTAAAACGACTACAATTCTGTTAACCCTCCCACAGGAAGAGAGGTCGATCCATGACTTATTGGATAACGGCTTGTTGACGATTATCCTAGGGAGCCTGGGTGATATTAAAATTTAAATTCTGCCTTCATATCTGCTCACCCTAATTTCCTTTTTCTTTGTAGAGATGGCCGATCAAGAGTTCGGTTGGTCCCTTGAGCTATAGATACTCCTCCGATCAAAGCTTAAGGAGTCAATGGTAGCTTATCTGCTTGCCCATCATCCCCTCCCAAGCAGAGGTCATCTAAGGGGACTAAGAATTCAACTCAAACTCCTAGAAACTTGGACTTGATCTCGGCCCCGTTTGTTGGAGATATGGTTCCGAGCTCGATCCTTGCTATTAAAGGCTTGGCTCCAGCTATTGGGGCACGGGCTTAATGTCTGAGGAACCAACAAAGAAAAAGAGAATTTGTATCTCAATCAAAGCAGGGGCAAAGAAGGAAAGAGGAAGAAAAGTGCAGTTATCCTCTCAATCCTCACTCCACTGGATGCTGATGCAGCCCAGTCCCATGCCCTCCAGACTCAAATTGTGACCCACATCGCATCCTCAAAGACATTGGCACCACCCCTTGGACCAAGTAGTTACGAGACTACCTGGCCTAGGGTAGGTTTGTCCCTCCAACACCATTAGTCAGGGTGATCCCTTCTGAGTATGAATGGATTTTACTGGAAAATAGGAGGACGCAAGCTCCTCCAAAACGTTCCAAATGGGAGTTCCATAAGTCCACTTTCCCCATAGGAGACGTGGAGTCCGCTCTCTTAGATTGTGGGATTGCTATTCACCTCATGGAGAACTCAATCCTTCCGTGGGATGGCTTTGTTCTGGGCAAGTCTACCATGAGAGGCTGGCTAGCTTCATGGTTTGGCATAGCCATTAGGTTGGTATTCTTCATTGCCCTTCAGTTCAACGCGTTGTTTAGGTCTGATTTCCTTTTTATATAGATGTATGTGGTGCGACGGAGCTGTGCCATCATGTCGTGGAAAGACCGGTTTAGAAATGAAGATAGCTATGGAGCACCGATGGAAAATTGCCATCGAAAAACCTCTCGAGGAGGCAAAGGCTAAGCTAAGGGTTGTTGGGAAATATATTCCCTTGAGGCCAATTAATTATAATTGGGAAATCTAGTTCAAAATGATAGTATGCTATTTGGTACTTTTTATTTGAGCGTAATTATAAATGTTTGTCCGTATTTTATACTTAGATATAGTCCTGAGACTTAATGCAAGGTCGAACATGTATAGAGATGAGGATCAAAACCATGCAGAAGTGTTTCGACTGCTAGCAGCATAAGTCTAATATTTTTCATAGTCATAGATGCATCGAGAAAGGAAATCGATGCATCAGATAGACTATTGTTTGCTCTGTCTTCACCAAGAGTTGGTAATGATGATCTCATGATCGTTTGATTTAGCAAAATTGGAGAAGAGACACATGTGCTCATTAGAGAATGAGTTCACTAAACAACCTAACAAGAGTTGCTACATGGATATCACATATTATACTGTCAATGGTAGCTCTCAAGTGATGATAATCAAGCTGGTACTTTGACTTGAGGCCATTGTGAATGGTTTTGAGAAAGCTTCCATATGGCTTTTCCATCGTCTAGCCTAAGGCTTAACAGACGTCGAAGCAGAAGAAGAAGAAAAAGAAATCATAAAACACTTTCATGAAAACACCCTACAGAGAGAAATCTCCTTTGCAGGATCTTTTACTATCTAAGGAGAAGGGCAAACCTATTTCGCAAAGATATATCTAACTAATTTTACTAATAAAATATAAAGTATAAATGCATACCTTAAGTTTTTGCAGTCACAAAAACGTTTCCTTGGGATGATGCCCCGAAGCAATCCAACGCCTTGTCAAGAGTAGACCACTTGCTCTAGAAATTTTTACCTTAGCTGAATCCTCATCTCAAGCCCGGATCAGTTCCGAACTCCCTTCAAGTTTTGCTAGAACCTGAAAAAGAAGTAAAGAGGAAACGAGGAAAAATTTCATCACCTTTAGATCTATGTTTGCTCACTTTAACTTAGGATGAGCTCCCTTGATCTAGGCTTGGTGTAAGTTTAGGAGGAAGAGGGCTCCCTATTTATAGGGAGCTCTGAGCCTTCAAATGAGTATCACATCCGATATGGTACTAAAAAAATTCAAATTGACTTAAAGTTTTCCTCTTTCGAGAGCTAAATTTTGAGAAATTAATTCTGTCACGGACCGCTTCCCAAAAATATGGAGGCGATACGTGAGTAGGTCCGCTCAGACTTGAAGCTGTGAAGCTGCAAGTCTGATAAGCGTCAATAAACTTCAAATGGCAGGTCCTTGCAAATGCGATACGAAACAAAGATAATAATAAAGGAAATGAGACAAAAGCAATATCAGAATATCCATAAAATAAGTTTCAACATCACAGAAAAAGCCACCAGGCTAAAAGAAAAGAAACTAAAAGGCCCCAGCATGGCCAACAAAAGTACAACGTACAAAGTAAAGGTGTCACGCACCGACAACTAACAGCAATCCTAAAACAAAAGGAAGCTCAGCAAGGTCACTAAGACTGGTCACCGGTATCCACAAACTCCTCCTTGATAGACATGGGCTCAGGCTCAGCGTCAGCAAAAACCACGTCCTCAACAACGATCTCTGACTCAGGGTCTAACATGTGACACCCAAAAGAGCAAGGGGCACATGTCAGCAAGTCTACAAGAGACTTGTGCAAGGAAACTGAAAGTGAAAGTAAAGCAACTTAGCAGTTCTAGCATGATGCAATGACATGGCAGATATAGCATGAGTGCAACAAGTAAAGTAAAGTACGAGCATGGCTTGGCAACTGGCATTTAAATCATGACATGGATATAAAGTTTTACAAGAACAATCATAAAGACAAGGACAAGTCTAGTAATCACGTCGTGCACAGAGATTACGCCTTTTGGCTAGAGTGGCTGATCGGGCCAACTCCTAAGCTCAAGTGATCGCTTATCCCTACCCCTCAACGTGTGTCGGGCCAGGGCCTTACCCCTGAACACGGAATGCTCGCTTCTGGATCACGAGCCAGGAAGTGTATTTCAATATGGCAAAGGGGTGCACCTAGCCTGAACAAGGAAGTACAAGTATTGTAGCGTGTGCTACGAATGCAACATTCAACTTGGATGACATGTAAGATGCAATGCATGACAGATAATAGTTTAAGTGCGTACAGATAAGGAATTTAAACGTGGCAGGCAACAATGCATGAATGACATGACATGGTGACAGATCTAGCTTCGTTGTCAAGCCAGATCTTAAAGTTGCGCCTAGACAACTATCATTTCACTGTCTAGTCTCTTTTACGCTAAAAACAAGGAAGTGGCCTAAAACATGGTCCTAAGCAAAAGTTAGCAAGTTTCACTTGCCTGCAAGTCTGCTGTCAGAAAAACACCATCCAAAAGAGTCCAAAGTCACAAACAACCTACGTGCACAAGTCCACCAGCCTACAGTCCCATATTATTAATCTTGATTAGTGAATTTAAAACACTTTAAATCATCAATTTTAGTCTTGATTAACAGGCAATAGGTTGGGGGGTCCTAGGGGTGCAAAACGTTACCTCAACACGACACGAAAGCTACACTGGCGTCGGGTAGCGACGCCAGGAATATAAGAACGCGCTCCTAGTCCAAATTCTAGATTAGATTCCTCGCTCGAATAGTCTGGGCAGCAACCAGATCAACGAACCAAGATTCCAACGCTTGAACGTGCGACGACGGGCTACAACGTATCGCAACGTCGTAATCGGCAAATCCACGAAGAGGAGACACCTAGGTGGGACCCACAGTAGTGCTAGGGACCAATAGGGGACCCACAACACCTCTGGAGAACTTGGGGGGCCCACGGTGGCAAGCGTTGTGAAAGTTGCGACGTTACGACGAACGTCACTCGGTCAGACCGGGCCGCTGCGAGGGATTCTCTCGGTCAGACACAGCGCACGGCGGTCGCAGCGCTGTGGAGATGTGGTCGGTCGGTCACAGCGGGCCGCTGCGATGGGATCTGTCGGTCGGGCGCTTGGGGCGGGGGTTACAACGAAGCGGGGGTTGCAACGAGCGGCGTGCGGCTGTGCGGGGGTTAGCCTCGGTCAGACCGAGGGAAACCAAGCGAAAACGTCGGTCGTGCGGGGGCGGCTGCGGGGCTTGGTTGCGACGAATGTCGTAAGTGGAAATTTGAGATGTGGGGGCGGCTAGGGTTTGATTTCTTGGGAAAATAGGTTATCCTAGGGGGTATTTATATAGTGTAGATGGGTTTGACCAAGTCTAGGGTTGATTCTATTAGGATTATGATTTAAGAATCCAATAAAACCAAATCTCTCTCTCTCTCCTACTCACGCAAGGATAGGGTGCGGCCAAGAAAGGGGCTTGGTTCAAAAAATAGTTTGAAGTGTTATAATGTAGTAACAATTATATTGGGTCGAAAATACTATAAAACGTACTATTTAAAAATATTTAAAGTTTTGCTAAAAATGTAAAATGGGTCAAATGAAATCCAAAAATTGTGAAATAAATATTGGGGTGTTCGGAACGACGAGAGAAAGGAAACTAAGAAGACGGATCTCAATTCCGACGTCGAGGGAAGAAACTAAAAATAGAAACGTCTCACGTCAAAAGTGAAAATCACAACGTCTCTTCGAATAAGATCAAATCGTGGGAGAACGACCCGAGAAATGTCGTTCCAAATTAGTGCCACAATTTAGTACTCTCAGAGACGATCACCACGACATATCACACCATATTGTTCAAAAACAAACAGAGTCTAAAATAAATACGTGCACGAAGAAGGTACGATCAGAAAGTGACCGTTACATCCTCCCCACCTTAGAATAAAGTCCGTCCTCGGACTTTCTAACTATAAATATAACTCCAGCCAGACTAGTAGCTATCTCGATCACATCACACTATAATTCAACCAGGTATAGTCATTACAAATGCTTATACATACACTATGTAGTCAAACAATAACTCTGCTAACATGTATATATTCATTCATGCACATATTTCAATCATATATATATGCATACATACCTTATATAACTACTACTTACCTAGCACAAACAATAGTTCAGATACTCACCTAAGATTAGTCTTATACTAGCAACTACAATCATTGCTCTACGTATAGATAGCTACCTATGCACAAAACAAACATGGGTATACTACTCCCTAATATTCATCCGATACCAAACACCTCATATCATAGTCTTACCCGTGCATGGTGTACGCCCACACACGCTAATATAACATTCTTATATACCAATCATACCATTATATACTCAGCACATCCACACGCCTGGTTTAGCTAGCACACATACGTTCACACAGGCAAGCCCTTAGTAAATAACTATACCACAAGACCAACACCTATAACTATATACTGGTATAGCGACTCACAATCATGTGTGTAATACAACCAGGCACAAACACTCCTATTACTATACATACATCAAACATTGCTATATGCAAACTACAGACATACATAACAATATACTTAGAGTATACCCACTCAAGCTTGAGTGAGACTCGAAACACATATCAGAATACTCTATATACGTAACACGGTATTTATACCTATACCAATACCAGTCCAATGTATACACATCTACCAATACAACCATATACATACCATATGTCAATCACACCTAATATTTAGTTAGGTAACACTCACATAGTTCAATCACTCTATATACCATAATAATAATACAGACATCAGCACACGTATAATTATAATACCTTTCCTAATACATGCATTCACTGTATAGTCACACACATGTAGAACATATACTCACACCATGTCCTACCACCTATAATTAGTATACCAACACATCTACTTCATACTTAGTTAAAATATGCAATAGTCGCGTATACCTCATGGTATACACGCATACAACATCCCGTAAAAGCAAGCAATACCAATCAAAATTATAATCCTACTACTATATGTATATCACCTATATACTCATGTAGCAAATACATACCTACTTACGTCTAAGCACAATACGTATCTACGTACGAGCACATACTCGCACGTACTAACATATAGGTCATATAATAGATCTACTCACTTAACTATACGTACGCCTATTATTATCACACCTAACATACACATAGCTTTACCAACATATTATTTCAACCATCATGAGCATCTCCAACTACATACATCCCATTAGATATTCCAACACTGTTCCTTATATACACAGACGCCCCTAGAGTAGTATAGCTATCCTCACACATATCTATAAATACTAACACACAAACAACTTCATAACATCACGTATAACTCTGAGTATGTATATATCACACAATAGGCAAACATTAATATACTATAGGGGAGTACACTCATTCAAGCCCACATACTCAACTTAGGTACATGCACCACGACAACACCACAAAGGTCCAAGGGCCTGCTAACAAATTAGGGTTGACACAGTCATTGACGAGCACTAAAGCCTAAGCAATAGAGGGAGGTCGAGGTCGAAAGCGTGACGAGTGAAGGATCGATAAGCACGAGTTCAGATAGGACGACTATAAGGAGACAACTTGGTTAGGTGAAACAGTGACTCAATTGTGAATGTTTAGGTAGAGAAAAGGGAGATGTAGTGGTACCCTTATAGGATACAGAAAGAAAATAGTGCACATAACATAAGCTAAAATACGTGAACTTTGAAAACTGTTGTACTCCAAAAGTTGGAGTCCTCGTCTGTATAAAAATATTTGGAGGTCGATAAAACAAGTTGTTCGAAACAAGTTTGAGTCGATTATACATAATAAGAGAAAATGATTTATTGGCTTATTGAAAATCATTATAAAAAGGAAGTAAATCATTCACACGAACATTAAGGACGTAGTTTAGAAAATATTATACGGCAGTAATTTAATAATTGGCAAAAGTTTTGAAACTCAAAGAATGAAATTAAATTAACTGAAGAATTTAAGCTCATATTAAATGCTTTCAAAGTCTTTAAGCTAGGGAAAATTTTAAAATAATCAATATTGAAACTACTTTTAGAGGAACCAGGATTTGCCAAAAAGAAACTGATTTATACAAAGTTGTTAACATACGAGCACAACGAGCCTGATACAGATATATAAAAATAATTGAAATTCTATTTAGTTTAGAGATTATTCTAAAAGTATGTATGGTGAACGGAAAGACAATAATAACTTAGTAGTAGAATTATCAAAATTGGTAGTAAAGCTTTAAAACCGAATTATGGAGTGTCTAGATCAGGAAATGATTACGAAATAGTAATTTTACAAAATCTGAAATAGGGAAAACGATGAGCATAAAATCGACTTGCTGAAAGCTGAAGTCCCATATGACTTGAAAAGTATTTTAAAAGTAAGCGCGATGTGTCATTCGAATGGCATAAATAATAAAAGAAAAATTATAAATCGAATTGGGCAAAGTAAAAGTACGGTTCAGAATAAAATTAGTATATGAAGGGACAAGGTATTTACATAGGTATGAAAAGTATAGGCTGGAAAAATATCATAAGCTGGTATTCAAAAATCTCGATAAAAGTTTTAAAAATTAAGTCAACGAAAGAGTATGAAGTCTAAGTATATATTAAAATTTTCGAACAAATTTAAACTTAGAGAAGGAGGAAATCGCAAAATACGTTTTAGAAAATTCAAGATTTGTAACTGAGAGATTCGAAAATTGACGACGATCGTCATAAGGCGATCTCATGAATCGAGGCAAGGAAAATGGTCGGATGATCAAAACATACATACGCCTAGGATATGACCCAGGAAAATCTACGGGGAAACTCCTACGGTCGACCAACTATAGATTTAAGAAACTTGGCGCTATGGCTTCCTAAGGAACAAGACTGTAATGAAATGTGTTCAGCTTGGCCCGAAATCGATGGACCCCAAGCGAACGACTAAAGAAATTCTAGAAGTTTAATATGGTCAGAGTTAGGCAAGAACCACTAAGGTAACTCCTAAGACGATTAAATCAATTCCTAACATGGAGTCTAACTAACAATCAGGGACCTCTAACTAGCAAGCACAGACGTCTAACTAAGTCTTCTTACCACCTAGTGACATAGGAAAAACGATTAGAACTAGGCTCAAGGCTTATGACTCGGATGTTGCAATTTATTTAATGGACATTCCATAATTATTATCGTTGTTCTGATAATTCGCAGTTGCAAGACGGACCTGCATGGGCCACCAACAAAACCTGTCATGCCCCGCTTCCCAAAAATATGGAGGCGAGACGTGAGTAGGTCCACTCAGACTTGAAGCTGTGAAGCTGCAAGTCTGATAAGCGTCAATAAACTTCAAATGGCAGGTCCTTGCAAATGCGATACGAAACAAAGATAATAATAAAGGAAATGAGACAAAAGCAATCTCAGAATATCCATAAAATAAGTTTCAACATCACAGAAAAAGCCACAAGGCTAAAAGAAAAGAAACTAAAAGGCCCCAGCATGGCCAACAAAAGTACAACGTACAAAGTAAAGGTGTCATGCACCGACAACTAACAGCAATCCTAAAACAAAAGGAAGCTCAGCAAGGTCACTAAGACTGGTCACCGGTATCCACAAACTCCTCCTTGACAGACATGGGCTCAGGCTCAGCGTCAGCAAAAACCACGTCCTCAGTAACTGTCTCTGGCTCATGGTCTAACATGTGACACCCAAAAGAGCAAGGGGCACATGTCAGCAAGTCTACAAGAGACTTGTGCAAGGAAACTGAAAGTGAAAGTAAAGCAACCTAGCAGTTCTAGCATGATGCAGTGACATGGCAGATATAACATGAGTGCAACAAGTAAAGTAAAGTACAAGCATGTCATGGCAAATGGAATTTAAATCATGACATGGATATCAAGTTTTGCAAGCACAATCACAAAGACAAGGACAAGTCTAGTAAGCACGTCGTGTACAGAGATTACGCCTTTTGGCTAGAGTGGCTGATCGGGCCAACTCCTAAGCTCAAGTGATCGCTTATCCCTACCCCTCAACGTGTGTCGAGCCAGGGCCTTACCCCCGAACACGGAATGCTCGCTTCTGGATCACGAGCCAGGAAGTGTATTTCAATATGGCATATGTGTGCACCTAGCCTGAACAAGGAAGTACAAGTATTGTAGCGTGTGCTACGAATGCAACATTCAACTTGGATGACATGTATGATGCAATGCATGACAGATAATAGTTTAAGTGCGTACAGATAAGGAATTTAAACGTGGCAGGCAACAATGCATGAATGACATGGCAGGGTGACAGATCTAGTTTCGTTGTTAAGCTAGATCTTAAAGTTGCGCCTAGACAGCTATCATTTCACTGTCTAGTCTCTTTTACGCTAAAAACAAGGAAGTGGCCTAAAATATGGCCCTAAGCAAAAGTTGGCAAGTTTCACTTGCCTGCAAGTCCGCTGTCAGAAAAACACCATCCAAAAGAGTCCAAAGTCACAAACAACCTACGCGCACAAGTCCACCAGCCTACAGTCCCATATTAATAATCTTGATTAGTAAATTTAAAACACTTTAAAACATCAATTTTAGTCTTGATTAACAGGCAATAGGTTGGGGGGTCCTAGGGGTGCAAAA
The DNA here is from genome assembly GCA_030789695.1 of Scilla litardierei. Taxonomy (NCBI): domain Eukaryota; kingdom Viridiplantae; phylum Streptophyta; class Magnoliopsida; order Asparagales; family Asparagaceae; genus Scilla; species Scilla litardierei. Next base: position 213,348,822 of record CM061142.1, on the reverse strand, counting down.
CGTTACCTCAACACGATGCGAAAGCTACACTGTAGTCGGGTAGCGACGCCAGGGGTTGGAATATAAGAACGTGCTCCTAGTCCAAATTCCAGATTAGATTCCTCGCTCGAATAGTCTGGGCAGCAACCAGATCAACGAACCAAGATTCCAACGCTAGAACGTGTGACGACGGGCTACGACGTATCGCAACATCGTAATCGGCAAATCCACGAAGAGGAGACACCTAGGTGGGACCACAGTAGTGCTAGGGGCCAATGGGGGACCCACAACACCTCTGGAGAACTTGGGGGGCCCATGGTGGCAAGCGTTGCGAAAGTTGCGACGTTGCGACGAACGTCGCTCGGTCAGACCGGGCCGCTGCGAGGGATTCTCTCGGCCAGACACAGCGCACGGCGGTCGCAGCGCTGCGGAGATGCGGTCGGTCGGTCACAGCGGGCCGCTGCGAGGGGATCTGTCGGTCGGGTGCTTGGGGCAGGGGTTGCAACGAAGCGGGGGTTACAACGAGCGGCGTGCGGCTGTGCGGGGGTTAGCCTCGGTCAGACCAAGGGAAACCAAGCGAAAACGTCGGTCGTGCGGGGGCGGCTGCGGGGCTTGGTTGCGACGAACGTCGTAAGTGGAAATTTGAGATGTGGGGGCGGCTAGGGTTTGATTTCTTGGGAAAATAGGTTATCCTAGGGGGTATTTATATAGTGTAGATGTGTTTAACCAAGTCTAGGGTTGATTCTATTAGGATTAGGATTTAAGAAACCAATAAAACCCAATCTCTCTCTCTCTCCTACTCACGCAAGGATAGGGTGCGGCCAAGAAAGGGGCTTGGGTCAAAAAATAGTTTGAAGTGTTATAATATAGTAACAATTATATTGGGTCGAAAATACTATAAAACTTAGTATTTAGAAATATTTAAAGCTTTGCTAAAAATGTAAAATGGGTCAAATGAAATCCAAAAATTGTGAAATAAATATTGAGGTGTTCAGAACGACGAGAGAAAGGAAACTAAGAAGATAGATCTCAATTCCGAAGTCGAGGAAAGAAACTAAAAATAGAAACATCTCACGTCAAAAGTGAAAATCACAACGTCTCTTCGAATAAGATCAAATCGTGGGAGAACGACCCGAGAAATGTCGTTCCAAATTAGTGCCTCAATTTAGTACTCTCAGAGACGATCATCACGACATATCACACCATAGTGTTAAAAAACAAACAGAGTCTAAAATAATTACGTGCACAGTCAAAAGCACGTGCACGAAGAAGGTACGATCGGAAAGCGACCGTTACAAATTCTCTCTCTGTTAAGCCTAAGAATCAAAATGATTTATCATTTCGAAGAACATTAATTGGAGATCACATAGAAACAAATGGTGCTCAAATCCGAGGTCATTTGACCTTTCAAACGAGCGCTCAAAAATAGCAAAAATACCCACCAAAAATAAGTCATGGATTACCAGTTTGTGGGGCCCATAGTGGGCCCCACCTAGCAGGTCGGGCACCTACCCACCACTACAGGCGGGCGAGCCTAGCCCGTCTGCTGGGCTGGGGTGCCCAGCGCCCATAAACTAGGCTTGGCTTAGGGCCCATCGCCTAGCACATTTGGGCTTGGGCGCCAGTGCCCAGCCCAGCCCTCGCTCTAGTGCCTGGTCATGCCCCTGTATTACGCATGGGCATGCTCCTAGTCTAAACACGAGCTAAGGAAGAATCTGGGACTCCGTTTTTGGTTTTTCTATGCTTTTGAAGGCTTGATTTTTGCGTCAAATCATATGTGACCGAAATCCTCTTCACAACTTAATGCGACCATATTAATTTCTTTGCATCATATGCATGTTTCTCTTCTTACTTGGGTAAGAATTTTAGCCTGTGTGAGACCCTACAGTCTGACCCTACTATAGGCAGGACTCGTATCCCCTGACAACGATGATCACGGGGGGGTCGTTTGCGGCTGGGTATCATCATTGCGTGGTCTGCCCTGTTGAGTATTGGACTTCTCCTTACTTGGTGTTAATGATGAGCAAACATAAATACTTGTGACTAATCCCCTATTTTGCAGTTAATCCACTGCCTAAGCTTATTATGAAGATCTACTTGCAATGGATAACACTCAAAGATCATTGAAGGCAAATGAAATGGATTGGATGATCGTAGATGGTGATTGAAGCTCCTAGAAGACTTCAAGCTCATGCGTTGGATAGAAGAGAGAGTTCGTCAAAAGTAACTTTCTTGTTTCTCTTCTAGTATGTAGCTTAGAAGTAGTTGTTGGAGCACGCACACACATCTTCATTTCAGTCTTAGTATATTATTAGATCAACCTTCCTTAGACTCCAATTCCTTTCTATCTAGATTGTGCATGTCATGATTATAGCAGTCGACTGCTGAACGTTTTATAGTCGCCTGTCTCAAAACAGTCGACTATGTTTTGTTCTACAGTCGCCTGTTATGCACAAACTTTTACAGTCTAGTTTTGGGCTTCTAAGTTTTTAACTCTCACAGTCGACTTATGAATGATTTGCAGGCGCCTGTCCAAGTGACAGTCGACTGTGTTTTGTTAATCAGTCGCATGTCTATCTATAGCCCAAAATCTATTTCTTTGTTTAATCTGGTCATTCGACTTATGTTGGATTTACAGTCGACTGTCCAATGGAACAGTCGACTGTCAATGCTACAACAGTCGTCTGTCCTTGGGCCTATTTGATGACTCAACTCTTTGGAAAATCTCAGGGTTTTGACAGTCGTCTGTAGAAGGAATTACAGTCGCCTGTTCAGATTAACAGTCGACTGTCTTCTCTTCATCAGTCGTCTGTCCTGCTCTCCCAGACGTTTTCCAGATTTCATCAACTTACCCAACTTACGGCCAGTCGCCTATAGTAGGATTTACAGTTGCCTGTTGGTTCAACAGTCAACTGTCTATGCCTCATCAGTAGACTATCCATGTGGTAAGTTATCGTTATGAATTCTCACATACCCTCTCTGACTGTGCAGCAGTCGACTGTGAATTCTTCAACACTCGACTATCGCGGGTGCAGATTCTATCCGTTGAGTTTTTCCTCACGGATTTCAAAGGGGTTTTTGCTTATTTCGTTTGAAGGGTTTAAGAAACCTATAAAAGAAGCCTCTACTGTTCCATTGAGAGGCTACTGATCTACCAACTCTCTTGCTAAAACATTCAAGCTTTCATCCTCTCAAGATCAAAGCTCTCAAATCCTAAAGCCCTAAGAATTCCAATCTTCAATCTCTTGCTCTCCAACCTAGAACCAAAGCGTTATCTTCTAGGCATTTGGTGCAGTCAAGAGAAAGGGCTTTCCTCTCTTCCAAGAGATTCTTTCAACACACAACACACTTCTCCTTCAAGTTCTACTTCAAGGCATAGGTGATTGTAAGTGTTGCTCTATTTCATATTTTCATAACTTTCGTTATTGAATTTACTCTCGGGTTATGAGAGTGGTTTGCTTGCTCCCAAGTTATGGGAGTCAAGGTCAATCGATTATATTTCGATTTCACTTGTAGGATTGCTACAAGTGGTTTTTAAGAAAACCTCAAGTTAGGGTTCTAACTTGAGTATCCGATTGTTAACCGGGTGGAAGGGACGTAGAATTACTGGGAACAAGTCGGGAAGTGACTTGGGTAATCCGAACCCTTGAAACATCCTTGCGTTTGCATTTGTTTCAATTTGGGTTTATTTCTATTACGCACTATTTGTTGGTTAGGAATTTAAATTGGTGTACTATTTTTTTAAATTGCATAAACACTATTCAACCCCCCATTCTAGTGTTTTTCCCATAGCCAGAGTCCTTACAATTGCTATCAGAGCTTAAGTTTATAGCTATGGCATCCAACAACAACAACAACGTTCCTCCATCGCCTTCGTACAACAATCACGATCGTGATGGAGCGTCCATAGTTTTCGAAGGACAATCAACGGTGCGTCCTCCGCGTTTCAATGTCACAAACTTTGGCTATTGGAAATGCCGGATGGAGATGTTCCTAAGGAGTGCTTCCCTTTGGAGAACCCTCCATAAGGAATACGTCGAGCCCACCGAAGTGGATTTTGAAAAATGGACGGCTACCGAGAAATCTACCGAAGTCAACAACGCAAAGGCAATGAATGCTCTTCATTGTGCGTTGGACCAAGATGAGTTCAACAAGATATGCACATGTAAGAGTGCATATCAAATTTGGAACCATCTCGTCGTTACCTATGAGGGAACGAACAAGGTAAAACTTTCTAAACTCTATGTTGTCGTGCAAAACTTCGATATGTTTCATATGCATGAAAATGAAAGCATAACATCGATGTACGGACGTTTTACCGCTATCACTAATGAATTAGAAGCTCTTGGACAAGTCTATTCCCAACAAGATAATGTAAGGAAGATCATAATGGGAATGACCTCCAAAAGGATAAGAAGAGCCATCGCCCTCGAGGAGGTCAACGACTTGAAGACTTACACAGTTGTGAACCTTATCGGCACTCTCATGTCTTACGAAGTAAGACGGGAGAACTGATTAAAGATTCGAGCTATGATGAACCATTCAGAGGCCAAGAAGAATGCTTTGGCATTCAAAGCCAATTCCTCATCCTCCAATAGTGAAGAATCAGAAAATGAGATGGACTTGGATGAAATGGCTCAAATGGCGAAGAAGTTTCAACGCTTCTTTTGCAAAGGTAAATTTTCATCAAAGAATAGATTTGATTCTACTAATATCACTTCCTCTCTTTGCTTTAAGTGTAATAAGCCAGGGTAAATCAAGAAGGATTGTCCAATGCTACGAAACAAAGAAAAGTGGAAGGCTCCGAAGTACCACAAGTCCGACAAGGATAAGAAAGATAAGAAGAAAGGACTAGTAGGTACATTCGATGATTCAAGTGGAGACTCATCAAGCGAATCCGATGATGAGAAGGGTGAAAGTGCCCACATGTGCTTCATGGCCCTAGAAGATTCACTCTCTGATGAAAGTGATTCTGACAAGGATGATACCGAGGTAACTATGGATCAATTTAGTATTGCTAATGAAGAATTATTTGATAAGTATCAATCTTTATTGCTTAGATATAATAGTTTAAAGAAATTGAATGTTAGCAATCCATCCATTCCCTGCATTATCAACAATTATTGATACTTTAACCGTTGAGAAAGCTAATTTAGCTTCTTAAACTGTCACTTTGAGAAATGAGGTGAATACCCTCAAATCTCAACTAGATCAAACACATCCTAAGGATAATATTGATCTAGTTTCACGACACACACAATTGTGTCTAGAGAATGATTCTCTTAAACCTCAAGTGCGCGAGCTCAAAGCACGGGTGTCCACTTTGGATACCAACATTTCTTCTCTTAAGGAGAAATATGAGCTCATGTCCTCCCGTATTGTGAGATTCAATAAGGGAAAAGGACAATTGGACGATTTGCTAGCAAACCAATTTCCGACCACACATCGTGTTGGTCTTGGTTTTGTGGAAGCAAATGCATACAATGCTCGCACATCCTATAGTGGTGTCACTATAGACTTTGTGAGGCCATCCTCCAGTGCATCCACAAGTGGTGTCAAAGACACTATAGGTAGCAAACCTACCAAGAAAGTCACCACTTCACCGCCTCTTCCTTTTGGCAAGAAACCCACTAAGGGTGAAAACCAAAAGAGAAGCGATGCTTACATGTACACAAACCTTCATCCACGTAGGAAATCTCCTACTTCACAAGTGGATACTCATTACACTTTTTATGCTCCACACCCACGGACACGTACAATCCACACATGAGAAATACTTATGTACGTGCTCCTTTACACCCATATGCTCATACGAATCATTCTTACATGTATGCACATCCTTCACATGTCATGCATGACCCATATGTTTCATACAACATGCATGTTTCCAAGCATACATATAATCCTCGTATATCCAATGCATATCCACCACCTCATTTTTATGCTAGAAACCATGTTCCTAAGAAGCATGCACCACATAGAAATCTAACAACTATCATGCAACTAGGAAAAGGGCTCCCAAAACATACACCATTTGGGGTCCTAAGAACACTAGCTTAAATGATAGGAATGCATATATTGATTCCTATTTTCATGATGTTATTAATAATGGCAATTATGTTGGGAAGCAGAAGTCCACTTGGACTTGGCTTGCAAAGGGCTAATCCCCTTGGACCCAACAAAAATTGGGTACCTTGAGCTTATGGTATACTATGTAGGTACCCAAGAGAAAGAAAGAGAGCTATAAAGGTCAAACTAGCTCTAAAAGGAAAGGATGGATTCTCGACAGTGTTTGCTCCAAACATATGACGGGAGATCCTTCATTACTCTCCGAAGTGATTAGCATCAAGAATGGTGCAACGGTCACTTTTGGACGTAACCAAAAGGGAACCATCATTGGAGTAGATATAGTCAGAAACCCCTCCAAACCTTTAATTACTAATGTATTTCTAATTAGTGGTTTATGTGACAATATCATTTCCATTAGTCAACTTTGTGACAAAGGTTACAAGGTTAACTTTGGAGAAGGATTGTGTATACTTGTTGATTCTAATTCACATGTTTTATTAACCAGTATTAGACGTAAAAATATTTATTATTTGAGCTTGCCTAATACCGTAGAACATTGCTTAGTTGGTAATACAAATGAACAACTATTATGGCATCGCCCTTTTGGTCATGTTCATTTCAAGCACTTATATAAGTTAGCTAAGCATGATCTAGTCAAAAGTTTTCCAAAAATTGCGTTTAGTGAGAAAAACTTTTGTGATTCATGTTAAAGAGGTAAACTTAGTAAATCATCTTTTAAGCTTAAAGAAGGCATTACTTCTAAGAGGCCCCTAGAACTACTTCATCTAGATTTATTTGGGCCAACTAGAACCGCTTCTTTAGGCATTGCTCATTATGGGTTAGTTATCGTTGACGACTTCTCTAGATTTACTTGGGTTTCATTCTTAACTAATAAGAATTAAGCTTTTGAAGAGTTTACCATATTTGCAAAGAAGATTCAAAATCTCTTAGGATCCACCATTATCACTATCTGTAGTGATCATGGAGGAGAATTTGAGAATGAGTCTTTTTATAAAGTTTTGTGATGACACCAGGATAACGCACAATTTTTCTTTTCCTCGGGCACCACCACAAAATGGTGTTGTAGAGAGAAAGAATAGGACTCTTATTGAGTGCGCTCGTACTATGCTACATGGTAGTCATCTTGGACTACAATTTTGGACAGAGGCGATGTACACGGCATGTTATATGCTCAATAAGATCCTAGTGAGACCCCGAACAAACAAAACTTGTTTTGAGTTATTTTATGACAAAAAGCCTCAAGTTAAATATTTTCGAGTTTTTGGTTCAAAATGTTTTATCAAAAACACCTTTGGTAATTTATATAAATTTGAGCCAAGGTTCGATGAAGGAATTTTTGTTGGATATTCCATACGTAGCAAAGCCTACCAGATATACAACAAAACCTCTTCAACGATCGAGGAATCACTACACGTATCATTTTATGAAGATTTTGATTTTCCTCATGTTATTGATGATCGTATAGATCCTATATGTGATTCACTTAGTAATGTCAAGATTAATTATTCAATTATTGAGACTAATGCTACTAATGAGATTGCTGAAGATGTTCCAAGTGATGCAGGAATACCCAAAGCTTACCCAACCATTCGTAACCATCCACATGACCAAATTATTGGAGATATTGGTGTGGGTGTTTGAACGAGGTCTAGAACTGAAGAATTCTCTCATTGCGCATTTGTCTCTGCCACTGAGCCAAAGAACATCCAAGAAGCTTGTAAGAACAGCTCTTGGATAGTGGCAATGGAAGAAGAACTAATGCAATTCGAGAGAAATGAAGTTTGGGAGCTCGTTCCTCTTCCAAGTGGTCATCAAGTTATTGGGACCAAATGGATCTTCAAGAACAAGACCGATGAGAATGAGGTCATCACAAGGAACAAAGCAATGTTAGTAGCTTAAGACTACCGGCAAGAGGAAGGTATCGATTTCGAAGAATCCTTTGCCCGTAGCTAGATTAGAAGCTATTAGATTGCTTTTATCTTTTGCATCTCATAAGAATTTCAAATTATTTCAAATGGATGTTAAAAGTACATTTTTAAATGGTATTGTCAACGAAGAAGTGTATGTTTCTCAACCTCCCAGTTTCATTCATGAAAAATTTCCAAACCATGTTTTCAAACTTAAGAAAGCGTTGTATGGGTTGAGACAAGCTCCTAGAGCTTGGTATGATTGACTCAAGACCTTTCTTTTGGATTTAGGTTTTAAAATGGGTGAAGTTGATTCAACACTTTTCATTAAGGATTATGAAAATGACATCCTATTGATTCAAGTTTATGTATATGATATAATATTTGGTTCTACTAACTTTAATCTTTGTCAAGAATTTTCTAAGTCCATGAAGGATGAATTCGAGATGAGCCACATGGGTGAGCTCAACTATTTCCTTGGATTGCAAATTCGACAAATGAAGGATGTGACTTTCTTACATCAAACTAAGTACACAGGGGAGCTTATCAAGCGGTTCGGGATGGAATCATCTTCAAGCAAAAGGACTCCCATAAGTACGACAACCCATCTACACAAGGATGAAAACGGAAAAGATGTAGACGTTCATCTATATCGAGGTATGATCGGTAGCTTACTTTATTTAACTGCTAGTATGCCCGATATTATGTTTTCCATATGCTTGTGTGCTTGATAGCAAGATAGACCTAAGGAGTCACACTTGATTGCGATTAAACTAATTTTTCGTTATTTCAATCATTCACTAGATTAAGGGTTACTTTACCCTAAATCTAGCACATATAAGTTAATCTCATATAGTGATGCCGACTTTACCGGATGCAAATCCGATAGGAAAAGTACTAGTGGCACTTGCCATTTCTTAGGAAATTACTTAGTCTCTCGATTCTCCAAGAAACAAAACTCGGTATCATTGTCCACGACTGAAGCGGAATATGTTGCCACGGGTCTTGCATGTGCACAAGTTCTTTAGATGAGACACACTCTTAAGGACTATTGTGTCAATTATGATACTTGCCCTATCATGGTTGATAACCAAAGTGCTATATGTCTTTCCAAGAATCTGGTACATCACTCCCGTACCAAACACATAGATGTGAGACACCACTTTATCAATGATCATGTAGCTAAGAAGGACATCATCTTAGAGTACATTGAAACCCAAAAACAAATCACCGACATCTTCACAAAACCTCTTAAAGAAGATTCATTTGTGAGGTTGCGTGGATAATTAGGGATTATGGGTGAATCTGAAATTTAGGAGTTCAACTTACTTGTTATAACATCTTTTGAACTCATATCATCATGTTGCCTCTCTTCTTTTGATATATCATATATTGGTTTTAAGAAAGGCTATCGAGATTTCTGTGATTACATGAGTTTTCAGATTGTTTTTCAGAGATATATGTTATAAATGATTTATCGTTTGATATTGATTTTATGATGAGTTATGTTAGAGTATAGGTCCTAGGGTGAGTTGTGCATATCCTCTGGATTTTAACCTCACTGTGCATTTTTGGACCAGGACAAACGACTGTCTTTCCTTCGACAGTCGACTGCCTTACTCTATCTTCTCTGTCAGCAGATTGTATCTTTCGCCCAGGCGACTGATGAAAAATTTACAGTCGACTGTTGAATCAACAGGCGACTGCATTTTAGTCACCAGGCGACTGTCAATTTCGTCAGTAGTCTCTGTTTTATAATCAATTTTATTGATTCTCATTCAGTCGACTGATGAGTATAATACAGTCGAATATCTCACAGACAGGCGATTGTAAGTTACCCAACAGTCGACTGTCTGTCAACCTAAGCTCATCTCTTAACACTTCAACCAGTCGACTGAATATTGTTCATCAGTCGACTATCTCCTATTGTGGCGGTTCGCTCATTTGATCTGAGCCGTCGATTCTTTGATCCAACGGCCTAGAGTCTTTTGCCCCTTCGTTATTTCATCGAGAAATTTCATTTCGATCGACTGATTCTCTCTCCTCCGATTGAAACAATTTCGTCTTCCTCGACTAAAACCCTCAGTCGTTCGCTCCTCCGGCGCTCTTTGTCCCCACTTCTCGTCGTCTGTCGATTGCATCGCTCGGACCTCGATTGTCTCGTCTGATTCTCTCGTATTAGGTTCGATTCCTCTCGTGTTTCTTTCGTGTGATTTTTTTTCCAAATCCCTATCGATCTCCCCTCTGTTCGTTTGACTGTGCAATGGCTCCCAAAACCAAGAACAAGGGAAAGACTATTGCTTCTAAGCGCCCTAGGGTTCCCAAGCCTACCACTGCCAAAAAAACAACCCTATAAGGCCCGAACCAAGAAGGCTGATCACTCCATATTTTACACCTTTTTCCCGCATGTTTGCATGCCATTTGAATCGCTCAAATCACGTTTTTCACGATTTATTGACAACATTGCGATACTTTTCACGATTTGTTGTTTTTGTCGTATTTCAGGAGATTTGGAGCGATTTGGAGTGATTTCGAGATACACCCACTCCGGAGTGTCACCGACGACTTCCCTGAGGGGTATTTTGAGATTGGAGAGGAGCGGAAGAAGAAAGAACGTCGTAGGAGCGACGAGGAGGCAAAATTACGCAATTTGGGCATCTTCAGCATCTCACTCGGCCGAGTGAAGGAGTCACTCGGCCGACCAACGAGACCCCGCTCGGCCGACCAGATCGGACACGCTCCAAGCAGTATATCAGCGTGCACTCGGTCGAGCATCAGAAGCCGACTCGGCCGAGTGACGTATCCCGTCCACCCGAGTGGAACCCAGACGACGGCCATCAAAAAGAGCCAACTTACTGTAATCCGTCAGTCTGAGCAGCAGAAGCCCGACTCGGTCGAGTGGCAATTGCCGTCCGCCTGAGTGAAGATAAGCACTTCGGCCGAGTGACGATAACTCACTCGGCCGAGTGACGCCCGATGTGACGACCCCCAAGACCCCAGAGTTACTGGAATCCGTCAGGGTCCCTCACTCGGCCGAGTGATCTTTGTCACTCGGCCGAGTGAGCAGCGCTGCCTGTAGCGGAAATCACGATTTTGGAGCTGCGCAGGGGCAGTTTGGTCACGAATTTTCGGGCAGTTTTTGGGGGGTATTTAACCCCAGATTCTAACCTAGTTTAGAGAGCTTTTCTATTGCTTTTGGCAGCCTTTTTAGATTAGATTTTTTAGAGTTTAATTCTTGTGATTGGAGAGGAGAGAAAAGTGTTATTTTGTTGGATTCTTGGAAAGCTACATTGGTTTGTCTCCCTCTCTATTAAAAATCCTATTTTTATTGCTATTTTGAATATTGCTATGAATTCCATTGTTGTTTCTATTGATTATTCTTCCATTAGCAATATGATTTGTGAGTAGTTTTAACGTCTTAGGGCGTGGGGATGAACCCTACGAGCCCAATTTCCGATTTGTGACGATTTGGTAGAACTATTGCTAGGATTGATTAGGGTTAGTTTGGGATTGATATAATACGGATAGCTAGGTGTTCATATCGATTGGGATTTGCAAGAGATTGGATCCCAATTCGATAGGAAACCCTAGAAATCCGAATTGGGTTGAAATTGAGTTTCCTTAGTATCGGTTTGCAAGAGATTGGACTGATACTAGGATTCTCGGTTGCAATTCTATACCGATACCCGTTTGCAAGAGATTGGACAGGTAGGAACTATCCTAACCTAGGTCGTAGCCCGAGTTTGCACGAGAGTGGGCTCAGGATGCGATTGAACGATGACGTTGATCCTAATGCTAGCTTGCCTAGGCTAGGGTTTGCAAGAGATTGGACCCGAGCCTAGGTTTGCTATATACCGGCAACAGCGCGAGAGTGTGAGCTAGGTTTTACATTCAGTTGCAACTAGTTCACCTGACATCCTACCCTAGCAATTGTGAAACCGATGAATCACAATGACGAGATACGGTGAGTAGCGGGGATTCCCTATTCCTTAGGCGTCTTTATTTGATTTTATATCTCTTTACATTGTTTGACGATTGTGACAACATCACCGAAAGGCAATTTCCTACTTTTCTGTCCCCATAGCCAGGTTGTTCGGAGAAGGCACTGTCATACTTCCTCCCTGTGTTCGATACCCGCTCGCCGCTACACCGTGCGCTTGCGGTAAGACTACACAGTCGCTCTTTAGGGTGTACGCCCGGGCGTGATCAAGTTTTTGGCGCCGTTGCCGGGGAGGCGATTGTGTTTGATCCTACCACCCTAGCTATTTCTTGCCTTTTGTTTTATTTGTTCATTTTTTAATCTAACCCTTCCATTGTGCTAATCACTTCTTTGAAACTTTGTTTTCCCGTGCATGTACACGAGATCCACAGCGGACCCCGTAGATATATTATTTGATCCTGAGATCAAGCGTACATTGCGGAGAATCAGAGCGGAGAGGAGACCCGATACGGAAGGGAGGTTTATGAACGTTCGGGAGACGCCTGAAGAGTTAGCGGTAAGAATGGCGAGGATTATTTCCATTCGAGATAGGCTCTGGCCTAAGACTTCCTCCACTACCTCGTCCATAGCTATGCCGCAGTTGGCAGCCGATAAAAACTTCGAGTTGAAGACCGGATTAGTGGTCCTTATGCAACAGGATCCTTTTCATGGGAATCCCCATGAAATCCCCACTACCACATCCAGCTCTTCCTATCAAAGTGTGCCACCTTCCAGATGTCGGGCGTCACCCTAGATACCATCAGACTGCGCCTCTTCCCCTTTACACTAAAGGATAAAGCTCTTTATTGGTTGAGGACGCAAGCTGAAGGAGTCTTCACCACATGGGATGAGTTGGCGAGCGCGTTTATCGACAAGTTCTATCCGCCCTCCAAGACGGTGAAGATTAGGAGTGCTCTCATGTCCTTCAAGCAAGGACCTCAAGAGACACTCTACGAGGCATGGGAGCGCTTCAAAGACCTGCAGCATCAGTGCCCCCACCATAGCATTAAAGATTGGGAGCTCGTCCATAGCTTCTATAATGGTCTCCAACCGGGGACCAAGCAGATTATTGATGCCACGGCAAATGGGGCCATCCTATCGAAGACTCTCGACGAAGCTACGACCTTACTTGAGGAGATGGCCTCGAACAATCAACAGTGGGGCGACGAGCGAGGACACTCTTCGTCCTCCTTGAAGCCATCTAGCATATATGAGGCCAAGGCCGTGGCGGAGCTTGCCAACAAGTTTGATTCTCTCCACAAGGTAGTGGAGAGACTGGAGAAATATATTACGGAGCCCCAAGGGACCCCTTCCACATCCACACCAACAAGTCAAATGTGCGATTGGCAAGACCAATCCCAAGCTATGTATTTGGGAGGAGAACAAGGAGAGGGGTCTTTAGAGCAAGTTCAATACGTCGTGGGGAACCAAGGATATTGGGCCAATCCGGCCACTAGAAACCATCCCGGTTTCTCCTATGCCAACAATGATGGAGCATTGAACCCCCCTCAAGCTCGACCACCACAACAAAAACAACAACATTATCCACCAAGGGGGCCACCGCAACAGAATTTCCCACCAAGGCAACAAGCGGGACCCTATAGGCCGCCCGGATACAATCAAGGGTGGAGAAATCCAAACCCTCCACAAGCTCAACAACGATCTGAATTTAAAGCTAAGGTGGAGGAGTTTATGGTCGAGCAGAAGAAGATCAATGCTTCCTTAAAGGCGGGCCAAGACTCTCTTACAACTGTCGTTGGACAAATTGCAGAGCAACTTGCGTTGCTCAATAGAAACAGTCAATAGTTGCCGGCTCAACCTGAGCAAAATCCACAGGGCAACACCGGCCATATCAACGCCGTGGTTGTAGTTACTACGAGAGGCGGGAAGGATACCACTCCCGTCATGATTCCTACCGAGGAGCCCGTGGTGGAGATTCTAGAGCCAAGTGAGCCGGTCATTGAAGTTGAGAGAGAGAAAGAGCCGCAAGGGGAAGAAAAGTCCAGAGCGGAGCAGTAGCTTGAGGAGCGTCGTTTTATGCCACCGATCTCATTCCCTTAGAGGCTAGCTAGAGCAAAGATGGAGAAACGGCTAGCCAAGTTTCTCGAGTATTTGAGAGTGGTAAGCCTCAATATCCCCTTTCTCGACGCTATCGTGGAGATCCCGACATACGCCAAGTTCTTAAAGGATTTGATTACGGGAAGAAAGAGGAAGGAGAAAATCATGCTCGCTGAGGAGGGGACTTGGTTCACAAGGAAAGAGAAGGAGCCCGCCAAATTCAAAGATCCGGGGAGTTTCCGAATTCCTTGCACCTTAGGCGGCGTCCCTCTACAAAAGGCGTTAGTAGACTTAGGGGCTAGTGTTAGCCTCATGCCTCTCTCTATGTTCTGAAGACTGAACACCGGCACAGATTTGAAGCCTACCGACATGCGGATACAACTAGCAGATGGTCGGATCACAAGGCCGGTAGGGATCGCAGAGGACATCCCGTTACAAGTCTCGGGAGGCATATGTTTGCCATGCGACTTTGTGGTCATGGATGTCAAGGAGGAGGGCGATACGTCGCTAATACTTGGACGCCCATTCCTCGCCACCGCCAGTGCCATTGTCGACGTACGTGAAGGGACTCTAACATTGAACGTCGACAACATCGAAGTGGAGCTTCATATACCCAAGGCAATGAAACACATGCCTTATCATGAGGAGCTCGACTATATGGACCTCCTGGACGAGGTCATTGAAGAGGCGATCCCCCATTCCATCGGCGCAATATTCGAGGATGACTTCGAAGAAGGCCCAGATTTGGGCCAAGAAGAAAAGACGAAGCACTCCCCCGATCTCTCCATGGAAATTGATGAAGGCGACGCTGATGTCGCAAGAATACGGGAGCTCTGCAAGCTCTCAAAGATGAGGACTCCGAAGAAAGCTCCACCGATACGAAAATCGGTGTCTCCGGTGAAGCCGAGGCCCGAAGCAAGCACTAGCTTGGGGGAGCCACCCCCCCAACACTACCCGAGACGAAGGAGCACTGAGGAAGAACACGCCGCCACAACATCCAAATCCAAGCGTTCTTCCCGATAAATTCGACGGGTGCATCTCATATGCACCCAATATCCCGCATTAAATTGAAAATCCAAGGGGGTCGAGCTCAAGACCTTAAACGAGCGCTTATCGGGAGGCAACCCGACGGTTATCGCTTTATTTTTACTTTGTTCTTTATTTTTGTTTTAGAAATTATTAGTGTTTTGAGTCGTTTGCCTGAAAAATTCGTGATAACGGGTCCTATTTTTCTTTGACAGGAGAGGAGAAAGGGATATCTATCATTAGGAGGATGAACGAGGCAACAAAGAGCGCTCCAGGAATGCGCTCGATGCTTAGGAGGAGGAAGAAATCAACTGGAGGAAAAAAACAGAGATTAGAGCCCAAACGGAGCCAAACAGCAGAAAACAGGGGTCACTCGGCCGAGTAGAATAGCCACTCGGCCGAGTACATAAGTTCGTCCGCCCGAGCGGCGCACAAACTAGGGAAGTCTGCTGTACCCAACTCTCTGTTTCTTTTCTTGATTTCATTATAATCGCCACTTGACTGAGTATATATCTTCACTCGGCCGAGTGAAACTGATACGCTCCTAGGGCGAGAACTGCCGAGTAGCTTGTGCCACTCGGACGAATGGACTTTTTCCACTCGGCCGAGGGTGGCAAATCCACTCGGCCGAGTCGTAAGTGGGGAGGAATTTTCAAAAATATTTCCGTTACGATCACTCGGCCGAGTGACTCTTTCACTCGGCCGAATCGTAACTTTTCCTTTATAAGAGACGCGGGCTCGGCGCGGAATTCGAAGCGTCACAATCTTCGTTCGCCCGAGCCCGCGCCCCTTTACTCCCAACCGCTGCGATCTCACCCCGACTCGCCTGATCTCGCCTGTCGACGGTGGCGCTCAACCGACCACCGCCGCCGACCACCGCCGCCGCTCCGCCCGAGTCGCCGGCGACCCTCTCACCGCCGGCCGAGCTCCGGTAACCCCCATTTCGCCCAATTTTCTCCTATTTCTTGTATTTTTCGACGATCCATGTGATAATCGAACCCCTAAATCAAATTAACTTCAATATTTATCTATTATACCCCTAACCCCCCATACATTTTGAATGTTACGCGTTGATATCTTCGTTTGATGTGCAGGCTATATTGGGGAGCTTAGGGGAGCTTCCGGGGAGCGTTTTTGGCTTTGTGGAGGCGGCGTCTTCGCACGCATCCACTATTTTGCTCTCGCGGCGTGTTCCGGTATATTCGTTCCACTTATTTTCGCACGCCGCACTTTTTCTGTTTTTGGTGAGCACTCGGGGGACCTATGCCACCCCGGACACGGCCACGGTCTAGGAGAGCTTCCACCAAGCGGAAGCGGCCGGATGAGCCCGGCCCCTCCCACGAGATGGAGGACTCTCCTCTGCCTACACCACCTCACCCCGCACAGCCACAGCATGCAGACCCCGTTCACCCCGCACAGCCACAACCTGCAGACCCCGTTCACCCCGCACAGCCACTCCCAGTCGACCCACTGCCACCACCGGCTCCTATCGTCGGGCCGCTGGGTATTACGTTCCGAGACGACGCACATCGCGTCGCTTTTGAGCGTATCGCCCAACGCTCGATAGTGCCCTCCAGGTTCACACACCTTGCTGACCTAGACGGCCTGGGGGTACTAGAGGGGATGCTCACGTTGTACGACAACGTGGGTTGGCGAGACTTTCTTTCCGTGTCGACGGACACCTACGTCCGTCTGACACTCGAGGTGCTCAGCTCGATCGCCCGGACCGCTGAGGGATGCTCCTTCCGACTCATGGATCGAGAGTGTCAGATCACTCTCGATATGCTTCGAGCGTTCTTTCAGTGGCCCGTTGTCCCCACACCCGACCGAGCCTACGCCCCCACACACATCCCTCCCCCATCCTTCGATTCACACACCTTCTGGGCCCGGATTACAGGTTTACCACCGGGCTTTGACCCTAGTAGGGCCAAGGCCTCGGCCATAGTCCACCCCTGCCTCCGCATAGCACAGCGCCTTATGGCGACCACCTTTCTGGCGAGGTACGAGCCTGGGACGATGTCGACGCCTGAGCTCTATATGCTCTACGCGATGACTCGCCCCAGAGTTCTTGATATGGATGGAGTTACGTTGGTCCCCGCCGTTGAGATCGACGTCGCTAGCTGGTTTTTGGACCGCATCATTGTATCGGTGGGCGCTCGCTCCCCGATATGTTACGGCGGTCTGATCACTCTGCTAGCCCTGATGACCGGCGAGGACCTTCCGGCTGACCTGCGATGAGCCCCGGGCCCCACTGCATTATCGATATACATCATGGCCCGGATGAAGATGCTTCGTCCGCACGGTCAGCAGCACTGGGTATGGTTGCACGGTCCGTACGGTGCTGACTATATGATCCTTCCGAGCCCCGATCGGACACACTTAGGACCAGCACACGACGACTGGCTTCCGGCGATGGATCTCCTGATCCCCGCCGCCTACGTGCTAGAGGCCGAGGGAGCTGAGCCTGCACCACCTGCACACCCTGCACCGCTAGCTGACCCTTTGTTCCCTCAGCCTGCGCGTGCACTTTCTGCCGCTCCCGACACTTCTGTCCCCACTTTTGCCAGTGTCGGGAGTACACTTACTGAGCCTACGCCCACCACGTCTACCACTACCACCACCACTGCTGTGCCCTTGTCGGTTGAGCCACTCACCTCTCTGCTACCCGAGCGTCCACCCACCATACTTGAGAGCGGCGAGCCTTCTTTCGCTGCTGTCATGGAGACCATGGCCAGTATGATCTCCGCTGGGATTTCACCTTTTGGACCCCACACTGCCTCCCCAGCGGTTGACACTTCTGTCTCCACCATAGCCGTTCTATCTGAGAGCGTCGTGACGTCTGTCCCCACTTCTGTGTCACTGACCTCTCTTACCGCCTCGTCATCGATTTTGTCTTCCACTCCCACTGCTGCTGCTTCCACCTCATACCAGCCTGTGTCTCAGCCTCGCACTGAGGCTGGGCATCCACTAGTGAGCACAGCACTCGTACCACCCATGCCTGCTGTCCCGATCACCTACACCGCCCGTATTAGACAGCCCCGACCAGCTCAGCCTAGACCTGTCCGTCCCTCCGCTCCACCACCCCCTGACGCCTTAGTTCAGAGCATTCACGCTCTTGAGGGGGGATTGAGTGGACTCCGGGGCGATTTTAGGGCTTTGTCTTCCACAGTCACCGCCATGCAGCACCGCCTCGAGCTACTTCCCAGCATTCACTATTGCTTGACCCAGATCCTCGAGCGACTGCCACGACCACCACCCACCCAGCAGACTGTACCACGCCCACCACCACCCCCCCACCTCCGCCTCAGGACGGAGATGGCGCAGCACCACCAGCTTAGGCACACCCTTGATGCCCCCGATTTTTTGTCGATATGCTGCCCATTCTCTGCTTGGTCCTGTTGATTTCTGCCCAGCCCCTCCCCTCACTATTTTTGTCCACTTTTTGATCATATCATTCTATATCTTATTTCGGGAATGAGGGAGAGTATTTTTTGGTGACGCACACATTTTTGCATCACTCCTATCCTTGCATGCATCACATTCGCATCATACTTTTCATTTTGTTATTATTTTATTATTTCTTTTATCATGCCTGCATACCCACCCCCCTCCCATTACACGTCTCTCGGTGTGCCACACGTCACACATTGAGGACACTGTGCACTTTAGCTTGGGGGAGTGAGTTCTCACGCTTTTTGCTTTTGTCACCCTTTATTTTTAGTTTCCCCACGTTTTTCCACTTTATCACTCACTTTTTCATCACTTTTTCATTTTTTAACCATGCATCACGTTTTTCTTATTTTTCTTGTGTGCCGCATTGTAAATAGTTTTTATTTTCGTTTATCTTTATTTCTTTCATCTTTTGCTAGAGATGACTTTTCTGTGATGATGATGACGTGGAGTTAGCTTTCTCTATATGCATGCTATATTTGTCATGTCTTAGCTTTTATTTCTGATATCATATGCTATGATCTGCCTTGCATTTAGAGATAGTAACCCACACTTTTTCCGTATGAAAATGGATGAAATTCTATTATTAGCTGAGTCTGAATATTCATATGTATGCTATCGTAGAAAACACACCAAGATTCACGCATTGAATGCTTATATCTGGAGTACCGTTTTCTTTTCCTATATCACTTCTATTTGCATGACTTGTACACTTCACTTCAGGATGATTGAATGATGTTAGCTATGATAAATCTGGATTAGTTTGCTTTTTTGAGATCGAAACCGAGTAGATTAGATTACCCTGCTGAAGTTGTCATGCACGTCCTATAGAGTGAACTGAGAGACATATTTATTTCTTTCTCCACATATCTTGAACATTAATTCTCTATTTTAAAATCATTGGTGAATCTCCCCTTAGCGATTCTAGTATTTGGCATTTCCCCCGTTACTAAATTCCTAGCTCCAAATTACCCAAAACCAAAAAGAAAAAGAAAAATTCTTGTATATCCTTCACTCTCTTTTGATTTGTGATCATTTGTGTATTATTGCTATAAAAAAGAGAGAGAAAAGAAAAAGATTTGAAAAAAAGAAAAGAAAAGAGAAAGGAAGCTCAAAACGATCCCATCTCATACCCCTTCTCTCTTTCTTCCCCCTTTTTGTTTTTATTTTTATTTTCTTTTGCTTTTGGAGCATCAATAGAGATGGTGAGTGTAAGTATAGTTTTGTATATGCCACCACGCTTATAGATAAGCTTGGGGGGAGAGAATCCAATGATGGGTGAGAGAGTGACTACCAGACGGTGCATGACAACCTAGGCTAAGTAATATTCTATACTCGGTGAGATTGTTTTAGCTTCACGAAATCCAGAAATCTACGCCTAGCATTCACTTCATGAAATCCACGCTTTTCTATTCTTCCTACTCTATTGTGTGATATCCTCCATACTCCTCATAGAAAACATTCAATTGAAAAGTGTGTGATCTGCGATATTGTATACCGCTTTAAATGATTCAGACCATGTTAATCTTAGAATTATTCCATTTTTTCATGCTATATAGATATTCTTGGGTTTTCTATCTCTATTTGCACCATTATACTATGATATCGAAATAAAAACCTTTGACATGTGTTTTGCATTCGATGCATGCTATATGAGTAAGCAAAACCCACGTCCTGAGAAAAATGATCTAGCAGCTTCCCTCTTCGCTTTCTTCTTTCTTTTTCCGTTTTCCGTTTTTCCATCGTTTTCATTTTCTAAATCCACCGGGTTCGCCTTTTACTTATCTTCCTCGAGGACGAGTAAGAGGTAAGCTTGGGGGATTTTGATCACTCCATATTTTACACCTTTTTCCCGCATGTTTGCATGCCATTTGAATCGCTCAAATCACGTTTTTCACGATTTATCGACAACATTGCGATACTTTTTGCGATTTGTTGTTTTTGTCATATTTCAGGAGATTTGGAGCGATTTGGAGTGATTCCGAGATACACCCACTCCGGAGTGTCACCGACGACTTCCCTGAGGGGTATTTTGAGATTGGAGAGGAGCGGAAGAAGAAAGAGCGTCGTAGGAGCGACGAGGAGGCAAAATTACGAAATTTGGGCATCTTCAGTATCTCACTCGACCGAGTGAAGGAGTCACTCGGCCGACCAACGAGACCCCGCTCGGCAGGCCAGATCGGACACGCTCCAAGAAGTATATCAGCGTGCACTCGGCCGAGCATCAGAAGCCGACTCGGCTGAGTGACGTATCCCGTCCGCCCGAGTGGCACCCAGACGACGACCATCAAAAAGAGCCAACTTACTGTAATCCGTCAGTCTGAGCAGCAGAAGCCCGACTCGGTCGAGTGGCAATTGCCGTCCGACCGAGTGAAGATAAGCACTTCGGCCGAGTGACGATAACTCACTCGGCCGAGTGATGCCCTATGTGACGACCCCCAAGACCCCAGAGTTACTGGAATCCGTCAAGGTCCCTCACTCGGCCGAGTGACCTTTGTCACTCGGCCGAGTGAGCAGCGCTGCCTGTAGCGGAAATCACGATTTTGGAGCTGTGCAGGGGCAGTTTGGTCATGAATTTTCGGGCTGTTTTAGGGGGTATTTAACCCCAGATTCTAACCTAGTTTAGAGAGCTTTTCTATTGCTTTTGGCAGCCTTTTTAGATTAGATTTTTTAGAGTTTAATTCTTGTGATTGGAGAGGAGAGAAAAGTGTTATTTTGTTGGATTCTTGGAAAGCTACATTGGTTTGTCTCCCTCTCTATTAAAAATCCTATTTTTATTGCTATTTTGAATATTGCTATGAATTCCATTGTTGTTTCTATTGATTATTCTTCCATTAGCAATATGATTTGTGAGTAGTTTTAACGTCTTAGGGCGTGGGGATGAACCCTACGAGCCCAATTTCCGATTTGTGACGATTTGGTAGAACTATTGCTAGGATTGATTAGGGTTAGTTTGGGATTGATATAATACGGATAGCTAGGTGTTCATATCGATTGGGATTTGCAAGAGATTGGATCCCAATTCGATAGGAAACCCTAGAAATCCGAATTGGGTTGAAATTGAGTTTCCTTAGTATCGGTTTGCAAGAGATTGGACCGATACTAGGATTCTCGGTTGCAATTCTATACTGATACCTGTTTGCAAGAGATTGGATGGGTAGGAACTATCCCAATCTAGGTCGTAGCCCGATTTTGCACGAGAGTGGGCTCGGGATGCGATTGAACGATGACGTTGATCCTAATGCTAGCTTGCCTAGGCTAGGGTTTGCAAGAGATTGGACCCGAGCCTAGGTTTGCTATAGACCGGCAACAGCACGAGAGCGTGAGCTAGGTTTTACATTCAGTTGCAACTAGTTCACATGACATCCTACCCTAGCAATTGTGAAACCGATGAATCACAATGACGAGATACGGTGAGTAGCGGGGATTCCCTATTCCCTAGGCGTCTTTATTTGATTTTATATCTCTTTTCATTGTTTGACGATTGTGACAACATCGCCGAAAGGTAATTTCCTACTTTTCTGTCCCCATAGCCAGGTTGTTCGGAGAAGGCACTGTCATACGTCCTCCTTGTGTTCGATACCTGCTCGTCGCTACACCGTGCGCTTGCGGTAAGACTACACGGTCGCTCTTTAGGGTGTACGCCCGAGCGCGATCAAAGGCCGATTCTCCCTCTTGCTCTTCTTCACGGGGTTATTCTCCTTCTTCTGCGTCTTCTTCATCTGAAGCTGAGCGACTCTTGAAGCGTCAGCGCAAGCCCGTTGGTGTTCGCACCAATGAGCCTTGCGCTGAGGCTCCTCCTTCACCATCTTTGTCGAGCTCCGAAGAAGAAACCCCTGTCGTGCCACCTGCTGATCCCCTCAATCCCATTTGCCGAGATGATTTGTGCATGACAAAATTTCACTCTCTTCTCGGGATCAAACTTCTTAGAGAGCGATTCATTGTCTTTCCCTCTTTCACAGATGAGAGATTATCTGAGATCCTATCTGCTTCTCGCTTGGCTGACCTCTTTCGCTTCTCTCAGAGCAAATCTCCTCGTGCTTATCCATTTTTGGTTAAGCTTTTCTATACTAACCGCATTCGCGGTGAGTATGCTACCACTGGAGTTATTGACACTGTTGTCCAGAGGACCCCATTCGCATTGATCCTGCTCTCTTAGGTACCATTCTTAGGATTCCCTCTACTGGATCCATTCCTGCTGATATTTCCATTTCAGACGTTGATGAGCTTGATCAGTCTGTCCTTCGGGACATGTTTCGTGAGATACCCTCAACTCTCTCTTCTGGTGTTCGATCGTCCATGTTCTCGGCGAGGGGTTAAGCCGTTCACCTTGTGGTAAAGTCCAACATCCTGCCGAAATATGGATCTTCAGATCAGCCTTCCTAGGAGATTCTTAGGTGTATGTATGCGATCTTTTTCGACATGTCAGTAAACTGGGCCGGCGTCCTCCTTGATAGGATGGACAAGGTCGAGTTTACTACGGCTTCCTCCCACATTCCTTATGTGGTATTCTCACACTTGTTTTTCGTCATTTGGGATTGATTTGACTCCATTCGAGCCCCTACCTTTTGGTCCTCTTCTCGATGCATCTGCAAAGTCGAAGTCCTCTTCGGCTCTGCAGTCTGCATCTAAGAAGAGGAAATCCACATCTGCTCTGTCTTCCTCCACGGTTCCTCCTGTTGACCAGCCATCTTCCTTTGCTCCATCCTCTCATGACATTCTGTTGGAGATGGTTTTTGGTCTATATGAGCTGGCATTTTTGTCTTTCCAGCATCAGGGTATGCCCTTCCCTGAGCACCTCAGACGATTTGTTCCACCCCAGCCTCGTCAGCCTCCTCCTCCTATCATCACTGAGATTATCTTGCATCCTGGCGTAGCTGCTACTCAGGGTGTTGCTGCTGCTGCTCCTCCTCCAGAGGATACCCCAGTTAACCTAAAGACGACTTCCTTCTCTGATGCACCCCGAGACACTCACTTCTAGATTTTTTTTAGTTTTTGAGTGTTATATGTATGATGGATAGTTTTTGTAGTGATGATATATGATCATGATGTAGTCTGTTCATTTTGAGACACATGATGTTGCTCATTTTTTGTACTCATGTGGTCTGTTATATATATATATATATATATATATATATATATATATATATATATTAAAACACAAAGGTTTTTGAATTCTAGGGCTGACTGGGACAAGCTGATGTCATGATGATGTATAAAGATGTTGATAGAAGAATGGCTAGGATTTAATCTTGGTAAAAGAAGGGTTGAGATGAGTGTTTGGAAAACCCACCACTTTTTTCTTTTTGTTTTCAAACCCCCCACAATCATTACATTTGCGCAGAATACCACCTATTTCTCATTTTTTGCTTAAAACCCCTCTCATTTCACTTTTTACCCACATACCATACACACACACACACACGCACTTATGCACTTCCACCCTTCGCGTCGAAGGCGCCCGCTAAATTTTTTAACGCTAATTTGTTGTTCCGACTCAAGGGCGCCCTCACCGAATTTATTGTTCTACGCCGAATTTGTTGTTTCGCACAAATTTGACTATGTAAATAATGTTTGAGAACAAAGATTTCACGGGTGAAAATCTGAAATGAACCGTGCCCGCAGGCACGGGTTATGACTAGTATATATATATATATATGAAGTTGCAGTTTCTTCGTATATTTCACACATTGTATAATTGCTTATCATATATGTGTGAATATTGAGATATTGTCTCCATATATGATGTATTCTTCATGAGTTGTGATTTGCGACAATATATTTTCTTCGTGTATCTCAATGTTGATCTTGGACTTCCATTCCTCTAATCACCTAATTTTATGATATGGTTTTATGAGTTTTGATTTGTATATCGTTAAACTCCTGTAATTGTTACTAGTTCTTATTTAGCACGATTGTTGTTGTTATTTTACTCCCACCTTTTGGATAATGCCATAGGGAGAGAGAAATAAACATATAGATTCATAATGAATGTACTAAGTGCATACTAATAACACTTGAATCTAAGATTGAAGTTGCCTTAGATTCAGGGGGATTAAGTTATAATGAATATGGATTTTAAATCCTATATTTAATGAATTCATTTCACTCATGCCTATCTTACTCATTTGCTTCAATTGATATGTAGATGCCCTAATACGTTTGACTAACTTGATTGGCATCTATGGAGGGGGAGTAAGTTATCTTTAAGCACAATTATTTATCTTTTTATTTTTGTTTGTGTGTCATCATCAAAAAGGGGAAGAATGTTGAGTATTGGACTTCTCCTTACTTGGTGTTAATGATGAGCAAACATAAATACTTGTGACTAATCCCCTTTTTTGCAATTAATCCATTGCCTAAGCTTATTATGAAGATCTACTTGCAATGGATGACACTCAAAGATCATTGAAGGCAAATGAAATGGATTGGATGATCGTGTTGGATCTGGATCGTAGCCTAGAGGGGGGGTGAATAGGCTAATAAAAATTCTCGTGCAACCCACGAGAAATCACACGCAGTTATAAGCACATGCAGGGCAATAAAATAGCAATCACAGAATACTCACAGATATACACTGGTTCGGTCGTCCCCACGACCTACTCCAGCCCCCGAAAGCAAATACTAGATAGATATGTAATCCTGTACAGCTACAATGAGTCAAGATCCCAAATCTACTCTCACCTAGCTCGTACACACACCACGTGCTCTACACTCTTAATCTAGTCAGATGCTCTCCCTCCGTGACGACTCCCAAAGTCGTCAGGTCCCCAAAAAGTAACACAAAAGGTAAAGTTTCCACTACAGAGATCACTACACCAAAACAAAGATAAATAAATAGAGTTTTAGAAATGCTCAGTAATGGTGTGTCGTCTCTGTCGTTCAGCGCATGTCAGATCTCGTCTGACGTAGTAGTCTCTGATGTCCCCTCAATAGTTTGGCTCCCCTCTTGATGAAACTTGCGGCAGCTTGTGGGCTTATGGGGCTTCAGCTTGCGGCTGTGCTACACTTAGTATTATGTTGCGTGTATCCTTAGAGGAGCAACACAGTTCATTTGATTTGGAAAACACAAAGCAAATAGTCTAGTTCAGTGGAGAGCACATGTCAACCAATTCTCTGTCTCCTCCCTGTTGCTTTCTTTGACTTGACTTCCCTTTTCTTTAATAACCTGTACACACCCAAATTGCAATCAAGTTAAATGTTTATTGGAGAAGTGCAAACATTGTTAAAGAGAGGGTAAGTTTCGGCCTGTGCTTGTGTTTGGTAGCCTTGTATTTTTTTATCAACAAAATGTGCAGCTGATGTCTTCGTTGGGCTCTTGGTGATTTTGCAAACAGGTTGAAGATCGGCACCCCAAAGCAACACAAAACTAAGACGGCCTCTTGAAAATTGGAGAGGGGACGTGCTGCTCTTGGTCCGAACTCAAAAGATGCGGCCTTTTGAAACCTGCGGCTCTTCCCTATGAGATTTTTGTGTGCTTGAGATTGATTGGTCCCCTCTGGTGATTTTGATGACAATACTCCAATCTTCCCTAAGAAAATTCGGCGCCTCAATCTTTTGTGCATAAAAACAATTTCTGAGAGAGAGAGAGCTCTTTGAATCTGCGCGTTCAAAAAATTCGGCAGGCTGAGGAAGTCGATTGGGCGGCTCTCTTTGAGATTTCGTTGTGCGACTGAACACCAAACAAAGAACGGCGGCTCCCAACTCTTGTTGATTTGTGTGGCTTTCTGAAGAGTTATTTTTTCGGCCTCTCCTCTTGGGAATTTGCAATAAAGACGAGCTCTTGAAGGCTTCTTAATTTTTGAAGGCAGCTTACCTATTTTTGATTGGCTCTTGGGAGATAGAACTTTGGAGATTTTTTGGCCCTTTTATTTATTCGGCTGCTTTGGAGATTCTTGTGCGGCTCTCTCTCAAAATTTTTACTGCGGCTATCTCCTCTCTCTAGGGTTTTTGGGATTTTTTAAAATGTGTGTCTCAACTAAAGGGCTCTTGGAGATATATATATGTGGCGGCTCTCTCTTGATTTTTTTTATATAGGAGATCTCAAAGGTGCGTCCTTGATGAAGAATTAGAGAGGAGGTGTGGCTCTTTTTTTATAATGAGCTAAGCAAGGAGTATTTGATAAACACTTCGGCCTATTATAGGGTTGCACACAGGCCCTTCGAATTTTTTGGCTGCTAGGTCAAAACATGCGGCTTATAGGGTTGAGCTGTATACGTGACTCCTTTGCACATTGACCATGTCTCCCCCGTGAATTAATCATGCATTCCTGAAACACACTTGACACACATGTTAAAATGTTCACACACGTGTGTTATCATCAAACACGAGTTCACAGATCGTTACTACCAACAATCTCCCCCTTTTGATGATGACAAACTAAGTAGAAGATTTGAGCATTAAAGTTCCAAATAGTGTGTTTGTGAAAGTGTGACGAAAGTGGGTGACATGCAATGAGATGAAATAATGTGCGAACAATGATGTGTAAAGTTTAACTCCCCCCTTAATCAAACAATCATATTATCACGTGCATCAATATCAAATCTTTCCCAAATTTTTCTCCCCCTTTGTTATCTTCAAAAGTCATACCACAAAGTCAAAATCATATATCATGCAAAAAGAGAGTATTATTAACAATTACCAACAATTGCATGCTTACTATCATAGAATAATCAAGTCAAAATCCAATGAAATTAAACAACTAAGACTTCAACACCAACGTGTACGTGTGATGATTAAAATTGAAGCACATGGGGAGAATCATTTAGAATTGAAACAACCAATACCAATCCACATTTTCCATATAACATTCTATCACCTAGAATTGATTTTTCCCACCTCATTGAAAATGAGTTTAAGGTACCACACCCCAAAACATAGCCTATAAGGACTCTTAGATGTGGGGGTGACATTGCTTGACGAGTAAATACACCAACGCTAAAGTTTAGCCATAAGGCTTATGTTGGATACTTGTGGGTAATACCATTGCCAAGGATTGTATCCATTTTTCATACGGAGCAATTATCTTTTGTTTTCACCTTTTTTTTTCAAAATACTTATAACAACACTTTCTTTTGCTCAATTTTTATCCATGGCAAGGTATATCATATCCCTTAGATATTCAGTTAAGTTTTCCTCCTACATTCACATTCCATACTTCATAAACGATATTTCCAAAAGTGCAACAATAATAATACATGTGGAAGTGAAGTAGGTGGTGTAGAAAACAAGTTGTTTTTAGTCATTGAACATGCCCTGAATATTTAGAAAGATGAACATGCGCATGTGGCAAAAGCAATAATACACCAATTTCTTCATAGATATGAAAATCATTCATGCATACTTTAATAATGAATCAAAGAGAAAAGATACACATTTAAGCACCATTTTTTTTAATGCATGAAGTACTAAAGCAAACATGAGATGCAATCACACAAACAAAAAAAAATCATGCACACATAGCAATGCAACTACTAGCACACAAGAGAAAAAAAAGTTCAATCACACAAAAAAAAGCGAAAAAAAAATTGCTATAAAGGTATGCATTAAGTTCAAAGAATGAGATATACCTTCGCGTCGCCGTTTGACTAAGGAGCTAAAAAATAATGAGACATTCAATTTATCGCTCCTCGTCAAATTTCCATCCACCTACAAAAGAGATGTCGTGTGTGACCTTGGAATCCAACAAGGTCCACTCACGTTAGTCATCAAAGATTTAGGAACCCATATTTGTTTGAACTTAATGTTTTTGTTCCTATATTTGCAATGATATGAAGTATGACCAACACATCCACATGTAAAGCACTTAGCATGAACATTTCCAACCTTTGTTGATTCAATGTGAACTTTTCTATATTTTGATTTTTCAACATTTTAAAGACCATATCCTAGTCCTCGCCTATTATTGCCATAAATTTGATTTCCAAGAATAATGTCCAAATTTTGTTTTCCAATGGAAATTCTCTTTATTGACAATTCTAGGGTGGTGACTTTGGATTTCAAGATATCGTTTTCATTCACAAGCAAAGTGCATTTACTAATGAAATCTTGCTTGTTTTCCTCTTCTTTCTTTTCAAAATCCCTCATTTTTTCTTTAAGTTCAAGATTTAGCATGTTAATCTTTTCAGAAAGCAATTCATTTTCAACTTCAAGCTTTGTCTTATCTAGCTTATACATGCTAATATCCTTTAATAAAGAGGGACATGAAAGACAATCAGTTTTTTCAGACAAGCTAGCTTTCTCTTTTTCTAACATAGTAATGGTAGATTTGCATGCAACAAGCTCTTGTTTAATATTTTTTATTTCTATAGACATGTCATACTCAGTTTGTTGCATATCAAAATTATCATTCCTATAACATTCCACATCAGCTTCTAGCTCATCAATTCTATGTTGCATTCCTTTACAGATTTCTAAGAATTCAGCTTTAGTGGGAGATTCTACCTCATTGTGTTTGGCCATTAATGCCATGCATGAGTGGGCTTCATGTTCCTCATCCTCCTCCTCAGCTTCGCTATCCATGTCCCACGTCAGCACTTTCGTTTTTCCTTTTGCAACTTGAGCTGTGTGTTGTTGTGGGCAATCTTTTATGTGGTGCCCTTTCTTCCTGCATTTAAAACATTCACTTCTATTAATAGCTTTCTGATCATAGGAATTTCTACAAAAATTAGAATTATTAGAACGAATGAACTTTTTTCCCATCTCAGCTCTTCCTTGATCAGTCTGAATGTATCTCCTGAAGTTTCTGACCATTAAGGCTTGCTCTTCATCAAGATCGTCATCATTAGCTTGAAGAGCTAATGGTATGGAAGCTTTGGTCTTCTCTTCAGGTTTCTCTCTGGCTTCTATACTCTGCAACTCAAGCTCGTGTGACATTAGGTTGCCTATCAAGTCCTCCACTTTCATTGTTGATAAGTCCTTAGCTTCTTGAATAGCGGTGACTTTAGGCCTGAACGAGCTTGGTAGTGCCCTTAAGATCTTACGTACCTGTTCATGGCTAGAGTATGGCTTACCGAGGGAACTGGATTTGTAGACGATGTCCGTGAACCTCGTAAACATGTCTTTAACTGATTCTGTTGGTAGCATGCGGAAGCTCTCATATTCTGTGCTCAGCAACGCAAGTCTGGATTCCTTTACTTGCGATGTTCCCTCGTGTGTCACCTCCAGAGTATGCCAGATTTCCTGCGCAGTTAGACAATGTGAGATACGATTAAACTCAGATTTATCAAGAGAGCATATAAGCGCATTCATAGCTTTACCATTAAGAGTATAAAGTTTCTTATCAGCTAAATCCCACTTGTCTTTAGGCTTAATCATAAAAGTGTCTTCAATTTTAATAGTGGGTAAACTGTAACCATTTTCAACAATATCCCACACATCATAATCTACAGACACTACATAGATTTTCATCCTATCCTTCCAATATGCAAAGTCTACACCGTTAAACTTAGGGGGACGGGCTATAGACTGACCTTCAGCAAAAGCACAATCAGATATATTCATGGTCATCTAAAAATCTAGACTAGATCCTCTAAACTGGCTCTGATACCACTTGTTGGATCTGGATCGTAGCCTAGAGGGGGGGTGAATGATCGCGCCCCGGATACACACCCGGGACGACGGTTGTAGTTTTACCGCAAGCGCACGGTCAAGTGGCGAGCGGGTATCGAACACGAGGAGGTGGTGTTGGCTCCAATCTATCCTAGGTTGGTTGGACTACGAATGTATTATTGGTGGAGATGGCTATGGTATGATGTAGTGGCAATGGTGATGGATGTCGGTGTCGGAGATAGAGAAATTGGTCAAATGTCGATTCAAATACAATATAATAAAAGTGTCTAGGGCTAGGGAATCCCCACTATGGACCGTCATTCGTCATTGTGAATAGTGAATCTCAATATTACTAGACTTGTGTTGAGGTGAACTAGTCGCAACTTAATGTGGAACCAAGCTCACGCTCTCGCGCTATTGCCGGTCTATAGCAAACCTAGGTTAGGGCCCAATCTCTTGCAAACCCTAACCTAAGCCACTAGCATGAGGATTGACATCATCGTCCAATCGCCTCTCGAGCCCACTCTCGTGCAAACTCGAGTTACGATCTAGGTTGTGATAGTTCGTATTCGTCCAATCTCTTGCAAACGAATATGTGTATAGATTTACAATTAAAAATCCTAGCTTTGGTCCAATCTCTTGCAAACCAAATCTAGAGAAACCCAATTGTAAACCTAAATCGAATATCTAGGCCTTCCCATCGATTAGAATCCAATCTCTTGCAAATCCCAAATCGATGGAAATCCCTAGCTATCCGTAGTAAATCAATCACAACCTAACCTCCTAGCAATTCTAGCAATTTAGAAATTCATTCATCACAAATATGAAATTAGATCCATAGGGTTCATCCCCAAACCCTAGAACAACAAATCTACTCTAGCATAGCAATAAGGATATGAGAATCAATAGAAATCATTGCTTGCATACAAAAAGATAGAAAAACAAAGATTCAAATAAAAAAGAAAATACTTAGCTTTAATGAAGATCTTCAATCCAAAATACAAGCTTTTAGATCCAAGAGGGGGCCTAGGGCATGGCCTAACCTCTAAAATAAATCCCTCCTAAAACATCTTGGGGGCTAAGAAAACATAATGGGGACCCCCCTCTAATGGTGGCTACAACCCCCTTAAATACTCTCCCAAAACCCTAGCAAATAACCCTAGAAAACCCC
Organism: Scilla litardierei; assembly: GCA_030789695.1. Classification (NCBI taxonomy): domain Eukaryota; kingdom Viridiplantae; phylum Streptophyta; class Magnoliopsida; order Asparagales; family Asparagaceae; genus Scilla; species Scilla litardierei. The sequence goes on along the minus strand of CM061142.1, from coordinate 213,317,612 downwards.
TCAAATTCGTGCCCAAAAACAGCCCAAACGGCAACTTAAAATCTGGGCCCAGGCCGCACTCGGCCGAGTGGAACATGTGACCCGGCCGAGTGGAAATTCCAGAACTACAGCATCAACTTGCAGAAATTCCCCAGATTTCATCCGACCTCCGATTTGCGTGTTCTTGGCGGCGTTGGAACCGTCATGAAGTCTACTATCCATAAAAAATATGAGAAAAATACTTTGATTTCTGGAATGATAGCAGATTTCAAAAGAGTGAGAGGCTATCTGAAAATCTGGGCGCTGCGTGTCCTCGGCATCACTCGGCCGAGCGACAAATGTCACTCGGCCGAGGGGCTTTTGGTACTCGGCCGAGTCGGAGCTCGTAGTCGACTGACGGATTACAGTGAGTTGGACATTTGGGCTTGCCGTCGTCTGGGTGCCACTCGGGCGGACGGAGTCTCCGCACTCGGCCGAGTGGGCGTGCGATGCTCGGCCGAGTGCACGCTGATACATCTCTGTTGCGTGTCCGATCTGGCCGGCCGAGCGGGGTCTCAATGCTCGGCCGAGTGACTCCTTCACTCGGCCGAGTGGCATGCTGAAAATGCCCAATCTCCATCTTTTCGCTTCCTCGTCGCTCCTACGACGTTCTTTCTTCTTCCACTCGTCTTCCGTTACAGAATAACCCTCAAAAGGGCCATGGTTGACACTCCCGAGTGGGTGCAAATCCTTTAAGCTCATTTTTGCTCCCGATCGCTCCATATTTCCTGAAATCCGACAAAAACATGAAATAGTGAAAAGCATCGCAATATTGTCGAATAATCTTGAAAAGCGTGATATGAGCAATCGAAATGACGTGAAAACATGCGGAAAAAAGGTGTAAAATATGGAGTGATCAAAATCCCCCAAGCTTACCTCTTACTCGTCCTCGATCAAAATCAAAATAAGGGAAAAATGAAAAAGAATACGAAGTGGAAGGGGTCGCTAGATTATTCTCTCAGATCTCAAGCCATAAGCTACACATCACGATAACTTGGGAAATACGAATCACATGCTATAAAGATTTCATATCTTACTTAAACATGGTACTTGCAATCTTTTAAGAACAAAGGTAGGGACTCCCTAAATTCATGCAATCAACTCATATCCACATCATGCATTTCATAGAATTTAATATATGAATGTTGGCGATGCACTTTTCAATCAAAAGTTATAAATGAAGCATATAAGATACACACCAAACATGCAATAGAGAATAGAATAAGAGTCATGGCATTCACATATTTATTTCAAATCATGAAAAATCTCCATATCTAATATATTTTGCTAAGTTTCAGCATTATCAAACTTTCCCATTCGTGCACCTCTCCACTCTAATGTCGTGCTCACTCATATGGTCAAACGAGTTCACCCCCCCCCAAGCTTAGCTTGAGGCATCGCATCTAAAGGAATATGATAGTGGAAAATGGGATTTTTGCCTTGGTTTTCCCAAGATTTTGTGGCTCCAATAATGAGATAGAGAAATATCTTTCTTTTTCTTTTTGAACATTTTGTTTCTCACTTTTCTTTTTGGATTTTTGTAGGAGCTATTTGATTTGTATTTTTGGTTTTTGGCTCCTTTTTGGCTTTTTTGGACTTTTTGGAGCTAACTTTTCTTTTGTGGGGATTTTTGGGAAATAGATGCGATATAAGTAGCTTTAGGAGGTGAACTCAAGTGACATGTGGAGAATAAAAAGATATATGTGGAGAAAGAAATAATGTAACACTCAGTTCACTCTAAGATGTGCACGAACGGTTCAATAAGATAATACATCAACTAAAACTCATATGTAAGCATGGATATTCTCAATCATCTCAATAAAAAGTGAAGTCAAGCGGTAAAGTCTACAACCATATCAGGCATGCAACAGAAGGCGAATAAGACAATAAAACTGATGCTTCAGATATACTAATGATGCGTGAATCTTGGTGCATTTCCAACAAAAGAATACTAAACACTAATCCATACATTCAGTTTCAATGAATATCATGCGATCACTTAGAGGGGTCATCAAGAGAAATAGATTTGTAAGCACATGTGAATAGCAAGACTATGGAATACGCTAAGTAGCATGGCAAGGAATAATAAGCATCGTGATGGTTGCTAAAGCAATAAGAGATATCATCATAAGGAGCAAATCTAGCAAAAGGAGGAAAAGAAAATAAAGAAATAAAAATTAAAGAGAGGAAAGAAAAGAAAAACAAGCACACACTATGATGCATGAACACACATAAAAGGAAAATAAGATGGAAAAATCAAAAAGATGATGCAAAATTTTGAAAAATTCTAAAAAAAACCCTAAAATAAAGTAAAAATGCAACTAAAGCATCTAAATGGCATGGAAATGCACTCCCCCAAGCTTAAACTTCACATTGTCCTCAATGTGATCATAATGAAAGAATATGAGGAACAACGATAATAATAAGGGGGTGAATGAAAAATGATGAAATGAATGACATGAAATCCTAATGCAACTGCATGCACATACAATGATGCATGAGAGCGCCTTCCCCCAAGCTTATACCAAACAATCCTATTCAAGTGACTTGACCAAAAATGTCATGACTTTGCAAAGCGTGACCAAGTCAAACGAATAAGAAAGTAAGGTTTCACTTGAAAGAAATGCTCGAATGTGGTGAGCAAAAGGATGTGACACATCAAAATATGGAGAGGGCAATTAATATATATAATGGGTTTGGGGTGTAAAATATTTTTGTTGCCATCATATGAGGTGATATTTATTCAATCAAATCTATACGGTCCTCTCGCTGTCGAGAGGATTCGAGTTTATTTAAAGCATAAAATTTCTACACTACTGGATTGATATCACCTATAGCAAAAGGCGGATCCAGTATCTTTGCCGGTGCAGGCAATTGCTCCAACTGCTCTCTCCGTGGCTCCGCTAGATGCGTATGTCCACGGACTCCATCAGACTCCAGCAATGCGGCTCCCAGCATCTCTCTAAGGACTCCACCTGTACCCTGTAAGAGATAAGCCGCATCAATCTGATGTGGATAATTCTTCCCCAAAATAAATGTATTCCAAAGAGGGTCATCAACATAAGTATTTAAAATTAAAAACGGTTGACAACACTTCCCTGGAAATAAATCTCTACTCTCGTGTACCACATCGATCAACTCCACATTGTTCGCCTCAGGTTGTTCAGGTGGCTCGGGCATATAAGCGTAGGTCTCATCAGGCAGCTCCTCATCATTGTCAGACTTATCCCATCTCACCTCCTGATCATAATTAATAGCATCCATGGGTGCTAACTCCTCGCTCTCCTCCTCGTATACGTCCCATCGTACCTCTTGATCGTATGTACATGAATCCTGCAAAAGGTGCAATGAGTCGTCAAAATCTGAATCATAGAAAGCATCATACACGGGAGGGGAATCAAATATAAAGGGCGAGGGAGTAATGAGATCTCCCTGAAGGGGAGCCATAAGCTCTGTGGGATTGTCCTCGGCGTCAGTGGAAGGGTGGTCCTCTGAGGGATGCTCAGCCTCTGTAGAAGGTGGGGATGGCTGCGGTAGCTCGAAAGGAGGAGGGTAATGCTTGGGATCCTCCTGAATGGCTGTGTACTCATCCCAATGCATGGCCTCCTCGGTGACAAGCTCTGGCTCCGCATGTAAGGCCTCCTCAAAAGCAAGCTCTGGCTCATGTGGGTGGCAAGGGGGAGCGACGATGGCACAAGCTGACTCTCCCCCAAGCTGAACGTGGACATCCTCTGCAGGCTCCTCAGGTATAGAAGGCAATGTAAACGTCATCATCTCCTTTTCATGCCTCCTTCTTTGTTTCTGTCCTGGAGCTCGAGGCACCCGATTGCATGGCTTGGCCTCCTCAATAGTAGGTGCAGGTGGCTCTATGGGCTCATGTATCTTGACCGCGGTATAAAAGTGGGTCTTGTGCCCCTCAACTAGAGCATAGACTCCATCATCAATTGTGCCTGTGCAAGAGATACAATGAGTAATGAAGTTTTGAAATTCAAACTCAAAAGGATCACCTGCCGTTATTGTCAATGGACCGGAATTTCGAACTATGTCGACAATGTTTCTCAATAGGTCCATGTACATGTCCTCCTTTAGCAACTCAGATGTCTCTATTTGTGGAGTGTTGATGGTATAAAGGTGGATATGATCACCTTCAAGTGAAGCATACACTCCATCTATGATAGTACCTGCACTAGAGACATTAGCCATAACAAAATCAATGAATACTTGGTCGTATGGTTTACTTACCGTAACGATTAGTGAACCGGTAGATCGAGCATCATCTATCATGTGCTCCAAGGCTGCTGCCAACTGTAGATCACTGAACTTCCCCACTTGCATCCTCTTCAAAAACTCACGTGAGGGTCCCTTTAGCCTTCTAGTGAAGACATCAAATAGCGTGGAGTCATTCCACTCATGGTCTGACTCCGCCTGGAACATTTCTAACATTCCTTCAAACCTAGACAAGGCTTCCCCGAAGGATTCTCCATCAGCCTGATAGAATGCAGCGAGATATATGTAGGATTGTATAGAGCCCGCTCGCATTTTCTTTGGAAGCACCATCGCTGCAACAACTGTACCTGATCAATCAAAGTAAACAACCTGGAAAAGACGTCAGTGGTACAAAGAGAGATAAAGATAATAATAGCAGGTGGTGGGAAAAAATTTCTCTCAATGTTTTTTTTTATTTTTTTTTTGATTTTTTAATGTAATCTAATCAACCTAATTGTGACAAATTGGCACCCAACGGGAAACACCTCCCCGGCAACGGCGCCAAAAACTTGATCGCGCCCCGGATACACACCCGGGACGACGGTTGTAGTTTTACCGCAAGCGCACGGTCAAGTGGCGAGCGGGTATCGAACACGAGGAGGTGGTGTTGGCTCCAATCTATCCTAGGTTGGTTGGACTACGAATGTATTATTGGTGGAGATGGCTATGGTATGATGTAGTGGCAATGGTGATGGATGTCGGTGTCGGAGATAGAGAAATTGGTCAAATGTCGATTCAAATACAATATAATAAAAGTGTCTAGGGCTAGGGAATCCCCACTATGGACCGTCATTCGTCATTGTGAATAGTGAATCTCAATATTACTAGACTTGTGTTGAGGTGAACTAGTCGCAACTTAATGTGGAACCAAGCTCACGCTCTCGCGCTATTGCCGGTCTATAGCAAACCTAGGTTAGGGCCCAATCTCTTGCAAACCCTAACCTAAGCCACTAGCATGAGGATCGACATCATCGTCCAATCGCCCCTCGAGCCCACTCTCGTGCAAACTCGAGTTACGATCTAGGTTGTGATAGTTCGTATTCGTCCAATCTCTTGCAAACGAATATGTGTATAGATTTACAATTAAAAATCCTAGCTTTGGTCCAATCTCTTGCAAACCAAATCTAGAGAAACCCAATTGTAAACCTAAATCGAATATCTAGGCCTTCCCATCGATTAGAATCCAATCTCTTGCAAATCCCAAATCGATGGAAATCCCTAGCTATCCGTAGTAAATCAATCACAACCTAACCTCCTAGCAATTCTAGCAATTTAGAAATTCATTCATCACAAATATGAAATTAGATCCATAGGGTTCATCCCCAAACCCTAGAACAACAAATCTACTCTAGCATAGCAATAAGGATATGAGAATCAATAGAAATCATTGCTTGCATACAAAAAGATAGAAAAACAAAGATTCAAATAAAAAAGAAAATACTTAGCTTTAATGAAGATCTTCAATCCAAAATACAAGCTTTTAGATCCAAGAGGGGGCCTAGGGCATGGCCTAACCTCTAAAATAAATCCCTCCTAAAACATCTTGGGGGCTAAGAAAACAGAATGGGGATCCCCCTCTAATGGTGGCTACTGTAGGAATATTATGCCCTCGAGGCCATTTATTCCTGTGTGAATAGCACAAACATCTTGTTCAAAATAACAGTAAGCTGTTTGGTAATAATTTATCTAAGTTATATTGTAATGTAGTTAACATTAGATATCAACTTAGGTAAAGTCCTGAGACTTTATGCAAGGTCAAACGGGTATCGAGATGAGTATCTCGATCATGGAGAAACGTTTGACCGTCTGTAGCATAAGTCTAAAATGGTTCGTGGTCGTAGATGTTTCGAGACAAGGATATCGAAACATCGGATAGACCATTGTGTCTTAGTCTTCACCGTTTAGCGGTGGCGATGATCTCATGATCGCTTGACTTGGCGAAGTCGAAGACAAGACACAGGTGCTCATTAGAATGAGTTCACTGAACGATCCACTAGAGTTATCATATGGTTATATTGACCAATCTGTCAGTGATAACTCTGAGTGATGATAGGATAGTTGGTCTTTTGACTTGAGGTCATTTTGACAAACCTGTGCGTGAACGGTACCACTTATATCAACTGACCTAGCTTCGAGGCAATGCCTGTCGAAAGGTCTTTTGATTGGGTGACACTTGAAACGTACGAGGCGAGTAATGACCAAGAGAGGATTCGTCTCTCCCGGTCAATGGGAGTTAGTGTCGTAGAGTTAGTTCGGTCTTTAGTAAAAACTCTGCGCAGAGTATGTTGGAAGAAGTCCAATATTTATTGACTAAAGATCGATAGAAACTAACCAGAGTCAAGTTATTGGGGTTGACAGTTTGACCGTACCCCAGACTTGATCCGAACGACATATTTAAGACGAAGAGACTATAACTGCGGAATTCATCACGGAAACAGTCAGGTGGTCCCGACAATACTCATGTCAATGAGTTAACCACATAATGATGATTCCTGAAGCAGGGACGGCAACCACTGCTCATGGTCACTGCCGTATAGGGCTTCGAGCCCAACCTGTTGTAAGGGTCAGGCTGTAGGGTCTCACACAGAGTGTAACGCTTCGTCTAGTAATAGGTAGAAATTAGTTAGGGAGAATATTTGCATTTGATGCAAAAGAAGAGATAATTGCATTTGATGCAATATGATAATTTAAGCTTAGATAGGGACTATTTTGCATTTGATGAAAAAGCGATTAAATGTGTATTAAATTGTTTAATACAATATTTAATAATATAAACGCAAGGAAAAGTTCACGGGTAAGACGGGAATGTCCCGGTCTAGACCCAGGTTCGAACGGCGTCCAAATCGGACGCCAAACATAATAGTTATGGCCAAAACAGTGTAAACCCCAAAGCCCATCAGCCCAAAGGGGCTGATTAAATAAACCCAGACCCAACAAAGGGGGGCCCGCTGACGCAGGCTGACGCCCGCGTCAGTGGGCCCACCCGCTGACGCGGGCGCCCGCGCCAGCTGGGCGCATGCGCCGCACGCGCCTCGGGGCGCGTGCGCTGCACGTGCCTGGCTCAGGCTGCGCGCGCAGGTCATTGCAGTGGGGCCCCTGGTGGGCCCCACACGCCTAGGGTTGCGAACCCTAGGCAGAATTCCGTTGACGGCTGGGTTTTGTTCTTTAGGTGGGGTTTTGGCTGAACTTTGGACACTCAATTGGAGGGTCAAACGACCTCCGATTGACGAACGGTTTTTTCCTATGCGTTCACCGTTGAACGCTTGTCGTATTGATAGGTTGTATCGATCCTGAAGCTCAACGGTGAGTGAGTTAAAATTCACGGAAGTTTGCACTTTGTGAAGTGCAAACTAACTTGATTTTAACTAACCCAAATGTTTAGTCCCACATCGGATTTTGAGAAAAGGGGAGAGTCCGCCGCCTATATAAATAGGGGTCTCCCCCTTCCTCAAAACTCGTCCCAAGCTCTAGATCTGAGCGGCTCTCGTAAATGTTGGAGCACGCTCGGATCTAAGCTTAAATAAATATTTCTCTATCTCCCTAAATTTTCTGCCTTACTCCTGCAGGCTCTAGCAAAGCCACAAAGGAGTTCGGATTCTGAATTCGAAATCTTGGCGGAGGTTTCACTCGCGTGAAACTTTCTTCGGCGGTTGGTTGGCTCGGCGGCACGGGGATTGATCGCCTCGGGATGCGGAGCGGTTCGAGGAGCGGTTCGGGGAGCGGTTCAAGGAGCGGCTCGGCGTGGGACGGGAGCAGCTCGGAAGACGGCGCGGAACATCTCGCCTGCTCCAGGGCTGAGATTCCGGGTATGTGGTTAAAGTAGTTTATTAGCAATTAGTTTAGTTTAATCGCAGTAGGCTAGATCCTTCTTGGGATGGTCAGATCCATCCCAAGTCGGCATAGATCTTGGCATAAGGTCTTGGACCTTAGGGTTAAGTTAAAAATAGTTTTTAACTGCATGTTAATTAGTTAACATAGGTTTTTCTTCCGCTGCAAATATTTTTGTGTCTATGTTCCGTCCGACTTAGGACGGGACTAGAATTTTTGTGCCCTGAGGGACCGCCCAATTCCCTACAGTGGTATCAGAGTCAGGTTTGCGTAGCGATCTAGGTACTGCGATTTGATTAAACGTGTTAATGCTTTTAAATGCTTTTCAAATATTTTTAAAGTTATGAGATAAAATTTTAAAAAATGTTTTGGATGTTCAAAAATTTTATTTTGATATTTTTGAACATGAAAATTTTAAAATGACGTTTTAAAATTTATGTGATAATTTTAAAACTAATTTTAAATCTTTAAAAGTTTAAATTTATTTTAGAAGCCTAAAAAATTTTTATATGATAAATTTTTTTTAGCATGGAAATTTTAAAATGGTGTTTTTTAATTTATGTGATAAATTTTAAAATTTATTTTAAGGCTTTAAATTTATGCGATAAGTTTAAAATATTTTAGATGTTTAAAAATTGTAAATGATAAAATTTTGAACATGGAAAATTTTTAAAAGAAATGTTTTAAATTTATAAGATAATTTTAAAACTGATTTTAAAAGTCTAAAAATAGTTTATGCGATAAACTTAGTTTATTTAATTGTTAAATAGTTGTGCACTATCTTTATGCGATAAATTAGTGTAGTTTTAATGGCTTGTTAATCTTGTCCCTTATTTGATAACACAAGACAACCCTTTTAGGTTAGCCATTAAAATGATTAAAATTTATTACTTGAATTTTAATGACATGCTATGCTTTAATAAATCATTAACAACAATATTAAAGACCTAATTCCTGATTAGGGTAGTCCTTTAAATGAATTTTCAATTCTAATTGTTATAATTAATTTTCATTAAAGGACTTCGCTTCTAGCGTTGTTAATAAAATTTATTAAAATCCTAATAACGATTAGGGTAGCACGTGAACCTTATAGTTGATAAGGACTTAATAAAAGTTATTAAACAAATCCTAAAAATTTTGAATTTAAGGATTCAACTAGTTGATAGGATTAATTAGTTGTTAATAAAAGCTGTTTAGTCTATGGCATACATACAAAAATGACAAGCTTCATTCAATGGACCATGATCCAGTCAATGTGCTTGGCTAAGAGTTCTGGGTCAACCCTTGCTAGTCCAAGGGGTAGTGATCCTGGCTTAGTCAATTCCCTGGCTGTGTTCCGCTGGACCGCAATGTCGCGAATCATGATTGTATGACACCCTGGACTATATCTAAGTCAAATACGTTAATGATCTTTTTCAAGATTAGCCGTAGCCCTCCTTGTTTTAGGGGTTAGCAACTATAGGGCCCGTGTTATAGTTGTTGAGATACACTCAAGCTGTGACATGGCAACCTTGTAGAAACCAACTTCTTAAATACATAAGATGCCATCTTGACTTGACCCAAACCGACGTTGTCGTGAATACACCGAGCGGCGGCGCAAGTTTAGTCAAGGATGTAGTCTGTCTAGATGTAGTCTAAGACCTGACCCAAACCAACGTGTCGTGCATACACCGAGCTGAGGGGCAAGTCAGGCTAGACATGAAAACAAGGGTCCGACTAGACTAGACATTGTGATTTGGATGAGCACACTCATGATCACGAATGGCTAGGGGCAAAAACCGATTAAGAGAGTCATATCCGATATGATCGATGAAGGGTCATCTTCCGATCGCAGAGTCAATCAACTTGTTGAGCTACACTCAAGGTTGTTTAGACTCAAGGTGATTGGAACTCTTACACATTAATTTTAATTCGATTAAATCGTTCGTTATTAAGCTTTAAAACGTTCGTAAAATTAGTGGGAGGGTATAGATAGATAAAAGCCAATCTACCTATATTTAATATGGAACATATGCTAAAACTAGGGCAAGACTATGTTTACCGAAGGAATTAAAATATAATATTGGAATTAGTTAATTGGTCAAAAAGTTGATTAATTGAATATCAAGTTAAAATTCTAATTGATGTAATTAAACTATATTCTCGTTGACATTAAATGACCTTCTAAAGAACAGACTTAAGAAATATGATTTCATTAAGTTCTGGGTCCAACAAATAAATTAAAGCTACATGTCACTCGTCTCTATATGAGGCAGCTTGAACATATAGGACATTCAAAGTGTGTTTCTCCCTACAACTTGTCGAGCTACCCTCAAGGTTGTATGGACAAACAATTTTGATCCGCAAAGTTCGAGAATTCGATTAAACCGTTTGAGTCGAATACGAGTGCATGAGCGGTGCAAGACTATGTATCCCAACCGGATCTTGAGACAAGCAACTTCTTGAGCTACACTCAAGATTGCAAAGCTCAAGCGTTTGGATACATAAATTGCTTGCATAGCTATTTATTTATGTTGATATCTAAATGTGATTTAGAAAAGAAAGAAGGCACTTCGGAAAGTCAATTGAGAAAGTTAGTTTAATTTATCATTAGTAACGGCATAAGCATGAGGAAATGAAAAACGTGACATATTTTGATGTCACATTTCGGAATAAGTTGTTATACAAAAGACGTTTAACACATTATGACGAATGTCGTCATATTGCTTCTGAAGTAATGTTTTGTGTTAAGTAATTTGTAAATGACTATATATATATTAAATGTTAATATATAAATACACAAGATAGTAGCAAACTTATATGGTAAAATTAGACTAGGCCGTATCAAGAGATTAAGCTTCACAAGTCACATAAAGAGGGGTCTGACCTCTCGTATTATGAAGTCTACGGACACTTGTGAGTCTTAGCCTCTTAGATACAATGGCTGAAACCCATCTGTGAGACAGTGGGAGAATGAGTTGTCGAACTCAGTCTAGTACATACTGATGTACCCGAGTCTAGATTAACCAAAATAAGTTATTCGTATGTTTTATTAAGTCTGATAAAATAAAGAACGAAATGACTAAAGTATTTAAACTGATTCGATTAGATCGAATGGTCAAATACTTAGCTAAATAAAATCTTGTGTAATTAAAAGAAAATGTGATTTTCTCTCAGATCAAGTCTGCTAACACATCGGTGTGTTAAAAGGTATGAATCACACTTAGTTAGACTTGGTGTGATCCATAAATAAGTGACTCTGAGTTAACTCCTCCCTCTGGGTTAAGTCCCAGATAGTAATGCCTAGGTTTTGATAAAGTTCTATGCGAACATTATCAATAAGATATTCATTAAATCAATCATGAGGAAGTTGTATATTTACTCGAATTTTCGTAAGCCGAAAAGTCGAGTTAAGACATCATAACTGATGATGACTTAGTCAACTTCCGGAATGAAATTCGGAGTAGTAACTCCGATTTAAAACTTGATGCAATCAGAATAGGTCCGTGTGCGTAAATAAATTTGAGAATTTAGTTTACGTACCCAAGGAAAATGTTTTCTCACTTTCTGCAAGTAAATCTTTAAGTTGAAAGATTGGTGCAGAAAAGAAAATAGTGAAGTACGATCATGTTGGACGAGAACGGTTTTCATCCTAATTTCTTTAAAACGGATTATGATGAAACCGGTTTCGCCAACAGATGTGTACAGATCTACTCGGACCAAAGCCGATGTAAAACGCTTAAGTTGACCATGAAAATTTGCGCATTCACTTATAAGTTCGCTTTTCTAAATATGATTTAGACGAACCAACTTATATGAATTAGCCAGATAGTTTTCAAGGTCAGTTGGAGCGTATAAATTACATGCGAATCATCAAAGGGATGGAACATATATTTTGACAAAGTAATCAAAAGGTTTGATACTTTATCAATAATAGATATGAGCCATTTAAAATGACCATTAACAAATTTAAATTATTATCGTAAGGTACGATGAACTGGATAAAATCCAGGGAAATAAAGTATTATAGATTCCGATAGACCAAATGAATTATTTGAATGAGATTCAAATGATTGGTCTAACATAAACATAGAAACCCCTTAAGTCTATAGTGTAGACGGTTTTAGCAGATCCACTCACGAAGGCTCTACCACATGAAGTCGGGAAAACTTATGTGTAAAAACGATATTAGATATCGAGATAAATGGGCCTGAGTGCAAGTGGGAGATGTAGGAATATTATGCCCTCGAGTCCATTTATTCCTGTGTGAATAGCACAAACATCTTGTTCGAAATAACAGTAAGCTGTTTGGTAATAATTTATCTAAGTTATATTGTAATGTAGTTAACATTAGATATCAACTTAGGTAAAGTCCTGAGACTTTATGCAAGGTCAAACGGGTATCGAGATGAGTATCTCGATCATGGAGAAACGTTTGACCGTCTGTAGCATAAGTCTAAAATGGTTCGTGGTCGTAGATGTTTCGAGACAAGGATATCGAAACATCGGATAGACCATTGTGTCTTAGTCTTCACCGTTTAGCGGTGGCGATGATCTCATGATCGCTTGACTTGGCGAAGTCGAAGACGAGACACAGGTGCTCATTAGAATGAGTTCACTGAACGATCCACTAGAGTTATCATATGGTTATATTGACCAATCTGTCAGTGATAACTCTGAGTGATGATAGGATAGTTGGTCTTTTGACTTGAGGTCATTTTGACAAACCTGTGTGTGAACGGTACCACTTATATCAACTGACCTAGCTTCGAGGCAATGCCTGTCGAAAGGTCTTTTGATTGGGTGACACTTGAAACGTACGAGGCGAGTAATGACCAAGAGAGGATTCGTCTCTCCCGGTCAATGGGAGTTAGTGTCGTAGAGTTAGTTCGGTCTTTAGTAAAAACTCTGCGCAGAGTATGTTGGAAGAAGTCCAATATTTATTGACTAAAGATCGATAGAAACTAACCGGAGTCAAGTTATTGGGGTTGACTGTTTGACCGTACCCCAGACTTGATCCGAACGACATATTTAAGACGAAGAGACTATAACTGCGGAATTCATCACGGAAACAGTCAGGTGGTCCCGACAATACTCATGTCAATGAGTTAACCACATAATGATGATTCCTGAAGCAGGGACGGCAACCACTGCTCGTGGTCACTGCCGTATAGGGCTTCGAGCCCAACCTGTTGTAAGGGTCAGGCTGTAGGGTCTCACACAGAGTGCAACGCTTCGTCTAGTAATAGGTAGAAATTAGTTAGGGAGAATATTTGCATTTGATGCAAAAGAAGAGATAATTGCATTTGATGCAATATGATAATTTAAGCTTAGATAGGGACTATTTTGCATTTGATGCAAAAGCGATTAAATGTGTATTAAATTGTTTAATACAATATTTAATAATATAAACGCAAGGAAAAGTTCACGGGTAAGACGGGAATGTCCCGGTCTAGACCCAGGTTCGAACGGCGTCCAAATCGGACGCCAAACATAATAGTTATGGCCAAAACAGTGTAACCCCCAAAGCCCATCAGCCCAAAGGGGCTGATTAAATAAACCCAGACCCAACAAAGGGGGGCCCGCTGACGCAGGCTGACGCCCGCGTCAGTGGGCCCACCCGCTGACGCGGGCGCCCGCGCCAGCTGGGCGCGTGCAGCGCACGCGCCCAGACAGGCGCGTGCAGCGCACGCGCCTCGGGGCGCGTGCGCTGCACGTGCCTGGCTCGGGCTGTGCGCGCAGGTCAATGCAGTGGGGCACCTGGTGGGCCCCACACGCCTAGGGTTGCGAACCCTAGGCAGAATTCCGTTGACGGCTGGGTTTTGTTCTTTAGGTGGGGTTTTGGCTGAACTTTGGACACTCAATTGGAGGGTCAAACGACCTCCGATTGACGAACGGTTTTTTCCTATGCGTTCACCGTTGAACGCTTGTCGTATTGATAGGTTGTATCGATCCTGAAGCTCAACGGTGAGTGAGTTAAAATTCACGGAAGTTTGCACTTTGTGAAGTGCAAACTAACTTGATTTTAACTAACCCAAATGTTTAGTCCCACATCGGATTTTGAGAAAAGGGGAGAGTCCGCCGCCTATATAAATAGGGGTCTCCCCCCTTCCTCAAAACTCGTCCCAAGCTCTAGATCTGAGCGGCTCTCGTAAATGTTGGAGCACGCTCGGATCTAAGCTTAAATAAATATTTCTCTATCTACCTAAATTTTCTGCCTTACTCCTGCAGTCTCTAGCAAAGCCACAAAGGAGTTTGGATTCTGAATTCGAAATCTTGGCGGAGGTTTCACTCACGTGAAACTTTCTTCGGCGGTTGGTTGGCTCGGCGGCACGGGGATTGATCGCCTCGGGATGCGGAGCGGTTCGAGGAGCGGTTTGGGGAGCGGTTCAAGGAGCGGCTCGGCGTGGGACGGGAGCAGCTCGGAAGACGGCGCGGAACATCTCGCCTGCTCCAGGGCTGAGATTCCGGGTATGTGGTTAAAGTAGTTTATTAGCAATTAGTTTAGTTTAATCGCAGTAGGCTAGATCCTTCTTGGGATGGTCAGATCCATCCCAAGTCGGCATAGATCTTGGCATAGGGTCTTGGACCTTAGGGCTAAGTTAAAAATAGTTTTTAACTGCATGTTAATTAGTTAACATAGGTTTTTCTTCCGCTGCAAATATTTTTGTGTCTATGTTCCGTCCGACTTAGGACGGGACTAGAATTTTTGTGCCCTGAGGGACCGCCCAATTCCCTACAGCTACAACCCCCTTAAATACTCTCCCAAAACCCTAGCAAATAACCCTAGAAAACCCCTCAAATTCGTGCCCAAAAACAGCCCAAACCGCAACTTAAAATCTGGGCCCAGGCCGCACTCGGCCGAGTGGAACATGTGACCCGGCCGAGTGGAAATTCCAGAACTGCAGCATCAACTTGCAGAAATTCCCCAGATTTCATCCGACCTCCGATTTGCGTGTTCTTGGTAGCGTTGGAACCGTCATGAAGTCTACTATCCATAAAAAATATGAGAAAAATACTTTGATTTCTGGAATGATAGCAGATTTCAAAAGAGTGAGAGGCTATCTGAA
This sequence comes from Scilla litardierei, assembly GCA_030789695.1. NCBI lineage: Eukaryota > Viridiplantae > Streptophyta > Magnoliopsida > Asparagales > Asparagaceae > Scilla > Scilla litardierei. Next base: position 213,302,451 of record CM061142.1, on the reverse strand, counting down.
AATCTGGGCGCTGCGTGTCCTCGGCATCACTCGGCCGAGCGACAAATGTCACTCGGCCGAGGGGCTTTTGGTACTCGGCCGAGTCGGAGCTCGTAGTCGACTGACGGATTACAGTGAGTTGGACATTTGGGCTTGCCGTCGTCTGGGTGCCACTCGGGCGGACGGAGTCTCCGCACTCGGCCGAGTGGGCGTGCGATGCTCGGCCGAGTGCACACTGATACATCTCTGTTGCGTGTCCGATCTGGCCGGCCGAGCGGGGTCTCAATGCTCGGCCGAGTGACTCCTTCACTCGGCCGAGTGGCATGCTGAAAATGCCCAATCTCCATCTTTTCGCTTCCTCGTCGCTCCTACGACGTTCTTTCTTCTTCCACTCGTCTTCCGTTACAGAATAACCCTCAAAAGGGCCATGGTTGACACTCCCGAGTGGGTGCAAATCCTTTAAGCTCATTTTTACTCCCGATCGCTCCATATTTCCTGAAATCCGACAAAAACATGAAATAGTGAAAAGCATCGCAATATTGTCGAATAATCTTGAAAAGCGTGATATGAGCAATCGAAATGACGTGAAAACATGCGGAAAAAAGGTGTAAAATATGGAGTGATCAGTGAATAGGCTAATAAAAATTCTCGTGCAACCCACGAGAAATCACACGCAGTTATAAGCACATGCAGTGTAATAAAATAGCAATCACAGAATACGCATAGATATACCCTGGTTCGGTCGTCCCCATGACCTACTCCAGCCCTCGAAAGCAAATACTAGATAGATATGTAATCCTGTACAGCTACAATGAGTCAAGATCCCAAATCTACTCTCACCTAGCTCGTACGCATAACACGTGCTCTACACTCTTAATCTAGTCAGATGCTCTCCCTCCGTGACGACTCCCAAAGTCGTCAGGTCTCAAAAAGTAACACAGAAGGTAAAGTTTCCCCTACAGAGATCACTACACCAAAACAAAGATAAATAAATAGAGTTTTAAAAATGCTCAGTAATGGTGTGTCGTCTCTGTCGTTCAGCACATGTCAGATCTCGTCTGACGTAGTAGTCTCTGATGTCCCCTCAATAGTTTGGCTCCCCTCTTGATGAAACTTGCGGCAGCTTGTGCGCTTATGGGGCTTCAGCTTGCGGCTGTGCTACCCTTAGTATTATGTTGCGTGTATCCTTAGAGGAGCAACACAGTTCATTTGATTTGGAAAACACAAAGCAAATAGTCTAGTTCAGTGGAGAGCACATGTCAACCAATTCTCTGTCTCCTCCCTGTTGCATTCTTTGACTTGACTTCCCTTTTCTTTAATAACCTGTACACACCCAAATTGCAATCAATTTAAATGTTTATTGGAGAAGTGCAAACCTTGTTGAAGAGAGGGTAAGTTTCGGCCTGTGCTTGTGTTTGGTAGCCTTGTAGTTTTTTTATCAACAAAATGTGCGGCTGATGTCTTCGTTGGGCTCTTGGTGATTTTGCAAACAGGTTGAAGATCGGCACCCCAAAGCAACGCAAAACTAATACGGCCTCTTGAAAATTGGAGTGGGGACGTGCTGCTCTTGGTCTGAACTCAAAAGATGCGGCCTTTTGAAACCTGCGGCTCTTCCCTATGAGATTTTTGTGTGCTTGAGATTGATTGGTCCCCTCTGGTGATTTTTGATGACAATACTCCAATCTTCCCTAAGAAAATTCGGCGCCTCAATCTTTTGTGCATAAAAACAATTTCTGAGAGAGAGAGAGCTCTTTGAATCTGCGCCTTCAAAAAATTCGGCAGGCTGAGGAAGTCGATTGGGCGGCTCTCTTTGAGATTTCGTTGTGCGGCTGAACACCAAACAAAGAACGCCGGCTCCCAACTCTTGTTGATTTGTGTGGCTTTCTGAAGAGTTATTTTTTCGGCCTCTCCTCTTGGGAATTTGCAATAAAGACGAGCTCTTGGAGGCTTCTTAATTTTTGAAGGCAGCTTACCTATTTTTGATTGGCTCTTGGGAGATAGAACTTTGGAGATTTTTTGGCCCTTTTATTTGTTCGGCTGCTTTGGAGATTCTTGTGCGGCTCTCTCTCAAAAATTTTGCTGCGGCTATCTCCTCTCTCTAGGGTTTTTGGGATTTTTTAAAATGTGTGTCTCAACTAAAGGGCTCTTGGAGATATATATATGTGGCGGCTCTCTCTTGATTTTTTTTATATAGGAGATCTCAAAGGTGCGGCCTTGATGAAGAATTAGAGAGGAGGTGCGGCTCTTTTTTTGATAATGAGCTATGCAAGGAGTATTTGATAAACACTTCGGCCTGTTATAGGGTTGCACACAGGCCCTTCGTATTTTTCGGCTGCTAGGTCAAAACATGCGGCTTATAGGGTTGAGCTTTATACGTGACTCCTTTGCACATTGACCATGTCTCCCCCGTGAATTAATCACGCATTCCTGAAACACACTTGACACACACGTTAAAATGTTCACACACGTTTGTTATCATTAAACACGAAGTTCACAGATCGTTGCTACCAACAGATCGTAGATGGTGATTGAAGCTCTTAGAAGACTTCAAGCTCATGCGTTGGATAGAAGAGAGAGTTCGTCAAATGTAACTTTCTTATTTCTCTTCTAGTATGTAGCTTAGAAGTAGAACTTTGTTGAGCACGCGCACACATTTTTATTTTAGTCTTAGGATATTATTAGATCAACCTTCCTTAGACTCCAATTCATTTCTATCTAGATTGTGCATGTCATGATTATAGCAGTCTAATGCTGAACTTTTTACAGTCGCCTATCTCAAAACAGTCGCCTGTGTTTTGTTCTACAGTCGCCTGTTATGCACAAACTTTTACAGTCTAGTTTTGGGCTTCTAAGTTTTTAACTCTCACATGCGACTTATACACGATTCACAGGCGCCTGTCCAAGTGACAGTCTACTGTGTTTTGTTAATCAGTCGACTGTCTATTTATAGCCCAAAATCTATTTCTCTGTTTATCTGGCCAGTCGACTTATGTTTGATTTACAGTCGACTGTCCAATGGAACTGTCGACTGTCAATGCTACACTAGTCATCTGTCCTTGAGCCTATTTGATGACTCAACTCTCTGGAAAATCTCAGGGTTTTGACAGTCGTCTGTAGAAGGAATAACAGTCGTCTGTTTAGATTAACAGTCGTCTGTCTTCTCTTCGTCAGTCATCTGTCTTGTTCTCCCAGACGTTTTCCAGATTTCATCAACTTACCCAACTTACGGCCAGTCGCCAGTAGTAGGATTTACAGTCGCCTGTTGGTTCAACAGTCGACTGTCTATTCCTCATCAGTCGACTGTCCACGTGTTAAGTTACCGTTATGAATTCTCATGTACCCTCTCTGACTGTGCAGCAGTCGACTGTGAATTCTTCAACAGTCGACTGTCGCGGGCGCAGATTCTATTCGTTGAGTTTTTCCTCACTGATTTCAAAGGGGTTTTTGCTGATTTCGTTTGAAGGGTTTGAGAAACCTATAAAAGAAGCCTTTACTGTTCCACTGAGAGACTAATGATCTACCAACTCTCTTGCTAAAACATTCAAGCTTTCATTCTCTCAAGATCAAAGCTCTCAAATCCTAAAGCCCTAAGAATTTCAATCTTCAATCTCTTGCTCTCCAACCTAGAACCAAAGAGTTATCTTCTAGGCATTTGGTGTAGTCAAGAGAAAGGGCTTTCCTCTCTTCCAAGAGAGTCTTTCCCATACACAACACACTTCTCCTTCAAGTTCTACTTCAAGGCATAGGTGATTGTAAGTGTTGCTTTATTTCATATTTTCATAACTTTCGTTATTGAATTTACTCTCGGGTTGTGAGAGTGGTTTGCTTGCTCCCAAGTTGTGGGAGTCAAGGTCAATCGATTGTATTTCGATTTCACTTATAGGATTGCTACAAGTGGTTTTTAAGAAAACCTCAAGTTAGGGTTCTAACTTGAGTATCCGGTTGTTAACCGGGTGGAAGGGACGTAGGATTACCGGGAACAAGTCGGGAAGTGACTTGGGTAATCTGAACCCTTGAAACATCCTTGCGTTTGCAATTGTTTCAATTTGGGTTTATTTCTATTACGCACTATTTGTTGGTTAGGAATTTAAATTGGTGTAACTATCTTTTTAAATTGCATAAACACTATTCAACCCCCCCTTCTAGTGTTTTTCCCATAGCCATTGTCCTTACATGCCCCTTGACATAAAATTTTTTTGGACTACACTTGGCTATGCTAATGATGAATTCCGTAGTTTTAATCCCTTCGTCAACAGTATGTTTGCTTCGAAGCCTAGGGTATAATTGACTGTCACCCCATAATAGTTTCGTGATCGATCACCATCATTTGGTCTTAACTTGTCTTTGTTGGAGCATATCCAACACACATCGGCCAAGGATTTCGAAAAGGACTATACTAATTCTGTGACATTAACTTTCCATACACAGAAGTGATGAATTCTCTCTTGGCCACTACTCCCCTTGTATGCTTCAACTGTTACCCAACCTAAGACCTTTAAGCAAGCTCTGCCTCGAAGCTAGGTCAGAGATCTAAGTGACATTGTTTACGCACAAGCTCGTACAATGGCGTCAAGTCAAAACTCTAGCTTGCCTATCATCACTTGAGAGCTACTATTGATTGTATTGTATGTGTTATCCCTTTAGCAACTCTCACTGGGTCGTTCAGTGAACTCACTCTCTAATGAGCACAAGTGTATCGTCTTCGATTTTGCTAAATCAAATGATCATGAGATCATTGCCACTAATACTTAGTGAATTTTCCAATTATAACAATGAAGCTTGTACAATGGCCTTGAATTTTATCCTTTATTTGATCACATCCCCTTGACCTTATGTTATAATTGGTTGATAAAATTTTTGGTATGCATTGATATATGACTAGTTAACATACATCCTATTTGCAACCACAATAATCTACCAACTAAGAATTCTGTTCGCTTTCGCAAGAGTAGTCAAATTTATACCACAATCGCAAGAGTAGTCCATTGACTCTGATAGAGACAATGTGTTCCTTAGTAAATTCTGGCAGGAGCTTTTCAGGCTTTAGGGTACAGTGTTGAGGCGGAGCACAGCCTACCACCCGCAGACAGATGGCCAGACTGAGTTAGTTAACAGGAGTGTGGAGACTTATCTGCTATGCTTTATTTCAGAAAAACCCAAGGAGTGGGCTCATTGGCTGGCATGGGCGGAGTACTGGTACAATACATCTTATCATACTGCAGTTCAGATGACACCTTTCATGATGCTATATGGTTGAGATCCCAACATTTACTGCACTATGGGCAGGAGACGACACCAGTATCAGATGTGTGTTGAGTATTGGACTCCCCAGATTTGGTTTTGGATGATGAGCAAACATAAATAAATCGTGAACTAACATTTTATAAGCGCAGTTATGGAGATCGTCGCCAAATTCACGTGAACACCCAAAGCGACGTCTCAAGACTTCTCAAAGCACGTATTCATATGCCTAAAGCTTCGTTGAAGCTTTTGGACAAACTTTGAAGTCATGAAGATTCGATCGAAGCTTTTGAAGACGGTTTGTCTAGATTTATATTTAGTCTTCTAGCTTTGATCTTTAGAATGTTAAGCCTTGAGTATGTATTATCATTTAAACTTCATATCGCTCCTATCTTAGAGCTAGGATCTTAGTAGAAGTCCATTGAAACTTTTTCGAAGCATCGCGCTTCGATTCGGGACTTCTTGTGCATGTTAGTTGGTTCAAGAAGAAGAACCAACCGACTAGATGGTGATCTAGTCGGTCGGAAAAGCTTCTTGGACCGACTAGTTTGTCTCCCATATTCTAAGCTCTTTACTGTTCATAGTTAGTCGGTCTTAGTTGACTCACCGACCGACTAGTTGGTGAACTAGTCGGTCAGTGATGCTTCTTAGACAGACTAGTTGAGCTTTCCTTGTACATGCCTAGTTACTGTTTATCGTTAGTCGGTCTAAGAATGTTTGGCGACCGACTAGTTGATGATCTAGTCGGTCAACATTTGTTCTTGGACCGACTAAATCAAGTTGTATTCAGCCTAATAGTTTTTGACTCTTAGTCGGTCTAAGTTAACTGACCGACCGACTAGTTAAGTAACTAGTCGGTCGGAAAGTTTTCTTGGACCGACTAGTTCTTTAGGTCTGAAATTTCATCTGTTCACTGTTCATCACTTAGTCGGTTCATGTTGTTTCACCGACCGACTAGTTGATGAACTAGTCGGTCAGTGGTTGTTCTTTGACCGACTAATTGCCCCAGATTTCCAACCGTTGGGAATTGACCTAGCTCGATTTTGTGGGACCCTATAAATACGAAGCTTGGTCATTTCTCTCAAGGTTAGAGCTGCTATTGAGAGCCTCATTCAGATTGAAAGAGTTAGAGATTGAAACTCATTTCCAAAGCTCTCTTCCTCACAAGAAATCATTCTCTCCCTCATTTGAGATCTAGAATCCATCTTGAGAGAAGTTTGTTCTTGTTGAGCCATCCAAGTTATTGCTTGATTCAAGTATCCTATTCATTCCTAGGCACCCATTGCTACTCATATTGGTGGTGCTAGGTCTTGGTGACTTCTACTTCCTCAAATCCCTCCTTGCCCTAATTTGGTAAGAATACTCAAGGTATAGGGTTTGTGGTAAGTTGTTGTTTATTTCATATAAACTCTTTTATTGCTATTGATTCTCTCTGTTGTGAGAGAAGGTTGTGATCCCGGGTTGTGAGATTCACTATTGCTATTGATTGTATGATTTGATCTTGTGAAGGTTTTTCACAAGGTATTCATAGTGGAAATCTTGGGTTAGGGTTTCTAACCTAAGTATCCGGAGGGGATCCGGGTGTACTGGGACGTAGGATCACCGGGAACAAGTCGGGAAGACTTGGGTGGATCCGAATCCATCATATCAATTGTTTGCATTGAATATTTGTTGTTGTCAATTTTAGCTTCCGCATTTGTTGGTAGTAGTTTGCACGATAATTAGGAATTATACTCCTTGTTATTTTTAAAGTACTATTCACCCCCCCTCTAGTACTTGTGCAGTAGCTTTTAGGGCATTACATTTGGTATCAGAGCCAGATACTAAGCTATGTCTGCCAACGACAACAAGACCGTGTGTCCACCTTCGGATTATAGCACCATCAAGAACCGTGAAGGAGCTTCTTTGGTAATGGAAGGACATTCCTCAACGAGGCCTCCATTCTTCAACGGTACCAACTACGGGTACTGGAAATGCCGGATGGAAACTTTCCTCCGGAGTGCTTCACTATGGAGGACCACAATGAAGGAGTATGTCGAGCCCGCCGAAGCAGATTTCGAGAAATGGACAACCGCGGAGGTCGCCACGGAGGTAAGCAATGCCAAGGAAATGAACGCCTTGCAATGCGCATTGGAGCCCGAGGACTTCAATAAGATATGCACATGTAAGAGTGCATATCAAATTTGGAACTCCCTCCTCATCTTACATGAAGGGACGAGTAGGGTAAGAGACTCTAAACTCGTTGTAGTTAATAAAGATTACGAGATGTTTCATATGCTACAGGGTGAGAAGATGAAGGAGTATTATGCTCGCTTCGTCGACATCATAAACGAGTTAGAGGCTCTCGGCAAAACCTACACCCAAAAGGAGAAATGTTCGAAGCTTATCGAAGGACTTCCTTCTAGTTGGGAAAAGCGTACCTTCGCCATCGAGGAAGGTAACGATATGAACAAGTATACCGTAGTTCAATTAATGGGTACTTTAATGTCTTACGAGGTACGCAAGGATAGCAAGGTGAAGTTACAAGAGAAGATGAAGTCTTACTTGAACCAAGACGTGCCTAAGAAAAAGGCGATTGCGTTCAAGGCGGCTCCATCCACCTCTACCGATGACGAGGACTCGGAAGACGAAATGGACATGGAATCCATTGCCCTCATGGCAAAGAAGTTCAATCGCTTCTTCTGAAAATGTAACTTCAAAGGCAAATCTAAATTTACTTCTACTAACGCCTCTCCTCCTTTGTGCTTTAAATGCAATAAGCCAGGACACATCAAAGCGGATTGTCCACAAAACAAGCAAAAGGAAAAGTGGAAGGCGCCGAAGTACGACAAATAGAAGAAGTATAAGACAGGCTACAAGAAAGGATTTATCGGTTTCACCGATTCCGAAGATGACTCTTCAAGCGGGGAGTCGGATGATGCGAAAGTGGAGCAAGCGCACGTATGTTTAATGGCTAACGAGGAAAATGTTCAAGAACCCGCCTCCGATGATAGCGAGGATGAAAGCAATGAGGTAACTATAGATGACCTTAGACTAGCTAATGAGCAAATATGGAATAGATATGCTAAATTAGTTGAACGATATACTAAGACTAAAGATGAGCTAGTTAGCATCCAAACCTCACCTAAAACTATCATCACCAACAACGACACCGTTGTTGAAGAGTTAAGAAATGAGATTGTTAATCTCAAATCTAAACTTGAACATGTTAGCATCGAGGATTCGGATGAACATAAGATAGCGGATTTGACTTCTCAAATCTCGACTTTGAGTATTGAGAATGAAAATCTCAAGTCTCGTGTTTATGCGCTCACATCGCAAGTGCCCACTTTGGGTGCTTCGATGCATTCTCTCACCGAGAAATATGAGTGCACTATAGGCCGAATTAATAAATTCAATAAGGGTAAGGACCATTTGGATAACATCCTAAATGAATTACTTCCGGCCAAACACAACATTGGCTTGGGGTATAAGATGGGGAGTTCATCCAAATCGGCCACTACCTTTGTTAGGCCTACTTCCGATGCCTCACCAAGTGGGAGCAAACACTCTATTGGTAGTTCATCTACCAATGGTGCTTCCACTTCGCACACACCCTCTTTTGGAAAGAAACCCACTTTGGGTGGACCTCCAAAGAAGGGTCATGCCTACATGTACACAAATACCATGCCACGTAGGAACACACGTCCTACTCCACCGGCTCACTCATATGATGATTTCTATGCTACACATTCACGGGCACGTGCACAACATGTGAGACACCCCCACGCACGTGTTCCCTCACATGCATATGTTCACCCACATCGTCATATGAATAATTATCCATATGCACCATTTCATCATGTTCCTTTTACCTATCCACGACATGCATCACGTAGAAATCAACAAAGCATGCATGCTCCCAATAGGATTAAGGCTCCCAAAATATTCTCAATTTGGAGCCCAAAGGACACAAGTATGGATGAAAAACAAATCTACATGAATGATTATTTTTTGAATGTAGTGGATAATATTAATTATATTGGGAAGTCTAAGTCCAATTGGACTTGGCTTCCAAAGGTCTAATCTTTGAGGACCCAATGACCTTGGGTACCATGAAACGATATAATCATCTTTAGGTACTCAAGAAAAACAAACGGAGCAACAAAGTTAAATTAGGCTCCAAGGATGGGTGGATACTCGATAGCGGGTGTTCAAAACACATGACGGGCGATGCTCAATTGCTTTCCGGAGTGGTGCCCATTGCTAATGGGAATCGGGTAATCTTTGGAGGCAACGAGAGCGGAACCATCGTCGGTGTTGGTAAAGTGGGTAACCCATCTAAAACCTTAATTAGTGATGTCTATCTTGTTAATGGTTTAAACCAAAATCTTATTTCAATAAGCCAACTTTGTGACAAAGGTTACAAAGTTAGCTTTGCAAAAGGATTGTGTCACATTTTTAATAATGTTAATAATGATTTATTATTTTCCGGCACACGCCATAAAGATATTTATATTTTGGATCTTCCTAAGTCATATGAACAATGTCTCGTTGTCAACACAAGTGAACAACACTTATGGCATCGACGCTTTGGTCATGTGAACTTTGGAACACTTTTTAAGCTTTCAAAATTAAATTCCATTAAAGGTTTTCCTAAGCTTGTATTTGAAAAGAAAAGTTTTTGTGACTCATGTCAACGAGGCAAGCTTCCTAAATCTTCATTTAAACCTAAGAAAAGCATTTCTACTAAACGGCCTCTAGAGCTATTACATCTAGATTTATTTGGGCCAACTAGAGTTGCTTCTTTAGGAAATGCTAGATATGGGCTTGTCATCGTAGATGATTTTTCGAGCTTTACATGGGTATTTTTCTTATGTAATAAAAATGAAGCTTTTGAAAACTTCACAACATTTGTGAAGAAAGTACAAAATCTCATCGGAACCACCATTGTCACTATTCGTAGTGATCATGGAGGTGAATTTGAGAATGAGTCTTTCTCAAATTTTTGTGATGATCTTGGAATTACTCACACGTTTTCCTTCCCTCGTGCACCCCCTCAAAATGGTGTTGTTGAGAGAAAGAATAGAACGCTTGTGGAGTGTGCTCGCACAATGCTCGATGATAGCCAACTTGGCCATCAATTTTGGGTGGAAGCGGTACACACCGCTTGCTATGTGTTTAATAGAATACTTTTGAGGCCCGGCACCAAACAAACTTGTTATGAATTGTTGTTTGGTAGATTGCCTCAAGTTAAACATTTTCGTGTTTTTGGTGCGAAATGTTTTATTAAAAACACTTATGAAAATTTGGACAAGTTTGATCCGAGATCGGATAAGGGGATATTTGTTGGGTATTCCTCATGTAGCAAAGCCTACCGGATATACAACAAAAGATCATCGACGATCGAGGAATCACTACATGTCTCTTTTAATGAAAATTTTATTCCTTCTAGAATTTCAAATGATGATGATTCAATGGATGTTTTATGTGATTCTATTGATAATTCTAAGTCTATTGATTCTATTGATACTAACCCGACTAATGAGGTTGTTGAGAATGTTCCTAGTGATCAGGAAATTCCCAAACGGCTTCATACGGTACGTGACCATCCCCATGAGCAAGTCATTGGCAATATTCATGATAGAGTCAAGACGAGATCGCAAGTCCACCACTTCGCCAATTGTGCCTTTGCCTCCTCGATTGAGCCAAAGAATATAAATGAAGCGTGCGAAGATAGTGCTTGGATCCTTGCCATGGAGGAGGAACTCATTCAATTCGAGAGGAATGAGGTATGTGAGCTTGTTCCATTACCTTCGAAGAACCACACCGTTATAGGAACGAAGTGGATCTTCAAAAACAAAACCGACGAGAACCAAATCGTCGTCCGGAACAAGGCTCGGTTAGTAGCTCAAGGCTATCGACAATAGGAAGGTATCGATTTCGAAGAATCCTTCGCTCCGGTAGCTAGATTAGAATCTATTAGATTATTGTTATCTTTTGCATGCCATAAAAATTTCAAACTATTTCAAATGGATGTAAAAAGTGCATTTTTAAACGGAGATGTCGTTGAGGAAGTTTATTTTTCTCAACCTCCGGGCTTTATTAATGAAAAATTTCCAAATCATGTTTTTAAACTAAAGAAAGCACTTTACGGTTTGAGACAAGCTCCTCGAGCTTGGTATGATCGCCTAAAGAATTTTCTTTTGGATTTGAATTTTAAAATGGGAGAAGCCGATTCTACACTTTTTGTTAAGCATTCGAATAATGATATTCTTTTAGTTCAAATTTATGTTGATGATATCATTTTCGGTGCTACTAACTTCGCTCTTTGCGAAGAGTTTTCTAATGTTATGAAGGAACAATTTGAGATGAGCCACATGGGTGAGCTCAAATATTTCTTAGGTCTCCAAATTCGTCAAATGAAAGATGGAATCTTCATCCACCAAACGAAGTACACGGTGGAGTTGCTAAAGTGATTTGGAATGGAGAGTGCCTCCAGGAAAAAGACTCCAATGAGCACTACTACGCATCTTGATAAAGATACGGGCGGAAAAGATGTAGACATTCGTCTATATCGAGGTATGATAGGTAGTTTACTTTATCTTACCGCTAGTAGGCCCGATATCATTTTTGTCGTATGTATTTGTGCTCGTTATCAGTCTCAACCTAAGGATTCTCACTTAGTAGCGGTAAAACGTATTTTTCGCTATTTAAGTTACACTTTAGACTTTGGATTACTTTATCCAAAATCTAGCACGTATGAGTTAGTCTCATATAGTGACGCAGATTATGCGGGATGCAAATCCGATAGGAAGATTACTAGTGGCACTTGCCATTTTATAGGAAATTCTCTTGTCTCTTGGTTTTCTTAGAAGCAAAATTCCGTATCACTTTCAACCACCGAGGCGGAATACATTGCCGCCGGTGCTGCATGTGCCCAGGTTCTTTGGATGAGACACACACTTAAGGATTTTGGTATACATTGTGATACTAGCACTATCATGGTGGACAACCAAAGTGCCATTTGTCTTTCAAAGAATCCGGTGCACCATTCCCGTTCTAAACACATAGATGTCCGACATCATTTCTTAGATGATCATGTTGCTAAAAAGGACATCATATTAGTGTACGTTGAAACCCAGAAGCAAATCGTCGATATTTTCACGAAACCCCTAAAGGAGGACTCCTTTGTGCGGTTGCATCGAGAATTGGGGATTATTGGTGAATCCGAGATATAGGATTCATTTTTTTTCAATAATCTTGCATGCTATTCTATTTCGCTATATTTGTTCATGCTATACTTATTGGATTCTTTCGGGATTTTTGGAATTTATGCTCGAATTTACTCTTGAACGTCGTATTTAAGTTTTTCGATGATTAATGGGGTAGTATGATGATTTTTGAGAGTTGAACGATGTTTCGTCCAAGTGCATCTAGGAGAGAACTCATTTGTCTATTTTTGGACTCATCTAGTCGGTCTCAGTTCATCAACCAACCGACTAGATTCACATCTAGTCGGTCAGATAATGAACTCAAACCGACTAGGTCATTCTTTAACTTTTGGACTCAACTAGTCGGTCTCAGTTCAATAACCAACTGACTAGATTCACACCTAGTCGGTTAGTAAAAGAACTCAAACCGACTAGTTCAAGCTTATAATTTTTCCTTTGCTACTGACATCATTTAGTCGGTCCACGTTCACTTACCGACCGAATAGATGAAAACTAGTCGGTCAGTACTTGAACTTTGACCGACTAACTTTAGCACTAAATTTTTTCGTCTGTCGGCTGTTTCGACTTAGTCGGTTCAAGCTCATTGACCGACCGACTAGATCGTTATCTAGTCGGCCAGTGGTTGAACTGTGACCGACTAAGTTCTCAGGGACAGTCGTGTCTTTTCGCATTCCGATCGACTTATACCTATTCTAATCGGTTGTTTTTCATTTTAATCAATCGACGCTCTCTCTCCTCTCCAGCTAAAACCCCCGACCCTTCAACTTCCGATCGTCTTCATCCATCGATTCCGCCGCTGTTCGTCGATCTCCGACCAACTTCGGCCGTGGATCTCCGTCGATCTTCCTCCTAGGGTATCCCTCCTCTCCTCTCTTGCATCTAGGGCTTCGTTCTAGGTCGATTTCACTTCCTAGGGTTTCGGTTTAAGATTATTTCGATTTCAGATCTAGGGTTTCGCATCTAGGGTTGTTTGATCTCTAACTTGCGATTGTTTGCACTCGTTTTGTCACATTTATGGCAAAGACGAGAATCTCGATCACTCCCTCTGGCCCATCCCATATGACTGTTGAGCCACACCCTAGGGATCCTTCGAAACCCAAACGCCGACCTAAAACAACCCAACCTTCATCATCTTCGCCTCCTCTGAAGAAGCAGAGGACGGCGACCGCCAAACCCAGTAAACGTTCTCAGTCTAGGAAGCCTATACTCCATACCCCCACAACACCATCTAATTCTGACATTGAGTTTAGACCCGAGGATGAGCCTGGACATAAGGAACCCACTCCTCCACTTCGTCCTAGGACTCGACAGCCTAAGGGAAAGGCTACGATGCCAGCTGGTGGTGTCGATATATCGTTGTGTCGTGACGACCCTTTTTGTCTCGCGGCTTACAACCGTATTGAGCACTGCCTACTGATATTGGAGCACTTTGTTCAGTTTTCCGACTTCCTTGGCTTAGCAGATCTTCTATCCTATAGTGGGCTCCTAGACTACCTTCGCTTTGACCCTAAGGCGAACCCTCGACCCTATCCTCGCCTAGTCAAACTTTTCTATACGAACCGTACCCGGGGTCAGTACGATGAGACCCACTCCATCGAGACTACTGTCTTGGGGACTCCTATAGTCCTCACGGCAGAAATCTTGGGGGAGTTGCTTGGTTGGTCGTCGTCTGGTCTCCTCCCGTCTGATATTTCAGTTGATGATATCTCTTCTTTAGATCAGTCTGTTCTCGTCGATATCTTCCACGTGATCCCTCCAGCTTTCATAGGTGTCCCATCAAAGTCATTCAAGCCGAATGCTTGGGTACTTAATCTTATCCTAAAGTCGTGCTTACTTCCTAAGTACGGCTCATCTTCTCTGCCATCCCAGCCATTCCTAAAGTTGATTTACGCTCTCTTCTTGGGTTGCGAGATTAACTGGGCTCGCATTATACTCGATAAGATGGATTCTTTCGAGTGTATTCGCAAGTCCACGAAATCTGCGCATATCCCTTATCCTTGTCTGTTGACTTTGGTGTTTCGTCATTTCCACGTGCCTTTGCCTCCTGACGATGAGCGTCCACTTGGTCCTCCCCTGAACGTGACGGCCGTCAAGAAATCTCTTGCGGCACTCCGTCACGTGCAGAGGACGACTCCTTCAGCTTCTTAGGGCACCTCTTCTGCAGCTGCTGCTCCTAGACCTCCCACCACACTTGATGATCTCGCTCGTTCTGTTCGTCGTCTCGAGTCTCGGTATGCTCGTACCGAGGAGATTCTGTGTCGTATTGCTCGTGTTATTGGTGTTGAGGTCCCTCCTCCTGTTTCTGAGGATGAGGAGATGGATGATGAAGAGATCGATGAGCTCGTTGATTCTCTTACTCGTGGCACTGAGGCCACTGCTGCTGCTGCTACCACATCCGTTACTGGAGCTGCCACTTCTTCAGGTGCTCCAGAGTCTTCTGCTCTAGTGGACGAGTCTACTACTGCTCCAGAGACGTCTGCTCCAGTTGACGTTCCTGTTGGTGCCTCTGCCGTTGAGCCTGCTGTTGATGTTTCCACTCATGCCTCGATGATTGCTTCTGTTGACACACCACTCCTCCCAGCAGAGCCTGAGTCCACTCCTTCGACTAGACCTCCGGAGACTGCTGATCCTACCACTCCTTGAGAGTC
Source organism: Scilla litardierei (assembly GCA_030789695.1). Taxonomy (NCBI): domain Eukaryota; kingdom Viridiplantae; phylum Streptophyta; class Magnoliopsida; order Asparagales; family Asparagaceae; genus Scilla; species Scilla litardierei. Next base: position 213,287,369 of record CM061142.1, on the reverse strand, counting down.
TGTTCGGAGGACTCTCCGATGCTCCTTGGATGATTCATCTTTTAGAGAGAGTTTTGGGTTAGGACAGGGTTGGTGGTGTTTTTGATGTATTTGGATGTGTTGATGCTTGATGTCGATGTTGTATCATTTTTGGATGTTTGTTGATGCTGTTGATGTCGATGATGGATTTTGACATTTTGATGTTGATATAGTATGTGACATTTTGATGTAGTCGATGTACTTTGTGTCTTTGATGTTATGGAGTTGATGTATCTTTTGGTTGTACTCATGATGCTTTATATATATATATATATATATACATCGTTGTTCTCTTTTACTTCGTTGTGCACATTTTATATTCGTTTTAATGTCTATGATGTTCGATTTCGTCGCGCGACGATAATGACTTGGTTAAAAAGAATTTATTTATATGAAAACATAGAATTGTTTTCCATGCACTAATTTAACCAAAATGTTGAGATTGGAGAGCACGTTCCTTTACTCAATAAGTGAATTATATTTGGTATTTTGATGATTTCATTTATCGCTTTTGGATAGTGGTCAATTTGGCACACCTTGATTTTCTTCATGTGTTTTATTTCCTTGGTGTCTTTTGGACCATCGTCGTATTCTTCGACTCCCGATGTTGGATTTTCTTTTACCTTGTTGTTGTCGTTGTATGCCCCCCCCACTCTTTTTGGATAATGCCAAAGGGGGAGAGATAGTAATAATGACAAGGGCTAAATGAAAATTTAACTCTATTGTCCATGAATCTAATTTATTATGTTAGATTCAGGGGGAGTGAAGATATAAAAACGGATTACGATCCTAAATTTCAATAATTGGATCATGTTTTATATTTCTCGTTTCTGCTTGATGCGTATTATATTTATTCAATTTGGAATTAACGTGTCATCAATGCAGGGGGAGTAAGTATTTTACATTTGAATCATTATTTTTGATTATTATTTATGTTGGTTTGTCATCACCAAAAAGGGGGAGAATGTTGAGTATTGGACTCCCCGGATTTGGTTTTGGATGATGAGCAAACATAAATAAATCGTGAACTAACACTTTGTGAGCGCAGTTATGGAGATCGTCGCCAAATTCACGTGAACACCCAAAGCGACGTCACAAGACTTCTCAAAGCACGTATTCATATGCCTAAAGCTTCGTTGAAGCTTTTGGACCAACTTTGAAGTCATGAAGATTCGATCGAAGCTTTTGAAGACAGTTTGTCTAGATTTATATTTAGTCATCTAGCTTTGATCTTTAGAATGTTAAACCTTGAGTATGTATTATCATTTAAACTTCATATCGCTCCTATCTTAGAGCTAGGATCTTAGTAGAAGTCCATTCAAACTTTCCCGAAGCATCGCGCTTCGATTCGGGACTTCTTGTGCATGTTAGTTTGTTCAAGAAGAAGAACCAACCGACTAGATAGTGATCTAGTCGGTCGAAAAAGCTTCTTGGACCGACTAGTTTGTCTCCCATATTCTAAGCTCTTTACTGTTCACAGTTAGTCGGTCTTAGTTGACTCACCGACCGACTAGTTGGTGAACTAGTCGGTCAGTGATGCTTCTTAGACCGACTAGTTGAGCTTTCCTTGTACATGCCTAGTTACTGTTTATCGTTAGTCGGTCTAAGAACGTTTGGCGACTGACTAGTTGATGATCTAGTCGGTCAACATTTGTTCTTGGACCGACTAAATCAAGTTGTATTCAGACTAATAGTTTTTGACTCTTAGTCGGTCTAAGTTAACTGACCGACTGACTAGTTAAGTAACTAGTCGGTCGGAAAGTCTTCTTGGACCGACTAGTTCTTTAGGTCTGAAATTTCATCTGTTCACTATTCATCACTTAGTCGGTTCATGTTGTTTCACCGACCGACTAGTTGATGAACTAGTCGGTCAGTGGTTGTTCTTTGACCTACTAATTGCCCCAGATTTCCAACCGTTGGGAAATGACCTAGCTCGATTTTGTGGGACCCTATAAATACAAAGCTTGGTCATTTCTCTCAAGGTTAAAGCTGCTATTGAGAGCCTCATTCAGATTGAAAGAGTTAGAGATTGAAACTCATTTCCAAAGCTCTCTTCCTCACAAGAAATCATTCTCTCCCTCATTTGAGATCTAGAATCCATCTTGAGAGAAGTTTGTTCTTTTGAGCCATCCAAGCTATTGCTTGATTCAAGTCTCCTATTCATTCCTAGGCACCCATTGCTGCTCATATTGGTGGTGCTAGGTCTTGGTGACTTCTCCTTCCTCAAATCCCTCCTTGCCCTAATTTGGTAAGAATACTCAAGGTATAGGGTTTGTGGTAAGTTGTTGTTTATTTCATATAAACTCTTTTATTGCTATTGATTCTCTCTGTTGTGAGAGAAGGTTGTGATCCCGGGTTGTGGGATTCACTATTGCTATTGATTGTATGATTTGATCGTGTGAAGGTTTTTCACAAGGTATTCATAGTGGAAATCTTGGGTTAGGGTTTCTAACCTAAGTATCCGGAGGGGATCCGGGTGTACTAGGACGTAGGATCACCGGGAACAAGTCGGGGAGACTTGGGTGGATCCGAACCCATCATATCAATTGTTTGCATTGAATATTTGAATTTGTCAATTGTAGCTTCCGCATTTGTTGGTAGTAGTTTGCACGATAATTAGGAATTATACTCATTGTTATTTTTAAAGTACTATTCACCCCCCCCTCTAGTACTTGTGCAGTAGCTTTCAGGGCATTACAATGTGGAGCAGTACCTGGCATAGAAGGATCAGATTATGGAGGAGTTGAAGCTCTATCTGGCTAGAGCCCAGCAGGTTATGAAGACATGGGCTGACCTTCACCGCAGAGATGTGCAGCTCGCGGTTGCAGTTATGGTATACCTGAAGCTGATACCCAACAGTCAGAGATCCTCGGCCCACATGAGGAATGAGAAGTTAGTGCCGCGATATTTTGGACCTTTCGAGGTCGAGGCCAGTGTGGGACCATTTGCTTACAGGTTGAGACTACCTCTAGAATCGGTTATTCACCCGGTATTCCATGTGTCGCAGCTTCGCCATGTTATCGGAGACCACACACCTTCACCCACCCTTCCGGAGACATTGACAGCTGATATGGAGGTGAGGTTGGAGCCTGAGGAGCTGAAGGGGGTTCGTAGAGGGAGCATGGGAGAGCGCGAGGTTCTGCTACAGGGGAAGGATTTGCCAGAGCATGAGAGCGCGTGGGAGTGCATGGATGTGATGGCACAGTAATTTCCAGACTTCTACCTTGAGGACAAGGTGGTCCTTTGGGGGGAGTAGTGATGGGACCCGCACCTACCAGAGGCGCTGCACCCGCACCCAGCCGCGCGCGCAAGTCTAGCCGCACCCCTAGGGCCATTTTCGACCTCTTTCTCGTTATTAATATTTTAATGGCAAACTTGTAATTGTTTAGAGGATGGTTTATGCTTAAAGTAGGGCTAGCTGTCATTGATCTTTTTATGCTTATTATTGATATTTTGTGACAGTTCTTCGAGAGTTCTTTGAGTGATCTTAGGAGATTGCGGACGACCTCGCTTATCGGCTTCTTGGGAGGGTGGTTGCCCCTAGAATTATAGCCAATGTATCTTTTATTCGTTGTTTTTTATCAATGTAATTTCAGTTTTGGCTTGATTCATATCACTCTAGTTGAGCAAGTGACTTGTTATTACGCACATGAACCTACTTCATGAGGTCCTCAATCACGTAGGTTGGGTTACCCACACTCTCGACCTTTTGTTTTAGGTATAAGTCGCTTTCCACTCGATGTACTTTCCACTAATTTCATATTTAGTGATTTTGTCAGATGGCCGGTCAAATTCATCTCTGACCTCACATAGTCAAGGGATATTATCCCATTATCTAGCAGATGCCTCACAATAGGGTGACATAGGCGTAAATAAGTACTCTTCCCATTAAAAATTTGAACCGTCCATTACATGACCATTATAAAAGCTAGATCACCTAGCAAAAAGTCTTGGATGTATTAGACATATGAAGATCAAATTTAACTGTCCGATTGTCTTTTAAAAAATAAAATAAATAAAGATTTTTTTTTAACAAACGGGTAAGCTAAAAATTCTGTGAAAGGAGAGTGATCCATTGAATATAGAAGTGGAAATTTTTTGCCCTCGGTTGATATTGAAGAATTATTTCTCGGTGGGCCAGTCTACTAGATTTTTAAGCAGACAGCCAGGGAGCAGCGCCGTAAGCAGCATGAAGCAAGCCATGCACAAGGTAGTCAAGTTGGCCAGCACATTTCACATGTTCACAGTTGTGCATGAACCAGGCAAGAAAGTTGAAAAAGACGTGGTTGTCGTTGTGACTAGTTTCTCTGAACTTGGACTCGCAACTGACAGCCAACATCCCATTATCTAGCACTTTGCTGCATGTGCTTGGGACTAGCAGCAAAATATCAGAGACAAGCAGCGGAAAATCTACTGCTATATATACAGCCCCTTAACTTGCAGCCCCTACAATCACAATTGCCATAGCAACTTCAGTTTCGTTATTTTGTCCAAATTAAATCACTCAAAAGAAATATTGATGGAGATGATGTTGGCGATGTCCATCTTGAGTTCGGCTTCTGCCAATATCTCGGCCGGCGGCTGGATGACCGCCTTCTTTGCCAAGAACAAGGAAGAGAGCAGCAAAAGCTGGAGGAAAGGGGAAAACAAGGTCGAAGAGCAAAAGCAGCAGCAGCCCCAGAAGACGAAGCAGCGGCGATGGCAATCACGATTCGCACCGGAGTTTGACGGCCTCTGCTGCTTCGAAACCATCGTCCCCCACTAAAATCATCCTTTGTTGTTTTGTTGGTCCGTTCGCTACTTAAAACTGTATTGTTGGCTTCAAATTTAAAGAGTTAATTAGAAGCTGACTAGTTTGTTATATACTAAACGTGTACGTGTATTTGTATACATATTTGGGAAAAAACTTCAGGGTGGCATAAATTTTTTTCTATTGTCTGCGGCAATTTGCCAAACGCTTTGTGCGCAACTGCTGGTTATTCTGTAGATTTCTGGTGTACGGATGGAGTAAGATCAGGTGCTTCAAGCTGATAGTTGACAACTATTACGATTTTGTGTTGAGCTCGCGTCTTCGTCATGGCCACAAACTCAAAAGATGCCCTAGAATTGAAGGGAAAAATAACAGAATTGCAAGCAATTCTGGAAAGCAAATCAAATGAATAAAAGAAGTAAACAAAAAAGAATTAAAAAGAAGAATGTCTCAGAAAGCCTGAGGCAATTTTCATTGATTTCAAGATATCACCCTCCTTACAGCTCAGCCCTTATATATATCTCTCTCCCCTCTAACAGAATTCTGTTGAAAGATAACAAACTTCTGGCGCCCAGGCAATCTGTTAGGCCAGGGTGTCGCCTAGTAGCTGAAGAGTATCTCTCCCTCGCTTCTCCACTAATCAGTCCCGTAGGAATTTACCGCTCTGGGCCCACCGCTTGGATGACATGGACGTTACCCTCATCCGAAGATCAACGGGCCAGATCAGATATCGCTTCGTCCATCGGAGCGTCAACAGCTGCTTGATAGGATCCCGCGATTGCTGTTACTTAGAGCTGATACGTATCTGAGCTTGCTTGGCTAGCCACGCCGGTGGTGGGGCTGGTGGTTGACGGAGAGGTTCTCCAACATCCCCCCCCCCCCCCCCCCCCCCCCCCCCCCCCCCCCCCGCTAACTTTGACCTTGTCTCAAGGTCAAAAGTAGGGAACCGCTTCACCAATTCCCAGTAGTCTTCCCATGAAGCGTCCACTGCATCCATTTGCTTCCATTTGATCAGTACTTGCGGAATAATGGAGCCTTTTCCTCTCACAGACCTCCTATCCAGAATGGCCTCCGGTTCTTCAACGATTTCCACTACATAGCATGGTTGAGAGTCCTGAATTACTGCCTTCCTTCCAAGCTTCCTCTTTAGCTGAGAAACATGAAAGACGGGATGAATCCTTGCTTCTGGCGGTAGTTTCAGCTTGTAGGCAACTGACCCTATCTTCTGGACAACAAGGTAAGGGCCATAGAATTTTGGGGATAGTTTGTGAGGCTTCTTAGCTGCGACACTTAATTGTCGATAGGGCTGTAGACGTAAGTAAACCCAATCACCCACCTCGAAGACTCTTTCATATCTGCGGGTGTCGGCATATTTCTTCATCCTCTCCCTCGCCTTGTGTAAGTTGTCCCAAAGGAGCTGCAAACCCACTTCTCTAGAGAATAAGGCCTCGTCCACTTGCTGGAGCTTGGAGGTGCCTGGAATATAGGAGATTAACATAGGGGCCTTCCTCCCATAAACAACCTCAAATGGTGTGAACCCAGTTGAACTGCGCCAAGTAGTATTGTACCAATACTCTGCTAGGGTCAGCCACTTAGGCCATTCCTTAGGCTTGTGTCCACAAAAGCACCTAAGGTAGCATTCCAGATTTTTGTTGATGATTTCTGTCTGCCCATCCGATTGGGGGTGGTAGGCGGAACTCTGCGCCAAGGTGGATCCCTGTAAAGTGAAGATCTCCTTCCAAAACTGGCTAGTGAATATGGCATCCCGATCACTAACTATGGATTGGGGAAGCCCATGGAGCTTGTAAACCCCATCGAAGAATATTTTAGCAATGGATTTGGCATTGTAAGGGTGCTTGACTGAGAAAAAATGAGCATACTTTGAGAGTCGGTCCACCACCACGTATATGACGCTGGTGTCTCCACAAGGGGGCAAGCCTGAGATAAAATCCATTGAAATCTCCTCCCATATTTGCTTCGGAATTGAAAGGGGTTGCAATAGTCCCGGCGAAGCCACGCTTTCCGATTTGCTCCGTTGACACACCTCGCATTCTCTCACGAACTGTCTTACGGCTTTCTTCATCCCTTCCCAGTAGAATGATTGCTTCAACCTATGCAAGGTTATGTGCGCATCTGAGTGACCCCCTAGCGGTGAGCTGTGGTGCTCCTCCATGAGTTTCATGATAATTCCTTCTTGGTTCGGGCTCACCACCACCCTGCCTTTGTAGAAGTACAAGCCATCCATCTTCGTATACCGGCTGTTTCCCTCCCCCTTTTGCTTGATCTGCTCATCGATACCTCCATAGAATGTATCCTCTGAAGCAAGTTCTCTAAGTTCTGTCACCCAATCACATTGGATAGTTGTCAAGGGACATAGGGAAAAGTAGTCTTCTTCCAACTCACCTCTATCCTCAATCTCTCGAGACAAACTGTTAGCCGCTTGGTTGGCTCGGCCCGGCTTATATTCCACTCGATAATCGAATTGCTGAAGCTTCATTAACCACTTGCTTTGGATTCCCAACTTCAACTTCTGTTCGAGTAGGTATCTCAAACTTTGGTGATCCGTTCGGATCACAAATTTCCTTCCCATAATATATTGACTCCACTTCGTTGTCGCCATTATGAGGGCCAGCAATTCCTTCTCATAGGTGGACAGGAGTAAGTTTCTCCCCTTTAGCTTTGAACTCATGAAGGCAATGGGCATGCCTGACTGCATTAGCACCGCCCCTATTCCTCTTCCCGATGCATCGCATTCAACCACAAACTCTTTGTCAAAATCGGGCAAGGCCAACACAGGAGTTGAAGTGAGTGCCTCCTTCAATTGTTCAAATGCTAGATTGGCATCCTCACTCCAGGCGAATTCGCCCTTTTTAGTAGATCTGTTAGTGGGGCTGCTATCGCACCAAACCCCTTAATGAACTTGCGATAGTACCCCGCAAGTCCCAGAAAACCTCGCAATGCCTTAGCATTCTTAGGGGTACTCCATTTACTAACGGCTTTGATTTTCTTTGGATCGACCTCCACCCCTTCTCCAGTGATAACATGACCCAAATACTTGACGGAACTCCTTCCGAATTGACACTTCGACAGCTTGACAAAGAGTTGATTTTTCTTCAAAACTTCAAACACCATCTTCAAGTGATCCCAATGGAAGCTGAGATCCTGACTGTAAACAAGAATGTCGTCAAAGAAAACAAGTACGAAATGTCGGAGATAGGGCTTGAATATGTCATTCATGAGGGATTGAAAAGTCGACGGAGCATTTGTTAACCCAAACGGCATCACCACGAACTCAAAGTGTCCGTCGTGTGTCCGAAAGGCCGTCTTGAAAATGTCAGGAGGATGGACTCTAATCTGATGATAACCCGAACGCAAGTCAAGTTTAGAGAATACCTTGGCTCCATGCAGTTCATCCAAGAGTTCATCAATAATCGGAATAGGGAATTTATTCTTTACGGTTTGTTGATTTAAGGAGCGGTAATCGACACATAACCTCCAGCTTCCGTTAGCCTTTTTAACCATCACAATGGGAGAGCCGTAGGGGCTTGAACTGGGGCGAATCACTCCAGAGCTGAGCATGTCATTGATTTGTCTCTCTATTTCCCCTTTTAAAAAGTGAGCATGGCGGTACGGTCGCGTGCACACCGGCTTGGCCCCCTCCTCCAGTGGTATACGATGGTCACAACTTCTCAGGGGTGGCAACTCCTGGGGGTCCTGAAAGAGAAATGAGTATTGGTCTATCAGCTTTTTGATTTCCCTTGGTGGTTCTGTTGTTTTGGCATCCTGACTTTGCAAACCCTCTTCAGCACTATTCAAACATTGCAAAACATCTTCAGCCATATTCAAAGACTTCAATTGAATAAGAAAACCTTCCCCTTGCTGTCTCAGAGCCTTGCAGATTTGCCTTTCCCCCGTTAGCTGGGACATTGGCGTGACCCCCTGCCATACGCAGCTTCTCCCTTGATAATGGAATCTCATTTGCAGCTTTTTGAAATTGAGTATTATATCATCAAGTGTCTCCATCCACTGAGCACCCAAGACTATCTGATTTCCCCCCATGGGTAACACCAACAGATCCAAGGAGATATTAACGTCCTAGCAACACAATGGTACTGCCTTACATACTCCCAATCCTTCTATCTTGTCTCCATTAGCCACCCATACATCAAATGGCTTTGCTTCTTCCACCTGTAGCTTCAGAAATTTAGCCAACCTTGGGTGTATAAAGTTGTGAGTAGAACCTGAGTCAACTAATATACTCACTGCCTGACCCCTGATATTCCCTTCCAACCTCAAGGTGTGAGAGGCAGGAATACCGCACATGGCATGTAGAGAAATAGAAGTTGGTTCGGCTAAGGGTTCCTCCAAACAGGGCAATGTCGTTTGTTCCTCTTCTTCCTCTTCTCCGGGGTCACAGTCTTCCCCATTCCACACTCCTTCCAATATAAACAAGCGCTTCTCCTTACACTTGTGTTCTCGACTCCATTTTTCAATGCACCAGAAACAAAGGTTATTCTGCCTGCGGTTTTGGATTTCTTCCGGAGTCAGTTTCTTTGCTTGGATATTACTGGGGTTTGGTGAGCTCCTTACAACCGTACCTAAAGGGTTTCCCCCACTCTGATGCATGTTTCCCCTTCCAGTCATAGTTGTGGACATTGGCCCCCTAGCTGTCCTCCTCACCTGCATGATCTTCTCCTCAAAATTCCGTGCCAAGAAGACAGCCTCATTGAAATTTTGGGGTCGAGCTGCCACTACTTCGTACTTGATATCATCCTTTAATCCACCCATAAATTTGTCTAGTATGTACTCCTGTGGTAATTTCTCCAACAAACCCATGAGTTGCTCGAACCTTTTCAGGTATTCTCTCACTGAGTGAAGCTGTTTGAGGTTGGAAAAGGATGTAAAAGGTTTTTCAATTTCAGTAGGTCCAAATCGAGAATACAACTCCTTCTTAAAGATTTCCCACTGCAAGAAATTCTCCACATTAACCTTTCCCCACTCATACCATTGGAGTGCCTCCTCCTTAAAATAGAACCCACAAATTTTAACCCACTTCTCCTTTCCCAGATTGTAATACTCAAAAATTTTAAGTACTTGACTGATCCAAGGAATCACATCCTCCGATCCCTTAAACACAGGAAACTCAGGTTTCAAAATTTTCGCATGTCTTATTTTGTAACCAAACATCTCCTCGCCACCCTTGTTGACATTTCCCCCAATTTCCCCTCCAGAAGTTGAGTTGAATGTAAGATTACCTTGCGGAGCTCTTGGGCCGTTAAGCGGTGGATCCCTTGGTTGATGAGTCCAATTAATCTGAGTGGAGAGATACTGAAATTGAGCAGACAGGAGTGCAAATTGAGCTTTAAAATCAGCATGGTCACTCTCTATTCGACTCTGTGAAGTAACTTGTGCTTCGATCATAGCTTCAAGATGCCTCAGCCTCTCCTCCAGGTGATCGCCGCTACCCTCAACTTCATCGGATCGGCTATCGTTCCCTTGGCTCGTAGCTAGCTCTGATGCCAATTGTTGAGCTCGCGTCTTCGTCATGGCCACGAACTCAAAAGATGCCCTAGAATTGAAGGGAAAAATAACAGAATTGCAAGCAATTCTGGAAAGCAAATCAAATGAATAAAAGAAGTAAACAAAAAAGAATTAAAAAGAAGAATGTCTCAGAAAGCCTGAGGCAATTTTCATTGATTTCAAGATATCACCCTCCTTACAGCTCAGCCCTTATATATATCTCTCTCCCCTCTAACAGAATTCTGTTGAAAGATAACAAACTTCTGGCGCCCAGGCAATCTGTTAGGCCAGGGTGTCGCCTAGTAGCTGAAGAGTATCTCTCCCTCGCTTCTCCACTAATCAGTCCCGTAGGAATTTACCGCTCTGGGCCCACCGCTTGGATGACATGGACGTTACCCTCATCCGAAGATCAACGGGCCAGATCAGATATCGCTTCGTCCATCGGAGCGTCAACAGCTGCTTGATAGGATCCCGCGATTGCTGTTACTTCGAGCTGATACGTATCTGAGCTTGCTTGGCTAGCCACGCCGATATCCGGTGGTGGGGCTGGTGGTTGACGGCGAGGTTCTCCAACATTTTGAACCATCAAATCCCCGAGCCGTTGATAAATTAATAAAATTCAGGAAAAATTCTTAACATCTCTCCCCACGAGAGATTTCAGGGAGGCCCCCAATTATAAGGATGTCAGGGATCAAAAACCATATTCCAATTTTGGTGATTTACCCAGCAAACACCCAACCAATTTAGAGGATTTACCCCACACACACACACACACACACACACACACAAACAACAAACACACGGCGCGAAAAAAAAATTTCCACTGTGGATGTGCGTCTGAAGCAATTTGGGATGTATGTACAGCAACTCTCCCAATTTAGGCCTTAGCAATTTTGACGCCCACGCGACATGGGTGGCATTCAAGTAGGGTCAGGTTCACGTTGGATCAAGTTTGATTCTGATATGGATATACCTCGAATCCGATCTAGATTTAGTCTAGTTTGGGAATATGCAGTCCATGCTTGACATCCGAGCTGACACTTTATTTGGGGAGGGATCATGTTTGAGTTGGGTACGAATATGATTCTAATTTTCTTGAGATGGAGATGGACCATCTACACCTTATTTTAAGGTGCAGGTATGTGACCTTTGACTAAAAAAAGAAAAACAATTCAATTTATTGGTCACTTCTGTAACTCCCTCTTTAACGTTTTGCTGTTTTTTTAGCAAATATCACATCACTGCACCTCAATTTGACGTGCAGATAGGCCATCTCATTTTCTTTCACTCGTCAACTTTATTTCTCTCAGTTTTTCTCTCTCCCTCTCTCCGCCATCAATCCGTCGCTGACTTCATCACCTACCCGCTACCCCGCAGCTCACATCTGTCGTCGCCATCCTATCTTAGGGCCTGTTCTTTTGCAGGAAAGTATAATTGGGAAAGTTGAGAAAGTGTGGAATCAGATGAGAGAGAAATAGATGTGTAGTGTGTTCTTTTGTTGGAAAGTGCGGTTGGATTGTGGAGTTGGAAAGTTGAGGTGGGTCCCACTCCGTGTAGTGTGTTCTTTTGGTTGAAGAAAGTAGTACGAAGAAAGTGGTGTGGGGTGTAACGACTGGTTTTTGTATGATTGGATTATCAGTGTGTTTTGCTTGTGATGGTGGGTTCTCTCCTTGTGTGGTTTCCATTTCCATAGTTCTCGCTTTCATTCATCTCGTTGAGATTTCCTAGCTTTCGTTTTCATTCCTTTTGATGTTATCTTCTAGGTTCTTCCTTAGAATCATTGAACTCGGAGTAAGTCACTCGTGACGAGCTTCATATCGATCATATCTTAGAGTATAAATCGATCCTAGAAGCCATAGAAATCTTTCCGAAGCTTCGCGCTTCGAATCGGCACTTTTCGTGCACGTTAGTTGGTTCAAGAAGATCAACCGACCGACTAGATTTCAATCTAGTCGGTCAGGAAATCAACTGGAACCGACTAGTTCATTCAATCAATTATTCAGGAGTTACTGTTTATCGTTAGTCGGTCTAAGAACAACCACAGACCGACTAGATGTGAAACTAGTCGGTCAGAACTTGTTCTTTAACCGACTAGTTCCTTTGATTAATTTCCCCTAAGTTACTGTTTATCTTTAGTCGGTTTGAGAACATCTTTCGACCGATTAGATTGTAAACTAGTCGGTCAACCATTATTCTTCAACCGACTAGTTCATTGATCATCTTCCCAGCCGAGTTACTGTTTACTCTTAGTCGGTCACATTTATTCGACCGACCGACTAGTTCCCAAACTAGTCGGTCAGCCATCCTTCTTTGACCGACTAATCAGCCCAGGAAACCCTAGTTTGCCCTAGCCGCCACACGATTTTCTATATAAACCCCCAATCGTTTTCTTCTCTTCCCTCTCTTCTCCTGAACCTCCTCATTCCCCAAATCATCCCCCTTCATCCCCAAACCCTTCCTCCTTCATCCCAAGCTCATCCATCATCATCCAAACCCTCATTTCACATATCCTACCTCTCCTCAACCTCAAACCCTCATCAAATCCCCAAAAGCCTCATCCAAACCCATTTCTCCAGATTTCCCCCATTTCCAGATCTGAGCCAGATCGTTCTTCCGTCGCCGTGGTTCTCGGCGTCGTTCCTCCGCTTCTTCACGGGTAGTATTCTTCCTTTAATAATCTCATAACCCACACTTGATATTTGTGAAACCCTAATAAAATGGATCATTAGAAATCGTAGGATTCGATTGTGAATACGGATTAGTTACCATTCTAATGTTGTTTTTCCATGGCAGTGATCCATTCCCGTAGATAACAAATTTGTGTGATGTGCCTACGTTGATCGTTCTCCTCGGTGCCAGGCAAGTGAAACTTGCATCTTTTGATTTGGGCCATGTCTTAGGCCATTTACCTTGCTTTAGCGTAAAAGAGACTAGACGGTGAAAGGATAGCCGTCTAGACGCCATTGATCTAGCTTGACAACGAAGCTTGGTCCGTCACCTTCATCATGCTTGTATGTCACGTTTACTTTCCCTAAACGGTACGCGTATTAACTGTTCATGTCATCCATGCATCCTTAACTGCTGTTGCATTTTAACTGCCACGTTTAATTTCAATTAACGGTACGCGAATATGTTCATGTCATTGCATTTTGCCTGTCACATTTAATTTCAATTAACGGTACGCGAATATGTTCATGTCATTGCATTTTGCCTGTCACGTTTAAATACAATTAACGGTACGCGAATATCTGCTCATGTCATTGCATGCTTGAATACTCATCGTGATTGCGTAGCTTCGCTACATACTTGTACTATTTGTCCTGGCTAGGAACCCACCTTGCGTGGGCACAATCCTATGCCAAATACACTTTCTGGCTCGTGTTCCAGAAGACGAGCTCAATACAGCCTGCGGGCAATAGGGCACTCGTTGAGTGATCCCTTGTACTTGAATACAGCCTGCGGGCAATAGGGCATCCATGTGTGGGTGATCCCTTGTACTTGTTACTTGACAATACTTGTCACACTTACCACTTGTACTTGTCCGTGTTTTACTTGTTAAACTTGTTATCCATGACATACTTGTTACTTGCTACTTGTACTTTACTTGTCACTTCCATACTATACTTGCCCTGCCATGCATCATACTATAACTGCTAGGTTGTTAGTTTACCTTTCTTTCAGTTTCCTTGCACAAGTCTTTCCAGACTTGCTGACATGTGCCCCTCTCTCTTTTGGGTGTCACATGTTAGACCCAGAGCTAGAGCTTTGTTGCAGGGGATATGGTGTTGCTGATGCTGATGTTTGCTGTGGTGGTGAGTGGACACCAGGGGCCTGTCTTGGAGACCGCTCGTGTTCACTTCTTTGTTTAGGTTTGCTGTTAGTTGTTGGTGCGTGGCACCCTTGTATGTATGTTATACTTTGTTGGCCATGTTTGGGCCTTAGACTCTTTTTCCTTTAGCTAGGTGGCTTTTCTGTGATATTGTAATTCATTCAATGGATATTCAGAGATTTCTCTTTTGTCTCTTTCCTTTATTATTATTATTGTTTCGTTTGAGTTGCAAGGACCTGCCATATGATAATTTATACGCTTATCAGACTTGGAGTTTCACAACTTCAAGTTTGTGCGGACCTTCTCACGTCTCGCCTCCACATTTTTGGGAAGCGGGGCGTGACATGGGGTCCAGCCATTGCTATAATTAAATGATACTAATTAATTAATTATTTACTTACTTAATATACTAATTGTTTAATGGTTTTTAGAATTAAATGAGGACACAAAAATGTATTAGTAGTGTATTTGAAGAGGAAGAGGGGCCCACACTTCACGCATGGGAGAGGTTTTTAGAATTAATTATTCGGCATGGGTCCACTCTTGGCATGCTGCAACGGTAGGGAAAAAAACGGTGGCTTGCGATTGGAGAGGAGCGAGCATGCGGGCCCACAAAATTGAGAATCCTTTGTAATCGGAGAAAACCCTGGCGGAAATAAAACGATGCGAGGATTCCGTACGTCGGACAAAAATGCCAAAAAATCCAAACCATAAAAGAACAGCCCAACCGAAAGTGAGGTAGAATTCCGATTAAATAGTGCATGAATAGTGCACATATCAGGATTCCTCTAGAGAAGAACAGGCCCTTAATATTCTCTTTGCCATTATAAACCCCCACTCGCCGTAGCCACTTATACTCAACCTCACTCGCTGATGTCTCACTGGCATGTGCGGCGGCAAAGGGGGGCCTGCGGGGGCAATGGCCCCCTAAGTTTTTTTTTCTTTAAACGCAAGTATGCCCCCCCCCCCCCCCCCCGCAGGCCCCCTTATCCCATCAGGCCCCCATTCTTCGCCTTAATAACTTTGTTGGTGGGATTCCTGGATTTATTAACCCGTTTGTCGATGGCTTAGGATGATATCGATGTAAATTGTGTTCATTAACATGGATTAGCTCTGACAGAAGAAGTGGTTAAAAGGTAGTTTAAGAAAGTACAGAAGAGTTGCTGAAATTGTCTGAAGGTAGCGATATATATGCTTTGAGTTGAATACTGTCTGTGTTCCTTATTTGTATATTGTTGTCTTTTGCTCGTGTGATTTACTTCATGCGTATTGTTTCCTCAAATTAAGATCCAGTCAAAGTTCATGCAATGCATTCTCCACATTTTTGTTTGAACTGTTGAAATTTTTGAAGACACGGAATGATCAATGCAATGTACAACTTCTTTCATGCGTTTATTGCAGTATGACACCGAATTTGGATTTTAAAGAGGCCAATGTGTTCGTGACGAAATAGGGGGTGGAAGTGGTTGAGAAAGGAGGTATGCACAGAAGGATTGATTTCACAGAGTTTTTGGCATATTGACATGATGAATTTTGCAATAAGACATATATCATTGGAAAGTTTGGCTCAGCAGCTTTCTAATAAGTTCAAGGGTTGTATTAATTAAGTATTAGATGAAGAAGTTATATCCATAACAAATCAGGTGTGATAGGCTGCCTATATTTAGTCACGACTCTAATATGATTTTCATTCCGCCTCTAAGAGGACGATGAGCATTATGTAATCCCACTCGTGAGGCTGGTACCCTCCATTCTTGCAGTAAGTCTTTCTTAGTTCTATGATGTCCACTGCTCTCCATTTGCAGAGAAGGACCAAGTTGTGGAAGTGATTTGGGTGCTGGACCTAGTAGAGGCTCAAGAGGGTGAAAAGAGCATTGAGGACCTGGTTGTCGATCTCAATCTAGTGATTCCTCAAACGTTTCGTCAGATACGCTTTGTTCAAGAATCCGATCAGGAGGAGTCTGAGCATGGTGGCGGATGTTGCGACACAAGCCAGCCATATCAAGACGGCTGCATTCACGGGATGCTTGATTCAATCCTTGAACATGCTAACAGCGGATGACAAATTGATTCTTTTGATGAAGTGGGCATCGAAATGTTGTCTGATACTGATGTCAGAAGGAACCGGGCTGACATCTCCTCTTTCTCGTCCACGGTTAGTCGAAAAACAAGATACCACCCTTGAAACAGATACCTTCAAGGAATCAAGAAGTTTTTTCTGACGACTTCTTAGATCCAGAGATCATGTCCTACTCATGCATCTACATCTAATATAAGCTTTGATGTTTATGATATGTGTATAATTATATTGCTTCTCTAACACATATACACATGCACCTATAGAATATAGTACTCTTCTTACTGTGTTGAGAATTTGAATGTAAATTAAGTTTTTATTTTAAGAAATTTTTATCGTATTAGAGTTCATAGGTTAGTGGTTTTTATTAGACTTCTATAGAATATGATACTTTTACTTATTGTTTTTTATTGTACATATAAATTATTTTGTATTAGCTAATAATTTGCCCCCTAAATGAAAATTTCCTGGTTCCGCCACTGCTCACTGGAGTGCCGCCATCCTTCCCTCTTCTCAATAACCCACTCCATATATCATCCTCTTCTCCATCTCTCCATCACACTCTCTCCATCTTATTTTTCTTCCATATCCATGTGTGGAGCTCGTCAAGGGTAAAAGCTCATTTGAACGGAGGCAGAGCTTGTCGGGGCAGATAGGGTGGAAGACAGAGAAGAAGAGAAAGAGGTGATGTGAGGAGTTGGCCGAGGAAGAGAGGAGGTGTGTAAAAAAATAAACATCTTGAATGGTAACCTCTCAAAGTTTTAATGACAAACTTGTAAATAAGTGCACTGTGTGAAAAGCAATTAGGCCCGTGTGGATGGCATGTCCCCAAATTTGGTCGTTATCTTGCCTTTTCAATTCGAAGGGAAGCTAGGCACTTTTTTTGATATATAAAGATAGGGACTTTCAGGTTCCATGGAAAAATCAATTGCATCCTGCTTGATTTCGATTCTTAAATCCTGCCTAAAATATCTCTGATTTTATCAGATTCGCAACTGACCTGCCCTGTTGGGTGTCCCATACTCAACTTCCTTTGTCGTTGCCGGCCGAAATATCAGAAAAGCCTTAGAATGCCTCGTAAATATAGTTTCAGCTGTTACCAATTTTATTTCAGCTCATTTTTGGTGCATACATCAGCTCATTTTTGGTCCTCAGAAAAGCCTTTAGACCTGCCCTGTTGGGTGTCCCATACATCAGCTCATTATTATACGGTCGTGCAACTGTCTGGCTTAGAAAATCTGGACTTTATATCAATCCTGCACGATCATGCCAAACTTATATTATGTTTGACATAATCGTGCCATTGGTATGAAGACTTTGCCAAGTCTGCATGGTTGTGCGGATCTGACCATGGGCATGGCACAATACTGACATGCCCAAGATTTGACTTTGAAGCACAATTTTAACAGTACTCTGCCATACTTTAAACTTCAACCAAGCATCAAACAATTTCTTCAACCAAGCATCAAACAATTCTACCCTGATCGTTAAACCACCAACCTGTCATCGGGTACTGCACCCTTTGGTGCATCAACGCTCCATGATATTCTCCAAGCTCAATCTCTTGACCTCGAAGAACTGCACCATTCTCACCACCCTAGTTGTGGGGATCTCTCTCTCTTTCTGAGGTTTATCTCATGACTTTGGGCTCCATCATCGATTGAACTAACACCACACATATGTCTCTCAAAATGATCGAAGTCGATCCATGCATGTCCTCCATAATAGTCACCTGAGTGATCCGTCTCTACCCTAAAACAAATCTTCATTTAGAAACATGAACGTTAAAGATGGTTCGGGGATTATCTTGTGATGACGAATATACATATAACATTGGCTATACTATTTGGGATGTTGGGGAAGCGGGTGCGCGAGACCACAGGCTTGCCCTTCAAGACCTGTAACGGTCACCTACCGACCGTATGTAATTCTAGTGCGTATCTTTGCCTTGTACGCGTGTTTTATCGAGTTCAATTTTTGCTATCATTTTCTTTAACCCTAATACGCGACCGAACCCCATTTTCACGATCCTCTCAGAGGCGCGATCACCCCGGTACCTTCTTTGTAATTTTCGGACGTCGTTAGACCCACTGCCTAACACTTTACTAATTATTAAATTTTATTTTTATAAACTTCGATCGATGTTGTACGTCTGTGTTAGGCAACTTACCACTATTAATATCAATAGAGCCCTTACCTATCATCGTACGGTTGCTTTTTGAATTTCAAACTAAGTGAAGAGTTCATATATTTTTATAACCCAAAACAAATCTTTTGAATATCCTAAGTTCCTAACCTATTTCCCCCTTGAGATTATAACTGTTTCCCCTTCTACTCTCTCTCTCCCCCCTATCACTACCCACGTAACAACACTCTCCCCATTTTCTATCCCATGTCACACCCCCTATCATCCATCTCACTTCTGATATAATAAATCTAATGCCTAAGTCTAACAAAAGCTGCGGCCGCACCCTACCATACAAAACAAGAGGAACAAGCCCCCTCACGTGCTGTCCCTGAGAAATTATTTGATGATTTCTATAATAACCTCTACTATAACCTCTCAATAGTTTTTTGACACGTGGCACCAAATCATCTAATTTTGGTTTTTTCTTTTTCCTTTTCTAAAACATGGGGTACGGGCTAGTATGTAAATTCACAAAATTAAATAAATCTTAAATATCTGCTACTTGATTTTCTCAAAAAAAAATTCAACGCTTAGTCTTTTTTTCTTCCATCCCATGCTCGGCGCCTCTCTCCTCCACTCGGCCTCTCACCTCCGGCGACGAACCGGCGCCTCTCTTCTCCGCTCGGCATCTCTCTTCCGGTGACGAACCGCCGCCTCTCTCCTCCCCTCCGGCGACAAAATGTTGACCTTGATGCTGAGATTCACATATAGCCATGGCTAAAGGGGAACTTGCTACATACCAAAAAGTAGTACAGGACAAAGGGACAATTTGTGATATTGTGTATATAGATGTGCATTTCAAATTTGGTCTGCTTATGCTTCCAATCCACTGGCTAGAACATACATCTCAAATCTTGCAATTTCATTTGGTATACAACGTTTACAAGGAATCTCTAGTTGTTGACATTATACAGGCTGATATCAAAAGAAAAGCAAAGGGAAAAAAGAAAAAGAAAATTATCTTAATCACCACTATGCAATTTTGCTACCGACGCTTGCTCTTGCTATCGAACAAGAGAGCAAAATAGAACAACACCCTAAACAAGAACTCCCACACGATAGTCACCACCCCCACATGCTCAGCTCCGTCACTCCTTGCTGCTTCAGCACGTTCACGCCTGTGACCACGCATGTCCCCTCTCTGATCGTCACCCCGATCGCCCGGCTGACCGCCGCCATCGTCCTTGCCTTTGCCTCCACCGGCAGGCCCCTTATCATCGTGTCATCGAATATCTGTGCTTCCATCGCAAAACACTTGCCCGGATCCCCGAACTCGTTGCGCATCACCGCCTTGTACGTCGGTATTGTTGATGAAGAAGCCGCTGAAGAGGAGGAAGTTGGCGAAGAGGGCGACGACGACGGCGAATCCGATCATGATGTGCGGTATCACCCGCATGAAGATGTAGCGCTCTTGGAGGAAAACGGGCAATGCTTCTGCACTGCTGTAGTACTCCCGCACTCCCTTCGGAGGAGAGAGGCCGAGCAAAGGATAGAGGCGACGGTTCGTCGCCGAAGGAGAGAGGCCGGACGGAGGAGAGAGGCGTCGAGTGCCCTACTATCCTTATTTAACAAACCCTGACTTCATATTTCGCTTCTCCTTTCATTCACACACATCAGTCGCCGCCAACTTTCATCCCTCTCGCTATCTCCGATCACCCCCTCATCGTGCGGCCACACTACACCGCCGGCGGCATCGTTGCAGCGGCAAACTCCGGCCAAGCTCTCCCCGCCACACCACGCACGACATCCATCCTCCCAAAGCTGCCTTTCCCCAGCGAATCACCGGCCAAGCACGGCGGCAAGGCCAAGCTCCGGCCACACACCCGAATGCCGACTTGATCTGCTACTCACGCAGACTACTGGCCATCTCCGTGCAAGATCCTCGCTTTCCTTCATCGTTGACGCGGCCACATGCAAATGAACCCCCTCACCTGCCACCGGACTTTCCCCTTGACAATGCAAAACGACCGACGCTCTCTTTGCTCCGGCCAGACCCCAACAGCCGGTAACCCCACGGCAGTCCCCTCTCCTCCTTGATTACCCCTCAGGCCCGTCTCTTCTTTTCCCCTTGACACCCAGATCCGCGCACGCCTCTCTCGGAGCCGCTGGCCACACCCTATTCCCCAGCAGTCCACGACCCTCGCCCGCACACTACTCCATCTCGATCTGCCCGTGCCGCCCACAACAGCCCCCATCTCCCATAGGCCGTGCAAACTTCGAAGCCCAAAGCCCTAGATCTTTTCCTTTCTCGAGACGCCGACGATCTTCTCCCTGCCATTGTCATTCGCGGTGTGCTACCGCAGTCGGAACCCGCGCACAACTCCCGCGGATCTAGCGGCCTCCCGACATCTCGTCGCCGCCTTTGTCGTTCCTTCTCGTTGCGCTACTTGCAACCAAGGTGATTCCGTGTCATGCCATCTCGTTACGCTACTCGCAACCGAGGCGATTCCATTGTCGTGCCGTCTCGTTGCGCTACTTACAACCGAGGCGATTCCGTTGTCGCGCTGTCTCGCTGCACTACCCGCGGCTGAGACGATCCTGAGACGACCCTTACTGCACTACCCGCAGTCGAGGACATGAGCACCGCCATCGTTTCTAGACCCGACGCCAGATTCGTGCGCGTTTGTCGCACCAGGTTAGTCCCCTAACGTGTAGTAAGAACCTACCCGTAGCAAAACGTAAAACCTAATCTAAATTTTGTCAACGTAAACTAAAGTTAATTTCTGCATCTTTAAAATGTTGTCCATCGTAGAAAATCGACGAGCGAACTGAATTTCTGTGCACATAGGATAGACGTCGATCTAGGCCGAACAAATTATCAAAAGACGTGACTTTTTGACTATTAGGGTAGGCAAATTTAGAAACAAACCGTAATAGGACTGATGGAAAGTGCGATCTGACATCGCCGTTATCCTGTTTCAGACAGACCATCTCCGACTCGACGCTTCGACGGGACGCTCCGGACAGACGACACACTCGCCACCACAGGCAAGTGTGCTCACTTGTACTTTTGGCCGTGTTTAGGCTATAGACTCTTAGAACTGTTAAAAACGTAATAAAGAGAATCAGATATGAAATGATAGCATCTGGGACCCCATTGACAGCTTAGACTTGACGACGAAGTCTAAGCGCAACAACAACAACTGTCATCTTAGGGTTTTCCTGTGTGTGCGTGCGTGTGGACCCCCTAGAAGAACAATTTCTTACTTGTCATGTCGTGTCATGTTACACAGCCTGCGGGCAATAGGGCACTCACCAGAGAGTGAGTGATCCCTTGTACGGATACACAGCATGCGGGCAATAGGGCACTCACCAGAGAGTGAGTGATCCATTGTACAGATACACAGCCTGCGGGTAATAGGGCACTCACCAGAAGATTGAGTGATCCCTTGTACGGACTTGTCTTGTGCACTTGGGTGGGGTAGGGTTGAGCGTGTGCATGGGTAGAGGGCCTGATCCCCCTCGAACCATAAGGCGTGAACCCTTCGAGTCACACGTGTCTTGTCTTGTCTTGTCTTATCTTGTCCCATTTAGGTTAGTCTCGTAGTCGGTAGCACATACTACGGCTACTCTTGTCGTGTTTACTTTCCATGCACCGTCTTACTTTCTTTAACTGCCATGTTATAACCCCTGTATGCTAATCAACCAGTCAATTGTTGCTTTAAATTACAATAGACTTGCAGTAGAGTCTAACCCTCCTTTGTAGACTTTACCTGACGTACAGTTCCTTTTCTCTTGGGTGCTGTACGTCAGGTGTTGAGGCAGAGTACGTGGACGAGTCGGACATACCAGAGTACGTGGAGCCCAAGGGCGTCAACCCGGAGTACGTTCCTGACGAGGACCAGACCTAGAGGTCTTTTCCGTCGCTGCCTTTCAGAGGTTACTACTTTTAGTTTACTCTTTTTCGATAGTTTGCTGCCATGCTTAGGATTCTCTTTTTAGACTTTTGTACTCGCTGGATATTATCTCTTTTTATTAATGAATGCAACTTCCTTTCTGTACCTTCTGTTGTTCCGAATTTTATTAATGCAAGAACCTGAAAATTTTAAAATGGTACCCCTCTACAGACGCTTACTGGGTCCGAGCTTCATAGCTCCGGCCCAAGCGGGCCTTAGTCACGCTTTGCCTCCGTAGTTTTGTGAAGTGGGGAGTGACAGGTTTTAGTAGTGGCCCATGCAGGTCGTGCAAAAAGTTTGGAACAATAAGAGTACCGCATTCATTTAATATCCAGTTTAACATGTACGAGTCTAAGTTAGGTTTCCTTGTCTTAGATGGTAGGAAGACTTAGGTAGACGTCCAGGTTTGATAGTCAAGCGATTTGGTTAAGTTTTAGTCCTACTCTGTAAGGGACACTGCGTAGCTACACACACAATAGAGGGGGGTGAATAGTGTAATAGCAAGCAAAGTGCTTAATTAAAAGTTACTAAAATTAAAGTACAATAAGCAGCAGAAATTAATAGAGTGCTCAACAACAACAAACGCAAACACAATGATTTTACCCTGGTTCCCCAAAACTTGTGTACATCCAGCCTCACCAATATTCACTATAATCCCACAAAGAGAAGTGAATACAAATTCCACAAAGGGATACACTCCTACAATGAGAGAGACCTCACCAAGAGGATTTTTCCCTACACAAGGACCCAACCAACCCTACACATGGATCAAATTCCCACCAAGAGAATTACTAACTCCCACTCAGAGAATTAGGGTTAGCCCTACACTAGGACACCAAACTCCCACTAAGAGAGTTACTCCCACAAAGAGAGTATCTAATTCCCACAAATAGAATTAGGGTTTCGAACAATAAACAAAACGAAACAACACTTACCTATGCCTTGATATGATCTTACCAATACGATGAAGAAGGCATGCAAGTGAATGACCAAGTGCTTGAGATTAGCTTTGATTGCACTTGATGATCTTTCTCTCTTCTAGGAATGAATCCTAACACTTCTCATTTGAGTGTATGAAATGAAGAGAAGAAAGATGTTCTCCAAGAAGAGGAATGAGATTGAAATCCTTTGGAGAAATTCCCTAGAGCTTGATTCTATAGCATGAGAATGAAGCTCTAATTAGGGAATGTGGGAGGAGTGGCTTAGAGAAGAGATTAAATGATCTTCTATGAATTACTAATCCTTTCAAGAGTTCTAATGAACTAAGCCAATCCCAATATATAGGAAGCCAAGCAGAGCCTATAAACACAGCCAAAAACCCAAAGGGAAGAAATCTGCAACGGCTAGATTTTGGCAGTTTACGGCAAGAACAGTCGACTGATGATCATTAGACAATCGACTGATCAACGGCTAGAACATATCCTAACGGCTATAATCTGAGCCAGGACAGTCGACTGACGAAGACAACACAGTCGACTGACGAAGACAACACAGTCGACTGAAAACCGGACAGGCGCAAGTAAATCCTTCAGCAGGCGACTGCTGCAGGGGATGGAATAAAAAAGAGAGCTGCACTATTTCTCCAGATAAGCATATAGGCGACTGATGTCAGTAATACAGTTGACTATCTTATAGTCAGGCGACTGTAATACCATCATCAGTCGACTGTAGTATAAGATGGAGAAAAGACAGAGAGAGATGCATATTTCGCACATATGCCTTTCAGACGACTGATGGACATTTCAAAGGCGACTCTAAATACAGCAACAAGCCACTGTCTTGCAAATTGGGATGAAGCCCAGAAAATGCAAGAAGCACACATGCGACTGTCGACCAATTCACATGCGACTGTAAGAGTACAGGCGACTGTAAATTGAACATCAGTCGACTGATGCGAAAAGCTCAAGATGAGTCAATAGAAAAGTTGACTTGAGCTGTGCATCACAGTCGATTGTAGAAGGCTCGACATGCGGCTAGAAATCACCCAGTCGACTGTAAAACCTTCAGCAGGCGACTGCAGGAGAGCCAGAGACTCCAAATGAGTCTTTGGACAAGATGAACCTATTGGGTTGGATTCTATGATAATCCTAAGGCTCACTAAGATGGTTATAAGCATATGCATGAGAGTATGACCATCTATCAAGGCATTACATTAATCCTAGACTCAAAAAAGAGAAATGCAAGTAAAGTAAAGTACATGGATTACAAATTGCATCTCCTAGAGTCTAAATCTTCAAGCTCACTATACCTTGATGCTCTCCATCATCTCCAAGCTTTGGAACTCCTAGAAGAGCTTTCCTTCATCAAGCTCCAAGCTTTGGCAATGCTTCTCTAGATGTCCATCCATCATCATGCTCCAAGCTTTGGCTTCATTAGATGATCTTCATGACTTCATCCAAGCTTGAGCACTCTATCACTCTTGGAGGTCTTTAAGATATCCCTTGTAATATCCTCCAAGTATTATGCTTTGTCTCATCAACATATAATCATTAAGATAAACTGAGACTAAAACATAAGATTGATTAGCACACTAACATTATGTATTGATCATCATCAAAATAACGTTAGTCTTGAACCCAAGAACTAACAATCTCCCCCCTTTTGATGATTACAATCTATTTTGTCAAAATATAATAAACATTGAAATAAACAATGTGTGCTAACAAACTCCCCCAATCAATATGCAAATGTGCACAAAATATAAACATATAAAGCACAAATCATATTGATGGTTGTTATGCAAAAACATACCAATTAATAATAATGCATAAACAAGCACAAGGTATATTTTTACATAACCTATTTCTCTCCCCCACTAGCATATCAAAAAGATGGGTAATAGCCAAAAATGAAAACCAAGGGTAAGAGAAATAACCATCCCATGAGCACAAATATAATATGAATGAAATTCAATGTGACATATGAATGGAAAAATAATGCTAGCAAGCAAAAATCCCATACTCCCCCATAATCATACAAAACATGCAAACATGGGAGTAATGGACACACTCACAAAAATGTGGGTACAAAATGTAAACATACAAGCATGGTACCCCAAGCAATGAATAACAATGTGAGTGAGCTAACAAGTTGGAAACCAAACAAAAGTGGAGTTTGGTTTCCGTATAAAGTCATATGAAAATATAACATTACGCACATATGAATCTATATACACATTCCTATCAAGCCTAGAAACATTCTTAGGAATCCACAAAGAAAGTGATTTGGGATTCTTAAGAAGGGATTTGGTCAAGGCATGAGTAGGAGGTGAGGGAGCACGCTTATGAGGTGGAACATAAACATTGGCATGCCCCGTGTGTGAACCATGCGATCTATCATTAGAAACATTCACACAAACAATTCTACCATGCATATGAACATGTGAAGCATGTAAAGATTTATCATCAACATTAGCATGCGAGCAATAATAAGGTTTCCTATGAGTAGAAACATCATGCATAGCATTCAAAGAAGAAGCATTCACATCAACATGTTTTTGAATAGGGTTCTTAATATATGCAAGACCGGAATGCAAAAATGCATGATTTCTCTTTGGCTTAGAAATAATAGTTGATTTTAGGCCAAAAGAGTTGGATGTGACTTTCTCATTAGAATGCTCCCCCATAAAATTTATTTGGGTGCTTCTAAGAGACGAGCTTGGTTTATTCACCTCAATGAAGAGGATCCCAAAACCGTGTTCTTACTCAATTTGAAATTTTCAATTTGAGTAGACAATAGCTCACATTTCTTCAAAAGTGAAGAAAGTTGTCATCCCTCTTGGATAGACATGAGCTAAGCTCACAACATTTTGAATTGAGAGCCAATGTCTCATCTCTCAAAATGTTGTAATCACTATCCGAGTGCATCTTCTCCATTTGGAGTTTGAGAGAAGCATTCTCATATCTCAAGGCACTCAATTGAGAAAGAAATCCTTCTTTCTCGGTATGCAAACAATGAATTTCCTCTTTATGAGTAGCAAATGCACTCTCCTTTAAAGATCTATGAAATTCATTGACATACACTACTTGAGCTTTAAGAGACTCATTCTCTTTGCTCAACATGCACACACGTGAATCAAGAGTAACCTTTTCTTGATTTAAAGCAATGGTTTGTGTATCATCATAAGGCTTGGATGATAATAAAGTGTGCGTGCATGCATCTCTCTCAAGCTTGTTATAATTCGCTTTGGGAGAGTTCATAAATAACGCATTACAATTTTCAATAAACTCACTACGTTGAATGAGAGAGTTACGAGATACCTCATTACCAACGATGCTCTCATCATCGCAAAATTCCTCTCCTCCATACTTTTCATCAAGATAATCTCATATCTCACCGGCCGTCTTGAGCTCCTTTACTTTCTTAGCAATTTTTGGAGAGAATGCATACTGCAACGCATTCCAAACTTGAGCATCCGAAGTGATAGACATTGACTCCCCGTGATCATCAAGCCATTGGAACATTTTCTTCCTCCATTTTAAGAAGTGTTTGCCTTTGAAGACGGGACGAATGGAGAGGGGTTGTTGAGACTTAGAAGTCATGCTTGCAAAAGCCACCAAACCAAGGCTCTGATACTAATTGTAAGGGACCCTGCGGGGCTACACACACACTAGAGGGGGGGGGGGGGGGGGGTGAATAGTGTAATAGCAAGCAAAGTGCTTAATTAAAAGTTACTAAAATTAAAACACAATAAGCAGCGGAAATTAATAGAGTGCTCAATAACAAGAAACACAAACACTACAATTGTTATACCCTCTCTAGTGAGTGTCTGCACAATCCTAATGCTGAAGAGGCTAAATACAATGCGCCTTTTAATCCGATGGAAAGCTAAACTATTATAGGAGGGCGAACAATAGCAATTCAATTGCGCATATAAAATCGTCTCTCACACCCGACTTCTAATAAATTAATTTCGTAATTTAATTGCGCAAATAAAATCGTCTCTCACACTCGACTTCTAATAAATTAATTTCTCCCTCTTTGGTTAATTCACACTAACCATATGATGCCGCATAAGCCCTTTGTCTATTTAATTTCCAGGGTGTCTTTGATGGGTAGTACGATTACTTGCCTGAGCAGACACTTTACATGTTTAGAGGCATTGAGGAGGTTATAGCCAAGGCTAAGAAAATTACAAAGGAATCAGCCGCTTAAGCCAAATGCTTCCTTCCAATAACATTAATAATCTTATGAATGCATCGGGTGTGTCCTGCATCCGAACGGAGATTGAGTTTTTTAAGCTATCAGATTCTAATCATTAAAAATTGATTAGGTATAAGAATTGATTTTACCCAAATTGATGTGGTATAAGAATAGATGAGCTCAAATATATGAAATTTTTTGGCAATCCAAAATTGATGTGGTATAATAATAATAATTAATAATCTCCTTTCGGATTGCCGATAAATTTCATTTGAGCATGTATAAACAATAACTGATGTAATTAGATTCTAATTCAAATGATTATGGTACATGCTCACCTTAGATGCCCCCTTTTGATTTGGATTGCATGCTTGTGTGAAAGATGAGTAATTTGTAAATATGGAACTGTCAAATACTGGATTTTGTTCTTATCTTGATCATTTATTCGCACAATATATTATTTTTAGGTGTGTTAATCTCGCTCGGAGTTGGATGATAGTTTTTTCCCTTTCAGATTGGTTGCATTCAGTATAAACAATAAATCTCTTTTCGGATGCAGGACACGCCCATGATGTGATTGGTTGAATCTCCTTTCAAATACCTCATCAATTTTTAATTTTTATACCCCGTCAATTTTTTGAGCTATCAGGATCTAATGATTAATAAGTAAAAATTGATGTAATAGTATCCTTTCGGATTGCCAATAAATTTCATATATTTGGGTAAGAATCGATGTGGTATAAGAATCGATGTGGTCTAATAATCATTAATAATCTCCTTTCGGATTGCCAATAAATTTCATTTGAGCCTGTATAAACAATAACTGATGATTAGATTCTGATTCAACCAATCGAGACTAAAAATTGAAGAACACTGATGAACCACCAAACCCTGGACCTATATGCCAATTGGCAAATATCTTTGGTTTGATCTCTTAGCAGTTTTAACAGGGTAGTAATTAACATCAATTATTTTGTTGAGATTTTCATTAATAATTGATATAATCTATTTACAAAAGTAGATATGCAACATCAAACAATATATCACGTATCATAAAAATATATCTCCAATGGTTTGAGACAAAGTTGTGGCTGACGTTTCTACATTCGATAAATTAATCACACAAAAGCCATCAATAAGATCACCAAATACTTAATCTCCCATGAAAATGACTATCACAGTATATGCAGTAACCATACAGATAAACAATGGAAACCATTGTAGATATCGAGTAAGGATGATTCCCAATGATGTTGTTGTTAGCGAGATTCCTGCACCATTGAAATGAAGCCTAGCACTTACAAATCAAAAGTTGCTACACTTACTGCAAAGATAGCAAAAAAACAATAAAGAATAACACATACATGTATGTGACATTTGAAGGTAGCTGATACAGAATCGTATCGTGTATATTGTTGTTGCTCAAATCCCTAACAATAAAGCAGTGAAAATAATAATAATAATAATAATAAATATAAGTAAAACAAATCTACTCACAATGTTTTCAAGGACGGTAAATCCAAGAGAGTGTACCCAAGAGTTCCAATGAGACCCAACCCAGGATTTTCTTGTTGGATCCCCGTGCACCTCCCCAACACTTAGGCTAGGTACACAACGCCACCTACAATGCGCGGAAAAGGTGGCCAAACAATCCCAAGCCCGAATTCCACTGAGATGTCACCTAGGCACAAAACCAAATACCTCACGGGCACAAGAGAGAGTTGTCACCAACTACCAACTCCCTCGACGACCTTGCGATAGATAATGTAAGCACGCAAATATAATACGAAATTAAGAGCAACACAAAAGAGACGGAGATTTACCCTGGTTCGGTTGCGAACAACCTACGTCCAGCATCCAATGCACCCGGTTCCACTATCGATCAAGCAAGGTATACACCGACCCCATCATCTTCCTCCTCCATATTTAGAGACAAGCTCCAAGCAACAAGACCTAACCCTAGATCTCTCACCACTACTACAGATTTGGGCTTGGGTAACGCCACTTAGATAGCGCTTTTAAAAAGCGCTATATAAGTGAGCTCTTGTATAGCGTTTTTGCACTTATAGAAAATAAAAATAAATCAAAATTAAAGTAAAAATCACTTAGATAACGCTTTTTGTTAAAGCGCTATCTAAGTAATACCTTACATAGCGCTTTTTGTTAGCGCTATGATACTAATCGTTACGGTAAGTATTTTTATTAAAATATATATATCTGTTATAATCCTTAGATAGCGCTTGCGGAATTCCCAAATGTTTCCGCTTTTTCGTTTCCCCCCTTTTACTCCACACCCAAACCGCAGCCCCTTCGTCCAAATCCAACAGCAGCGGAGAGCATCGCTGCCGCCGCCCTTCTCCTCTTTCTCCAAATCGTCGCCCCTTCGTCCAAATCCAACAGCAGCGGTAAGAAGTCCTGCTCGATGGCTTTAGAAACATGGCTCACCAAGGTGAAGTCCGCCATCAAATCCACAATGAGCCAAGAATCGTTGTCCTCCGCCGTTCCTCGGAAAAGATCCACCGTCGGCATCCTCGCCTTCGAGATCTCCGGCCTGATGTCCAAGCTCCTCCATCTCTGGCGGTCTCTCTCCGATTCCCAGATCTATCGCCTCCGCCACGAGACCATTGCCCTCGAGGAGAGCATCGCTGCCGCCGCCCTTCTCCTCTTTCTCTCTCATCCCCCATCGCCTCCTTCTATTCTTCTCTCTTATTCGTCGTCGTCGTCGTCGTCTTGTTCTTCAGCCTCCAGCTTTAGGTCACGATCTCCTATCTCTCTCTAGATCTGATCGATGATTTACTAGTGTTCTTGGTTATTGCAGGAATGGAGAGCTGAAGAAGGAGGCGTCGATCTCGATCGTCGACGAGGAGGCTTCAATGGCCGGTGGAAACTTAGTGCCTGCCATGTGTTAGATCAAATGCCAATGAGAAAAGAGACCCACGAATTTCCCTTCTTTTTAAATATATATGACATGAAAACAACAATTTGACTGAACTGGTGTCGCCAATCTTGATGAAAAATCAATTCGTTAAATGTTTGTTAGCTCTCATGTTTCTGATATCTCTTCCTATACATGCTACTGATTTCTCTTCCACTTGGTTGTTCAGGCTTCAGACGGTTTGAAATTTTCTGTGTGAAGTTTAGAGTTAGAGTTTCTGGATGGTAATGCATCACTTCTTTGATTGATTTCAATTCAAAAAAAATGTGGTAATTAATTGCATTTACACACACCTGCAACTTTCAAGATCGAGCAAGAAGCAGGGTCATCTACATTTGCTTTTTTCGGTTTCAATGGTATATTTTTTTCGATCATCGTCTTAAGATTTTGTGATGTTAGTAAATCTGTAAATATCAAACAGCAATTATATGTCATAGACATACTTACTCAACCAAAACTTGATAATGGAAGCCGGAGCAGAGGAGTTGGTAAGGAGCTCTCATTATATAAATTCTTAGCTTCTAACTTCCTTCTTGTTGACAAGGACAAATGTTGTTAATAAAAGAGCAAACGACTCCATTTGTACTACAAGAGGTTTTTGTTATTAGTTCCATATGCAAATGCATGACATGTTTAGTATCCTAAAGTACATTGCCTGTCAATATCCCAGGAAATTCAGAATTGGATACCTCAAGTTATTTACCGTTATGTATTGTCTTCTGCCTTAATTTCCATTGTCTCACCTCCTTCCTTTTCTCTCCCGAGGTTCGTGCTAGTTTTATATGTTCAACCGACTGGGGATTTGATGTTGATAGTATTAGTTTCAGTTTCAAATCTTAGATTGCTTCGCAAGATCTGTTGAAACATGAAGTCATCTGTGCTAGTTTGTACAAATCTCAGGTTGCTTCATCCTCTCCCCTCATTTTTGTGTTATGTTATTCCTGTTCTATTTCTTGCCTTCAATTGCTATTGCTGTTCTTTTATTGATATCCTTACGTTGCTGCAATTTATACCACCCATTATGTCATCAAACATTTTATGAAGTTAACAACCTTCTACACCATCATCCACCTTTGTTAACTATTTACTTCATGTTTAAGCTGTACTAGCCCTGGTTTAACGTAACCTATTTTTATCTCACCTGAATCCTGATAGAAAGTTTTCATACTTCTTAAGCATATATGAATGAGTTTAAGTAGGTCCACCCTGTTGATTTTTTTTAAAAAAAGAGCTAAGAGCTTTTGAATTCTGGTTAAAATGTATGCGCAGTAGGAATTTTTGGTTGCATCTTGGCTCCACATTCATATACAAATGATTGAATAGAATTTATTGCTTTTCGAATGTTTCTGTTTGGAGGTGTAATCCGACTGAAGATTTTACCATGTGTGCAGGCTTGTGGACTCCTTGGGAGTGTTTTCATGCCTTCGTGAGTAGTGTTTTGTGTGTGAAAATTTGATCTATATTTTGTGTGTCTGGGCGTTCATGATTGTGATACTTTCCTTGTTGACTGTGCATAATGCTCATGATGATGTGTCACATATGATTTCATTTGATTCTTTTACAGATGATCCTATTGCAAAGCGTGCAGATATACTTCCTCAAACCAAATCTGTTGCAGCAGCAGGCGGTTCATCCCCTTCCAGATTTGAGGTAATGCAAGGGATTGAAAGCCACCCGCAATCAGTTTGAGCACTTGCGTAATCTGAACTCTGGCAATGGTTATCTTAATTTTATCATCATCAAATCAGAAACTAACTGAAGTGAGATAGTTGACAGTTTAATGGTGTTGCAAATTTTAATTAACTGAGCATGAATATTTCTTTCATGACAGCCAAAGAGAAGAGTTTCCTATTGTTGCGCTACAAAAGAGATTAGGAATTTCAATATCGTCTTCTAAAGCTCGTCTTGATCTTGTCGATGTAAGAGATGATGGATAACTTGTTGAATTATCATCTAGGTTGTCTGGAGAATCACTGCCCACAAGAGACCAGGTTGCTTGCGTGCAGGTATTTTTGGTTCAAGGCAACTTAATTATTTCTTTCAATTGAGTGCTTTTAAAAGCTTGTTGTTTCATGTGGGCTGACATTCAGGCACTGCGCAAACACTGGAAAAAAACTACAGCAAGTTCAATACAATTGTGAGCGCTTGGTCCATTGCTTCGAGACTATCAGCGTCTCATTGTTCATCATCATGAGTATGCTCACTTAATTACTTATCAACACCTGTATGCTTTCTATTAGATGAGGATTGTTGGGTTCCTGTAGTTCTTGGCACTTTATTGATTCCATCTGATAAACTTGAAGCAGAGCTTTCAATTGCTTTTAATCCTACCGTTAATGTCCAGATGACACTACAGCTGCTCGAGTGTTATATAATGTTGGCTTATTTACTTTGAAATCATTAACTTCAAAATATTTTTGGTGGTCAGCTTACTTGACTGCTCCTGGTTCAGGTCATGTATTACGAGACTGCCACCGGCCAATTGCCATGCCAGCAAAAGACAAAATGAACGGCCTCGCATCCAATTGTAATGAGTTGAAAATGCGATGTGAATTTAATTATTATACTTGTTTACCAGAAAAAAACTCAGGCACAAAGTGCACGAGACTCGGGACCTGCATGTGCAAATTTGGTGCAAATGAGAAGAGTAGCAGTGAGTATGTTTACTGTCTTGTGTTTTTTACGTTTTTAGGGTGAGATTTTTGGGTTTTTTTGGAGTGTTGGGTGTAATAGATTATAATGGGATAGCACAGTTTAGATGTTTTTTAATCAAAGATTATTATTATTATTATTTCGTAAATCTCCATGTAAACTTGATCGTGCTTAGCATCATCTCTACCGTTTGGGAATATACGGTGTTGATTCAATCGGTTCTTCTGTGTTGTTTTGGACTGTTATTGCCGACATCCTGATCCCAATCTGCTATCTGGATACAAGTATGAGAGTTGATTGCTAACATTTGAAGCAGTCTGAATTCTGAAGTTAATGTAGCACTTTGGTACAAGTCTTTGAATAGAGAACTGATGATTGTGCAATTGGTTGGTTGTGGTCTGTGAGTGAATTGTGGATGAGGCAATGTGAGCTGATCATGTTAACTCAGGTACGACATTGAAAAGTATCAGATGAATTTTAGTTCTGAAATTGGGTTGTTTTCTATTTTTTTTTAAAAAAAATTAAACATTAGCCACGGACTGGCCGTGGCTAATACTCATTAGTCACGGCCAGTCCGTGGCTAAAACAGTCCAAGCAAGCGCTATGCATGATATAAATCAAAATTTTTCGAGTAATATTGAATAGCGCTTTCAAAAGCGCTAAGTTAGTAAAGCGCTATCTTAGTAAACCACTTAGATAGCGCTTAAAAAGCGCTATCCAAGCTACCATAGCGGTAGCTTGGATAGCGCTTTTATAAGCGCTATCTTAGTAAACCACTACGATAGCGCTTATAAAAGCGCTATCCAAGCTACCATAGCGGTAGCTTGGATAGCGCTTAAAAGCGCTATCCAAGTGCAAAAAAGAGCGCTATGCAAGCGTTTTTTTGTAGTAGTGCACCAAGCTCACACACACTCTCAATCAAGTGGGAATCCTTGATAACAAAGCCTCTACAACACGTAGAGCTCCTCAAGGGACCAATCCCACACCAATGGAGATCACTCCTTGGTAATATAGCCCCAAACTAGGAAGCTACTCAAGGGACTCTAGATCTCAAACACGGAAGAAGAAACGAAGACACTCACCTTGGATCTCACACAAGAAGAAGCTCTTTAGCTTTCTTCCCCTTCAATCTCAGATCCAAGACGTATTGGCTCTCACACAAAATGGCCGCAGGCCTTCTTCAAGCTCTCTGAAAACCAGCTTCAGAATGAGAGGCTGCCCCTTTTTTTGGCCTCTGGAAAAACTCAGAGCTTTCACTTCTCTCTGTCGGCAGACCAAACAAAGGAAAGGCTCTCCAGGCCTTTTAATTCCCAACCACACACAACATGGGGGGCCCCTTCAAAACTGGACATCACATGGAATTTATCAGCATAACAACAACATTCTTCCCTGCTGATAAATCCACACACTCACTTCAGCACAATTCCAGCTCTAGCACCAACCTGTACCTGTCGTGTATGAACTCACCTTGCCTTGACCATCGGACATGTGAACCTCCATCATGTGCATTGGAAATCGCGCCCTCTGGCGCCTCAATCCTCTGAGAGACATGCCAAGCTCAGAAGTTGTCTGAGCCTAGCCTCACGCATCTCCGCCTCGTTCATCGCCATGTCTGTGATGAAGTCATCTGTCTCTGAGGATAATCCTGCGAGCTCGGACTCCATGAACGAATTAAATGACGCTGTGCCAGCGTCTAATGAGCCCTCTGTCGATTCATGAACATCACAATCATCACCCCACGGGTCTGCGAGCCACTCATGCTCGCCATGGCCATCATCTGTGAGAAACACGTCGTCATCCCCACTGCTCTGCAGACTGACCCCAGCTGGGTCACATCGATACGCTGTCTGTATCCACTCTGTCTGCTGATGCCTGTCATCAAGACTTGCCGTCCACCGGCTCTGCGCCTCAACTGACTGTGCCGACGACCCAAGAAACGAATGCGCACACATTTGTGCCAAACTGTCCGTCGCACCAACATCTAGCCTCTGGAGATCGTTCTCACATACCATGCCCTGTGATGAACTCGCCGAAGGTGAGAGATGAGCGCACACTGAAGAAGCTCTACTCGGCTTTGCCTCCTCCCTATATCGAGCGAGAACGCACTCGATATGTGGCTTCCTAACTCTCAGCTCCATGTCCCTAGTGGCAACTCCACCTGTGTAATGCCCTACAAGCTACTGCACAAGTACTAGAGGGGGGTGAATAGTACTTTAAAAATAACAAGGAGTATAATTCCAAATTATAGTGCAAACAACTACCAAAACAATTTGCGGAAGCTTAAATTGAATGACAACAACAAAATTAACAATGCTAACAAGAGATGTTAATGGGTTCGGATCCACCCAAGTCTCCCCGACTTGTTCCCGGTGATCCTACGTCCCAACCACCCGGATCCCCTCCGGATACTTAGGTTAGAAACCCTAACCCAAGATTTCCACTATGATATCTTGTGAAAAACCTTCACAAGATCAAATCATACATGCAATGGCAATAGTGAATCCCACAACCCGGGATCACAACCTTCTCTCACAACCGAGAGAATCAACAAGCAATATAAACAAGTTTATAATGAAATAAACAATCTTACCACAAAATCCTATACCTTGAGTTTTTCTTACCCAAATAGGTGAAAGGAAGGATTTGAGGAAGATGAAGTCACCAAGACCTAGCACCAAGGAAATGACCAGCAAAAGGTGCCTAGGAGAGATTTGGAGACTTGATTCAAGCTAGAGCTTGAAGGGCTCACCAAGAACAAGCTTCTCTCAATATGGATTCTAGATCTAGAAAGTGAGAGAATGAGTTTCTTGTGAGGAAGAGAGCTTTAGAAATGAGTGAGAATGGCTATCTCTTTCTTTCTCAATGAATCTCTTAATGGCAGCTCTAACCTAGAGAGAAATGACCTAGGTTCGTATTTATAGGGTCCCATAAAAACAAGTTAGGTCAATTTCCAACGGATAGAAATCTGAGGCAACTAGTCGGTCAAAGAACAACCACTGACCGACTAGTTCATCAACTAGTCGGTCAGTCAAACAACATGGACCGACTAAGAGAGGAACTGAGAAGAGATAGAAATTCAGACCTAGAAATCTAGTCGGTCCAAGAAGACATTCTGACCGACTAGTTTCACAACTAGTCGGTCAGTCAGTGAACGTAGACCGACTAAGAGGCATAATGAAATAGTCTGAATACAAATTGACTTAGTCGGTCCAAGAACAAAAGTTGACCGACTAGATTATCAACTAGTTGGTCACCAAACGTTCTTAGACCGACTAACGATAAACAGTAGCTTAGGAGAAATTTAGAATGAACAGTAAATCACAACTAGTCGGTCAAAGAAGCATCACTGACCGACTAGTTCACAAACTAGTCGGTCGGTGAGTCAACGTAGACCGACTAACTGTAAACCGTAAGTTGCAAGAAATTAAGGAAGCAAACTAGTCGGTCCAAGAAGCTTTGCTGACCGACTAGATAACCATCTAGTCGGTCAGTACTTCTTCTTGTACCAACTAACATGCACAAACAAGTCCGAATCGAAGCGCGACGCTTCGAGGAAGTTAGAATGAACTTGTACTAGGATCCTAGAGCTACGATATGAGCGTTATGAAGATAGAATCGTAAGATATACTCAAGGCTTAACATTCTATAGATCGAAGCTAAAAGACTATAAATAAAACCTTAATAAACGGTCTTCGAGAGCTTCGATTAATCCTTCATGACTTCCAAAACGGCGCAAGAGCTTCAACGAAGCTTTAAGCATGAATACGTGCTTTGAGAAGTCTTGAGATGTCGCTTTGATTGTTCGTGTGAATTTGGCGACGATCTCCAATACTGCGCTCACAAATTGTTAGTTCATGAATTATTTATGTTTGCTCATCATCCAAAACCAAATCCGGGGAGTCCAATATTCAACATTCTCCCCCTTTTTGGTGATGACAAACCAACATAAATAATAATAAAAAATAATGATTCAAATGAAAAATACTTACTCCCCCTGCATTGATGACACGTTAATTCCAAAATGAATATATATGAATTGCATCAATCAGACGTGTAAGATAAATAAAGAGAATCGATTTTTGAAATATCGGATTTTGAAAATCCTTATATATATCTTAACTCCCCCTGAATCTAACATATCAAACTAGATTCATGGAAATTGAGTTAAATTTTCATTTGCCCTATTTATTATCATTATCTCTCCCCCTTTGGCATTATCCCAAAAATGGGGGGCATACAACGACACCAACTAGGAAATGGAAAATCCATCATCGGGAGTCGTAGACAATGACGATGGACCTAATTGACACCAAGGGAAAAGTGTGGAAATCAAATCAAGGTGTGCCAAATTGTCCATTATCAAAAAGAGATAATTAAAATCATCAAAAATACCAAATTTTTATTCATTTCTTGAATAAAGAAACATACTCTCCAATATTCAATATTCTTGGTTAAATTGGTGCATGGAAAACAATTCTATACAATTATAGAATTTCAATCTATTTAACCAAGCTTCCAAGCGTCGAGCGACGAATTCACATATCATATGCGTTGAACGAATAGTAAATGTGCACGACGAATTAAAACATAGAGAACATCGATGTATATATAAAAACATCATGAGTACATCCAAAAAGATATCACATCGAGTACATCAAAATACAAACGACCATGGATATCAACATCAAAAGATACAACATCATCATCAGAACACCATCATCAACATCCAAAATAAAAATACAACACATACACCGACATCCAACATATCAAAATACAACAAATCAACACCCAAACTCCATCCTAACCCAAAACACTCTCAATAAGATGCATCATCCAATGAGCAGTGGAGAGTCCTCGATACTGACGATCACGAGGGAGTGGCTGGATCTGCAGTCTCCGTGGGTCCAGTCGACGGAGTGGACTCAGGCTCTGCAGGGAGGAGAGGCGTGTCAACAGACGGGATCGTCGGGGCAGGAGTGGAAACGACGACGGGCTCAACAGCTGGGGTCTCAACAGGAGTATCAGCAGGTAAGACGGAGCAGGCTCGTCAACAGGAGCAGCACCAGCCTCAGAAGTCTGAACTACTGGAGCAGAAGTCTCTGGAGCACCGGAAGTGGTGCCAACTCCAGGAGCAGATGAGGTAGCAGCAGTAGCAGTGGCCTCATCGCCACGAGCCAAGGAAGTGACAAGATCATCAATATCCTCATCGTCCATCTCCTCGGCCTCAGAAACGGAAGGAGGAAGCTCAATGCCCATCAAACGAGCCAAACGGCAGGCGACTTCCTCGGTACGAGCCAACCGCGACTCGTGCCGATGAAGCAACCGTACGACAACATCTAATGTGGCAGAAGGAGTGGGGGCTGCAGCAGCTGAGGGAGTGGCCTGGGAAGTAGATGTGGTCGACCTCTGCACTTGACGAAGCGCCGCAAGAGATTTCTTAACGGTCGTCGCGTTCAGAGGAGGACCCAAAGGACGCTCATCGTCAGGAGGGAGAGGGACACAGAAATGACGGAAAACCAGGGTCAACAGACACGGGTAAGGGATATGCGCAAATTTATTGGTCTTGCGAATACACTCGAAAGAGTCCATCTTATCGAGTATAACGTGAGCCCAATTAATCTCGCAACCCAAGAAAAGAGCGTAAATCAGCTTGAGAAAAGGCTGGGATGGCAGAGAAGATGAGCCGTACTTGGGAAGCAAGCACGACTTCAGAATGAGATTTAGCACCCATGCATTTGGTTTGAACGACTTCGAAGGAACACCAATGAAGGCAGGAGGGATCACATGGATGATATCAGAAAGAACGGACTGATCCAAGGAAGAGATATCATCAACAGAAATATCCGACGGAAGGAGACCAGACGACGAACAACCAAGTACCTCCCCCAAGATTTCTGCCGTGAGAACTATAGGAGTTCCCAAGACAGTAGTCTCGATGGAGTGACTCTCATCGTAGTGGCCTCGGACACGATTGGCGTAGAATAATTTGACCAGGCGAGGATATGGTCTAGGGTTCGCCTTAGGGTCGAAGCGAAGGTAGTCAAGGAGCCCACTATAGGAGAGGAGGTCAGCTAAGCCAAGGAAATCTGAAAACTGAACATAGTGCTCCAATAGCATCGGGCAGTGTTCAATACGGTTGTAGGCCGCTAGACACATAGGGTCGTCGCGACACAACGATATGTCAACACCACCCGCTGGCATTGGGCCCTTTCCCTTAGGCTGGCGAGTCCTAGGACGAAGTGGAGGAGTAGGTTCCCTATGGCCAGACTCATCATCAGGTATAAACTCAGTATCGGAATCAGGAGGAGTAGAGGGAGTGTGGAGTATGGGCTTTCTAGACTTAGATAGTTTACCGGGTTTGACCGTCGCCGTCCTCTGCTTCTTCAGAGGAGGCGAAGACGGAGAAGCTTGGGTAGATTTAGCACGACGCTTGGGCTTAGACGGATTCCTAGGGTTAGAAGGCTCTACAGTCATGGGGGAAGCCCCAGATGAAGTGATAGGGATCCTCGTCTTTGCCATGATCGTGGCACGACGAGAACTAGCAAGCGAAGCTACACAAACCCTAGAGCTGAAAAAAAATCGAAATTATGAAGCCCTAAATGCAAAGTAGACAAGCCCTAGGATTAAATTCGAAACCCTAGAAGTGAAATCAAGCTAGATCAAACCCTAGAATAGGAATCGAGACCTAGGAGGTGGAGATATACCTAGGAGGAGGGGTCGACGGCGACGGACGGCGGAGATGGCCGGAAAATTGGCCGGAGAGACGTCGGAAGTCGAAGGGTCTCGAGAGGGTTTAAAGGCTGTTCGAGCTGGAGAGGAGAAAACAAACCGACTAAATGAAGAATCGATCGGTTAGAAAGTGTTTAAGTCGGTCGGGAAAGCGAAAATACGCGTTTGCCCTAACACACTTAGTCGGTCACTGTTCAAGCACTGACCGACTAGATTACGATCTAGTCGGTCGGTCAATGAGCTTGAACCGACTAAGTCGAAACTGAGGCAAACAGAAATTTTTAGGGCTAGATTTAGTCGGTCGCAGTATACTCACAGACCGACTAGTTTTCATTCTAGTCGGTCGGTAAGTGTACAGTGACCAACTAAAGAAAGAAAATGACAATAGGAAGATTAAAGCTTGAACTAGTCGGTCTGAGTTCACTAGCTGACCGACTAGATGAGCATCTAGTCGGTTGACTAATGAACTGAAACCGACTAGAAGAGTCCAAAAGTTGATAAATGAATTCTCTTCATAAACCACTTGGATGAAACATCTTAACTCTCTCATTAGTCATCTAAACTACCCCACAAAACGTCGAAATCTTAAATACGACATTCAAATAAGAATTCGAGCAAAAATTCAAACAAATCACATAAAATCCCCAAAAATTCAATAAATCTAGCATGAACGAAATATCGCGAAATATAATAGCATGCAAGATAATTGA
This sequence comes from Scilla litardierei, assembly GCA_030789695.1. Classification (NCBI taxonomy): domain Eukaryota; kingdom Viridiplantae; phylum Streptophyta; class Magnoliopsida; order Asparagales; family Asparagaceae; genus Scilla; species Scilla litardierei. Next base: position 213,246,923 of record CM061142.1, on the reverse strand, counting down.
ATGAAATATGAATCCTATATCTCGGATTCACCCATAATCCCCAATTCTCGACGCAACCGCACAAAGGAGTCCTCCTTTAGGGGTTTCGTGAAAATATCGGCGATGTGCTTTTGGGTTTTAATGTACACTAATATGATGTCCTTTTTAGCAACATGATCATCTAAAAAGTGGTGTCGGACATCTATGTGTTTAGATCGGGAATGGTGCACCGGATTCTTTGAAAGACAGATAGCACTTTGGTTATCCACCATGATAGGGCTAGTATCACAATGAATACCAAAATCCTTCAGTGTGTGTCTCATCCAAAGAATCTGGGCACAAGCGGCACAGGCGGAAATATATTTCGCCTCGGTGGTTGAAAGTGATACGGAATTTTGCTTCTTGGAAAACCAAGAGACAAGAGAATTTCCTAGAAAATGGCAAGTGCCACTAGTACTTTTCCTGTCGGATTTGCATCCCGCATAATCGGTATCACTATATGAGACTACTCATACGTGCTAGATTTTGGATAAAGTAATCCAAAATCAAGTGTATAACTTAGATAACGGAAAATACGTTTTACCGCTACTAAGTGAGACTCCTTAGGTTGAGACTGATAACGAGCACATATGCATACGACAAACATAATATCGGGCCTACTTGCGGTAAGATAAAGTAAACTACCTATCATACCTCGATATAGACGAATGTCTACATCCTTACCGCCCGTATCCTTGTCGAGATGCGTAGTCGTGCTCATTGGAGTCTTTTTCCCTGAAGCACTCTCCATTCCAAATCGCTTAAGCAACTCCACAGTATACTTCGTTTGGTGGATGAAGATTGCATCGTTCAATTGGCGAATTTGGAGACCTAAGAAATATTTGAGTTCGCCCATGTGGCTCATCTCAAATTGTTCCTTCATAACATTAGAAAACTCTTCGCAAAGAGTGAAGTTAGTAGCACCGAAAATGATATCATCAACATAAATTTGAACTAATAAAATATCATTATTCGCATGCTTAACAAAAAGTGTAGAATCGACTTCGCCCATTTTAAAATTCAAATCCAAAAGAAAATTCTTTAGGCGATCATACCAAGCTCGAGGAGCTTGTCTCAAACCATAAAAAGCTTTCTTTAGTTTAAAAACATGATTTGGAAATTTTTCATTTATGAAGCCCGGAGGTTGAGAAACGTAAACTTCCTCAACAACATCTCCGTTTAAAAATGCACTTTTAACATCCATTTGAAATAACTTAAAATTTTTATGGCATGCATAAGACAATAATAGTCTAATTGATTCTAATCTAGCTACCAGAGCGAAGGATTCTTCGAAATCGATACCTTCCTCTTGGCGATAGCCTTGAGCAACTAACCGAGCTTTGTTCCGGACGACGACTTGGTTTTCGTCGGTTTTGTTTTTGAAGATCCACTTTGTCCCTATGACGGTGTGGTTCTTCGATGGCAAAGGAACAAGCTCCTATACCTCATTCCTCTCGAATTGAATGAGTTCCTCCTCCATGGCAAGGATCCAAGCACTATCTTCGCACGCTTCAACTATATTCTTTGGCTCTATCGATGAGGCAAAGGCAAATTGGCGAAGTGGTGGACTTGCGATCTCGTCTTGACACTATCATGAATATTGCCAATGACTTGCTCATGGGGATGGTCGCGAACGGTATGAAGCCGCTTGGGAATACCTTGATCACTAGGCACATTCTCAACAACTTCATTAGTCGGGTTAGTATCAATTGAATCAATTGAATCAATAGACTTAGAATTTTCAAACGAATCACATAAAACATCCATAGAATCATCATCATTTGAAATTCTAGAAGTAGTAAAATTCTCATTAAAAGAGTCATGAAGTGATTCCTCGATCGTAGAGGATCTTTTGTTGTATATCCGGTAGGCTTTGCTACGTGAGGAATACCCAACAAATATCCCCTCATCCGATCTCGGATCAAACTTGTCCAATTTCTCATATGTGTTTTTAATAAAACATTTTGCGTCGAAAACACGAAAATGTTTAACTTGAGGCAATCTACCAAACAACAATTCATAGCAAGTTTGTTTGGTACCGGGCCTCAAAAGTATTCTATTAAACACATAACAAGCGGTGTGTACCGCTTCCGCCCAAAATTAATAACCAAGTTGACTATCTTCGAGCATAGTGCGAGCACACTCCACAAGCGTTCTATTCTTCCTCTCAACAACACCATTTTGAGGAGGTGCGCGAGGGAAAGAAAACGTGTGAGTAATTCCAAGATCATCACAAAAATTTGAGAAAGACTCATTCTCAAATTCACCCCCATGATCACTACGAATAGTGACAATGGTGGTTCCGATGAGATTTTGTACTTTCTTCACAAATATTGTGAAGTTTTTCAAAAGCTTCATTTTTATTACATAAGAAAAATACCCATGTAAATCTTGAATAATCATCAACGATGACTAGTCCATATCTTGCATTTCCTAAGGAAGCAACTCTAGTTGGCCCAAATAAATCTAGATGTAATAGCTCTAGTGGCCGTTTAGTAGAAATGCTTTTCTTAGGTTTAAATGAAGATTTAGGAAGCTTGCCACGTTGACAAGAATCGCAAAAACTTTTCTTTTCAAAAACGAGCTTCGGAAAACCTTTAATGGAATTTAATTTTGAAAGCTTATAAAGTGTTCTAAAGTTCACATGTCCAAATCGTCGATGCCATAAGTGTTGTTCACTTGTGTTGGCAACGAGACATTGTTCATATGACTTAGGAAGATCCAAAATATAAATATCTTTATGGCGTGTGCCGGAAAATAATAACTTATTATTATCATTTGAAATATGACATAATCCTTTCGCAAATCTAACTTTGTAACCTTTGTCACAAGGTTGGCTTATTGAAATAAGATTATTATTCAAACCATTAACTAGATACACATCACTAATTAAGGGTTTAGACGGGTTACCCACTTTACCAACACCGACGATTGTTCAGCTCTCGTTGCCTCCAAATACGACGCGATTTCTATTTGCAATGGGAACCACTCTGGAGAGCAATTGAGCGTCACCCGTCATGTGTTTTGAACACCAGCTATCGAGTATCCAATTCCCTTTGGAGCTAAATTTAAATTTGTTGCTCCTTTTCTTTTTCTTTTCCTTGAGTACCTAAAGATAGAAACTTTCATATCATGGTACCCAAGGTCATTGGGTCCTCAAAGGTTAGACCTTTGGAAGCCAAGTCCAATTGGACTTAGACTTCCCCACATAATTTCTACTATGCACAACATCCGAAAAATAAGCATTCATATATACTTGTTTTTCATCCATGCTTGTGTCCTTTGGGCTCCAAATAGTGAAAATCTTGGGAGCCCTCATCCTATTGGGTGCATGCATGCGACGTTGATTTCTACGTGATGCATGTTGTGGATAGGCATAAGGAACATGATGGAATGGTGCACGACGAGAATTATTCATATGATGAGGTGGGTGAACATATGCATGTGTGGGAACACGTGCGTGAGGGTGTCTCACATGGTGTGCACGTGCCCGAGAATGTGTTGCATAAAAATCATCATATGTGTGAGACGGTGGAGTAGGACGTGTGTTCCTACGTGGCATGGTATTGGTGTACATATAAGCATGCCCCTTCTTTGGAGGTCCACCCAAAGTGGGTTTCTTTCCGAAAGAGGGTGTGGACGAGGTGGAAGCACCATTGGTAGATGAACTACCAATAGAGTGTTTGCTACCACTCGTAGAGTCACCGGAAGTTGGCCTAACAAAAGTAGTGACCGACTTGGATGACTTTACCAAAGTATACCCCAAACCAACATGGTGTTTGGCCGGGAGTAAGACACTTAGGATATTATCCAAATGGCCCTTACCCTTATTGAATTCATTGATTCGGCCTAATGTGTTCTCATATTTCTCGGTGAGAGAACGAAAAGAAGTATCTAAAGTGGATACTTGCGATGTGAGCACATAAACACGAGATTTAAGATTCTCGTTCTCAATACTCAAAGTCGAGTTTTGAGAAATTAAATCCGCTATCCTATGTTCTTCCGGATCATCAATGCTAACATGTTCAAGTTTAGATTTGAGATTGACAATCTCATTTCTTAACTCTTCAACAACGGTGTCGTTGTTGGTGATGATAGTCTTAGGCGAGGTTTGAATGCTAGCTAGGTCATCTTTTACTTTAGTATATCTATTTACTAATTTAGTGTATTTAGACCATAAATGAGAGTAAGCATCTCTAAGATCATCCATAGTTATCTCATCGCCTTCGTCGCCGCTATCATCGGAAGAGGAAGATCCTTGATCATGCTCCTCTCTTGCCATGAAGCACATGTGCGCTTGCTCCACTTTCTCATCGTCCGATTCTCCGCTTGAGGAATCCTCGGAGTCGGTGAATGTTGCTCCGACAAGTCCCTTTTTGTACCCCTTTTTGTACTTCTTCGACTTGTCGAACTTCGGCGCCTTCCACTTCTCCTTTTGCTTGTTTTGAGGACAATCCGCTTTGATGTGTCCTGGCTTATTGCATTTAAAGCACAAAGGTGGAGAGGCGTTAGTAGAAGTAAATTTAGATTTTTGTTTGAAGTTACCCTTTCAGAAGAAGCGATTGAACTTCTTTACCATAAGTGCAACGGATTCCATGTCCATTTCTTCTTCCGAGTCCTCATCATCGATACAGGTGGATGAAGCCGCTTTGAATGCAATTGCCTTTTTCTTAGGCACGTCTTGGTTCAAATAGGACTTCATCTTTTCTTGTAACTTCACCTTGCTATCTTTGCGTACCTCGTATGACATCAAAGTACCCATCAATTGAACTACGGTATACTTATTCATGTCATTACCTTCCTCGATGGCGAAGGTACGTTTCTCCCAAGAAGAAGGAAGTCCTTCGATAAGCTTCGAGCACTTCTCCTTTTGTGTGTAGGATTTACCGAGGGCCTCTAACTCGTTTATTATGTCAACGAAGCGAGCGTAATATTCCTTCATCTTCTCGCCCTGTTGCATATGAAACATTTCGTAATCTTTGTTTACGACTACGAGTTTAGAGTCTCTTACCTACTCGTCCCTTCATGTAGTATGAGGAGGGAGTTCCAAATTTGATATGCACTCTTACATGTGCATATCTTATTGAAGTCCTCGGGCTCCAATGCGCATTGCAAGGCGTTCATTGCCTTGGCATTGCTTACCTCCGCGGCGACCTCCTCGGTAGTCCATTTCTCAAAGTCTTCTTCTTCGGGCTCGATGTATTCCTTCATTGTAGTCCTCCATAAAGATGCACTCCGAAGGAAGGTTTCCATCCGGCATTTCCAGTAACCGTAGTTGGTACCGTTGAAGAATGGAGGCCTCGTAGAGGAATGTCCTTCCATCACCGAAGATGCTCCTTCACGGTTCCTGAAGGTGTCATAGTTGGAAGGTGGACGCACGGTCTTGTTGTCATTGGCAGACATAGCTAAGTATCTGGCTCTGATACCAAATGTAATGCCCTACAAGCTACTGCACAAGTACTAGAGGGGGGGTGAATAGTACTTTAAAAATAACAAGGAGTATAATTCCAAATTATAGTGCAAACAACTACCAAAACAATTTGCGGAAGCTTAAATTGAATGACAACAACAAAATTAACAATGCTAACAAGAGATGTTAATGGGTTCGGATCCATCCAAGTCTCCCCGACTTGTTCCCGGTGATCCTACGTCCCAACCACCCAGATCCCCTCCGGATACTTAGGTTAGAAACCCTAACCCAAGATTTCCACTATGATATCTTGTGAAAAACCTTCACAAGATCAAATCATACATGCAATGGCAATAGTGAATCCCACAACCCGGGATCACAACCTTCTCTCACAACCGAGAGAATCAACAAGCAATATAAACAAGTTTATAATGAAATAAACAATCTTACCACAAAATCCTATACCTTGAGTTTTTCTTACCCAAATAGGTGAAAGGAAGGATTTGAGGAAGATGAAATCACCAAGACCTAGCACCAAGGAAATGACCAGCAAAAGGTGCCTAGGAGAGATTTGGAGACTTGATTCAAGCTAGAGCTTGAAGGGCTCACCAAGAACAAGCTTCTCTCAATATGGATTCTAGATCTAGAAAGTGAGAGAATGGGTTTCTTGTGAGGAAGAGAGCTTTAGAAATGAGTGAGAATGGCTATCTCTTTCTTTCTCAATGAATCTCTTAATGGCAGCTCTAACCTAGAGAGAAATGACCTAGGTTCGTATTTATAGGGTCCCATAAAAACAAGTTAGGTCAATTTCCAACGGATAGAAATCTGAGGCAACTAGTCGGTCAAAGAACAACCACTGACCGACTAGTTCATCAACTAGTCGGTCAGTCAAACAACATGGACCGACTAAGAGAGGAACTGAGAAGAGATAGAAATTCAGACCTAGAAATCTAGTCGGTCCAAGAAGACATTCTGACCGACTAGTTTCACAACTAGTCAGTCAGTCAGTGAACGTAGACCGACTAAGAGGCATAATGAAATAGTCTGAATACAAATTGACTTAGTCGGTCCAAGAACAAAAGTTGACCGACTAGATTATCAACTAGTTGGTCACCAAACGTTCTTAGACCGACTAACGATAAACCGTAGCTTAGGAGAAATTTAGAATGAACAGTAAATCACAACTAGTCGGTCAAAGAAGCATCACTGACCGACTAGTTCACAAACTAGTCGGTCGGTGAGTCAACGTAGACCGACTAACTGTAAACCGTAAGTTGCAAGAAATTAAGGAAGCAAACTAGTCGGTCCAAGAAGCTTTGCTGACCGACTAGATAACCATCTAGTCGGTCAGTACTTCTTCTTGTACCAACTAACATGCACAAACAAGTCCGAATCGAAGCGCGACGCTTCGAGGAAGTTAGAATGAACTTGTACTAGGATCCTAGAGCTACGATATGAGCGTTATGAAGATAGAATCGTAAGATATACTCAAGGCTTAACATTCTATAGATCGAAGCTAAAAGACTATAAATAAAACCTTAATAAACGGTCTTCGAGAGCTTCGATTAATTCTTCATGACTTCCAAAACGGCGCAAGAGCTTCAACGAAGCTTTAGGCATGAATACGTGCTTTGAGAAGTCTTGAGATGTCGCTTTGATTGTTCGTGTGAATTTGGCGACGATCTCCAATACTGCGCTCACAAATTGTTAGTTCATGAATTATTTATGTTTGCTCATCATCCAAAACCAAATCTGGGGAGTCCAATATTCAACAACCTGGGACCACCATCACAATCTCCACACTGTCGTGGAGTCTCCACGCTCCACCACGCTATCAGATTCCCTGCTCCTCTGCATCTCCACTGGTCTGGCCTTTGAAGTATCAGAAGATGCGTCTGATGCATCACCCATAGCCAAACGAGAGCCATATCGCCTGTTCCCATACTGTGAAGACTGCTCTACCATGCACAATGAATGCTCTACACTGATGTCAAGCTCCTCAGAAGACCTCTCTACCCTGAAGCTGAAGCTGCACACCTCAACACGCTGGTCCTCCTCAGAAGCAACCAACTCATGCGTGCTAGAAAAGTGTGAGACCACTGTCTCACCCACTGCAACCTCTGGCATCGGTGCGGAAATCAACTGCACTACTCCTCTATAGATCGACGGCTCTACCTCGAAGCTAAAGCTGCACACCTCAGCATGCTGGGTCTCCTCGAGAGCACCCACAACGTGCACGCTGGAACTATGGGAGACCACTGTCTCCTCACACACTGTAACTGACTAAATCGATACGACGACCGACTGCAACGCCTCCTCGTAGACCGCTGTCCTCTGCACCTCCAACTGAACTGAATCTGGAGCTACATCGTGAGATACCTGCTGATCACTGACACTGACCACATCGGATGGACTCTGCACCATGTCCGTCTGCATACGTGTCTGATCATCTGCCTGAGTCTGAATCTGAATCACCTCATCCTCTCTATGGACCGGGCTGTCCTCTGTTCTCTGCACACCGTCATGAGTCTGCTCTGCCCTAAGCACTACAGACTCGTCAATCATGATGTGTCGTCTGACAATCACCTCACGGGTACTAGGACACCATAACCTATACCCTCTCGCACCTCCAATAGCGTACCCGAGTAGGCTACAATCATGTGCACATTGTCCTACCTCGACATCGTCCCTCTCGTGTGGCCACACAGGACATCCAAACGTACGCAAATGCGAGAAGTCAACGAATCTGCCCGTCCATAACTCTTCGGGAATAGAACTACTTGCGGCTAGTGACGGTGTTCGGTTGATGAGGTATGTCGCAGTAGTAAGGGTCTCTGCCCATAATTTCCTAGGAAGGCCAGATGGTCTCAATAGCCCCCGTGTCTTCTCTACCAACATCTTGATCACACTGTCTGCTACGCCACCGTGAGGGTCTCCATCAGGAATGGTGTATCGGCACGCGATCCCCTCTGACATGCAAACATCCTGTATCTCTACGTCGTTGGTACGGATCTCTCCTACGGGTCTATCCATCCGCCTCTCGACTATGCTCCTCCATAGCCGCACCTTCTCATGAATCTCCTCCCGAGATCTCATGAGAGTAACCATGACTCTCCTCGAGAAGTCATCTATGAAGGCCGCGAAGTATCTCGCGCCTTCCAGGGAAGGAACTGGACATGGACCCCATACGCCGGCGTAGACGCACTCTAGGGGCTCCCTACTGTGTCTGACAGCTGTCCCAAACTGCACTTGCCTCGGTCGCTCTGCACCACAGTCACTGTAAGACTCAAGCCCACGATCACCTTCGAACACACTCCTCCTCTGAAGAATGTCAAGGCTCTGCTCATCAGCATGCCCCAACCTGAGATGCCACAGTCTCGCTGGATCTCTACTCTCGGACTCCTGTGATCTGCTAGTCTCGCCCACTACTGTCTGCCCATCGAGCGCATACAAGTTGCCACGCTTCTTCCCCCTCATGACAACTAGGCATCCTCAGGAAATACGCAGTCGATCCTCCTCGATCACTACCCTGTAGCACATCCCGGTCAAAGCTCCTATCGATATCAGGCCACTGTGAAGATCAGGAACATGTCTGACGCCATCAAACACACGGACGATGCCATCGTGCATCCTGACTCTGACTGTGCCGCTCCCAACCTGCTCACACTCCATACCATTCCCCATGAGAATCCTCTCTCCAATGCATGGAATGTATGAGTCGAACGCACTCTGATCCGGAGTCATATGGAATGAACACCCCGAGTCCAATAGCCACGAACATTGCGCTTCTCCCACGGAGTATGCCGCAAACACCAAGCAATCATCCTTGTCAGAAAACATCCTGTCTCGTGCTCCAACATGAGTCAAACTCTGAGCAACATCTTCCACAATGCTAATTGATGTCCTCGCTTTCAACCTCGGACAATCCCTCTTCCAATGCCCGCTTTCCTTACATAGAAAGCATTTGTTGTCACCTCGGCCCCTTGACTTGGACCGCCGCCGCTGCCGCCGCTGCCAACTCTTGGAACGGCCCGTCTTGGATCTTGGAGTGGGTTCGCCCTCTTGGCGACCCCGGATGACATTGGGTACCTCGTAACCATCGGTGTCAACTAACACCAAACTTTGAAGATCCTCCGTATTCAATGCAAACTTCACCTCATCCAACGTGAGTGAGTCTCGGCCATTCAACATCGAGCCTACAAACTTGGAATACACCGGAGCAAGAGAACACAATAGTGCCATAGCATGTTGCTCGTCCTCTATCACACTCCCCAATTCCCGTAGGTCCATTACTATACGGTCCATCTCACCAACATGGTTCCACAACGAGGTTCCCCTTTTCATCCTGTGAGTATAGAAGCGTTGCCACTATTGCAACCTTCGTCCAATTGGTGTCTTGGTCGAGTACCGAGCTTCAAGCATCCTCCATAGGTCGCTCACGACCTCCACATCGGCAAATTGCTGAAGGATCTCATCCTCCAAGGATTGCAATATCTCACTGAGGTCTTTAAGCTCCATGATTCGCTTATCATTCACCGTTGCCTTACATGGCATGCCTGTATCACATACGGCATCGTAAACTCCGTGGTGATTCAACAAAGCCACCATCTTTTGTCGCCATGGACCATAATTGTCCCGACCATTAAGCCTCTCTACTTCGTATAAACACCCGGCCGTCTCCTCACATGAGCAAGACGCCATCGCAGCACTACACTTCTTCGCAAACCGGAAGCTCTGATACCACTTGTTGGATCCTCGTGCACCTCCCCAACACTTAGGCTAGGTACACAACGCCACCTACAATGCGCGGAAAAGGTGGCCAAACAATCCCAAGCCCGAATTCCACCGAGATGTCACCTAGGCACAAAACCAAACACCTCACGGGAACAAGAGAGAGTTGTCACCAACTACCAACTCCCTCGACGATCTTGCGATAGATAATGTAAGCACGCAAATATAATACGAAATTAAGAGCAACACAAAAGAGACGGAGATTTACCCTGGTTCGGTTGCGAACAACCTACGTCCAGCATCCAATGCACCCGGTTCCACTATCGATTAAGCAAGGTATACACCGACCCCATCATCTTCCTCCTCCACATTGAGAGACAAGCTCCAAGCAACAAGACCTAACCCTAGATCTCTCACCAAGCTCACACACACTCTCAATCAAGTGGGAATCCTTGATAACAAAGCCTCTACAACACGTAGAGTTCCTCAAGGGACCAATCCCACACCAATGGAGATCACTCCTTGGTAATATAGCCCCAAACTAGGAAGCTACTCAAGGGACTCTAGATCTCAAACACGGAAGAAGAAACGAAGACACTCACCTTGGATCTCATACAAGAAGAAGCTCTTTAGCTTTCTTCCCCTTCAATCTCAGATCCAAGACGTATTGGCTCTCACACAAAATGGCCGCAGGCCTTCTTCAAGCTCTCTGAAAACCAGCTTCAGAATGAGAGGCTGCCCCTTTTTTTGGCCTCTGGAAAAACTCAGAGCTTTCACTTCTCTCTGTCGGCAGACCAAACAAAGGAAAGGCTCTCCAGGCCTTTTAATTCCCAACCACACACAACATGGGGGGCCCTTCAAAACTGGACATCACATGGAATTTATCAGCATAACAACAACATTTCTGTCATAATTTTTCAGTAGTTGTTAACAAAACAACCGAATATTTAGAGTTAACAAAATAACCTAAAATTATGACAACTATTTAGAGTAACAAATCTACTCACAATGTTCTCTCTAAAGCTTCAACCGAATATGAGTCATTTGCTATCAATAAAATTTTGTTTCAAGCTTTTAATTAAGATTTTAACCCAAAAAAGAAACCTAGAAATTAAAAGGGAGCAGATTTATACAAGGCCCCAAACTGTTGGGTGGAGCAAACTTTCCTTAAACCTTGTAATGAAATATGAACCATAGATTACAAACACAAAATGAATGATGATAGCAGCTTGAGGAAAGTTTTGTTTAAAGTCTGCCTTAAATTGGTAAAATGAAATATACAATATTTTTTCTTTAAACTGACAAAAGAATCCATAACTGCAAGGAAAACATAATTCCTCTACATACTTCAAAGAAAAAGTATGGTTATGATTCTGTCAATATCCACAAATTGTGGACAGTTATACAATAACTGTATGCTCTACCCACTTCTAACGGAACTGAGAATAATCAATGCTTGTAAAAAGAAATACAACAATGACCCAGCATGGATCCTATTCTTTAAAAAACAATTGCACAAATTTTTTTTACTTTGCATGTATAAAATATAGTAGCTAACATCTAATCTATTAAGCAATATTGCTGGATTAACTCACCAAATATTCAGACGGTTTCTGAAGAATTTGGCATTAAAATAACTTAACACAATGCCAAGGTTCATTTATTCAACACCAAGAAGGATTGACATCTTCATCTTCAATGAGTTCAGGAATGTCAACTCACTTCGGCTACCATGCCATTAGGGATACACACCAAATGAATATGCATACCTCACCTTAATTAAACCCACAATAGTAGCATCTCTACAATTGATGAAGAGAACATATAAGAAGATGGCCATAATATAAATAATTTCAAAGACATGACTACATGCTCATACCTGCAGGAAGCATCATGACATTGATAGGCAGAGGGGCCAAAAATCTCAAAATGAACAAAAAAGAACTCATTATAGATAAATCCTATATAAATTGAGAACATTTCCATCAACAAAATTACATAGAGACCACCAAATGTCATCTCCATGATATCTCCAAGTTTCTATTGATTATATAACATGAAGGAAAAAGCCATCAGTTATGAACTCTAACAAATAAAATTCCTTCATGCATATTAAATCAGATGAAATTGAAAAGTAAACACCAAACATACTAAAACATCAAAGCTCCATTAAAAATTAGAACCATGAAACAAAGTGAGCAAACATAGAGAAGACCATAAAAATGAGAATAACCATTTGGCTAATTACAGTAAAATTTGAACCAACCCATAAAAATAGTCATCATGGACCATAAAGCACATAAATAATATCAAATACATGACTTTATGCTCATACCTACAGGAAGCATCCCCACCTCATATATATTTTAGATTTGATGGAATTATGGATTTCCTTTAGCATTTCACATTTTATATTGTGCATTGCATGTCAATGTAGTTATTTCACATGCTAAGTTTAGATTTGTGAAGGGTAGTGAAAAGAGAAAAAATGTCACTTGTAGGAATCATTTCACATGCTAATTTTACTGAATTGTGAACTTATCAGCATGCAATTGTATATTGTGAATGCTAGCAAATGTTGTGTATATGTGAAATTCCTAGTAAGAGCTAACCACATGGAAATGTGATTGCCATTTTAGATTTAGTAAAGGCTATTTTTGTTGTTTAAGATTTACAAGTAATAAAGGTGATTGTGCTTATTTTGAAGTACATTGATTTTGATGTAGCTTAGGCCATTCAAACTATGAACAGTTCACTTCAATGCATCGAGGTGGCAAAATTTATTCAGTATGATAACTATCACCAATTGAACATTAATGCCTAAATGGTGGTTGAGAGCCACTTTTAGTTTTATCCAGATGTAATATTTCTACATCTATGGTTAATGCTTGGGAAATCATGTAATTCTCAGGTTTTATAGAAATTGTTATTTGTCATGGCCATTTAGAATTGTTAACTTAGGTTTTATAACAATTTGTAAAATAGCTGTAAAATAAAAATGTTGTCAGTCGTCAGCTTGACAAATTGTTATTTTACAAAAATCATGTACTTCACAAGTTTTACAGCAATTGTTAACTCTTGCTTTGTTTTGTGTCATTTAGAAATTTTGTGTTATGAATATCAAACAATTTTGTTTTGTGTTAACTCATATAAATTGCATGGATGTTAACTCCAAACAAAACAACTATTGTGTTATCGTACAATTTTATGTTATCATACAATTTTGGAGGGATGTTATCATATAATTGTTAGCTCTAAACAATCATTTGTGTTACCCAAAATCCTACATAGGCAAAATCCTACATAGATTGACAATTCAATTTTTCCAATCAAGAAACAACTTTAAACAATAAATAATGTATAAATCCACGAAAACTCACAGCTCAGTAGAGATGTGCTCGATTCGTTTTCGGATATTAGCCATAGCCTCATTGAGATCCTGCTTCACATGCACTGGTCCAATCAATTTATACACTGTGCTCTTGTTCGAGAGATCCAATTACGGCAAAAATCAATTCAATTCAGCCTTCGATTATTTTTAAGAGGATAACATTGTCTCAATCTTATCCAACTAAAACCTACAGCCAAAGGTAGCAAGTACGTCTAAAAGGGTATCTTATCTCATCATTAATCAAGTCATAATTATGCATGAAGAATGCACCATCAATACTAATCGATACAACAAAATATAAAGGAAAACGACTAAATTCCATTCATTAACTTCAGTTTCATGGAGATAATTTAAATGAGAACTATATTATAAATTTTTTGAATAGCCTTATACAACAAAGGATTACAAATGAACTTCAATGAGAATAAAAACCGGCCAACAAATTGACTATTATATTCAATTCACATATGCTACAAAACTAGGGAATTTCTTGCCAATGCCACCAACATCTAAAACAAAATGCAGCAATTTCATCATCAAATACCAAACTTATTCAACAACTGCATTGCCCATACACACAAAAGATCTTTTTATTTACAATTTCAATAACAAAATTTTAACTAGAGGATAATTCTAGAACTTAACCTGAACAGAGATCTCCTCAGCCGCAAACTGCTTCCCAATCAACGTGCACTCCAACTTCACATTCCCCTTATCATCCCTCACTACTCTATATGTCACCTGCTTCGGCTTCTCGTCCACCTTAGACATCTTCCTCCTAATAAACATCTTTACCTAAAAGAATGTGTTTTCGAGCATCACCATTGCCAGCCACTTCACGATCTGGCCGACCATTCGATCCCCGTTCTTCGTGTAGGCAACGACTGACAGCGTTGTCCACGGCCCCTCGGCGAAGCCTAGGAGAGATCCTACTTCACATGCACCGGCTTGATCAATCAATAAAGCTTCGTTAACTGAGATCATGGTTCTTTAAAAATGAAAGTAAAAAATTCTTCGAATGCTTCAAAATGAAAATATAAAAAAAACAACAAGATCCATTGATTCCAGTTTCATATCTTTATGAATTATGAGCTACAAAGAGCACAATTTAGCAATTAGAAATGTTATCCAGCATAAGCATTGTAATACCTTATCCTGATCCACCCCCACATCCCAAACAGTGAAGCAGATGTTATTATACTCCATAGTTTCCACATTGAAACCTGGATTATGATAGAATCTTCAATTTCAAAATATTATATATTATTATTCTTATAAAAGTTCAGTTCAAGAGTATACTAGCCAATGTCATTTTCAAACTGTACAGCTCATGTATGCGATTTGAAAATTTTGCCACTCCATTGTAAACTTGAATAATAAATTACTATGTGCAATTAATAAAAGTTCAGCTCTAATTTTTGGTTTTATACTGATAGTAACACCATAAACTTCATAAAGAAGCAGCATATGTAGCTATTTGCATCTAGCCTTAACATCCCAACTTGTTAGTTCTTTCAATTTTCTAAGGCTTAAAATTGTTAGCAAGTCTCAGCAAAAATACATTTACATCCTGAATTTAAAAGAAACTTAAGTTCTGATTAACGCTTTATTTAGCTTATACAATACACAAACTCTTACAAAATTAATGCGGACATATGGCAATGTCTTAACAAAATAAAAAAATGAGCTTTTAATGATTTTAAGAAAGTTTTGGCAAATAACAGAAATCCACAATATTTCATCAGGCAAGTATTTCGATAAGAATGCAAGGAGACTTGTCCGGAACTTCAAATCTCACGAATATCTTCTAAATTGTTCACAAAACTGTTTTCCCTGTTTTTACTTCAAATAGTTTAGTCCAAAGGCTCCAACTATTTCCAATATTTTACTTCAAATATCATCCCTCACAAAACTGTTGTTAACATAACTTTTATAATATGGGCCAAAGGCTCCAAACGCCCCCCTTTAACAAATGTTATAGACCTTGATGTCAGGCAAGAGCACACTGTGGAGGCTATAAGAAAGCGACATTTAGCAAAATTTCTGTAACACCAACAAAAGGTTTAAAGCTTACTATTATTATATAACTAACAATGTATTTAGCCAATTTCTGTAACACCGGCAAAATGATCATTCGAGAGACCCAATTCCTACAATAATCAATTGAATTTAGCCATCGATTATTAGAAAGATCGTACGGTTCTTGTTCCGTTGTAGTAGATCGATTGGATTCAAGGCCTTGAGAAAAAGAGCTTGGCTTCGTCTGCATCATGGAAGAAGAGGAAGATTGATCGGAGCCCTGGGAGTGCGAACAAGCAACCGGGGCACGCGACTCGCTAGTCTTACCGCAAGCGCACGGTGTAGCGGCGAGCGGGTATCGAACACGAGGAGGTCAAATGACAGTGTCTTCTTTAACTCACCAGGCTATAAGAACAGTCGAGAAATGTTCACAATAAAGCGGTCACAGTCGTTCAATTGTATAAAAGGAATATCAAATTAATAAAGACGCTTAGGGGGCAGGGAATCCCCGCTACAAACCGTATCTCGTCATTGTGATTTGTAGGTTTCACAATTGCTAGACTTGAAATTCAGGTGAACTAGTTGTAACTAAATGTAGAACCAAGCTCACGCTCTCGCGCTATTACCAGTCTATAGCAAACCTAGGGTAGGGTCCAATCTCTTGCAAACCCTAACCTAGACAAGCTAGTGTGAAGAACAACATCATCGTTCAATCGTATCTCGAGCCCACTCTCGTGCAAACTCGAGCTACGACCTAGGTTGGGATAGTTCCTACCCGTCCAATCTCTTGCAAATGGGTATTGGTATAGAATTACAATCGAAAACCCTAGTTTCGGTCCAATCTCTTGCAAACCGATTCCAGAGAAATCCAATTGTAACCCAATTCGAATTTCTACGGCTTCCTATCGAGTTGGGATCCAATCTCTTGCAAATCCCAATCGGTATGAATCCCTAGCTATTCGTATTAAATCAATCCCAAACTAACCCTAATCAATCCTAGCAATAATTTCACCAATTCATCACAAATTAGAAATAGGGTTCGTAGGGTTCATCCCTACGCCCTAAGACGATAAAACTACTCACAATTCATAATGAAATTCAATAGAAATTCACAAATAAAATCAATAGAATTCATTGCAATATTCAATATATCAATAAAAATGGAGTTTTTGATAGAGAGAGACAAACCAATGGAGATTCAATAGCATCCAACAAAATAACACTTTTCTCTCTCCCCTAAAGGACTAAATCTAATCTCCTAAAAATAATCTAAAAAGGGCTGCAAAAAGTTCTGAAAAAGCTCTCTAAACTAGGTTAAAAACTGGGTTTAAATACCCCCCAAAATCACCCAAAAAACTGTGACAAAATTGCCCCTGCACAGCCTCAAAATCGCAATTTACGCTACAGGCAGCGTGACTCACTTGGCCGAGTGACAAATCTCATTCGGCCGAGTGACAAACCCTGACAAATTTCAGTAACTTTGGACTTTTGGGGGTCGGCTCATTGGGAGTCACTCGGTCGAGTGACTTCCTTTGCTTCGGCCGAGGGGACTTCTTCACTCGGTCGAGTCGGAACTCGGGAGATGACTGACAAATTACAGTAAGTCTGGACTTTTCGTTGCCGTCGTCTTGATGCCACTCGGGCGAGTGGTGTCTCCGTGGTTCGGCCGAGTGGGCTGGCGACGGTCGGCCGAGTGCACGCTGATACTCTATCTTATGCGTGTCAGATCTGGTCAGCCGAGCGGGCTTTCGATGGTCGGCTGAGTGACTCCTTCACTCGGCCGAGTGACATGCTGAAAATGTCCAATCTTCGTATTTTTGCTCCCTCGTCGCTCCTACGACATTCTTTCTTCTTCCACTCCTCTCCAATAGCAAAGTTCCCCTCGAAAGAGTCACGGGTGACACTCCGGAGTGGGTGCATCTCAGAATCACTCCAAATCGCTCGAAATCTCCTGAAATTCGACAAAAACAAGAAATCGTGAAAAGCATCGCAATATTGCCGAAAAATCGTGAAAAGCGCGATTCGAGCGATCAAAATGGCATGCAAACATGCAGAAAAAAGGTGTAAAATATGGAGTGATCAAAATTCCCCAAGCTTACATCTTACTCGTCCTTGATGAAGATGAGTAAAAAGCGAACCCGGCGGATAAAGAAAATAGAAACGATGGAAAGACAGAAAATGAAAAACGAGAAACAAAATAGAAAACGAAAAGGGAAGTTGCTAGATCATTTTTCTCAGGACGTGGGTTTTGCTTACTCATATAGCACGCATCGAATACCAAACACATGTCAAAGACTTTTATCTCGATATCATAGTATAAATGTGCATTTGAAATAGAAAACCCAAGAATATCAATATAGCATGAAAAATGGAATAATTCTAGAATTAACATCGTCTGAAGCATCTAAAGCGGTATAAAAAATCGTAGATCACACACTTTTCAATTGAATGCTTTCTATAAGGAGTATAAGAGATATCATACAATAGAGTAGTAAGAATAGAAAAGTGTGGTTTTCATGAAATGAATGCTAAGCGTAGATTTCTGGATTTCGTAAAACTTTAAGCAATCTCACCGAGTATAAAATATTACTTAGCCTAGGTTGTCATGCACCGTCAAGTATTCACTCTCTCACACATCATTGGATCCTCTCCCCCAAGCTTATCCATAAGCGTGGTGGCATATACAAAACAATATTTACATTCCGTTTCATATGAAGCTCCAAAAGTCAAAGAAAACAAAAATAAAAGCAAAAGAGGGAAGAAAGAGAGAAAGGATATGAGATGTGATCGTTTTTGAACTTCTTCTCTCTTTTCTTTTCTTATTCTCAAATATTATTCTTTTTCTTTTTCTTTTTCTCTCTCTTTTTTAATATAAATAAATACACAAATGATCCCAAATCAAAGAGAAGGATATACGAGCATTTTTTTCTTTGGGTTTTGGGGAATTTGGAGCATGTGATATAACAACGGGGGATGCCAATAATAGAATTGCTTAAGGGAGATTCACCAATGAATTTAAAAAAGAGAAATAATGTTCAAGATATGTG
This sequence comes from Scilla litardierei, assembly GCA_030789695.1. Taxonomy (NCBI): domain Eukaryota; kingdom Viridiplantae; phylum Streptophyta; class Magnoliopsida; order Asparagales; family Asparagaceae; genus Scilla; species Scilla litardierei. The sequence goes on along the minus strand of CM061142.1, from coordinate 213,228,307 downwards.
GAGAAAGAAATAAATGTATCTCTCGGTTCACTCTATAGGACGTGCATGACAACTTCAGCAGGGTAATCTAGTCTACTCAGTTTGATATCAAAAAGTAAACTAATCCAGATTTGTCAATGCTAGCAAACATTTAATCAACCTGAAGTGAAGCGTACAAATCATGCAATAAGAAGTGATATGAGAAAAGAAAGCAGTACTCCAGATATAAGCATCAATGCGTGAATCTTGGTGTGTTTTCTACGATAGCATACATATGAATCATCAGACATCAGCTAATAATAGAGTTTCATCCATTTTCATACGGAAAAAGAAGTGGGTTACTATTTCTTAATGCAAAACAGGACATAGCATACGATATCAGAAACAAAAGCTATGACATGACAAAATTAGCATGCATATAGAGAAAAGCTAACACCACGTCATCATCATCATAGAAAAATCATCTCTAGCAAAAGATGAAAGAAACAAAGATAAAAGAAAACAGAATTATTTACAATGCAGCACACAAAGGAAATAAGAAAAACGTGATGCATGGTAAAAAAAAAAGAAAAAGTGATGAAAAATGGGTGCAAAAGTGAAAAACGTGAAAAAAACTAAAAATAAAGGTGATAAAAGGAAAAAGTGTGAGAACTCACTCCCCCAAGCTAAAGTGCACAGTGTCCTCAATGTGCAAAGTGTGGCACACCGAGAGACGGGTAATGGGTGGGGAGGCTGAGGATGCATGCATGATAAAAAAAGGTAAAAATAAAAAGAAAATATGAGGATGTGAATGATGCATGCAAAGATGGGAGTGATGCAGGTAATGTGTCACCAAAAATAACTCTCCCTCTCTCCCGAAAAGATATAGAAAGATGTGATCTGAACAGGGACCAAAGTAGTGAGGGGAGGTGGGGGTGGGCAAAAGTCTATCGACAGGACCAGCTGAGAATGGGCAGCATAACGATAAAAAAGATCAACGGCATCAAGGGTGTGCCTAAGCTGGTGGTGCTGCACCATCTCCGTCCTGTGGCGGAGGTGGAGGTGGGGGTGGGGGTGGTGGTGGACATGTCTGCTGGGTGGTTGGGTGTAGTGGAGGCAGTTGCGCTAGGATCTGATTCAGGCAAGCCTGAATATCGGGAAGCATGGCGACACGAGACTGCACGGTACTGACCGTGGCAGAGAGAGCCCTAAAATCACCCCTGAGTCCACTCACAGCCCCCTCAAGAGCACGAATGCTCTAAACTAGGGCGTCAGGGGGTGGTGGAGCGGAGGGACGAACAGGTCTAGGCTGTGAAGGTCGGGGCTGTCTGATACGGGCAGTGTTAGTAATCGGGCCAGCAGGTAGGTGTGGAAAAGGTGCTGTGCTCACTAGTGGATGCCCAGCCTCAGTGCGAGGCTGGGACGCAGGCTGGGACGAGGAGGCAGTAGCAGTAGTGGTGGAAGAAAAAATCGGTGACGAGGCAGCAAGAGAGGTCGGTGACACAGGTGTGAGGACAGACGTCACGACACTCTCGGATAGGACAGCTGCAGTGGAGACAGAAGGGTCGACCACTGGGGAGGAAGTGTAAGGACCAAAGGGTGACACCCCAGCAGACATCAAACCGGACAGGGTCCCCACGACGATAGCGAAGGAAGGCTCGCTGCTCTCTAGTATGGTGGGTGGACGCTCGGGAAGAAGTGAGAAAATAGGCTCAACCGAGATAGGCACAGCAGTGGTGGGGGTGGTGGCGGACGTGGTGGACGGCTCAGCAAGGGTACTCCTGATACTGGCAGAAGTGGGGACAAAAGTGCCGGGAGGTGCAGAAAGTGTAGGGAAATTGGGCGTTCCCTTAGGGCACAAAAATTCTAGCCCCGTCCTAAGTCGGACGGAACATAGACAGGAAAATCAAAAGCAGCGGAAGAAAAACAGTTAATCTAAATTAACATGCAAGTTAAAACAATTTTAACTTGGCCCTAAGGTCCAAGACCCTATGCCAAGATCTATGCCGACTTGGGATGGGTCTGACCATCCCAAGAAGGATCTAGCCTACTGCGATTAAATTAAACTAATGCTAATAAACTACTTTAACCACATACCTGGAATCTCAGCCCTGGAGCAGGCGAGATGTTCCGCGCCGTCTTCCGAGCTGCTCCCGTCCCACGCCGAGCCGCTCCTTTGAACCGCTCCCCGAACCGCTCCTCGAACCGCTCCGCATCCCGAGGCGATCAATCCCCGTGCCGCCGAGCCAACCAACCGCCGAAGAAAGTTTCACGCGAGTGAAACCTCCGCCAAGATTTCGGATCCAGAATCCGAACTCCTTTGTGGCTTTGCTAGAGCCCGCAGGAGTAAGGCAGAAATTTAGGGAGAAGAGAAATATTAATTTTAAGCCTAGATCCGAGCGTGCTCCAACATTTACGAGAGCCGCTCAGATCTAGAGCTTGGGACGAGTTTTGAGAAAGGGGGGAGACCCCTATTTATATAGGCGGCGGACTCTCCCCTTTTCTCAAAATCCGATGTGGGACTAAACAATGAGTTAATAAAAATCAAGTTAGTTTGCACTTCACGAAGTGCAAACTTTCGTGAATTTTAACTCACTCACCGTTGAGCTTCAAGATCGATACAACCTATCAATACGACAAGCGTTCAACGGTGAACGCATAGGAAAAAACGGTTCGTCAATCGGAGTTCGTTTGACCCTCCAATTGAGTGTCCAAAGATCAGCCATAGGCTAGTTTTTCACAAAAACGAGCCGTCATTTGATTCAGCACACTTAGGGTTCAAAACCCTAGAGGTGGGGCCCATGGGTGGGCCCCACACATGCCAAAAACTGCCCAAATTGCGCCTGGGCAGAGCCCAGGTCGCGCCTGGGCTCGCCCAGCCGCCTGGGCGAACCCAGGTCCGTGCCTGGGCTCGCCCAGGCGGCCTGGGCTCTGCCCAGGCGCTGGGCAGAGCCCAGGCCCGCGCCTGGGCAGAGCCCAGGCCCGCGCCTGGGCAGAGCCCAGGCGGGCCTGGGCAGAGCCCAGGCGGGCCTGGGCTCAGCCCAGGCGGGCCTGGGCTCAGCCCAGGCAGCGCCTGGGCTAGCCCAGGCAGCCTGTTCTGCCTGGGTCTAGTATTTTGGCTTTAACTTGATCATCCGGCGTCCGATTTGGATGCCGTTCGAACCTGGGTCTAGACCGGGACATTCCCGTCTTACCCGTGAACTTTTCCTTGCGTTTATTTTATTAAATATTGTATTTAAACAATTTAATACACATGTAATCGCTTTTGCATCAAATGCAAAATAGTCCCTATCTAAGCTTAAATTATCATATTGCATCAAATGCAATTGTCTCTTCTTTTGCATCAAATGCAAATATTCTCCCTAACTAATTTCTACCTATTACTAGACGAAGCGTTACACTCTGTGTGAGACCCTACAGCCTGACCCTTACAACAGGTTGGGCTCGAAGCCCTATACGGCAGTGACCACGAGCAGTGGTTGCCGTCCCTGCTTCAGGAATCATCATTATATGGTTGACTCATTGACATGAGTATTGTCGGGACCACCTGACTATTTCCGTGATGAATTCCGTAGTTATAGTCTCTTCGTCTTAAATATGTTGTGTAGTTCAAGTCTGGGGTACGGTCAAACTGTCAACCCCAATAACTTGACTCCGGTTAGTTTCTATCGATCTTTAGTCAACTAATGTTGGACTTCTTCCAACATACTCTGCGCAGAGTTTTTACTAAAGACCGAACTAACTCTACGACACTAACTCCCATTGACCGGGAGAGACGAATCCTCTCTTGGTCATTACTCGCCGCGTACGTTTCAAGTGACACCCAATCAAAAGACCTTTCGACAGGCCTTGCCTCGAAGCTAGGTCAGTTGATCTAAGTGGCACCGTTCACGCACAGGTCCGTCAAAATGACCTCAAGTCAAAAGACCAACTATCCTATCATCACTCAGAGTTATCACTGACAGATTGGTCAATATAACCATATGATAACTCTAGTGGATCGTTCAGTGAACTCATTCTAATGAGCACCTGTGTCTCGTCTTCGACTTCGCCAAGTCTAGCGATCATGAGATCACCGCCACCGCTAAACGGTGAAGACTAAGACACAATGGTCTATCCGATGTTTCGATATCCTTGTCTCGAAACATCTACGACCATGAACCATTTCAGACTTATGCTACAGACGGTCAAACGTTTCTCCATGATCGAGATACTCATCTCGATACCCGTTTGACCTTGCATAAAGTCTCAGGACTTTACCTAAGTTGATATCTAATGTTGACTACATTACAATATGACTTAGATAAATTATTACCAAACAGCTTACTGTTATTTCGAACAAGATGTTTGTGCTATTCACACAGGAATAAATGGCCTCGAGGGCACCATATTCCTACATCTCCCACTTGCACTCAGGCCCATTTATCTCGATATCTAATATCGTTTTTACACATAAGTTTTCCCGACTGCATGTGGTAGAGCCTTCGTGAGTGGATCTGATAAAACTGTCTACACTATAGACTTAAGGGGTTTTTATGTTTATGTTTAGACCAACCTTTTGAATCTCATTCAAATAATTCACTTGGTCTATCGGAATCTTTAATACTTTATTTCCCTGGATCTTATCCAGTTCATCGTATCTTTACGATAATAATTTCAAATTAGTTATTGGTCATTTCAAATGGTTCATATTCATTTCTGATAAATAATCAAACTCTTTGATTACTTAATCAAAATATATATTCCATCTCTTTGATGTCTCGCATGTAATTTACACGCTCCCACTGACCTTGAAAACTATCTGGCTAATTCATATAAGTTGGTTCGTCTAAATCATATTTAGAAAAACGAACTTATAAGTGAATGCGCAAATTTTCATGGTCAACATGAACGTTTTACATCGAGCTTGGTCCGAGTAGATCTGTACACATCTGCTGGCGAGACGGTTTCAGCTAATCCGTTTTAAAGAAATTAGGATGAAAACCGTTCTTGTCCAACATGATCGTACTTCACTATTTTCTTTCTGCACCAACCTTTCAACTTAAAGATTTACTTGCAGAAAGTGAGGAAACTTTTTCCTTTGGTACGTAAACTAAATTCTCAAATTTATTTACGCACACGGACCTATTCTGATTGCATCAAGTTTTAAATCGGAGTTACTACTCCGAATTTCATCTTAGAAGTTGACTAAGTCATCATCAGTTATGATGTTTAACTCGACATTTCGTCTAACGAGATTCGAGTAATAATACAACTTCCTTACGATTGATTTATTGAATATATTATAGAACATTATCAAAACCTAGGCATTACTATCTGGGACTTAACCCAGAGGGAGGACTTAACTCAGAGTCACTTTCAATGGATCACACTAAATCTAATTAAGTGTGATTCATACCTTTTAACACACTGATGTGTTAACAGACTTGACCTGAGAGAAAATCACATTTTCTTTTAATTACACAAGATTTTATGTAGCTAAGTATTTGACCATTCGATCTAATCGAATCAGTTTAAATACTTTAGTCATTTCGTATTTTATCAGACTTGTGTTTCATCAAGAACACGTGTCTTAATAAAATATACGAATAACTTATTTTGGTTAATCTAGACTCGGGTACATCAGTATGTACTAGACTGAGTTCGACAACTCATTCTCCCACTGTCTCACAGATGAGTTTCGGCCATTGTATCTAAGAGGCTAAGATTCACAAGTGTCCGTAGACTTCATAATACGAGAGGTCAGACCCCTCTTTATGTGACTTGTGAAGCTTAATCTCTAGATACGGCCTAGTCTAATTTTACCATATAAGTTTGCTACTATCTTGTGTATTTATATATTAACATTTAATATATATATTTAGTTATTTACAAATTACTTAACACAAAACATTACTTCAGAAGCAATGTGACGACATTCGTCAAAATGTGTTAAACGTCTTTTGTATAACAACTTATTCCGAAATGTGACATCAAAATATGTTACGTTTTCATTTCCTCCTACTTATGCCTCTACTAATGATAAATTAAACTAACTTTCTCAATTGACTTTCCGAAGTGCCTTCTTCCTTTTCTAAATCACATTTAGATATCAACGTAAATAAATAGCTATGCAAGCAACTTATGTATCCAAACGCTTGAGCTTTGCAATCTTGAGTGTAGCTCAAGAAGTTGCTTGTCTCAAGATCCGGTTGGGATACATAGTCTTGCATCGCTCATGCACTCGTATTCGACTCAAACGGTTTAATCGAATTCTCGAACTTTGCGGATCAAAATTGTTTGTCCATACAACCTTGAGGGTAGCTCGACAAGTTGTAGGGAGAAACATACTTTGAATGTCCTATATGTTCAAGCTGCCTCATATAGAGACGAGTGACATGTAGCGTTAATTTATTTGTTGGACACAGAACTTAATGAAATCATATTTCTTAAGTCTGTTCTTTTAGAAGGTCATTTAATGTCAATGAGAATATAGTTTGATTCTATCGATTAGAATTTAACTCGATATTCAATTAATCAACTTATTGACCAATTAACTTATTAAAATATTATATTTTAATTCCTACGATAAACATAGTCTTGCCCTAGTTTTAGCATATGTTCAATATTAAATATAGGTAGATTGGCTTTTATCTATCTATACCCTCCCACTATTTTTACGATCGTTTAAAGCTTAATAACGAACGATTTAATCGAATTAAAAATTAATGGGTAAGAGTTCCAATCACCTTGAGTCTAAACAACCTTGAGTGTAGCTCAACAAGTTGATTGACTCTGCGATCGGAAGATGACTCTTCATCGATCATATCGGATATGACTCTCTTAATCGGTTTTTTCCCCTAGCCATTCGTGATCATGAGTGTGCTCATCCAAATCACCATGTCTAGTCTAGTCGGACCCTTGTTTTCATGTCTAGCCTGACTTGCCCCTCAGCTCGGTGTATGCACGACACGTCGGTTTGGGTCAGGTCTTAGACTACATCTAGTCAGACTACATCGTTGACTTAACTTACGCCGGCGCTCGGGGTACGAGACGACGGTTAGGGTTAGTCAAGATTTCATCTTATGTATTTAAGGAGTTAGTTTATACAGGGTTGCCGTGTCACAGCTTGAGTGTATCTCAACAACTATAACACGGGCCCTATAGTTGCTAACCCCTAAAACAAGGAGGGCTACGGCTAATCTTGAAAAAGATCATTAACGTATTTGACTTAGATATAGTCCAGGGTGTCATACAATCATGATTCGCGACATTGCGGTCCAGCGGAACTCAGCCAGGGAATTGACTAAGCCAGGATCACTACCCCTTGGACTAGCAAGGGTTGACCCAGAACTCTTAGCCAAGCACATTGACTGGATCATGGTCCATTGAATGAAGCTTGTCATTTTTGTATGTATGCCATAGACTAAACAGCTTTTATTAACAACTAATTAATCCTATCAACTAGTTGAATCCTTAAATTCAAAATTTTAGGATGTGTTTAATAACTTTTATTAAGTCCTTATCAACTATAAGGTTCACGTGCTACCCTAATCGTTATTAGGATTTTAATAAATTTTATTAACAACGCTAGAAGCGAAGTCCTTTAATGAAAATTAATTATAACAATTAGAATTTAAAATTCATTTAAAGGACTACCCTAATCAGGAATTAGGTCTTCAATATTGTTGTTAATGATTTATTAAAGCATAGCATGTCATTAAAATTCAAGTAATAAATTTTAATCATTTTTAATGGCTAACCTAAAAGGGTTGTCTTGTGTTATCAAATAAGGGACAAGATTAACAAGCCATTAAAACTACACTAATTTATCGCATAAAGATAGTGCACAACTATTTAATAATTAAATAAACTAAGTTTATCGCATAAACTATTTTTAGCATGCATACATAAATTTAACATTTAAATTTAAAATATGATTTTAAAAATATTTTATTTTTATCTCATAAAAAAAAACTTAATTTTAAAATCACTAATTTGCATGCTACGTTTAAAAATTTATCGCATAAACATTTAAAGCCTTAAAATCAATTTTACATAAACTTAAAATCATCATTTTAAAATTTCCATGCTTAAAAATTTATCATATAAAAATTTTTAGGCATCCAAAATAAATTTTAAACTTTTAAATATTTAAAATTAGTTTTAAAATTATCACATAAATTTTAAAACATTATTTTAAAATTTTTCATGTTCAAAAATATCAAAAAGGAATTTTGAACATCTAAAACATTTTTAAAATATTATCTCATAACTTTAAAAAAAAATTAAAAGTATTTAAAAGCATTAACACGTTTAATAAAATCGCAGTACCTAGATCGCTACGCAAACCTAGGCTCTGATACCACTGTAGGGAAATTGGGCGTTCCCTTAGGGCACAAAAATTCTAGCCCGTCCTAAGTCGGACGGAACATAGACAGGAAAATCAAAAGCAGCGGAAGAAAAACAGTTAATCTAAATTAACATGCAAGTTAAAACAATTTTAACTTGGCCCTAAGGTCCAAGACCCTATGCCAAGATCTATGCCGACTTGGGATGGGTCTGACCATCCCAAGAAGGATCTAGCCTACTGCGATTAAATTAAACTAATGCTAATAAACTACTTTAACCACATACCCGGAATCTCAGCCCTGGAGCAGGCGAGATGTTCCGCGCCGTCTTCCGAGCTGCTCCCGTCCCACGCCGAGCCGCTCCTTTGAACCGCTCCCCGAACCGCTCCTCGAACCGCTCCGCATCCCGAGGCGATCAATCCCCGTGCCGCCGAGCCAACCAACCGCCGAAGAAAGTTTCACGCGAGTGAAACCTCCGCCAAGATTTCGGATCCAGAATCCGAACTCCTTTGTGGCTTTGCTAGAGCCCGCAGGAGTAAGGCAGAAATTTAGGGAGAAGAGAAATATTAATTTTAAGACTAGATCCGAGCGTGCTCCAACATTTACGAGAGCCGCTCAGATCTAGAGCTTGGGACGAGTTTTGAGAAAGGGGGGAGACCCCTATTTATATAGGCGGCGGACTCTCCCCTTTTCTCAAAATCCGATGTGGGACTAAACAATGAGTTAATAAAAATCAAGTTAGTTTGCACTTCACGAAGTGCAAACTTTCGTGAATTTTAACTCACTCACCGTTGAGCTTCAAGATCGATACAACCTATCAATACGACAAGCGTTCAACGGTGAACGCATAGGAAAAAACGGTTCGTCAATCGGAGTTCGTTTGACCATCCAATTGAGTGTCCAAAGATCAGCCATAGGCTAGTTTTTCACAAAAACGAGCCGTCATTTGATTCAGCACACTTAGGGTTCAAAACCCTAGAGGTGGGGCCCATGGGTGGGCCCCACACATGCCAAAAACTGCCCAAATCGCGCCTGGGCAGAGCCCAGGTCGCGCCTGGGCTCGCCCAGCCGCCTGGGCGAACCCAGGTCCGTGCCTGGGCGAGCCCAGGCCCGCGCCTGGGCTCTGCCCAGGCGCTGGGCAGAGCCCAGGCGGGCCTGGGCTTGCCCAGGCCCGCGCCTGGGCAGAGCCCAGGCGGGCCTGGGCTTAGCCCAGGCCGAGCCTGGGCTTAGCCCAGGCCGAGCCTGGGCTTAGCCCAGGCAGCGCCTGGGCTAGCCCAGGCAGCCTGTTCTGCCTGGGTCTAGTATTTTGGCTTTAACTTGATCATCCGGCTTCCGATTTGGATGCCGTTCGAACCTGGGTCTAGACCGGGACATTCCCGTCTTACCCGTGAACTTTTTCTTGCGTTTATTTTATTAAATATTGTATTTAAACAATTTAATACACATTTAATCGCTTTTGCATCAAATGCAAAATAGTCCCTATCTAAGCTTAAATTATCATATTGCATCAAATGCAATTATCTCTTCTTTTGCATCAAATGCAAATATTCTCCCTAACTAATTTCTACCTATTACTAGACGAAGCGTTACACTCTGTGTGAGACCCTACAGCCTGACCCTTACAACAGGTTGGGCTCGAAGCCCTATACGGCAGTGACCACGAGCAGTGGTTGCCGTCCCTGCTTCAGGAATCATCATTATGTGGTTGACTCATTGACATGAGTATTGTCGGGACCACCTGACTGTTTCCGTGATGAATTCCGTAGTTATAGTCTCTTCGTCTTAAATATGTCGTGTAGTTCAAGTCTGGGGTACGGTCAAACTGTCAACCCCAATAACTTGACTCCGGTTAGTTTCTATCGATCTTTAGTCAACTAATGGTGGACTTCTTCCAACATACTCTGCGCAGAGTTTTTACTAAAGACCGAACTAACTCTACGACACTAACTCCCATTGACCGGGAGAGACGAATCCTCTCTTGGTCATTACTCGCCGCGTACGTTTCAAGTGACACCCAATCAAAAGACCTTTCGACAGGCCTTGCCTCGAAGCTAGGTCAGTTGATCTAAGTGGCACCGTTCACGCACAGGTCCGTCAAAATGACCTCAAGTCAAAAGACCAACTATCCTATCATCACTCAGAGTTATCACTGACAGATTGGTCAATATAACCATATGATAACTCTAGTGGATCGTTCAGTGAACTCATTCTAATGAGCACCTGTGTCTCGTCTTCGACTTCGCCAAGTCTAGCGATCATGAGATCACCGCCACCGCTAAACGGTGAAGACTAAGACACAATGGTCTATCCGATGTTTCGATATCCTTGTCTCGAAACATCTACAACCATGAACCATTTCAGACTTATGCTACAGACGGTCAAACGTTTCTCCATGATCGAGATACTCATCTCGATACCCGTTTGACCTTGCATAAAGTCTCAGGACTTTACCTAAGTTGATATCTAATGTTGACTACATTACAATATGACTTAGATAAATTATTACCAAACAGCTTACTGTTATTTCGAACAAGATGTTTGTGCTATTCACACAGGAATAAATGGCCTCGAGGGCACCATATTCCTACAGAAAGTGCAGGCTCGGGCTGAGGGATCACGGGGTCAGCAGGAGGTGCCTGCTCAGCGCCCTCGGCCTCAAGAACGTAGGCAGCTGGGATGAGGAGATCCATCGCTGGGATTCAATCCTCGTGGGCCGGTCCTATATGTGTCTGAGCGAGGCTCGGGAGGATCATGTAATCGGCACTAAAAGGACCGTGCAACCACACCCAGTGCCGTTGGTCGTGGGGACGAAGCATCTTCATCCGGGCCATGACGTCTATCGAGAGTGCAGTGGGGCCCGGGGCTCGTCTAAGGTCGGCAGGTAGGTCCACGTCGGTCATCAGGGCTAGCAGAGTAATCAGACCGTCGCAGCAAATAGGTGAGCGAGCGCCCACCGAAATGATGATGCGGTCCAAAAACCAGCTAGCAATATCAATCTCAACGGTGGGGACCAGGTCATCTCTATCCCTATCGAGAACTCTGGGGTGAGTCATCGCGTAGAGCATATAGAGCTCAGGTGTAGACATCGTCGCAGGCTCGTACCTCACCAAGAAAGTGGTCTCCATGAGGCGCTGGGCTATGCGGAGGCAGGGGTGCAGGATGGCTGAGGCCTTGGCCCTACTAGGGTCAAAGCCATGGTGGGAGCCCGTGATACGTGTCCAGAACGTGGAAGTGTCAAACGACGGCGGTGGGATGTGAGTGGGTGCATAGGCTCGGTCTGGGACGGGGACATCGGGCCACTGGAAGAACGCACGAAGTATGGCGAGAGTGACCTCGCACTCTCGATCCATAAGGCGAAATGTGCATCCTCCAGGGGTCCGGGCTATCGAGCTAAGTACCTCAAGTGTCGGACAGACGTAGGTGTCCGCCGACACTGACAAAAAGTCGTGCCAACCCACGTTGTCGTACAACGTGAGCATCCCCTCTAGCACCCCTAGGCGGTCAAGGTCTGCTAAGTGTACGAACCTGAGGGTACTATAGATCGCTGGGTGATACGCTCAAATCGGACGCGCAGTGCGTCGTCTCTGAACGTGATCCCTATCGGCCCGACAACGGGAGCCGGTGGTGGGATAGGATCGACGGGGATGGGCTATGCGTGGATGGGATCGGTGGGAAGCGGCTGTATGGGTGGTGGTGGCTGTGGCAGGCTAGGTGGAGGGGAGTCCTCCCTAGTGTGAGAGGCACCGGTGTCATCGGTCCTCTTCCGCTTGGAAGAGGCTCCCCGCGTGTGTGGCCTAGTACGGGGCGGCATGTGTGCCGCGAGTGCTCACCCAACAAAAATATAATGCGGCGTGCTCAATAAAAGGAACGAGTGTACCTGTACATGCCACGAGAGCAAGTCAGCAAGTGCGTGTGAAGAGCGCCGCCTCCGCGTAGCTAAAAATGCGTCCTGAAGCTCCCCTAAGCTCCCCCAAGATAGCCGGCAAATCAAACAACGATATCAGCGGGTAATATTCAAAATACATGGGGGAGATGAGGTATAATAGATAAATAAGCAAATTAATTTGGGTTAGGGGCTCAACGGGCGTACGGATTGTCAAAAATGGGGAGAAAAAAAGAGTTTTGCGCTAAATAGGGGATCGCCGGAGGTCGGCCGGTGGTGGGGGGGTGTCGCCGGAGGTCGGCGATACTCGGCCGAGTCGTCGCCGGCGGTGCTGCGGCGATCGGGGCCGGTGGCGAGGTGATTCGGGTGAGGGGGCAGTGGTCGCGTGCAGTCGAAGCAGTGGGTCTCGGGCGAAATTGGGGATTAGCTGTGTTGAAATTCGTGCCGAGCCCGCAGCGGCTTATATAGGTGCAGATACGATTCGGCCGAGTGACTATGTCGCTCGGTCGAGTGACGTATCGATAAAAAAAATTTAAATTTCTCCCCGCCACTTACGAGTCGGCCGAGTGGCTTTCTGTTCACTCGGCCGAAGGGAGAAAACTCCTTCGGCCGAGTGGCACAAGATACTCGGTAATATTCAGGCTAGGAGGGTATCCGTTTCCCTCGGCCGAGTGACCAAACGTACTCGACTGAGTGACAGTTAATACTAAATGCACAAAAAAGATAGAGAGTTGGGTTCAACAGACTTCCCTTGTTGGTGCCCCACTCGGCCGAATGGGGTCCTTTGCTCGGCCGAGTCGCATATGATACTCGGCCGAGTGACGTGCTGTTTTCTGCTTCGGGGCTCCGTTTTCGCTCTACTCTCTGTTTTTCTTCATCCGGTTGGTTTCTTCCTCCTCCCATGGCCTGAGCGCATTCCTGGAGCGCTCTTCCTTGCCTCTATCTTCATCCATATGAGAGATCTCCTTTTCTCCTATCCTGTCATAGAAATTAAGACCTGTTGTCACGGTTTTTATGGGCAAAAAGACTCAAAACACTAATAAAGTCTAAAAAAAATAAAAACCAAAATAAAAAGAATGCAAAAACCATCGGGTTGCCTCCCGACAAGCGCTCGTTTAAGGTCTTGAGCTCGACCCCTTTGGATTTTCAATTAACGCGTGATGTTGGGTGCATATGAGATGCACCCGTCGAACTTGCCGGGAAGACCGCTCGGATTTGGATCGTGGTGGTGCGTGGCCTTCCTCAGTGCCCCTTCATCATGAGCAATGTTGGGGGATGGCTCCCCCAAGCTTGAGCTTGTTCCGGTCCTTGGCTTCGCCGGTGACACCGATCTTCGAGTCGGTGGAGCTTTCTTCGGATTCTTCAACGTCGAGAGCTTGCAAAGCTCCCGTATTCTCGTGACATCAGCGTCACCATCATCAATCGCTGTGGAGCTATTGGGAGAATCCTCCATCTTCTCTTCTTCGACCAAATCTTGGCCTTCTTAGAAGCCATCATCATGGAGCACACCGATGGAGTAGGGGATGGCCTCTTTAATGACCTCATCAAGGAGGTCCAAGTAATCTAGCTCCTCATGATACGGCATGTGCTTCATAGCCTTTGGTATATGGAGCTCGACTTCAATGTTGCCTACATTCAAGGTAAGAGTCCCTTCCCGCACATCGACGATTACACTGGCGGTGGCGAGGAATGGGCGTCCAAGTATGAGCGATGTGTCACCCTCTTCCTTGATGTCCATGATCACAAAATCACAAGGCAAGCATATGCTTCCCGGAACTTGGAGTGGGATATTCTCCGCGATCCCAACCGGCCTTGTAATCCGACCGTTCGCGAGTTGAATCCTCATGTCGGTTGGCTTTAAATCCGTGCCGGTGTTCAACTTCCGGAACATGGTGAGAGGCATGAGGCTCACACTAGCGCCCAAATCAACCAATGCTTTTTGTAAGGGGACGCCTCCGAGTGTACAAGGAATTCGAAAAATCCCGATATCTTTAAATTTGGCGGGCTCCTTCTCCTTTCTAGTAAACCAAGTCTCTTGTTCCGCGAGCATGATCTTCGCCTTCCTTCTCCTTCCCGAAATCAAGTCCTTTAAGAACTTCGCGTAGGACGGGATTTCCACTAAGGCATCAAGAAAAGGGATAGTGAAGCTCACCCCTCTCAAGTATTCGAGGAACTTGGCTAGCCTTTTCTCGATCTTGGCTCTAGCTAGCCGTTGAGGGAAAGGCACCGGTGGCATGAATCGGCGCTCATCAATGAGTTCCTCCACTCTAGATTTTGCTCCTTCTTACGGATCCTCCTTTTCCACCTCAATTACCGGCTCGCTCTCTTCTAGGATCTCCACCACGGGTTCCTTGATTTGAGTTAGGGGGGTATCCTTCCCTCCCCTTGTAGTAACCGCAACAACCGCGTTGATATGGCCGGTGTTGCCCCGTGGATTTGGTTCGGGTTGAGCTAGCAATTGTTGGTTGTTTCTATTGAGCAACGCAAGTTGCTCCCCGATTTGAGCAACGACGGTGGTGAGAGAATCTTGTCCTGCCTTCAACGTGGCGTTAATCTTTCATTGCTCCGCCAGAAACTCCTCCACCTTAGCTTCAAAATCCGAACGTGGTTGAGCTTGCGGAGGGTTGAGATTTCTCCACCCTTGATTATACCCGGGTGGCCTATAAGGTCCCACCTGTTGCCTCTGTGGGAAGTTTTGTTGCGGTGGCCCTCTTGGTTGATAATTCGGTTGTGGTGGTGGAGCCCGAGCTTGAGGAGGTTGTTGAGGCGGGAGGTTCAAGGCACCATCATTATTAGCATAAGAAAAACCCGGATGGTTTCTAGTGGCCGGGTTGGCCCAATATCCGGAATTACCCGCAACGTACTGAATTTGCTCCAAAGCTCCTTCTCCTTGCTCTCCTCCTACATACATGGCTTGGGATTGGTCTTGCCAATCACTCATATGGTTTGTCGGTGCGAATGTAGTAGGGGCTCCTTGCGGCTCGGTAATGTATTTTTTCAACCTCTCCACTACCTTGTGGAGAGAGTCAAATTTTCTAGCAAGCTCCGCCACGGCCTTGGCCTTATAAATACTCGTGGGCTTTAAGGAGGATGAAGAATGTCCTCGCTCGTCCCCCCATTATTGGTTGTTGGAGGCCATCTCCTCTAGCAAGGCCGTAGCTTCATCGGGAGTCTTTGACAAAATGGCTCCATTGGCGGTAGCATCAATAATCTGTTTTATGCCCGGTTGGAGTCCATTGTAGAAACTGTGGACAAGCTCCCAATCCTCAATGCTGTGATGGGGGCATTGATGTTGCAAGTCCTTGAAGCGCTCCCACGCCTCATAGAGAGTCTCCTGTGGTCCTTGCTTGAAGGACATGAGAGCACTTCTTATCTTCACCGTCTTGGAGGGCGGGTAAAATTTGTTGACGAAGGCACTCGCCAATTCATCCCAAGTGGTGAAGATTCCTTCAGCTTGCGTCCTCAACCAATATAAGGCCTTGTCCTTGAGTGTGAAGGGGAAGAGGCGTAGTCTGATTGCATCTAGGAGACGCCCGGCATTTGAAAGGTGGCACATTTTGATAGGAAGAGCTGGATGTGGTAATGAGGGTTCTCATGGGAATTCCCATGAAAAGGGTCTTGTTGCATCAGAACTACCAATCCGGTCTTCAATTCGAAATTTTTGTCGGCCGCCAACTCCGGCATAGCTATGGACGAGGTCGTGAAAGAAGTCTTAGGCCGAAGCCTATCTCTAATGGAAATGATCCTCGCCATTCGCTCCGCCAATTCTTCGGGTGTCTCAGGATGGGTCATAAAATTTCCTTCCGTAACGGGTCTCTTCTCCGCTCGGATCCTCCTCAATGTACGCTCGATCTCCGGATCGTATAGTATTTTTTCAGGGTTCGCCATGGATCTCATGTACATGCAAGGGAGAGCAGAGTTTCAAAGAAATAGTTAGCACAAAGGAAGGGTAAAATAAAAATAGAAATAATAGAACAAAAAAGAAAAATAGCTAGGCAGGTAGAATCAAACACTATCGCCTCCCCGGCAACGTCGCCAAAAACTTGATCGGAGCCCCGGGAGTGCGAACACGCAACCGGGGCACGCGAATCGCTAGTCTTACCGCAAGCGCACGGTGTAGCGGCGAGCGGGTATCAAACATGAGGAGGTCAAATGACAGTGTCTTCTTTAACTCACCTGGCAATAAGAACAGTCGAGAAATATTCGCAATAAAGCGGTCACATTCGTTCAATTGTATAAAAGGAATATCAGATTAATAAAGACGCTTAGGGGGTAGGGAATCCCCGCTACAAACCGTATCTCGTCATTGTGATTCGTAGGTTTCACAATTGCTAGACTTGAAATTCAGGTGAACTAGTTGCAACTAAATGTAGAACCAAGCTCACGCTCTCGCGCTATTGCCGGTCTATAGCAAACCTAGGGTAGGGTCCAATCTCTTGCAAACCATAACCTAGACAAGCTAGCGTGAAGAACAACATCATCGTTCAATCGTATCTCGAGCCCACTCTCGTGCAAACTCGAGCTACGACCTAGGTTGGGATAGTTCCTACCCGTCCAATCTCTTGCAAACGGGTATTGGTATAGAATTACAATCGAAAACCCTAGTTTCGGTCCAATCTCTTGCAATCCGATTCCGGAGAAATCCAATTGTAACCCAATTCGAATTTCTACGGCTTCCTATCGAGTTGGGATCAAATCTCTTGCAAATCCCAATTGGTATGAATCCCTAGCTATTCGTATTAAATCAATCCCAAACTAACCCTAATCAATCCTAGCAATAATTTCACCAATTCATCACAAATTAGAAATAGGGTTCGTAGGGTTCATCCATACGCCCTAAGACGATAAAACTACTCACAATTCATAATGAAATTCAATAGAAATTCACAAATAAAATCAATAGAATTCATTGCAATATTCAATATATCAATAAAAATGGAGTTTTTGATAGAGAGAGAGACAAACCAATGGAGATTCAATAGCATCCAACAAAATAACACTTTTCTCTCTCCCCTAAAGAACTAAATCTAATCTCCTAAAAGTAATCTAAAAAGGGCTGCAAAAAGTTCTGAAAAAGCTATCTAAACTAGGTTAAAAACTGGGGTTAAATACCCCCCAAAATCGTCCAAAAAACTGTGACAAAATTGCCCCTGCGCAGCCTCAAAATTGCAATTTACGCTACAGGCAGCGTGGCTCACTCGGCCGAGTGACAAATCTCATTTGGCCGAGTGACAAACCCTGACAAATTCCAATAACTTCTGACTTTTGGGGGTCGGCTCCTCGGGAGTCACTTGGCCGAGTGACTTTCTTTGCTTCGACCGAGGGGACTTCTTCACTCAGCCGAGTCGGAACTCGGGAGATGACTGACAAATTACAGTAAGTCTGGACTTTTTGTTGCCGTCGTCTTGATGCCACTCGGGCGAGTGGTGTCTCCGTGATTCGGCCGAGTGGGCTGACAACGATCGGCCGAGTGCACGCTGATACTCTATCTTCTGCGTGACAGATCTGGTCGGCCGAGCGGGCTTTTGATGGTCGACCGAGTGACTCCTTCACTCGATCGAGTGACATGCTGAAAATGCTCAATCTTCGTTTTTTTGCTCCCTCGTCGCTCCTACGACGTTCTTTCTTCTTCCACTCCTTTCCAATAGCAAAGTTCCCTTTAGAAGAGTCACGGGTGACACTCCGGAGTGGGTGCATCTCAGAATCACTCCAAATCGCTCGAAATCTCCTGAAATTCGACAAAAACAAGAAATCGTGAAAAGCATCGCAATATTGCCGAAAAATCGTGAAAAGCGCGATTAGAGCGATCAAAATGGCATGCAAACATGCAGAAAAAAGGTGTAAAATATGGAGTGATCAAAGATAGATGAGATAAGAGGGAGAAGAAAGTGAGAATCCCTATCTTGAAGCTGTCTCCATTTCAGTGAGCTATTGTTGGGGATCTTGACATGTCTCCATTACAGAGAGCTGATTGAGAGGTAGAGAGCGATGAGCTTTTTTTCCTCCCAAAGTTGAAATTTGTTTGAAAACTTAAAAAGTTTATGGGGGAACGTTTTTTGTATCAGCCGACCCCTGTTTCCCACTTAAAAAATTGCCTCACAAATTTGAATTTTTTTATGTTTGCAAACAAAATTTCAATTTTCGAACGGTTTCACCCCAAGTTTCCCCCTAAAACTAATCCCAGTCAGCTTTTGCTTGTCCACATAGGACACAGGCCGCCACATAGGAAAAAAATTCAAAAACATCCCTCAAATGTATTATACATACATACATACACACACACACATATACATACATACATACGTACATACATACATACATACATACATACATACATACATATATATATATATACACACACACACACACATGCAAATGGTACTCAAAACAAGTCATACAATGAATTAAAAATTGAGGCGCCCAGATACTTTGAAGAGTTTTACAGTCAAGACCACTACTGGCGAATCTTCCCTAAATTGATTCCTTGAACAATGTCTCACTGCTGATGCAAAAGTATGGTTGGATATGAGGGTATCAAATGAGGAAGTCAAATTTGTCGTCTTCCAAATTGGTCATGATAAAGCTCCAGTCCCAGATGGTTTCAATGGATTTTTTTATCAGCAAAACTGAAGCATGGTTGGAGTTGAGGTAACAAAAGATGTTCAGTCTTTTTTCCAAACAGGGACTATGTTTCGGCAAATAAATCACACATTTTTAACATTAGTGCCCAAAATTCAAATGCAACTAGTCTTGGAGATTACATGCCAATAGCATGTTGTAACATGATATACAAAGTTATTAGCAAAGTGTTGTGCAACGAACTCAAAGGGGTTATCCATGAGCTTATATCACCTAATCAGCCGCTTTCCTAAAAGGAAGACTTCTCTCAGATTGCTCCCTTCTAGCCCATGAACAGATACATGATTTTAGCAACCCCATGCGGGCCAGAGCCTGTATTAAATTGGATTTGAGGAAAGCTTTTGATAGTTTTAACAGAGAATTTGTGTACTTTAATTTGCACCAAATGGGATTCAGCCATAAATTTATTAACTGGATAAAAGAATGCATCTCTACTCCAATGTTTTCAGTTATGGTTAGTGGTGCTCCAAAAGGTTACTTCAAGGGAAACAGAGGGCTGAGGCAGGGGGACCCACTGTCTCCATATCTTTTTGTCATAGTTATGGAGGCTTTTTCACTTCTGGTTGCAAAGTCCATCACTACTCGTACCATGCACCCTATAAGACGGTCAGGATCCATATCCCACCTTCTATTCGCAGACGATCTGCCAGTTTTTTGCAGAGCTAACAACCACTCCTTTTATGGTCTTAAATCCCTACTAGAGGAGTTCTCCATGTTCACGGGGCTTCAAGTAAGTTGGAATAAGAGTGCAGGCATCTTTAGCAAAGGAACAAAAAAACCTCTAGCCTTAGCAGACTTCCTCGGGATCAAGCTGGCTACAACTATCACTACCTACCTGGGTCTACCGCTATCTTCAAAATACCCCAAATCCCCCATGTACAACAGGTTGATTGACAAATGCAAAAAAATATTAACTAGCTGGATATCATCTACACTGTCTATCTCAGGCCGCTTAGAATTGGTGAGATCCGTAATATACGGAATGTTATTTTTCTGGATCCAAGCATTTCACATACCGCTTTCAATTATCCGAACTATCTCAGCTGCTTGTAGGAAATTTATCTGGGGGGCATCTCGCATATGGGCATGGAAGGATGTATGCACCCCCAAAACTGAAGGAGGAGTTGGCTGCAGATCACTCTCAGATCTCAACATGGCCTCGGGGATCAAGCTAATTTGGAGATATCTTTCTACCAAGACCTTGTGGGTGGAATACATGAAGGAAAGCTATTGGGGGGGGGAATAATTTCTATGCAGCAATGGGGAACCTACGCATTCGGGGACTTGGAAGTTCATGCTCCACTACAGGAGCGTATCTCAGAAGCTCATCAGAAAGGAGGTTAGAGATGGACGCTCAACTTTATTCTAGTTGGACAATTGGATGCCTAACTGTCCCCTCAAGAATTCGCATGCTGTGCCAAATGGAGTAGATAATAAACTTGTAGCTGATTACTTGATGGAAAACGAGTGGATTGATGACACGAAGATTAGACAAATTCGGCCTCTTCTGCAGGGAATCAAGCTCGGACGGGGGAGGGATGATTGGCGCTGGACAGCCAGGGATAACTTCAGGTAATGTAAGGCGTGGGAGGGAGTACGAAGTTAGGGAACAAAATTTCGATATCACAGCCTCGTTTGGTATAGCTGAAAAATTCCTAAGATTTCTCTGACACTCTTAAGAGCGTTTAGAGAGAAGTTGCTAACAAAGGATCAGCTGATCAAATGGGGTTTTAATGGCTCAGGGGGGGGTGTGAGTTTTATGCTGGAGGTGAGGAAGAAAGTGTCAGGCATGTGTATTTTGAATGCACCTACTCAAGTTACATACTCCATAGATGCCTACTTAAGTTAAGAGCCCGTACGACCATTCCACCCCATTTAGAGGCAGTGGGGGATTACTACTTGAGCAAATTTAATAATAAGAGTAATATGAGTCAGCTGGCAAAAACAGCTATTGCGGTCATGGTATGGCATATTTGGAGGGAGAGAAACAGAAGAATATTTGATAATACTCGAAAAGGCAAGACTCGGCTGTTTGAAGATATCGCTGCAGATTTGAGGATTGCCCTTCGGGACTTGGATAGGTCAGATGGGGAGGTAGCTGAAGCAATGTCAAATTGGGAGTTTCGGAACAATGGATAAGAGGACTATTTATTTGCTGTAGTTTTGATGTAATTTGTAT
The DNA here is from genome assembly GCA_030789695.1 of Scilla litardierei. Classification (NCBI taxonomy): domain Eukaryota; kingdom Viridiplantae; phylum Streptophyta; class Magnoliopsida; order Asparagales; family Asparagaceae; genus Scilla; species Scilla litardierei. The sequence goes on along the minus strand of CM061142.1, from coordinate 213,207,318 downwards.
TATGTGGGAATCTGGAATTGATAGTTGAGAGTGACGGCGCTTGTGCCTTCTCCTCTATCTATTGAATCCAGATTTCCTTTTGGTATTGCTTGTACAGATTATTAATATAGAAGCTCACTTACTTTTCAATATATATATACATACATACATACATACACATACATACATACATACATACATACATACATACATACATACATACATATATATATATCACATCTAGTGGAAAAAATATCAAAAAAAGTTTTCTGATAAACTTTTTGAGGTGGACCGCACCAAGAACTTCGTGAGGACCGGCCTTAATAGAAAATTTTCACATACGCACACACACAAAAGTCATAACACGTGCCCGCATGCACGGTTCATTTAAGATTTTCCCTCACGAAGTCTTTGTTCCCAAAAAAATTATTTCCACAACCAAAATTTAAAAGAACAACAAATTAACGTAAAAATATTTAGCGGCACAGGCACCTTCGACGTGGGGGCCTACAGTGCAGAACAACAAATTTGACGCAGGCACCTTCGACACAGAACAACAAATTTGGCGTGTGTGCCTTTTGCACGAAACAACAAATTCGGAGTAGAACAACTAATTCGGCGTGGAATAAAAATTTCGGCGCGGAACACCAAATTAGCGTAAAAAATTGCGTGGGGGCCTTCGGCATGAGCACTGTAGCAATATATTTAACCGATCTAAAATTATTATCTAAATCAAATTTGTTTGTTAAAAAATTCAGCATCCCAAATCTATATCAAATTGTGCTGATTCCATGCAGATTTTTTGGGAAGAGAAAGGGGGAGAGAGAGTTTTCGGTTTTCAAAACCTTGGTTTTCCCCACACAATTCCTTCCAAAAATCCAAATGTTTGCCCTAAAATTTTCTCAAAACCTTATCCCAACCGTTGATTCATTAAGATCAAGTCTCAACCACTCATTAAAAACAGTTGTCAGCCATCGGATTCAATCACAGTTTGTAACGACCTGTATATTTTGATACGCTGGAGTTGAGTTCTATTTATGAATGTCTTTCATTATTATACTTTTGATGTGTTGATCTAATACTTACATTAGTTAGCTTATAAAATCTGTTAGTATTATATTTAAATTTTCAAATTCAAATGTTTTTAAAATTCGAATTCAAATTCTTTAATTTGAAAACTTTCCTATTCAAATCCTAATATTGTCTACAGCTAATTTAGTATTATTCTAGAATTAAACCCCATTATTCTCTCCCTAATTATTACTTATTATTCAAACTTTACTTAAATCAACTATTATTAATTTCCCTAATAAAAATTATTAAAACCCAATCAATTTTAATTAAAACCCTTTCCTTTTTTTTCTAAACACTAACCTAAGGCAACACTCGCTCACACACAGCCGCAAGCCCTCTCTAAAAACCCAAAACAAAAATCCTATTACTAAAACCCTAAGAGGAATAAAACCCATGCTCTCTCATGCAACCCCATCTAAAACCCTAGCCTATTTCATCTAAAACCCCACTCTAAAAACCCCAGGCACTCATCTCCTCTTCCTCACACAAAAACCCTAACCTCCGAGCCCACAGGCCACCTCTCTCCGTGCAGCCCCCACCGATGCCCGACCACCACGCTGTACGTCCCCTCCTCTCCAAAGAACCCCGCACCCCTGACACCTCTCTCCCCTCCGACTACAAACAACGACGCACCCCTCTCCGACCACTCAGCAAACCATCAACGTCACACGCCACTCCCCTCCAGTATCTCTCCACCACCGCCCTTCTCTTCTCCCTGCCTCACTTCGACAGCCTCCATGCGCCCTGCACTCAGCCCGACTCCGACCACCTCCAAGCCTGCAACATCACCTCCTTTCTCCCCCACTCCCCTCCGACGCCCTAAACCTCCTCCTCATGTCGATAGTCCAAGCCCCCATAACCGCACAAACCTCTGACACTCTCTCCAACAACCTGCCACCGCCTAGGCTTCCCCAACGAGGTCAGAGCTCTGCCCAGCACCCTTCCTTACCGTCATTACACCACCCCGAAGACGCAACCACCGCCTCCGCCGCCAGTCACCGTCCAACGGCGCTGTAGCCCTCTCCCCTGTAGGCCACGCAAGCAACGAAGTGAAATAAACATGAGTTGTGAGTTAAAAACTTTATAGTAGTATATTAGTAAACAATATGTTATAAATATAAACTGTGCACTAATTTAATGTCATGATATATATTTTTTAATATAACAGTATGTTATATGTCATATTATATGCACAGTACCTTATTATATGGTCTGGTTATATTTAGTTTACACACACACACACACACACACACACACACACAAGCCTATATATGTTAAATGAATAGTACCTATATATCTTATAAACAAACCGTATTTATATAATTAGATTTAATAATATTATTTTAAGGTTAAGACTTTTAGCTTAATAATGTGAATCCAATCTCGCAGATATAACACGCCACTCGTTATGATTACCTGCATACCCGATATCGACTATATCAGGCAAGTGCACAATTTTATACATACTTTCGAAATGTTATTCATTTAACCACTCTATACACATAGTTAGTTTCTAGACAATTTAACCTTGAAATGACATACACGAAAAATATTATGATGAACTACACTTTGCATGTGACATAATGACACTAAAATCCCTTATATGCACTTTTGTGAGTGGCTAGACTAGAACCCGCGTGGGTGTGTGTGGACATCGTTAAGTAGAATGATAACGCCTTGTTACGACATGAAATGCAAAACCTGCAAAAAGTACATGAAATACGTGAATAACTTGATAATCATTGAACATGATAGCCGGTTTGGCTAAATCATAGACATGCATGCCAAGATTTGGCTATTCTCGTGGGCCGGTTGGCTAGTCTGGCTCGTGTCCAGTATAAAACTCATGATGGCCGGTTGGCTGATTCTGGCTAGTGGTCCAGAAAGTACATGTGGATAGGGTTGGGTTCGTGGGCACTAGCCGATAGTAAAAGGGTAGCCTTAGAGGGCACTTGAAGGTGGATTCACTTACTAGCCGTCTAAAGACGAGAACCTTAGTCACGGAATTGCATACACAATTGAACAACTTGAAAATGATGTATCAAAACATGTTAACTTATAGAACTGATGTTGTTTTATTTAAAATTTAACTGTCATGTTTTCATTTATAACAGAACTACCATGCTAGTGTAAACTTTTATAATTGCTTTAACTACCATGTATAATATGTTGCAAATCTTGCCAAGTGTCCCACTCTTACCCATAACTTGCCAAGGACCCTTACTGACATACATTACATGTTGTTTGAAATGTATATCAGGTCACGAGACAGAGTACCAGGAGGACGAGTTGCTTGATCAGACCGATCCGTTGGACCAGGAGTACGTCGATCCAGAGGTTCTTCCCACAGAGGACTAGTCACCGAGATATACCTGCTGCTGCTTAGAGTTTTATTTCTGCTATTCTGTTGGGTGTACCCAATTTTGTAGAATTTTTTGTTGGCCATGCTTGGGGCCTTATTTCTTTGTGTACTTTCTTTCTGGACGTTGGCTTAATTTATAATTATCTCTGTTGTTCTAATTGCATTCAAGAATCTACATTTGGTTGTTAATCACAAATGCTTATTGGGCTTAAGCTTTCCCGATTCAGCCCATGCGGACTCGCTCGCGTCCTCGCTCCCAAGTTTTATAGGAAGCTGGGCGTGACAGTTTTTTGTAGTGGCACATGTAGGTCAGTGCATTATGCAAAATTCAGAAAAATGGAAATACTAACATTGGCCAAAACATCTGGATTTAACTTGTACACGAGAATTGACCCGAGTTTTCTTGTTTCAGCATGGCAGGAGGATACAACACCTGGAACGGAAATGGAGCTAGAGATAGTGGTATTGCCGACATCAATGAACTCCTTGGAGTCATTAGAGGAATGCTGGAGATGCAACAACAGCTGATCCAGCAGGGCCAGTAACCTACTCAGATCGCACCACCACCCCGAGCTGAACCTGGAGTGAAGCAATTTCGTGAGTTGCAACCCAGAAGCTTAACTGGAAAGGAAGGGTCATTGGATGCTGAAGAACGGGCCCAAGGGACTGAAGATAAGTTGAATGGTGCACGTATCCCTCAGGCTGGATGGGTCGATATAGCGAAGCTCCATCTGACTGACAATGCTAGAAGCTGGTGGCAACCGGAAGAACGACGTTTGGTCAGACCGATCTCTTGGAGCATGTTTCAGGAAAGGTTCAACGCCAAATATTTTCCCAAGACTGCCAAGAGAGAACTTCAGCAGCGCTTTACCAACCTGGTCTAGGGAGACAGGACCGTTGACAAGTATGAGGCCGAGTTTGGTATGCTCAGCTGCTTTGCACCTCACTTGGTCAAAGATCCAGAAGACTACGCCTTTAAGTTTTACCAAGGCCTGAATCCCAAAGTTCAAGCCTCGATGACCTCAGTTAAGCTGACGACTCTTCAGGATATTTTGGATGCGGCACCGAGTCACGAAGTTGTGGCGAGACTTCCAGTGGGACCCCCAGCTGGAGGAAGCAAGCATCCAATGGAGCTGCCTAGGATGGTGCCCAGAGGAAATTTCTGGCCTCCCCAGACCACACAGTTCAAAATGCCAGCTGCTCTTGCTGACCGATCACAGCTGACCTTCTACTTCTATGGCAAGATCAGACATCAGAAGAAGGATTACAGGAGGATGCTGATGTAGGGTTTTCTGGACCCTTAGGGCACAAAAAATCTATGCCCGTCCTAAGTCGGACGGAACATAGACAGAAATAACAGCGGAAAATAATCATGTTAATCTAATTAACATTTAACCCTAAGGTCCAAGACCCTAAACCAAGATCTATGCCGACTTGGGATGGGTCTGACCATCCCAAGAAGGATCAAGCCTACTGCGATTAAATTAAACTAATGCTAATAAACACATACCCGGAATCTCAACCCTGGAGCAGGCGAGATGTTCTGAACCGTCTTCCGAGCCGCTCCCGTCCCACGCCGAGCCGCTCCTCGAACCGCTCCCCGAACCGCTCATCAAACCGCTCCGCATCCCGAGGCGATCAATCCCGTGTCGCCGAGCCAACCACGCGCTGAAGAAAGTTTCACGCGAGTGAAACCTCCGCCTAGATTTTGGATCTGAATCCGAACTCCTTTGCGGCTTTGCCAGAGCCCTCATGAGCAAGGCAGGAATTTATAGGGAGAGGAGAAATATTAATTTAGCTTAGATCCGAGCGTGCTCCAACATTTACGAGAGCCGCTCAGATCTAGAGCTTGGGACGAGTTATGAGGAAGGGGGAGGGCCTCTATTTATAGAGGCGGCTGACTCTCCCTTTTTCTCCACAACCGAGGTAGGACTATTAATTTGGGATTAATTAAATTAAGTTAGTTTGCCTTTCACAAAGGGCAAACTTCCTCGAATTTTAACTCCCTCACCGTTGAGCTTCAATGTTGGTACAACCTACCAAATCGAAGAGGGTTCAACGGTGAACGCGTAGGAAAAAACAGCTCGTCAATCCGAGTCCGTTTGACCCTTCAAACAATTGTCCAAAGTTAGCCAAAAGTCATGCTTCTCTTAGAAACGTAGCCGTCAAGAAAATCCCAGGTTTCAAAAAACCCTAACCAGAAAATTTGGGCTTGGTGGGCCTCCATTTTCGCTGGTTTCAGCCCAACAGTTTGGGCTGACTTGTTTTGGCTATAACTTGTGCTTTGGACTCCGTTTTTGACGCGGTTTGAACCTGCGTTTAGAGCGGGACGATCCTGTCATCTAGGTAACCTTTTCAACGCGTTTATTTAATTAAATATAGTCTTAAACAATTTAATACACATTTAATCTCTTTTGCATCATATGCAAATTAGTCCATATCTAGGCTTAAATTGTCATTTGCATCAAATACAAATGATCCGAGGGCATATTCCTCTACATCTCCCACTTGCACTCAGGATCATTTATCCTGAATGCAGGAGATTATTGCAAATATATTTTGCAATATTTTATCCCTTGCATCAAATGCAAATTATTCTCCCTAACTAATTTCTACCTATTACTAGACGAAGGTCACACTCGGTGTGAGACCCTACAGCCTGACCCTTACAACAGGTTGGGCTCGAAGCCCTATACGGCAGTGACCACTAGCAGCGGTTGCCGTACCTGCTTCAGGAATCATCATTATATGGTTGACTCATCGACACGAGTATTGTCGGGACCACCCTGACTATTTCCGTGATGAATTCCGCAGTTATAGTCTCTTCATCTAAACTATGTTGTATAGATCAAGTCTAGGGTACGGTCAAACTGTCAACCCCAATAACTTGACTCCGGTTAGTTTCTATCGATCTTTTAGTCAAAAATGTTGGACTTCTTCCAACATACTCTGGCCAGAGTTTTTACTAAAGACCGAACTAACCATACGACACTAACTCCCATTGACCGGGAGAGATGAATCCTCTCTTGGTCATTACTCTCCTCATACGCTTCAAGTGTCACCCAATCAAAGACCTTTCGACAGGCCTTGCCTCGAAGCTAGGTCATTTGATCTAAGTGGCACCGTTCACGCACAGGTTCGTCAAAATGACCTCAAGTCAAAAGACCAACTAGCCTATCATCACTCAGAGTCATCATTGACAGATTGGTCAATATAACCATATGATAACTCTTGTGGATCGTTCAGTGAACTCATTCTCTAATGAGCACCTGGGTCTTGTCTACGACTTCGCCAAGTCAAGCGATCATGAGATCATCGCCACCGGTAAACGGTGAAGACTAAGACACAATGGTCTATTCGATGTTTCGATATCATTGTCTCGAAACATCTACGACCACGAACCCTTTTAGAATTATGCTACAGACGGTCAAACATTTCTCCATGATCGAGATACTCATCTCGATACATGTTTGACCTTGCATAAAGTCTCATGACTTTACCTAAGTTAATATCTAATGTTAAATACATTATAACATAACTTTAGATAAATTATTACCAAACAGCTTACTGTTATTTCGAACAAGATGTTTGTGCTATACACACATGAAGATAGATAGCCTCGAGGGTATCATCTCTCAACATCTCCCACTTGCACTCAGGCCCATTTATCTCGGTATCTAATACCGTTTTTACACATAAGTTTTCCCGACTTCATGTGGTAGAGCCTTCGTGAGTGGATCTGCTAAAACCGTCTACACTATAGACTTAAGGAGTTTCTATGTTCATATTAGACCAACCATTTGAATCTCATTCAAATAATTCATTTGGTCTGTCGGAATCCATAATATTTTATTTATTTGGATCTTATCCAGTTCATCGTACCTTACGATAATAATCTTAAATTAGTTAATGGTCATAAATGGCTCATATTTATTTCTGATAAAGTATCAAACTCTTTTGATCACTTCATCAAAATATATATGTTCCATCCCTTTGATGCCTCACATGTAATTTACACGCTCCCACTGACCTTGAAAACTATCTGGCTAATTCATATAAGTTGGTCCGTCTAAATCATATTTAGAAAAACGAACTTGTAAGTGAATGCTCCAATTTTCATGGTCAACTTAAGCGTTTACATCGAGTTTGGTCCGAGTAGCTCTGTACACATCTGCTGGTGGAAAACGGTTTCATTATAATCCGTTTTATAGGAATTAGTATGGAAAAACCGTTCTCGACCAACATGATTGCACTTCACCATATTCCTTTCAGCACCAATCTTTCAACTTAAAGATTTACTTGCAGAAAGTGAGGAAACATTTTCCATGTGCACGTAAACTAAATTCCAAAATTTATTTACGCACACGGACCTATTCTGATTGCATCAAGTTTTTAAATCGGAGTTCCAACTCCGAATTTCATCCCGGAAGTTGACTAAGTCATCATCAGTTATGATGTTTAACTCGACTCTTCGTCTCACGAAATTCGAGTAATTATACAACTTCCTAATGATTGATTTAATGAATATCTTATTGATAATATCCTCACAGAATATTATCAAAACCTAGGCATTACTATCTGGGACTTAACCCAGAAGGAGGACTTAACTCAGAGTCACTTACAATGGATCACACCAAGTCTAACTAAGTGTGATTCATACCTTTTGACACACGGATGTGTTAACAGACTTGACCTGATGTAGCTAAGTATTTGACCATCAGTATGTATTTAATCCCATTTTATTTTAATTACGCAAGATTTAATGTAGCTAAGAATTTGACCATTCGATCTAATCGAATCAGTTTAAATACTTTAGTCATTTCGTTCTTTATTTTATCAGACTTGTGTTTCATCAAGAACACGTGTCTTAAAAAAATATACGAATAACTTAATTTGGTTAATCTAGACTCGGGCACATCAGTATGTACCAGACTGAGTTCGACAACTCATTCTCCCACTGTCTTACAGATGGGTTTCGGCCATTCTATCTAAGAGGATAAGACTCACAAGTGTCCGCAGACTTCATAATACGAGAGGTCAGACCCCTCTTTATGTGACTTGTGAAGCTTAGTCTCTCGATACGGCCTAGTCTATTTTTCCATACAAGTTTGCTACTATCTTGTGTGTATATATATATATTAACATTTAATATATATATTATCGTTATACATAAATTACTAACGCAAAACATTGCTTCAGAAGCGAGGTGACGACATTCGTCAAATTGTGTTAGACGTCTTTTGTATAACAATAATTATAAAATCGTGACATCAAAATATGTCACATTTTCATTTTCTCCTACTTATGCCTTTACTAATGATAAATTAAACTATTAAACTCGATTGACTTTCCGGAGTGCCTTCTTCCTTTTCTAAATCACATTTAGATATAAATAGCCCAACATAAATAAATAGCTATGCAAGCATCTTATGTATCCAAACGCCTGAGAGGTACAATCTTGAGTGTAGCTCAAGAAGTAACTTGTCTCAAGATCCGGTTGGGATACATAGTCTTGCACCGCTCATGCACTCGTATTCGACTCAAACAGTTTGATAGAATTCTCGAACTTTGCGGATCAAAATTGTTTGTCCATACAACCTTGAGGGTAGCTCGACAAGTTGTAGGGAGAAACATATTTCGAATATCATATATGTTCAAGCTGCCTCATATAGAGACGGGTGACATGTAGCGTGAATTTATTTGTTGGACCCAGAACTTAATGAAATCGTATTTCTTAAGTCTGTTCTTTAGAAGGTCATTTAAATGTCAACGAGAATATAGTTTTAATTCTATCAATTAGAATTCAACTTGATATTCAATTAATCAACCTATTTGACCAATTAACTAATTCCATTAAAAATTATATTTTGATTCCTTCGGTAAACATAGTCTTGCCCTAGTTATGGCATATGTTCAAAATTAAATATAGGTAGAATGTCTTTTATCTATCTATTTGCTCCCACTATTTTTACGATCGTTTCAAAGCTTAATAACGAACGATTTAATCAAATTAAAATTAATGGGTAAGAGGTCCAATCACCTTGAGCCTAACAACCTCGAGGGTAGCTCAATAAGTTGCTTGACTCTGCAATCGGAAGATGACTCTTCATCGATCATATCAGATATAACCCTCTTAATCGATTTTTACCCCTAGCCATTTGTGATCATGAGGGTGCTCATCCAAATCACAATGTCTAGTCTAGTCGGACCCTTGTTTTCGTGTCTAGCCTGACTTGCTCCGGCGCTCGGGGTATTCACGACACGTCGGTTTGGGTCAAGACTTAGACTACATCTAGTCAGACTACATCATTGACTTAACTTACGCCGGCGCTCGGGGTACGAGACGACGGTTTGGGTCAGTCAAGATTTCATCTTATGTATTTAAGGAGTTGGTTTCTAGAGGGTTGCCCTGTCACAGCTTGAGGGTATCTCAACAACTGTAACACGGGTCCTATAGTAGCTAACCCCTAAAACATAGAGGGCTACGACTAATCTTGAAAAAGATTATTAACGTATTTGACTTAGATATAGTCAGGGTGTCATACCATCATGATTCGCGACATTGCGGTCCAGCGGAACACAGCCAGGGAATTGACTAAGCCAGGATCACTATCCCTTAAAGGGTGATCCAGAACTCTTAGCCAAGCACATTGACTGGATCATGGTCCATTGAATGAAGCTTGTCATTTTTGTATGTGTGCCATAGACTAAACAGCTTTTATTAACAACTAATTAATCCTATCAACTAGTTGCATCCTTAAATTCAAAATTTTAGGATTTGTTTAATTACTTTTATTAAGACCTTATCAACTATAAGGTTCACGTGCTATCCTAATCGTTATTAGGATTTTAATAAACTTTATTAACAACGCCAAAAACGAAGTCCTTTAATGAGAATTAATTATAACAATTAGAATTAAGATTCATTAAAAGGACTACCCTAATCATGAATTTGGTCTTGAAGTGTTGTTAACATTTTATTAAAACATAGCATGTTATTAAAATTTAAGTAATAAATTTTAATCATTTCTTAATTGCTAACCTAAAAGGTTGTCTTGTGTTATCAAATAAGGGACAAGATGAACTAGCCATTAAAATAAAGCTACACTAATTTATCGCATAAAAGGTGTACAACTATTTAACAATTTAAATAGAACACTGTCTATCACATAAACAATTTTAGCATGCAAACATAAATTTAACATTTAAATTTAAAATATGATTTTAAAAATATTTTATTTTTATCTCATAAAAATTTGTTTTTAAAATCACAAATTTGCATGATACTTTTAAAAAATTTATCGCATAAAAATTTTAACCTTTAAAATCAGTTTTAAAATATCTCATAAAATTAAAACATCATTTTAAAAAACTTTCATGCTTAAAAATTTATCATATAAAATTTTTTAGGCACTTTAAACTTATCGCATAAATTTTAAAAGATTTAAAATTAGTTTTTAAAATTATCACATAAATTTTAAAACGTCATTTAAAAATTTTCCATGTTCAAAATTTATCAAATAGAATTTTTGAACATCTAAAACATTTTTGAAAATTATCTCATAACTTTAAAAACATTTTTTTTCAAAAGTATTTAAAAGCATTTCATATGTTTAATAAAATCGCAGGCTAGATCGTAACACAAACCAGGCTCTGATACCACTGTAGGGTATCACTCTGATATCATTGCGACGCTGTTAAGGCCCATCATCCATGGCACCCTAGACCCGTCACAAGATACCTCAGAAACTTGTTTTACGGCATGCCTCTCGACAATGCCCAACCCAATATAAGATCACCATCTTATCGGGACTTGGTACGGTAAGAGCGATTACTTCGGGTCGGCTCATAACCCGAGAACCCGTACTCAAGCTCAACAAGCTCTGATGCCACTGTAGGGTTTTCTGGACCCTTAGGGCACAAAAAATCTATGCCCGTCCTAAGTCGGACGGAACATAGACAGAAATCGCAGCGGAAAATAATCATGGTAATCTAATTAACATTTAACCCTAAGGTCCAAGACCCTAAACCAAGATCTATGCCGACTTGGGATGGGTCTGACCATCCCAAGAAGGATCAAGCCTACTGCGATTAAATTAAACTAATGCTAATAAACACATACCCGGAATCTCAACCCTGGAGCAGGCGAGATGTTCCGAACTGTCTTCTGAGCCGCTCCCGTCCCACGCCGAGCCGCTCCTCGAACCGCTCCCCGAACCGCTCCTCGAACCGCTCCCCGAACCGCTCATCGAACCGCTCCCGAGGCGATCAATCCCGTGTCGCCGAGCCAACCACGCGCTGAAGAAAGTTTCACGCGAGTGAAACCTCCGCCTAGATTTCGGATCTGAATCCGAACTCCTTTGCGGCTTTGCCAGAGCCCTCAGGAGCAAGGCAGAAATTTATAGGGAGAGGAGAAATATTAATTTAGCTTAGATCCGAGCGTGCTCCAACATTTACGAGAGCCGCTCAGATCTAGAGCTTGGGACGAGTTATGAGGAAGGGGGAGGGCCTCTATTTATAGAGGCGGCTGACTCTCCCCTTTACTCCACAACCGAGGTGGGACTATTAATTTGGGATTAATTAAATAAAGTTAGTTTGCCTTTCACAAAGGGCAAACTTCCTCGAATTTTAACTCCCTCACCGTTGAGCTTCAATGTTGGTACAACCTACCAAATCGAAGAGGGTTCAACGGTGAACGCGTAGGAAAAAACGGCTCGTCAATCCGAGTCCGTTTGACCCTTCAAACAATTGTCCAAAGTTAGCCAAAAGTCATGCTTCTCTTAGAAACGTAGCAGTCAAGAAAATCCCAAGTTTCAAAAAACCCTAACCAGAAAATTCGGGCTTGGTGGGCCTCCATTTTTGCTGGTTTCATCCCAACAGTTTGGGCTGACTTGTTTTGGCTATAACTTGTGCATTTGGACTCCGTTTTTGATGCGGTTTGAACATGTGTTTAGAGCGGGACGATCCCGTCATCTAGGTAACCTTTTCAACGCGTTTATTTAATTAAATATAGTCTTAAACAATTTAAGACACATTTAATCTCTTTTGCATCATATGCAAATTAGTCCCTATCTAGGCTTAAATTATCATTTGCATCAAATACAAATGATCCGAGGGCATATTCCTCTACCGCTGAATCAATGCCTGATCTGTGGATCATCTGCACATGCTGCGAGGGACTACCTCCACAGCAAGGATAGTCGAGCACCTACTGGAGTAACTGGACCTATTCAGTGTCACGCCCCGCTTCCCTAAAATGGAGGCGATATGTGAGAAGGTCCGCACAGACGTGGAGCTATGAAGCTACACGCCTGATAAGCATCAGTAAACCAAGTGCAGGTCCCTGTAACCACGAGCAGAACAAGATAGTAACACAAGGAGATATAGAAATAAAATCCCAAATCTCAGCAATGTCCAAACATTAAAATTAAGTTCAACATCCAGAAAATCTACCAGGCTAAAGGAAAGAGTCTAAAGGCCCAGAACAAGGCCAACAAAGACAAACTTAACAGAGTATTGGTGCTACGCACCGACAACAAAAACAGTCTAAAACGAAGAACACAAGCAGCCTCTACGACTGATCTCCAATGTCCTCGTACTCCTCAATGAACGCAGGCTCTGACTCAGCGTCAGCAAACACCACGTCCTCTGCAGCACTCTCAGGCTCGGGATCTAACATGTGTCATCCAAAAGAGTAAAGGGGCACATGTCAGTAAGTCTAACAAGACTTGAGCAAGGAAACGAAAGTGAAGGCAAACTAGCAACCTAGCAGTTCTAGTATGATGCATAACATGGCAAGCATAGTATGGAAGTGACAAGTAAAGGGAAGTACAAGTGGCAAGTGGCAAGTATGGCATGGATAACAAGTTTTACAAGGAAAAACATGGACACGCACAAGTCAAGTAGTTCACGTCAAGTGAACACGTCAAGTAAACACGTCACGTAAACAAGTTGTGCACAGAGATTTTGTCTGCTGGCAAGAGTGGCTGATCGGGCCAACTCGTAAGCTCAGGTGACCGCTTATCCTTATCCCTCCATGTGTATCGAGCCAGGGCATTATCCCCGAACACGGAATGCTTGCTTCTGCGTCACGAGCCAGGAAGTGTATTTGGCATAGGGTTGTGCCCGCTAAAAAGCAGGTGCCTAGCCTGGCCTAGGGTTATGCCTGCAACGCAGGTGCCTAGCTGGAAACAAGTAGATCGGGCATTGGCTATCGACCAACACATGTGGCCCGCTTCTGGAACACGAGCCAGGAAACACTAGTATTGTAGCGTGTGCTACGAATGCGACATTCAACATGGATGACATGGCATGGAAAATGTAGTGCAAGGCGTACAGTTAAAGTATTAAACATGGCAGTTAAGATGCATGGATGGCAACAAGTGCAAATAATGAAAAGTAGTCGGATCAAGCTTCGTTGTCAAGCTAGATCCTGAAATTAGCGCCTAGGCAAGTATCATTTCGTCGCCTAGTCTCTTTTACGCCTACAACAAGCAAATGGCCTAAAACATGGCCTAAAACCCTAAGTGGCAAGTTTCACTTGCCTAATACCGACGATGACGATCGACGGTAAAACGTCACACAACTCTATTCTACGGAATGGAATCGCTGCCATGACAAAAGAACATTAGAACAATAGCCAACCTAATTTTATTAGGGTTTAACAAAAATCACAAAACGGGTTATGAGAATATTAAAGGATTGAACACTACCGTAGGAAGCGAAAGATCGATGCCGAGCAAGCACGGCAACGTTAGAAACCCTTGTGGGGGATGTACGAGGGATTACGGACCTCGAACGTCGCGTACAAGAAGTCGTGTGCAAAGGGAATCTGTTTTGGATATGGAAGACGTTTGTACACACTTGTGGGGGATGTACGAGGGATTACGGACCTCGAACGTCACGTACACGAAGTCGTGTGCAAAGGGAATCTGTTCCCTTGCGGAGAGGATCTCTGGATGAGCGGGAAAGTCGCATTATATATGCATAAGTGCATGCGACATATGGCTAATAAAGGGGGAATATCTTAAGCTTATGTTGTACCATGCATATGGTACAACTTAAGCTTATAATGTGCCATGTATCATGGTACACCTTAATTAAGTTGTTCCAAAGGAACAACTTACCCTAAAATAACTACCTTGGGGGCTATAAATAAGACCCAAGGGTAGCCATTTTCCTTACACCATTTGCATGAAATTTATGCATGCATCTTTTTCATAGCGAAGCTCTGCAGAAATATTTCCTCTCCCTCCATCCAAGTTCTTAATCTAAAATAGAGATTTAGATTGTGGATTAGTAGCCTTACTCCGTTCATGAGAAGACTCGATCCGTCGTGGCGAATCCGAAGGCAAAGTTCCGAGACTACCGCTCCGCATACGCTAGCGTAAGTCTCCACTTTATTTATCGATCCTAACTCTGTTTTGGACAGGATCCTACATTGGTATCAGAGCCATATGGGTTCGCCCCGGTCAATCCACCGCCCCGTCGAAACTACGAACGAGTCGTTGTCTTTTTCACGAATGGGTCTCCTACCATTACGGATATGGTAGGAACGCTTCGTGACGGAGAGAACGCAGCGGTTGTTCTTTTCACGTTAGGGTCTCCTATCATTACGGATATGGTAGGAACTCTCCGTGATGGGAAGAACCGACCGTTCACGTAGTACGTTATTCATTTTTGGCACACGGCCATTAGGAAATAACTAATTTCTCGACGAACGGGTGCTTCATCGACGAACGGGTGCTTCATCGAGGAAGATGATGGTACTTATTTCCATCGGGTAAGAGGAAATTTGGTGCATGTGCACCATGGCCAAATGGGCTATGAATGCCATGCATCCCCCCTCCCCGAGCGGAGGGGGTTGGCTACGGCCAATAACCACCGGCGACCACCCCATCAAGGGGGAGGAATAAGTACGGCAACCCCATTCAAAGGGGGTGGCCGGTCATGGCCAAAGGGGCCATGGCCGGCCAACGCCGAATGGCCATGGCCATGGCCGGCCATGGCCAAGCCATGGCCGGCCAAGGCCAGGCCGGCAGTGGGCTGGCCAAGGCCAGCCCGGCAGTGGCCGGCCTTGGCCAAGGCCTGCCGGCCCTGGCAGAGGCCAGGGCCGGCGCCCTGGCATCAGGCCAGGGCCTGGCAGAGGCCAGGGCAGGAGCCCTGGCCCCGGCCAGCGGCCAGGCCGCCCTGGCCTCAGGCCAGGGGCCTGGCCGCCCTGGCAGAGTCCAGGGCAGCGCCCTGGCCTCAGGCCAGGGCCTGGCCGAGGCCAGGGCAGGAGCCCTGGCCCCGGCCAGTGGCCTGGCCGGCCGGCCCTGGCAGAGGCCAGGGCCTGGCCGGCCCTGTCCGAGGGGGCCAGGGCCCCTGGCCGGCCAGGGCAGAGGCCCTGGCCGGCCCTTGGCCAAGCCCCGGCCAGGGCAGAGGCCCTGGCCGGGAAGAAGTTGCAGTCCGGAAAATTGGTCGACCAATTTTGTGTTTTTGGTCGACCAATCTGGCAGAAGGTCTGGGTCGACTGCAAATTTGTCAACTGACCCATACAGGGTGACAAAAGGCATTGGTCAAACTCGAATGTGTCGATTAGCCCATACGGGGCTAACCACAGTGCCGACTAGTTCATACGGGACTAACGTTTTAATGAAGTTTTTCATTGGGCTCTACTCCTTGAAGACTAGCCAAAGTGCTCTACTTCATGTGAGATTAGCCATGTCATTGTGCTCTACTCTACGGAGATTAGCCAATGTACTTGTGACGTTGTGCTCTACTCTACGGAGATTAGCCAACGTGCTTTCAAATTTTGACAAAGATGTTTTTCAAATAGGTTATGTCCCGTCCTTAAATCGGGATAGCGCAATTTAGAATTCCAAGTCCTACCACGATCCGGCCATGGTTATCTAACCTATGGGTGTGTAGAACAGGTCTCGTGGCTTGGCAATTGTTGCGCTAAAATTCTTTGCGCAAACTCTCACCTATTCTATTTTGAAAGATATGTTTTTCAAAGTAATTTTCCGCTGCTAATACCATACGGGTATTATTTCTGATTTCTTTTTACTTAAGATAAGTAAGAGGGATACTTTGAAAGTTACTTCTAGATGGTAGTTGGGAACGTAGTGAACTTCTCGATTCTAGAGTAACATTTCAACGCATCCAAGGAACTTATCAAGTGTTTAAAGAATCGAAATTTTATGCATAGAATTTTGATCATGTTTTTCATTCTCTTTGCAGTTTTTTGAATCGAATATGTCTACCGCTTCTAAGAATATTGTCGCAGAGCTTAACAAAGGTGAAAAGCTCAACGGCGACAATTATAAACTTTGGTCAATAAAGATCCAATATGTTTTGGAGGAGCAAGATGTGCTCGAAACACTTCAAAACATAATGGTAGAACCTGAGTTGGGCAATACGGCCCAACACAAGAGGGACCGGGAAGCTTATGATACTTGGACTCGAAAGAACAAAATAGCACGTATTACGTTACTGTCCGCAATGGACAATGACATAATGCGTCTATTTCGGGAATTCGACCTAGCCAAAGACATATGGTCTGAGCTAGAGATAAAGTTTGGTGGAACTTCGGTTACCAAACTCCGCTCCTTGAATATTCAATTTGATTCGTACAAGATGCGGCGAGATCATTCTATGAAAAAGCATCTCCGCCACATGGCGAATCTTATATCTGAATTAAAGGATGCGGGTGTCACGCTGTCTGACGAACAGCAGATCCAAGCAGTCATTCGTTCACTCCCAGATAGCTGGGATAACATGAAAATGCATCTCACTCATAATGAGTGCATTAAAACTTTAAGCGATGTATCGAAACACCTCGAACTCGAGGAAGAGCGGATTCAAGCCGCAAAACCAAGTGCAGAAGTGCACGTGGCCGCTAGTTCCTCACATGGAGGAAATAAGCGGAAGAATAAACGCTTAAGGTTTGTGAACGAACGTAAGCAAGAACCGGAGACCTCAAAGAAGACAAAGAACAAAAAGTGGCAAAAGAATGTGCACTCAAAGAAGAAAAACTTGAAGAAGATCAAGTGCTTTAAGTGCAACAAGTACGGTCACTTCGCCCGTACATGTACGGATGGAAGTGATAAGGTAACTTGTAGGGCTAGTTACATATGTGTTTCTAGTTCCATGTTTCTTGCTGAATCTAACTATTTTTGGTTGATTGATTCAGGGGCCACAGACCACGTAGCGAAGGACAGAAGGTTCTTCGTAGAGTATCGAAAGATAACTCAAGGAACAAAGTGGATATACGTCGGCAACAACACACGTGTTGAAGTCAAAGGCGTCGGAACATGCAAGCTAGTTCTCGACAACGGCCGGACTTTATTATTGCACGACGTCCTCTTTGCTCCAGATATTAGAAGGAATATCGTTTCCGTGGTCATGTTAATGTCTTTAGATTATGAGTGGAGGTTCTATAAACAATATGTTGACCTTGTTTGTAATAATTCTTTGATTGGTTCTGGTAATGTTTGTAATGGATTAATTGTTTTAAATACAATGTATGATGATTCTTCTTCCATTAATGAAAGTTTCCATTTGACAAATGCTTCTAACTCTGAGTCTGAGATCATTTGTTGGCATGCAAGACTTGGTCATATTGGACCAACTAGAATGGATAGACTTGCCAAAAGTGGCTTGCTATCTAATGTTTCAAAAGTTGAAATGTCAACTTGCGAACATTGTCTTGTAGGGAAAACTTGTCGCAAGCCGTTTGGAACTGGCACAAGGGCCGAAGTTCCATTACAGCTTATCCATTCGGACATTTGCGGTCCAATGAATGTTAAGACAAGACGCGGGAAGTCCTATTTCATCACATTCATTGATGACTTCACTCGTTTCAGACATATCTATTTGATATCCCACAAAAGTGAAGCTTTGGCTTGCTTTAAAAACTATATGAGTTTAGTGGAGAATCAATTAGATCGCAAGATTAAGGTTTTGCGAACCGATATGGGTGGTGAATATCAATCAATAAGTTTTAAGGAACTTTGTGATGAAAAAGGCATAGTACATCAGGTAACTATGCCTTACACTCCACAACAAAACGGTGTTGCGGAAAGAAGAAATAGGACATTGATGGAAATGGTCCGATCAATGATGTCTCAGGCAAATTTGCCTATCACCTTTTGGGGTGACGCATTATTGACGGCAGCATTCATCTTAAACCGTGTACCCTCGAAGTCGGTAAGTTCTACTCCTTATGAGTTGTGGAACAATAGAACTCCAGACTTAAACATTCTAAAACCTTGGGGTTGTGCCTCTTACGCACATTTATCCTCTCACAAATATGGCAAACTTGGGCCACGTGGGAGGAAGTGTATCTTCATCCGATACGCTGAAAACTCCAAAGGATATGTTTTCGTCGGTCAAGAGGACAATGTGGGTCTAATAGAATTCGAATCGAGGGATGTTGTCTTCTTGGAAAAAGAGTTTCCAAGACAGGGTGAGATAAGTCAAGACTTATCCTTGTTTGAGACTTGGGATCAAGAAGGATCGGAACGTTCGAGTGGGAGAATTCTTGGTGAAGAAGAAAATACGTTTCAAACTTCACCAATGGATGATACGAACGATACCAATCCTATTCCGAGTGGGAGTGATGTTATTCCAAGTGGGAGTGATGTCATTCCAAGTGGGAGTGATCAAACTCAAACAAGACGTAGTAATCGAACGAGGCTAACACCTCTGAGATTTGAGGATGAATTTCCTCAAACATTCATGACATTACTACAAGATGATGACGAACCTGCAAATTTCAAACAGGCCGTCACATGCCCTGCTAAAGATAAATGGATAGCGGCAATGGAAGAAGAACTTCAATCCATGAAAACAAACCAAGTCTGGGACTTGGTTAATTTACCTAAGGGACGTAGAGCCATTGGGAACAAGTGGGTTCTCAAAATCAAGCATAAGGCTGATGGCTCCATCGAGAAATATAAAGCTCGCCTTGTTGCGAAAGGTTTCACGCAACAGGAAGGAATAGACTACGAAGAGACTTTCTCTCCTGTCGTGCGTTTTACCTCCATTCGCTTAATTCTGGCAATGGTGGCTTGTTTGGACCTCGAGTTACATCAGATGGATGTAAAGACTGCTTTTCTTAACGGAGAACTAGATGAGGAGATCTACATGGAACAACCAAACGGGTTTGTACAAGAAGAAAACAAACATAAGGTTTGTAAACTTCGTAAATCCATATATGGTCTTAAACAATCCTCAAGGCAGTGGTATATGCGCTTTCAAGAAGTCGTTTTGTCGTATGGTTTCTCCATGCTCGACGAAGACAACTGCGTATATATTAAGAGGATTAAAAACAAGTATGTAATTATGTCTCTTTATGTAGATGACATACTTATAGCCGGAAATGATAAGCGTCTTATCTTGGATATCAAAACTTGGCTTTCATCCGTCTTTGAGATGAAAGACATGGGTGAAGCTGCATATATCCTTGGGGTTAAGATCTCAAGGAATCGTTCCAAGAAACTTCTTTCTCTCTCTCAAGAGACATATATAAAGAAAGTTTTAGAACGGTTTAATATGCAGGATTGCAAGCCAATTGATACTCCAATAAGCAAAGGCGAGGGTCTATGTTTGGAGATGTGTCCCAAAGATCCAAAAGAAAAGAAAGCTATGGAAAAAGTTCCATACTCCAGTGCTGTCGGGAGTCTGATGTACGCCATGATGTGTACCAGACCGGACATTTGCTATGCTGTTGGTATGGTAAGCCGTTACCAATCCAACCCAGGACAAGCACACTGGAAAGCGGTGAAGAGGATATTAAGATACCTCAAAGGGACTGCGGACTATGCGTTATGCTATCAAGGCAATACCTTGAGACTCGAAGGCTATACCGATGCTGATTGGGCGGGTGATCTCGACGAGCGAAGATCTACCTCAGGCTTTGTTTACTTGCTCGGGAATGGTGCAATATCCTGGAGCAGCAAGAAGCAAACCTGCATCGCCTTATCAACCATGAAAGCCGAATTCGTAGCATTCAGCATGGCGGTCCAAGAAGCTGTTTGGCTTAGGAAATTCTTAGACAGGCTGACGAATGCCTCTGACTCGAGCACTGTTCCTATATACAGTGATAGTCAAGCTTCGATTGCCTATGTCAAAGATCCTAAATTTCATTGTAAGACCAAACACATTGACATTCGATTCAAGTTTGCAAAGGATTATGACAAACGGAAGGAAGTAGACATAGGATACATATCCACGCATGAGATGATAGCGGATCCCCTTACTAAGGCGATCCCCAGAGATGTGTTTTTCAAACACTTATCATCTATGGGAATGCGTAGGTGCTGAGCTGTATCATGTAATATTTCCCATGTCTATAGAAGATCAAAATTTAATTTGCATACAAGTTTCTTACAAATGATTTTATATACATTTGTGTTTAAGTCTCAGCTATTTTATTGTGTGTATGTCGGACAGATTAAGGTTGGCTCTCTCACATGAGCAACCGCCTTATCTTATCAGAAGGATAAGATAGAGATGAGACTAGTTTAAAGTCAAAATCATTAGACAAATGATTTAGAGTCATGACTTAAACAAGATAGTCGAATAAAAGATCTGCATCATACGGATGCTTACAAAAGATCTGAGATCTGTATCACAAGGATATAAAGATCTCATTGGATTTTTTAAATCCTATCTGTCTTATGCAGGATGAGAGTCCGTGAATATTTCACGAGTAGTAAGGGGACTCAAAAAGATAGGCACTGTGGTGTCTGATCTTTCATCCGTACAACATCATTAAGACATACTCTCCCTGGGAAAGGAGTGATGTTGTAGTACGTGTTCATACCACGTATGCATTTCAACCACTGAGTTAGTAGCAATAGTGTTTGCTATTATGTGAGACTCAAAGGCCATACGGGTCTTAACTCTTACCCTCAAGGACTCTAATTGGTTCCTTTAGATTTGACGAGATGATCGCTATCTTAGCGTGTTGCTAATGGGCTATGGTAATTCGGCTCGGCGGGGCACGTTAGAAAAGCGAATCAAGTCAAGATCAGAAGGTTCGCAAGAAGAGGAAGATTGATTTCATATTCGCATATGGACTTTAATGATTCAAAGCTGGCCAGCCAATTGTAATCCAGATAGGATTCAATTGTTGAATATAAAGTATAAGAAATGTGAAGAAATAATCTAGGGTAAAGCATGCGTTGAACTACTCAACTTTGCACCTTCGAGGTCGTTGTGTATCTCTAACAAGTGCACAACAGCAGACTCTACGCGCATGACGGTCGCACGGTCTATTTCTCGGTATGATAGATGAAAGAACTAAGGGAAAGATGTTCTCTTACAATCCCCTCAAGTGTGAGTGGGATATGTTGGATATGTAAGACGTTTGTACACCCTTGTGGGGGATGTACGAGGGATTACGGACCTCGAACGTCGCGTACACGAAGTCGTGTGCAAAGGGAATCTGTTCCCTTGCGGAGAGGATCTTTGGATGAGCGGGAAAGTCGCATTATATATGCATAAGTGCATGCGACATATGGCTAATAAAGGGGGAATATCTTAAGCTTATGTTGTACCATGCATTTGGTACAACTTAAGCTTATAATGTGCCATGTATCATGGTACACCTTAATTAAGTTGTTCCAAAGGAACAACTTACCCTAAAATAACTACCTTGGGGGCTATAAATAAGACCCAAGGGTAGCCATTTTCCTTACACCATTTGCATGAAATTCATGCATGCATCTTCTTCATAGCGAAGCTCTGCAGAAATATTTCCTCTCCCTCCATCCAAGTTCTTAATCTAAAATAGAGATTTAGATTGTGGATTAGTAGCCTTACTCCGTTCGTGAGAAGACTCGATCCGTCGTGGCGAATCCGAAGGCAAAGTTCCGAGACTACCGCTCCGCATACGCTAGCGTAAGTCTCCACTTTAGTTATCGATCCTAACTCTGTTTTGGACAAGATCCTACAACCTAATTTTATTAGGGTTTAACAAAAATCACAAAACGGGTTATGAGAATATTAAAGGATCGAACACTACCGTAGGAAGCGAAAGATCGATGCCGAGCAAGCACGGCAACGTTAGAAACGATCCGGGGAAACTACGGTTCAGATCTGAAACGGCGAGGAAATCTTGGAGAAATGAGGTTTTGAGGGGTTTTGGGGGTTGGCCGTCGGCCTAGGGGGTGTGGTCGGCGCAATGGTGGTGAGAGGGGGTTCCGGGGATGAAGGGAAAAGGCTAGGGGAAGATGGATGATGATTTGGGGAAGAAGGAGGCTCAGAAGAAATGAATGAAGAAAGAAAAACGATTGGGGGGTTTAAATAGGATTCGTGCGGCGGCTGGGCAAACCCTAGATTTACGACAGCGATTAGTCGGTCAAAGAAGGGTTGTTGACCGACTAGTTCGAGAACTAGTCGGTCGATCGACCAACTGTGACCGACTAAAATCAAACAGTAACTCAGGTCGACAAAATGGTCAATGAATTAGTCGGTTAAAGAACAATGGCTGACCGACTAGTTTGCAACCTAGTCGGTCGGTGGTTGTTCTTGGACTGACTAACGATAAACAGTAACTTTGGTAAAATTAATCAAAGGAACTAGTCGGTCTGAGAGCAAGTTCTGACCGACTAGTTTCACATCTAGTCGGTCGGTGGTTGTTCTTAGACCGACTAAGAGTAAACAGTATCCTCTGGATTATTGATTCAATGAACTAGTCGGTTCCAGTAGAGTTCCTGACCGACTAGATCTCAATCTAGTCGGTTGGTCCCCCTTCTTGAACCAACTAAGGTGCACGAAAAGTGCCGAAATGAAGCGCGAAGCTTTGGGAAGATTCCTATAGCTTCTAAGATCACTCTAACTCTAAAATATGAGTGATTTGAGGTTTGTTATGAGCGACTTACTCCAAGATCAACGATTCTAAGGAAGAAGCTAGAAAATCACGACGAAACGATCGAAAACGAAAGCTACGGAGACGGAAACCACACATAAGGAGAAAATCCACCAAAACATATATATATATAATATAGATAATCCAAATACATGAAAAACCAGTCGTTACATTCTCCCCAACTTAAGAAAAATTCCGTCCTCGGAATTTCCCAACACTCACGTGTCTGGGAACAAAAGTGAGAAACGCTCTAGCATCTCATCCTCATTCTCCCAAGTAGACTCTCCTGGCGAGTCGTGTCGCCACATCACCCTCACAAGATTGACAACCTTGTTCCGGAGTGACTTCTGACGCCTGTCCAGAATCTGCACTGGCTGCTGGTCATACGTCATATCAGGGCGAACGGTGATCTCCGAGAAATCCACAGCATGAGATGGATCGCTAATGTATCGACGAAGCTGTGACACATGGAAAACATTGTGAACTCCTTCCAAAGACGGCGGCAAGGCCAAATGGTAGGCTACCTCACCAACCCTCTCCAGAACGTCAAACGGTCCAATGTATCGCGGGCTCAACTTCCCTCGCTTCCCAAACCGAATCACACCACGATTCGGGGAAATCTTCAAGAACACATGGTCGCCTGGATGAAACTCCAAAGGACGGCGTTTAGCATCCGCCCAATGCTTAAAACGGTCATGAGCAATCCTCAACCTCTCCCGAATGTTCCTGACAACATCCACAGTCTCCACAATCATCTCAGGTCCCAATAGCTCCCGATCACCAACGTCATCCCAACTCAATGGCGATCAACATTTCATCCCATACAGCGCGGCGAAAGGAGCCATGTTAATACTCGCCTGGAAGCTGTTGTTGTAAGAGAACTCTACCAGATGTAGATGGTCCTCCCACGAACCCTTGAAATCCAACATGCACGCCCTCAGCATGTCCTCCAAGATCTGAATCATCCTCTCGGACTGGCCATCTGTCTGCGGATGGTACGCCGTGCTGAAACTCAGACGTGTACCCAAACTCTTCTGCAAACTCTGCCAGAACTGAGATGTGAACCTCGTGTCTCTGTCCGACACGATACTCACCGGGACCCCGTGAAGTCGTACGATCTCCTGCACGATTCACGTTACATCACTATCTAAACTAGGAAAAGGAAATAGAAACGGAGAGTAAAAGAATTTACCTCCATGTATCTCCTCGCTAGCGCCTCAGTGGACTGTCCTACTCGGAATGGAATAAAGTGCGCAGATTTGGTCAATCGATCTACGATCACCCAAATCGCGTCATTCTGCTTCGGACTCCGAGGTAGTCCAGTCACGAAATCCATAGTGATGTGTTGCCACTTCCACTCCGGAATCGGAAGCGGTTGTAGCAACCCTGACGTACGCTGATGCTCCGCCTTTACCTGCTGGGAAACAAAGCACTTGGCCACACTCCGAGCCACACTCCTCTTCATACCATGCCACCAATAGTTCAGACGAAGATCCTTGTACATCTTGGTCCCACCAGGATGCACAAAATACGACGAACGGTGTGCCTCCACCAACAACTCCTCCCTGATATCCCCAGCTGGCACACACAACCTGGCTCCAAACCTCAGCGAGCCATCCTCATGAATCAAAAAGTCAGTCCACAGACCGGCTTCCACCAGCTCCCGAATCTTCACCAGCTTCGGATCCTCAGCCTGGCCAGCCTTGATCCTATCCACAATCGACGACTGAATCTGCATACTCATCAACGAAGAAGCCTCCCCAGGAAGAACAATCTCAAATCCAGACTCGCAAAAATCCTGCTGCAATCTCCACTGCGAAGTCAACAACATCACCACTGGAAGCCTACTCAGCGCATCAAGAACCACATTCACCTTGCCAGGGTGAAACTGCAAATCAATCTCATAATCCGCCATGAGCTCCAACCATCGACGATGTCGCATGTTGAGCTCCTTCTGAGTAAAAATATACTTCAAGATTTTGTGATCGGTGAAGATCTTCACTTTCTCACTCAACAAGAAGTGCCTCCAAATATTGAGCGCAAACACGACAGCAACCAACTCCAAGTCGTGCGTCGGGTAATTCTTCTCATGAGTCTTGAGCTGACGCGAAGCATACGCCACAACATGCCCGTGCTGATGCAACACACAACCGAGACCCTTGCCAGAAGCATCGTAAAAGACCTCAAATCCTCCACTGCGATCAGGCACGACAAGAATAGGGGCAGTCGTCAATCTCTCCCTCAGAACACCAAAGGCATTCTCACAATCACCCGACCAAACAAAAGGCACATCCTTCCGCGTCAATCTGGTCATCGGCTCAGCAATACGGGAAAAGTCCTTAATGAAGCACCGATAGTAACCAGCAAGCCCAAGGAAACTCCGGATCTCAGACGCTGACTGCGGAACAGGCCACTCCCGAATAGCCTTGATCTTTTCGGGATCCACTGAAATACCATCTCCAGTCACCACATGCCCGAGAAAAGCAACTCTGTCCAGCCAAAACTCGCACTTCGAAAACTTAGCATACAACCGATGCTTCCTCAAAATCTCCAACACTGTCCTTAAGTGCGATGCATGCTCTTCCTCCGACTTAGAATAGATCAGAATGTCGTCAATAAAGATAACGACAAACTTATCTAAAAAGTCATAGAAGATCAGATTCATCAGATTCATGAAAACTGTGGGTGCATTGGTTACACCGAAAGGCATAACCACAAACTCGTAGTGTCCATACTTCGTCCTGAATGCTGTCTTCGAAACATCTTCCTTCTTCACCTTCAGCTGATGATAACCACTCCTCAGATCCAACTTCGAAAACACCCTCGAACCTCCAAGCTGATCAAAAATATCATCGATGCGAGGCAACGTGTATTTATTCTTGATGGTCACCGCATTCAGCTCCCTGTAGTACACGCACATGCGACGCAAGCCATCCTTCTTCTTCACCAGCAGCACCGGTGCTCCCCACGGAGACACACTAGGATTGACATAACCCTTCTGCAAAAGCTCATCCAGCTGCTTCCGTAATTCCTCCAACTCTGCTGGAGCCATACGATATAGCGCCTTCGAAATTGGCTGCGCTCCCGGAATAAGATCAAACGAAAACTCGAGAGCTCGATTGGGTGGCAGCCCAGACATCTCCTCGGGGAAGACGTCATCGAAGTCCCGCACTACAGCTGGCCTCTCCAGCTCCATCTGCATAGCCACAATCTCGACTGCCCTGGCCCGAAATCTGTCCGGACCGAGCAAACTGCTACCCCGGCTGAACTCGAATACTGGATGTCTGGGAATCTCGAACACCACCTTCTTCCTCCGACAGTCGATCGTAGCATAGAAGCTCGCTAGCCAATCCATCCCAAGGACCGCATCATAGTTGATGATGTCGTGGACAATGAAATCAGCGTAAAGCTCATGTCCACAGACCACCAATGAGCAAGAATTGCAACTACGATGCACCGAGACCACGCCATTCCCTGTAACGATATTCCAACTCTTGGAAAGAGGGGACGTCGACAAGGAATGCTTCTCCACGAAGCTCCGAGAAATAATGCACATCGATGCACCTGATGTAATGCCCTACAAGCTACTACACAAGTACTAGAGGGGGGGGGGTGAATAGTACTTTAAAATAATAAGGAGTATAATTCCAAATTAAATTGCAAACAACTACCAAATCAATTTGCGGAAGCTTAAATTGAATGACAACAACAAAATTAACAATGCAAACAAATGATGTTAATGGGTTCGGATCCACCCAAGTCTCCCCGACTTGTTCCCGGTGATCCTACGTCCCAACCACCCGGATCCCCTCCGGATACTTGAGTTAGAAACCCTAACTCAAGATTTCCACTATGAATATCTTGTGAAAAAAAACCTTCACAAGATCAAATCATACAACAACGGCAATAGTGAATCCCACAACCCAGGATCACAACCTTCTCTCACAACCGAGAGAATCAACAAGAAATATAAATGAGTTATATTGAAATAAGCAAACTTACCACAAAATCCTATACCTTGAGTTTTTCTTACCCAAATGGTGAAATGAAGGATTTGAGGAAGATGAAGTCACCAAGACCTAGCACCAAGGAAATGACCAGCAATCGGTGCCTAGGGATGATTTGGAGACTTGGATCAAGCAATAGCTTGAAGAGCTCACCAAGAACAACCTTCTCTCTAGATGGATTCTAGATCTAGAAATGAGAGAGAATGGGTTTCTTGTGAGGAAGAGAGCTTTTGATTTGAGTGAGAAAGGCTATCTCTTTTGATCTCAATGAATCTCTGAATGGAAGCTCTAACCTAGATAGAAATGACCTAGGTTCGTATTTATAGGGTCCCATAAAAACAACTTAGGTCATTCTCCAACGGATAGAAATCTGGGAGAATTAGTCGGTCAAAGAACAATCACTGACCGACTAGTTCATCAACTAGTCGGTCAGTCAAACAGCATGGACCGACTAAGAGAGGAACTGAGAAGAAAGAGAATTTCAGACCTAGAAATCTAGTCGGTCCAAGAAGACTGTCTGACCGACTAGTTTCACAACTAGTCGGTCAGTCAATGAACGTAGACCGACTAAGAGGCAAAATGAATTAGTCTGAATGCAATATGACTTAGTCGGTCCAAGAACAAAAGTTGACCGACTAGATTGTCAACTAGTCGGTCACCAAACGTTCTTAGACCGACTAACGATAAACATTAGCTTAGGAGAATTTTAGTATGAACATTAAGTCACAACTAGTCGGTCAAAGAAGCATCACTGACCGACTAGTTCACAAACTAGTCGGTCGGTGAGTCAACGTAGACCGACTAACAGTAAACAGTAAAGTCCAAGAAATTAAGGAATCAAACTAGTCGGTCCAAGAGGAGTTGCCGACCGA
Source organism: Scilla litardierei (assembly GCA_030789695.1). NCBI lineage: Eukaryota > Viridiplantae > Streptophyta > Magnoliopsida > Asparagales > Asparagaceae > Scilla > Scilla litardierei. Next base: position 213,179,166 of record CM061142.1, on the reverse strand, counting down.
CTAGATCACCATCTAGTCGGTCAGTACTTGTTCTTGTACCAACTAACATGCACAAACAAGTCCGAATCGAAGCGCGACGCTTCGAGAAAGTTAGAATGAACTTGTACTAAGATCCTAGAGCTACGATATGAGCGTTATGAAGTTAGAATGGTAAGATATACTCAAGGCTTAACATTCTATATATCGAAGCTAAAAAGACTATAAATAAAACCTTAATAAACGGTCTTCGAGAGCTTCGATTGATTCTTCATAACTTCCAAAACGACGCAAGAGCTTCAACGAAGCTTTAGGCAAGAATACGAGCTTTGGGAAGTGTTGAGATGTCGCTTTGAATGTTCTCGTGAATTTGGCGACGATCTCCAATACTGTGCTCACAAATTGTTAGTTCATGGATCATTTATGTTTGCTCATCATCAAAACCAAATCCGGGGAGTCCAATATTCAACATTCTCCCCCTTTTTGGTGATGACAAACCAACATAAATAATAATCAAAAATAATGATTCAAATGTAAAATACTTACTCCCCCTGCATTGATGACACGTTAATTCCAAAATGAATATATATGAATTGCATCAAGCAGACGAGTAAGATAAATAAAGAGAATCGTTTTTTTGAAATATCGGATTTTGAAAATCCTTATATATATCTTAACTCCCCCTGAATTTAACATATCAAACTAGATTCTTGGAAATTGAGTTAAATTTTCATTTGCGCTATTTATTATCATTATCTCTCCCCCTTTGGCATTATCCCAAAAATGGGGGGCATACAACGACAACAACTAGGAAATGGAAAATCCAACATCGGGAGTCGTAGACAATGACGATGGAACTAATTGACACCAAAGGAAAAGCGATAAAATCAAATCAAGGTTTGCCAAAATTGTCCATTATCAAAAAGCGATAATTAAACTCATCAAAAATACCAAATAATTATTCATTTCTTGAATAAAGAAACATACTCTTCAATATTCAATATTCTTGGGTAAATTTGTGCATGGAAAACAATTCTATACAATTATAGAATTTAAATCTATTTAACCAAGTTTTCATGCGTCGAGCGACGAATTCACACATCACATGCATTGAACGAATATTAAATGTGCACGACGAATTAAGACAAAGAGAACGACGATGTATATATATAAATGATAACATCATGAGTACATCCAAAAAGATATCGATACATCAAATGCAACATACCCATCAAAAAGAAATACATCATCATCATCCACATCAAAATAAATACAACATCATCATCCACATCAAAATATAAAATCATCGTCGACAGTATCCAAAATACATCAAAATATCATAACCCTCATACTCTATCCTAACCCAAAATACTCTCACTAAGATATATCATCCAAAGCGTAGTGGAGAGTCCTCGGAACAATGATCACGAGGGAGTGGCTGGGTCTGCAGTGTCCGTGGGTCCAGTCGACGGAGTGGACTCAGGCTCTGCAGGGAGAAGAGGTGTCTCAACAGACGGGATCATCGGGGCAGGAGTCGAGACGTCAACGACGGGCTCGACGGCAGATGTGTCAACAGGAATATCAGCAGGCTCAGCAGCAGGGTCAGCAGCAGGCTCAGAAGTCTGAAGTGCTGAAACAGAAGGCTCTGGAGCACCGGAAGTGGTGCCATCTCTGGAGCAGAAGAGGTAGCAGCAGCAGCAGCAGTGGCCGTGGCCTCATCGCCACGAGCCAAGGAAGTGACAAGCTCGTCAATCTCCTCATCGTCCATCTCCTCGGCCTCAGAGACTGAAGGAGGAAGATCAACCCCCATCATCTGAGCCATACGGCAGACGACCTCCTCGGTACGAGCCAAACGTGACTTGTGCCGACGAAGAAGGCGTACGACATCATCTAATGTAGCAGGACAAGAGGGGGCTGCAGCAGCTGACGGAGTGGACTGGGAAGCAGATGCGATAGACCTCTGCACGTGACGAAGTGCCGCTAGAGATTTCTTCACGGCCGTCGCGTTCAGAGGAGTACCCAAGGGACGCTCATCGTCAGGAGGGAGAGGGACTCGGAAATGACGAAACACAAGGGTCAACAAACAAGGGTATGGAATATGCGCAGATTTATTGGTCTTACGTATACACTCGAAAGAGTCCATCTTATCGAGTATCACGCGAGCCCAATTAATCTCGCACCCCAAGAAAAGAGCGTAGATCAATTTCAAGAACAGCTGGGATGGAAGTGAAGATGATCCATATTTAGGGAGAAGACATGACTTCAAGATCAGGTTAAGGACCACCACGCATTCGGCTTGAAAGATTTCGATGGAACACCAATGAATGCGGAGGGGATAACCTGGAAGATATCTGAAAGAACTGACTGGTCCAAGGAGGAAATATCATCGACGGAAATGTCAGAAGGAAGGAGACCGGACGACGAACAACCAAGAATCTCCCCCAAGATTTCTGCCGTGAGAACTATAGGAGTTCCCAAGACAGTAGTCTCAATGGAGTGGCTGGCATCGTACTGGCCTCGAATACGATTGGCATAGAACAATTTCACAAGGCGAGGATATGGTTTAGGATTGGCCTTAAGATCATAACGGAGATAATCAAGGAGACCACTATAGGAGAGGAGATCGGCTAAGCCAAGGAAATCAGAAAACTGGACGTAGTGCTCCAATAGCATCGGGCAGTGTTCAATACGGTTGTAGGCCGCGAGACACATAGGATCATCGCGACACAACGATATGTCAACACCCCCCGCTGGCATTGGGCCCTTTCCCTTTGGCTGGCGAGTCCTAGGACGAAGTGGAGGAGTGGGTTCCCTAGGGCTAGGCTCATCCTCAGGGATAAATTCAGTGTCAGAATCGGGAGGAGTAGAGGGTGAGTGGAGTATGGCCTTCTTGGTCTTAGATTTGCGGGGTTTTACGGTCGCCGTCCTCTGCTTCTTCAGAGGAGGCGAAGACGGAGAAGCTTGGGTTGATTTGGCACGACGTTTAGGCTTAGGGGGATTCCTAGGGTCGGAAGGCCCTATAGACATAGGTGAAGCCCCAGAAGAGGCGATAGGAATCCTCGTCTTTGCCATGGTCGAGGCACGACGAGTAAAACCAAACGATAATAAGATCAAACACCAAAGCACAGATCCTAGAAGCACAAACACCAAACCCTAACACACTTCTAGAAATCCGAAACCCTAGAAGCTAGAGAGAGATCTAAATCAAACCCTAGAGTAGGAATCGACCTAGGAGGAGGAGGGAGATACCTAGGAGAAGGAGGCGACGGCGGCGGACGGTGGGGATGGCCGGAGAGATGGCCGGAGTCGACGGGAAGTTGAAGGGGCTCGAGAGGGTTTGAGGGATTTTCGGGCTGGAGGAGAAAACACACCGACTAAAAAAGAGTTTAGTCGGACGAAATCGAGTATAAGTCGGTCGAGATCTGGAAAAGACACAAATGCCCTAACCTACTTAGTCGGTCACAGTTCAAGCACTGACCGACTAGATTACGATCTAGTCAGTCGGTCAATGAGCTTGAACCGACTAAGTCGAAACAGAGGCAAACAGTGATTTTTAGGGCAAGATTTAGTCGGTCGCAGTATACTCCCTGACCGACTAGTTTTCAATCTAGTCGGTCGGTAAATGTACTGTGACCGACTAAAGAGAGAAAATGAAAAGAGTTAGATGAAAGCTTGATCTGGTCGGTCTGAGTTCTTTTGCTGACCGACTAGATGAGCATCTAGTCGGTTGACAAATGAACTGAAACCAACTAGAAGAGTCCAAAAATTGATAATTGATTTCTCTTCACAAACCACTTGGATGAAACATCTTAACACTCTCATTAGTCATCTAAATTACCCCATAAAACGTCGAAATCTTAAATACGACATTGAAATACGAATTCGATCATAAATTCAAACATATAACATAAAATTCCCAAAAATTCAATAAATCTAGCATGAATGAAATATCGCAAAATATAATAGCATGCAAGATAATTGAATGAAATATGAATCCTATATCTCGGATTCACCCATAATCCCGAATTCTCGACGCAACCGCACAAAGGAGTCCTCCTTTAGGGGTTTCGTGAAAATATCGGCGATTTGCTTTTGGGTTTCAACGTACACTAAAATGATGTCCTTTTTAGCAACATGATCATCTAAAAAGTGGTGTCGGACATCTATGTATTTTGATCGGGAATGGTGCACCGGATTCTTTGAAAGACAGATAGCACTTTGGTTATCCACCATGATAGGGCTAGTATCACAGTGAATACCAAAATCCTTCAAAGTGTGTCTCATCCAAAGAACCTGGGCACAAGCGGCACCGGCGGCAATATATTCCGCCTCGGTGGTTGAAAGTGACATGGAATTTTGCTTCTTGGAAAACCAAGAGACAAGAGAATTTCCTAGAAAATGGCAAGTGCCACTAGTACTTTTCCTGTCGGATTTGCATCCTGTATAATCGGCATCACTGTATGAGACTAACTCATACGTGCTAGATTTCGGATAAAGTAATCCAAAATCTAAAGTGTAACTTAGATAACGAAAAATACGCTTTACCGCTACTAAGTGAGACTCCTTAGGTTGAGACTGATAACGAGCACATATGCATACGGCAAACATAATATCGGGCCTACTTGCGGTAAGATAAAGTAAACTACCTATCATACCTCGATATAGACGAATGTCTACATCCTTACCGCTCGTATCCTTGTCGAGATGCGTAGTCGTGCTCATTGGAGTCTTTTTCCCGGAAGCACTTTCCATTCCAAATCGCTTAAGTAACTCCACCGTATACTTCGTTTGGTGGATGAAGATTGCATCATTCATTTGGCGAATTTGGAGACCTAAGAAATATTTGAGTTCGCCCATGTGGCTCATCTCAAACTGTTCCTTCATAACATTAGAAAACTCTTCGCAAAGAGTGAAGTTAGTAGCACCGAAAATGATATCATCAACATAAATTTGAACTAATAAAATATCATTATTCGCATGCTTAACAAAAAGTGTAGAATCGGCTTCGCCCATTTTAAAATTCAAATCCAAAAGAAAATTCTTTAGGCGATCATACCAAGCTCGAGGAGCTTGTCTCAAACCATAAAGAGCTTTCTTTAGTTTAAAAACATGATTTGAAAATTTTTCAGTTATGAAGCCCGGAGGTTGAGAAACGTAAACTTCCTCAACAACATCTCCGTTTAAAAATGCACTTTTAACATCCATTTGAAATAACTTAAAATTTTTATGGCATGCATATGACAATAAAAGTCTAATCGATTCTAATCTAGCTACCGGAGCGAAGGATTCTTCGAAATCGATACCTTCCTCTTGGCGATAGCCTTGAGCAACTAACCGAGCTTTGTTCCGGATGACGACTTGATTTTCGTCGGATTTGTTCTTGAAGATCCACTTTGTCCCTATGACGGTGTGGTTCTTCGATGGCAAAGGAACAAGCTCCCATACCTCATTCCTCTCGAATTGAATGAGTTCCTCCTCCATGGCAAGGATCCAAGCACTATCTTCGCAAGCTTCAACTATGTTCTTTGGCTCTATTGACGAGACAAAGGCACTATTGGCGAAGTGGTAGACTTGAGATCTCGTCTTGACACTATCATGAATATTGCCAATGACTTGCTCATGGGGATGGTCACGAACGGTATGAAGCCGCTTTGGAATACCTTGATCACTAGGCACATTCTCAACAACTTCATTAGTCGGGTTAGTCTCAATAGAATCAATTGAATCAATAGACTTAGAATTTTCAAACGAATCACATAAAACATCCATAGAATCATTATCATTTGAAATTCTAGAAGTAGTAAAATTCTCATTAAAAGAGACATGAAGTGATTCCTCGATCGTAGAGGATCTTTTGTTGTATATCCGGTAGGCTTTGCTACGTGAGGAATACCCAACAAATATCCCCTCGTCCGATCTCGGATCAAACTTGTCCAAATTATCATATGTGTTTTTAATAAAACATTTTGCGCCGAAAACACGAAAATGTTTAACTTGAGGCAATCTACCAAACAACAATTCATAGCAAGTTTGTTTGGTGCCGGGTCTCAAAAGTATTCTATTAAACACATAGCAAGCGGTGTGTACCGCTTCCGCCCAAAATTGATAACCAAGTTGACTATCTTCGAGCATAGTGCGAGCACACTTCACAAGCGTTCTATTCTTCCTCTCAACAACACCATTTTGAGGAGGTGCACGAGGGAAAGAAAACGTGTGAGTAATTCCAAGATCATCACAAAAATTTGAGAAAGACTCATTCTCAAATTCACCCCCATGATCACTACGAATAGTGACAATGGTGGTTCCGATGAGATTTTGTACTTTCTTCACAAATATTGTGAAGTTTTCAAAAGCTTCATTTTTATTACATAAGAAAAATACCCATGTAAATCTTGAATAATCATCAACGATGACTAGTCCATACCTTGCATTTCCTAAGGAAGCAACTCTAGTTGGCCCAAATAAATCTAGATGTAATATCTCTAGTGGCCGTTTCGTAGAAATGCTTTTCTTAGGTTTAAATGAAGATTTAGGAAGCTTGCCACGTTGACAAGAATCACAAAAACTTTTCTTTTCAAAAACGAGCTTCGGAAAACAGTTAATGGAATTTAATTTCGAAAGCTTATAAAGTGTTCCAAAGTTCACATGTCCAAAGCGTCGATGCCATAAGTGTTGTTCACTTGTGTTGGCAACGAGACATTGTTCATATGACTTAGGAAGATCCAAAATATAAATATCTTTATGGCGTGTGCCGGAAAATAATAATTTATTATTATTATTTGAAATATGACACAATCCTTTCGCAAAACTAACTTTGTAACCTTTGTCACAAAGTTGGCTTATTGAAATAAGATTATGATTTAAACTATCAACTAGATAAACATCACTAATTAAGGGTTTAGAAGGGTTACCCACTTTACCAACACCGACGATTGTTCCGCTCTCATTACCTCCAAATACGACGCGATTTCCATTTGCAATGGGAACCACTCCGGAGAGCAATTGAGCGTCACCCGTCATGTGTTTTGAACACCCGCTATCGAGTATCCAATTCCCTATGGAGCTAAATTTATATTTGTTGCTCCTTTTCTTTTTCTTTTCCTTGAGTACCTAAAGATAGAAACATTCATATCATGGTACCCAAGGTCATTGTGTCCTCAAAGGTTAGACCTTTGGAAGCCAAGTCCAATTGGACTTTGACTTCCCCACATAATTCCTACTATGCACAACATTCGAAAAATAAGCATTCATATATACTTGTTTTTCATCCATGCTTGTGTCCTTCGGGCTCCAAATAGTGAAGATTTTGGGAGCCCTCATCCTATTGGGTGCATGCATGCGACGTTGATTTCTACGTGATGCATGTTGTGGATAGGCATACGGGACATGATGGAATGGTGCACGACGAGAATTATTCATATGATGCGGTGGGTGAACATATGCATGTGTGGGAACACGTGCGTGAGGGTGTCTCACATGGTGTGCATGTGCCCGAGAACGTGTAGCATAGAAATCATCATATGTGTGAGATGGTGGAGTAGGACGTGTGTTCCTACGTGGCATGTTATTTGTGTACATATAAGCATGACCCTTCTTTGGAGGTCCACCCATAGTGGGTTTCTTTCCGAAAGAGGGTGTGGACGAGGTGGAAGCACCATTGGTAGATGAACTATCAATAGAGTGTTTGCTACCACTCGTAGAATCACCGGAAGTTGGCCTAACAAAAGTAGTGGCCGCTTTGGATGGACATCCCATCGTATACCCCAAACCAATGTGGTGATTGGCCGGAAGTAAGTCACTTAGGATTTTATCCAAATGGTCCTTACCTTTGTTGAATTTGTTAATTCGGCCCAATGTGTTCTCATATTTCTCTTTGAGAGAACGCATAGAAGTATCCAAAGTGGATACTTGCGATGTGAGCACAAAAACACGAGATTTAAGATTCTCGTTCTCAATACTCAAAGTTGAGTTTTGAGAAGTTAAATCCGCTATCCTATGTTCTTCCGGATCCTCGATGCTAACATGTTCAAGTTTAGATTTGAGATTAATAATCTCATTTCTTAACTCTTCAACAACGGTGTCGTTGTTGGTGATGATAGTCTTAGGCGAGGTTTGAATGCTAGCTAGGTCATCTTTTACTTTAGTATATCTATTTACTAATTTAGTGTATTTAGACCATAAATGAGAGTTAGCATCCCTAAGGTCATCCATAGTTACCTCATTGCCTCCGTCGTCGCTATCATCGGAGGAGGAAGATCCTTGATCATGCTCCTCTCTTGCCATGAAGCACATGTGCGCTTGCTCCACTTTCTCATCATCCGACTCTCCGCTTGAGGAATCCTCGGAGTCGGTGAATGTTGTTCCGACAAGTCCCTTTTTGTACCCCTTTTTGTACTTCTTTGACTTGTCGAACTTCGGCGCCTTCCACTTCTCCTTTTGCTTGTTTTGAGGACAATCCGCTTTGATGTGTCCTGGCTTATTGCATTTAAAGCACAAAGGTGGAGAGGCGTTAGTAGAAGTAAACTTAGATTTTTGTTTGAAGTTACCCTTTCGGAAGAAGCGATTGAACTTCTTTGCCATGAGAGCTACGGATTCCATGTCCATTTCTTCTTCCGAGTCCTCATCATCGGTAGAGGTGGATGAAGCCGCCTTGAATGCAATCGCCTTTTTCTTAGGCGCATCTAGGTTCAAATAGGACTTCATCTTTTCTTGTAACTTCACCTTGCTATCTTTGCGTACCTCGTATGACATCAAAGTACCCATTAGTTGAACAACGGTATATTTGTTCATGTCATTACCTTCATCGATGGCGAAGGTACGTTTTTCCCAAGAAGAGGGAAGTCCTTCAATAAGCTTTGAGCACTTCTCCTTTTGAGTGTAGGACTTGCCGAGGGCCTCTAACTCGTTTATTATGTCAACGAAGCGAGCGTAATATTCCTTCATCTTCTCGCCCTGTTGCATATGAAACATTTCGTAATCTTTGTTTACGACTACGAGTTTAGAGTCTCTTACCCTACTCGTCCCTTCATGAAGAATGAGGAGGGAGTTCCAAATTTGATATGCACTCTTACATGTGCATATCTTATTGAAGTCCTCGGGCTCCAAAGCGCATTGCAAGGCGGTCATTGCCTTGGCATTGCTTACCTCCGCGGCGACCTCCGCGGTAGTCCATTTCTCAAAGTCTTCTTCTTCGGGCTCTATGTATTCCTTCATTGTGGCCCTCCATAAGGATGCACTCCGGAGGAAGGTTTCCATCCGGCATTTCCAGTACCCGTAGTTGGTACCGTTGAAGAATGGAGGCCTCGTAGAGGAATGTCCTTCCATCACCGATGACGCTCCTTCACGGTTCCTGAAGGTGTCATAGTTGGAAGGTGGAGGCACGGTCTTGTTGTCGTTGGCAGACATAGCTAAGTATCTGGCTCTGATACCAAATGTAATGCCCTACAAGCTACTGCACAAGTACTAGAGGGGGGGGTGAATAGTACTTTAAAATAATAAGGAGTATAATTCCAAATTAAATTGCAAACAACTACCAAATCAATTTGCGGAAGCTTAAATTGAATGACAACAACAAAATTAACAATGCAAACAAATGATGTTAATGGGTTCGGATCCACCCAAGTCTCCCCGACTTGTTCCCGGTGATCCTACGTCCCAACCACCCGGATCCCCTCCGGATACTTGAGTTAGAAACCCTAACTCAAGATTTCCACTATGAATATCTTGTAAAAAAAACCTTCACAAGATCAAATCATACAACAACGACAATAGTGAATCCCACAACCCGGGATCACAACCTTCTCTCACAACCGAGAGAATCAACAAGAAATATAAATGAGTTATATTGAAATAAGCAAACTTACCACAAAATCCTATACCTTGAGTTTTTCTTACCCAAATGGTGAAATGAAGGATTTGAGGAAGATGAAGTCACCAAGACCTAGCACCAAGGAAATGACCAGCAATCGGTGCCTAGGGATGATTTGGAGACTTGGATCAAGCAATAGCTTGAAGAGCTCACCAAGAACAACCTTCTCTCTAGATGGATTCTAGATCTAGAAATGAGAGAGAATGGGTTTCTTGTGAGGAAGAGAGCTTTTGATTTGAGTGAGAAAGGCTATCTCTTTTGATCTCAATGAATCTCTGAATGGAAGCTCTAACCTAGATAGAAATGACCTAGGTTCGTATTTATAGGGTCCCATAAAAACAACTTAGGTCATTCTCCAACGGATAGAAATCTGGGAGAATTAGTCGGTCAAAGAACAATCACTGACCGACTAGTTCATCAACTAGTCGGTCAGTCAAACAGCATGGACCGACTAAGAGAGGAACTGAGAAGAAAGAGAATTTCAGACCTAGAAATCTAGTCGGTCCAAGAAGACTGTCTGACCGACTAGTTTCACAACTAGTCGGTCAGTCAATGAACGTAGACCGACTAAGAGGCAAAATGAATTAGTCTGAATGCAATATGACTTAGTCGGTCCAAGAACAAAAGTTGACCGACTAGATTGTCAACTAGTCGGTCACCAAACGTTCTTAGACCGACTAACGATAAACATTAGCTTAGGAGAATTTTAGTATGAACATTAAGTCACAACTAGTCGGTCAAAGAAGCATCACTGACCGACTAGTTCACAAACTAGTCGGTCGGTGAGTCAACGTAGACCGACTAACAGTAAACAGTAAAGTCCAAGAAATTAAGGAATCAAACTAGTCGGTCCAAGAGGAGTTGCCGACCGACTAGATCACCATCTAGTCGGTCAGTACTTGTTCTTGTACCAACTAACATGCACAAACAAGTCCGAATCGAAGCGCGACGCTTCGAGAAAGTTAGAATGAACTTGTACTAAGATCCTAGAGCTACGATATGAGCGTTATGAAGTTAGAATGGTAAGATATACTCAAGGCTTAACATTCTATATATCGAAGCTAAAAAGACTATAAATAAAACCTTAATAAACGGTCTTCGAGAGCTTCGATTGATTCTTCATAACTTCCAAAACGACGCAAGAGCTTCAACGAAGCTTTAGGCAAGAATACGAGCTTTGGGAAGTGTTGAGATGTCGCTTTGAATGTTCTCGTGAATTTGGCGACGATCTCCAATACTGCACTCACAAATTGTTAGTTCATGGATTATTTATGTTTGCTCATCATCAAAACCAAATCCGGGGAGTCCAATATTCAACACCTGAGTCGAAGAGGACTCATGCAGGAAATGTGCACACCAAAATCACACCTACAGACAGTCTAACAATCAAGACCTAGTCTAGCAAATAATCATGTGCAAGCAACCAAACAAAATCTAACAATCAAAACTAGCTAGGAAAGTAAGCGCTAGAAGGAGAGTTACCTGCGATAACCTCATCCACAGCCATGCTCTCCACCTCAGTCATCAGAAAAGCATGCCTCCTTGGCAGAAAAGCCTGCTGAAAAGCATGCCTCTGTGGGACAAGGATGCTCCATGTCCAGCAGGAACATGCTCTCTCTGCTGCAACAGCTGTGCTGCAACAGGTGCCTTCCAAGGCTGCTTCGACCTCGGACAATCCTTCATGATATGGGTAGGATCTCCACAGACAACACACTGGCCCAGGAATCTCCTACACTGATCTTTGCTATGCCCGGTCTTGCCGCAGAAATGGCAAGTCTTCTGAACAGGCCCACCTGGCCTCTTGAACTGAGCTGGCTGGTTGGGCATGAACCCCGGCCTGACCACAGCCCTGGCCTGCTCCACAGGCCTCTTCCCAGCACCAGAAACATGTCCTCTCCTCTGGCTCAGGTTCAGCTCTTGCCTCCTCGTAGCTACCAGAACCTTCTGATAAGAGTCCAGATCAGAGGAAGACACAAAACTCTGAAGCTCCAAAGCAAGTCCCTGCAAGAACCTCTGAGCCATCTCATCAGCATCCTGCACCATCTTCGGTGCGAACCGACTCAGCCTAGTGAACTCTTGGTGGTATTGGTCCACCGTCAAGCTCCCTTACTTCTGCTCAATAAAACGCTGCAGCATCTCCTTCCTGGCAGCCTTCGGAAAGAACTCTTCATCAAACCTGGACTTAAAGGTAGCCCAAGCTATCGGCTCCACCAGCATCTTCTCTTCTGCATCCCATCAGTTCAGAGCATTATCCTTGAGTTGCCTCTTCGCCAGATCAACCCATCCAGTCGGGCTGATCTTCGCCATCTTCAAATTATCCTCTATGTTCTGAATCCACTCATCGGCAGCTAGAGGACCCTCAGACCCATCAAAATAAGCGGGACCCAGCTCCCGAAATTGCTTCGCTCCCGGCTCGGAGCGAGGGGCATCCTGGATTGTCCGAGCAGCTCGAGCAACTGGAGCATTTTGGACTTGCAGGAGCACGCCCTGCTGTACCTGCATCATCTGAAGCATCATCCGCATCATCTCCCCATTGGTGGGCTCCCGCTCAGGCTCCTCATCATGAGGGGGCGCGCTACCACCACCACAGGCAAATCGCCTTACTGCCATCTAATGACACAGAAAACGAAACAGATTAGACTCATAGCTTATGACTCGGATGTCGAACTTAGTTTATTGGACATTCTAATATTATTATCATTATTCCGTTAATCGCAGTTACAGAAGAGAGGACCTGCATGGGCCACCAACAAAACTTGTCACTCCCTGCTTCCCTAAAATGGAGGCGAGACGTGAGAAGGTCCGCACAGACGTGGAGCTGTGAAGCTACACGCCTGATAAGCGTCAGTAAACCAAGTGCAGGTCCCTGTAACCACGAGCAGAACAAGATAATAACACAAGGAGATACAGAAATAAAATCCCAAATCTTAGCAATGTCCAAACATTAAAATTAAGTTCAACATCCAGAAAAGCCACCAGGCTAAAGGAAAGAGTCTAAAGGCCCAGAACAAGGCCAACAAAGACAAACATAACAGAGTATTGGTGCTACGCATCGACAATAAAAACAGTCTAAAACGAAGAACACAAGCAGCCTCTACGACTTATCTCCAGTGTCCTCGTACTCCTCAACGAACGCAGGCTCTGACTCAGCGTCAGTAAACATCACGTCCTCCGTAGCACTCTCAAGCTCGGGATCTAACATGTGTCACCCAAAAGAGTAAAGGGGCACATGTCAGCACGTCTAACAAGACTTGAGCAAGGAAACGAAAGTGAAGGCAAACTAGCAACCTAGCAGTTCTATTATGATGCATAACATGGCAAGCATAGTATGGAAGTGACAAGTAAAGGGAAGTACAAGTGGGAAGTGGCAAGTATGGCATGGATAACAAGTTTTACAAGTAAAAACACGGACAAGTACAAGTCAAGTAGTTCACGTCAAGTGAACACGTCAAGTAAACACGTCACGTAAACAAGTTGTGTACAGAGATTTCGTCTGCTGGCTAGAGTGGCTGATCGGGCCAACTCGTAAGCTCAGGTGACCGCTTATCCCTACCCCTCCACGTGTATCGAGCCAGGGCATTACCCCCGAACACGAAATGCTCGCTTCTGGGTCACAAGCCAGGAAGTGTATTTGGCATAGGGTTGTGCCCGCTAAAAAGCATGTGCCTAGCCTGGCCTAGGGTTATTCCTGCAATGCAGGTGCCTAGCCGGAAACAAGTAGATCGGGCATTGGCTATCGACCAACACACGTGGCCCGCTTCTGGAACACGAGCCAGGAAACACAAGTATTGTAGCGTGTGCTACGAATACGACATTCAACATGGATGACATGTCAGTGCAAATAGTAGTGCAAGGCGTACAGTTAAAGTATTAAACATGGCAGTTAAGATGCATGGATGGAAACAAGTGCAAATAATGAAAAGTAGTCGGATCAAGCTTCGTTGTCAAGCTAGATCCTGAAATTAGCACCTAGGCAAGTATCATTTCATCGCCTAGTCTCTTTTACGCCTACAACAAGCAAATGGCCTAAAACATGGCCTAAAACCCTAAGTGGCAAGTTTCACTTGCCTAATACCGACGATGACGATCGACGGTAAAATGTCACACAACTCTATTCTATGGAATGGAATCGCTGCCATGACAAAACAACATTAGAACAATATCCAACCTAGTTTTATTAGGGTTTAACAAAAATCACAAAACGGGTTATGAGAATATTAAAGGATCGAACACTACCGTAGGGACTGGTTAGGAGATATAAGCTCTATACAGACTTCATGGTCCTGGACACGCCTAACTTTGATGCTATTTTCGGCAAGAACTGGTTAGGGACCTTCTATGCTACTATCGGGTATCACAAGAAGAAAGTAGTATTTGAAATTCCCAACCATCCGGTGTTCGAATTCATTTGTTGTGGTCGTTCGCTTGGACCTATCAGATTACGGGCACAGCCAAACGAAGTGATCATCGCATCTATGCAAGTCGAACCGGAGAAGCATGCAGTGGTTCGAGACTTTGAAGATATATTTCTGAAAGATATTTCTGGATTGCCGCCTGTCCAAGCTCTGGAATTCAGTATCGACCTAATGCCAAATACTCAACCGATCTCGAAGGTGCCTTACCGTTTGTCTCTAGCAGAACTTGAAGAGCTACGGAAGCAGTTGGACGACCTGTTGCAAAAAGGATTCATTTATCTCAGCGTGTCTCCCTGGGATGCCACTGTTCTGTTGGTTAAGAAGAAGGATGGATTGAGGAGAATGTGCATGAATTATCGGGAGTTGAACAACGTCACTGTGAAGAATAAGTACATGTTACCTCACATAGATGATATTTTTGATCAACTCGGTGGATCACGAGTTTTCTCGAAGTTGGACTTCAGGAGTGGATACCATCAGGTGAAGGTCAAGAACGAAGATATCTACAAGACGGCCTTTCGGACGAAGTATGGACACTACGAGTTTGTTGTGATGCCGTTCGGTGTGACCAACGCTCCTGCAGTATTCATGAATCTCATGAATCTCATATTCTACGAGTTTCTAGATAAATTTGTAGTAATATTCATTGACGACATATTGGTCTAATCGAAGAGTGAGGAGGAGCATGACGAGCACCTGTGGATTATTTAGGAGATGCTTCATCGCCATCAGTTATATGCCAAGTACAACAAGTGCAAATTTTGGCTAGACCACATTACATTCCTTGGACATGTGGTATCAGGCGATGGTATCTCAATCGACCCTGAGAAAGTTGCTTCGGTCAGAGATTGGCCTACCCCTCGATCGGCATCAGACAACGGGAGTTTCCTAGGATTGGCGGGTTACTACCGTTGATTCATTCAGGATTTCTCAAAGATAGCAGAGCATATGACTCTATTGACGAGGAAGGATGTCAAGTTTATTTGGTCAGACTCTTGCAAGCAGGCATTTGGGACATTGAAAGCAAGGTTGACGTCTGCACCAGTCCTAGATATTCCAGATAGGACCGGAGGATTTGAGATCTTCTGTAACACATCATGTAAAGGTCTTGGATGTGTCCTGCATCAGCATGGTCATGTAGTCGCTTATGCTTC